>JAPVLV010000015.1:3600000-4300000 GCA_029168935.1 Oxyria digyna | reverse complement strand
ATTAACATGCAATCAATTCTCTTTCATAAAAGCAATCAACTACCAGATCATGCAGATATGAGTGCTACACTGACAAGGAATTCCACCGTATATTCCTAGTCTAGCAATAGAAAACTATCAATCAAACTAGGTGATCAAGCTAGCAAAACTAATAGAAATCAATAGATGAAGAACAAGAGAATTAATACAAACCCATAGGAAAAGAACAAGAGTTTAGAAATCTCACAACTTAATAACTGAAGGTTTCAACCGCTAAGTAAAACAATGGTGATTAGTTCCTGCTCATGGTTGCAGAACTAAATTGTCTGATGGAAAAGATGATGGAAAAGATGATAGAGGCTAGGGTTCTTAAATAGAGACTAACCCTAAAAATATATGGTAAAAGATATATCCTAAACGAAATAATAAAATAAGGAAAAATAAATAAAACAAACAAAGGAAAATAAGGAAAGTCCGTAATGTCTTCGGCCTTGTTGTGACGATCGCCATAGATGTCTAGCGATCACGGTCTTCATGTAAAGCTCTGCCGTGGTCTCTGTCGCTCCATGGCGATCGCCATATATGCCTGGCGATCGCGGTCGCTGATTTCTTCTCGAATGGCTTCTGTTGAATGATGGCAATCGCCATAGTGATGGTGGCGATCGCGGTTGGCGTCGCAGAAGCTTCTTCGTTCTTCAAGTCTTCAATATTCTTCGGTTCTGATCTTCATTTCTTCACTTCTTAATAAATATCTCAGAACATAATAATGACTCGAAACACATATGATAATACTCCTAAACTAATGTAATAAACCCTAGTTACGTTATACAAAGTGCAGCGTATCAACAGTCGACCAACATTTTTGGAAGAACAGAGGTTGGAAACCGTCCGGCCCGGGCGCCTTCAGGCTACCCATAGACTTGATGGCCGACAAAATCTCCTCATCCGAGAAAGCAACGCAAAGATCCGTCCATCTTGATTGATCCAATAAAGGGAAGCCGCCATGAGGAGTCGAGATAGGAAAGAATTCCTGAGAAGGAAGGGTATACATAGACTGAAAAAACCCAACAACCAAGTCTTCCAAAGCCGCCTTCTCCTCGATCCACTCACCATGGGAGTCCAAAAGCATTTTCACACGGTTTCTCTTACGTCTGACAATAGTAGAGGCGTGAAAGAAAGTCGTGTTGCGATCACTCTCCAAGAGCCAAGTCTCCCTAGATTATTGTCTCCACAAAGTTTCTTCCTGGCTAATAAACACATCAAGATCCTTAGCAATACAGTTTTCCACTCTAATAAGCTCATCCGTCGGTCTAGCCGCCAACTCAACTTGAGTCTTGTCCAGTAAATCGAGAAGCCTCCTTTTCTTCTCAAAGATATTACCGAAGCAAGACTTGTTCCACTCTAAAAGAGTCGTCTTGAGATTGGCAAGAGCAATATTAGCCGGGCACTCGCGATTCCAAGACTTCTTAATAAATTCAAGAAAATCAGGATGAAAGGTCCAAGCAGCTTCAAAGCGAAAAGGCCTTCGACTTCTGTCAAAAAAGACCCTAGGCGCCAATCGGAGAAGAAGCGGGGTATGGTCCGAGCCAAATTTAGGAAGGTGGCGAACCACCGCATTAAGCCAACGAAGACACCCCTCCATATTCATCAAAAACCTGTCCAACCGCTTAGAAATCAGATTATCAACCGAGTTACCTCTGGACCAAGTAAAATTCTGTCCCGAGAAGCCCATGTCAATGAGATCCGAATCAGCAATGAGACTCTGAAAAGTATCCGAGTCTGGGTGTAAACCCCCAGAACCACCCTGACGGTCATCCGAAGAGACGATGCAGTTAAAGTCACCACATATGAAGAGAGGGCCAGAGACCTTAGCAATCTCAGCTTCAAGATCACCCCAAAACCTCAAGCGGCGGTGAACAGTCGGAGGAGCATAGACAAAAATAAATTGCCCAAGGAACTCCCCCTTAGAGATTTTAGCACTAATAAAGTACTCATTCTTCAAAGTAATAGAAATTGACATCTCATCAGGATCCCAAAACATCCATAACCCGCCTTTAAAACCCTGAGCTTCCACTCTTTCAGGCGGAACTTGCTCCAAACATCTTGAGCCCGCGTACCTGAAATATGAGTTTCCGAAAGAACGAGAAGATCAATACGATGACATTTTAACATATAATTAATAGTTCTAGAGAAGTTAGGCTTTCCCGATCCTCTACAATTCCAAACAATACAATTCATAATAATTAAAAGGGAAAAAAGACAAAAAAAACCCGAGACGACTACTGGGAATTTAGAGCAATAGGCGACATAGAGTCTCCTACACCTCCCAAATGAGCAGCCATGTCATCCATTTGCACTTCCCCATTATCCATAATATCCGAATTGGACCTAATGGAATGGGCCTTAGCCTCGGCCGATATTCCCTGCGCAATTAAAACAGATGGATTAGAAGAATTCGTAAATGGGTCGAGCCTGTTCGCCAGGTCCAACGCAGCAGCTGCTATATCTTCCAAAGAATTATCAATCTGGGTAATAGAATTATGGGCCAATTCGTAAGTGGACCGGGTCCTTTTAGCCGAGCCCAAATGTTCCTCCAAGCCGGCCCCTTCAGCACCCTGCAAGGCCCTAATTCCACTCACTTTTTTACCTTCTCTTCTCCTTCTTCTATTGCTTCTAGTTAATATTTTAGCCAAATCCCCAAAACCTTTTTTTGGGCCTTTCCCCATTACAGAATGTGGGCCATCCGACGAACCTTCATTTCCAGCAATCCCAAAGATCTTAATATTTTCCTTCGGGGAAATTAAACCCTGACAACTCTCCTTACCCTTTCCAATGATATCCTTAATAGAAGAATTAGCCGTTTCTTTAGCAGACTTACCTTCCCCATGAGAAGCCTTTACTGCTTCACCAATTCCAATTTTCAACGTACTCGAATTTTGATTAGGGTTTCCCCTAGGAAGATTAGGGTTAGGGTTACCCCTAATCGGAATATTGCTTGGGTTTTGCCGTTCCGTCTTTGAAGCAGGGCGCCGTCTCTGCTTCGGGACCATCCATCCCCCAAATTTCTGATCCTCCACCAGCGCAGCACCACCCGATCCCGAGACAACCTCCTTCTTCTTCTCCGCTTCCATTCTTTTCTCAATATTATTCGGTAACAGCGGGCATAACGGTTGGAAATTCCCATACCGACCACAGTTGAAGCAAATAGTGTGGAGTTTCTCGTGTTCAAGGAAGAAACGCTTACCATTGATGAAAACCGAGCCGGTAAGGGAATTAGTAAGGTCGGCCTCAACACACACCCGCGCAAATCTCCCCCGATCAGCGTAGAGTGTTCTTTTATCAACCTTGATTGGCTTTCCAACCCCCCTGGAGATCTGAAGCAGCACCGATTCTTCATACAAGAAAACCGGGAGATTATTTATTCGAACCCACACCGGCCTAGTGGCGACGACATCGGTTTGGGGGTCGAAAGACGGCGTCCATGGTTTAATCACAAGGTAGTGACCAAACATGGCCCAAGGACCCCCTGTCAAGACATTCATGTAATCTTCCTGACTAGCAAACTTTATCATATAGTAACCGTTAGTGAGATCGAGCAGACGAAACTTACCCGTCGGCTTCCACAACTATCTTATTTTTCGGATCATAACCTCATAAGGAATAACAGTGCCCAGCGTTTTGACAATGAGGGAGGAGACCCACGCGGAAGTAAGGGCTTCAAGAACATCATGTTGGATCGTAATGATCGGATCCGACCCTTCACCCTCCGGGAAGACAACCGTGATCTTTCCAGCAAGGAAGCTCTCAGAGAGGACGATCCTCTCATCTTCTTTGACAACAACAATCTCTTTCCATGATTCCTTGGCCGTCTGCACTTTCCGGTCCTTCTCCCCATTCCCTGCCTCACTTTCATCAAGGTTGCTCATAACTGTGTCTTTCCGAATAGCAGAGGGAGTCTCATCCACCGAATTTGCCTCAGGAGGTCGCCCCGGAGGAAGCCCTGGCTCACGAGACTCTTCTTCCATCGAGATGTCGTTGAGAGAGCCTTGAGTCTCCGGAACTAGGTCCGGAGTCGGAGTATTAGACGACTGAGCCATGGCTCGAGAACACAGAGGAGCTTCTCTCACTAGGTTATATACTTGGCATTAAGAAAGGTAACAAACAAAAAAATTAAAATAAAATAAATAAAAAATAAAAAATAAAAAAAATCCTTTTTTCCCCTCTCTTTTCACAAAAGAAATACATCTAATGCTTTTAACTTAAGTTTTTCTATTGATTTTTTATACTTACCTTTTAGTTTTTTGTTTTGTTTCCTTAAGTAAGGTTAACGATCGTGCTCAGTTTTCTGAAACCAACATGAGAAACCCGTAAAGTTTATGCACATCAAGTTATCAATAAAGTTATGTTGAGATGACATAAGTGGTATTTGTACGTTTTAAGGTTATTTTGTGTAGAAATTATGGAGTATGTTTTAAGGTTGTTCTTCACCTATATTTTTTTGCACCAATGGCATGGTCCACTTTTGTCAAAGGTGTTCCTTCGCCAATTCAGTCGTGGACGTAGACTTACTCTATAGGCTCAATTGCATAGCTAGGATATTCTAACAATTAGGTCGAGCTCCTTTTTTGTGGTAGAACTTCAATTTGTGATGTGGTATAACTTTACTTTCTATATTATGTTCTTCTTTTTGTTAAATAAATTCATTATACTCATGCATACAATATTTGGTGATGTAAATCATTTGTAATGTTGTGTCGGATGTAAGAAAGACGAAACAGAAAACATATATAAACGAGAAGATAACAAAACACACACAGATTTACGTGGTTCACCAACGTTGTGTTGACTAACTCCACAATCATAATAGATTAAATTGTATTTCGGGAGAGGAAACAAGTTACAAAGACGTGAAGCAAGTTCTCTAGATCTAGAAAAGCGCCCTCTTCCTTGTGGTGGTGGCTACAAGATTCTCACACACAAAACTTATGTTACAAGAGAGTATATATACTCTCCCCCTAAGAAAGTCCAATGAGT
This sequence comes from Oxyria digyna, assembly GCA_029168935.1. Taxonomy (NCBI): domain Eukaryota; kingdom Viridiplantae; phylum Streptophyta; class Magnoliopsida; order Caryophyllales; family Polygonaceae; genus Oxyria; species Oxyria digyna. The sequence goes on along the minus strand of JAPVLV010000015.1, from coordinate 4,294,987 downwards.
TTACAAGCCCAAAGGCAACTCAATATGTAACATTTGTGTGCAATGTTATTATTGTTGGAATCAAATTTTCCGGGCACCGTTGGTGTCGGATAATGGGAGCATTGGCTTCGTCTCCGCAAGCACTATTTCGTAGTATGCTCATTTGTATAATTCGGGTTCCGTTTGAATGAGAAATAAGGGAGTTACATTTAATGTAACTAAGTTGAATTTTGAGGATTAATGTGTATCACACACTGATTATGAGGAAAAAAACTCACTAGTATATAAACTAGGAGTGGATTGTAATGGATGTGATTGGGCCAGAGGAGGCTATCCTGGTGGGCTTGAGCCCTGGAAGACCACACGCGCGCGGTTCGGTTCGGATTGGCTCGTGGCTCGTGGTCTCATTGGATGGGCCGTAGGCCTGAGGAGGAGGTTGTCCTTTTGGGCCTAGCTCAAGTCTGATATGACTTTTGGGCTTCGTTCAAAGTCAGAGTCAGCAGATCTCGGACATTAATGTCACGCGGAGTTGACTTGGACCAGATCAGCCTATTCATTACACACGGATTGGGCCATTTAATCCACGCGGAATGGGCCATTCATGTCACAGATCCTCTGCAGCCTATAAAAGGAGGCTCTGCAGAACTCAAAAATACACATTCGAATATCAATCTCATTCTCATTCCTCCACTCGTTTTCCAGTCTCTATTCACATCTTCCTCTTCTTTTGTTCGAGTCTGAGAGTACACACTGTAACTAGAGTTCGTTGGCTTCTGTTCTTTGAGTTGTGCAAGTCAGAAGTGTAGCAGTTGTATCCTGGGATTCGGAACGCCGGTAACCGTCACACTACGAGGCGTTTTCATAATTAAGGAAAGAGATTTCATTCTCGACTCTGCTTAATCTCGACAGTACGGTTTGGTAATGGTTCGATTGTTTTCTCTTCTCCTTAATCTCGATTTATTCTTGTATTTTATACATATTTATAAGTTGTAGAATAGGATTCCTACAATCTTAATTCTGAAAAAAAATTCCTACGTTTCTACGACTAACAAATTTGTTTTTTGAGTAAACAGGTTAAGGTGAATTGGAAATTTGTTCTCGTTTTTGTACGAGAAAATCCGGAAAAAATATTAATTTATTATTTCGAATTTAATCTGAATTGATTAAATTAATTATATATTTATTCGAGTTAAATATATTGTAAAACGATTTTAATTATTAAATTAAATTAAATTCGTAATTAATTAATTAATTAAATTAAACTCGGTTAATTAATTAATTAAATAAAAGCGGAAATAATTTTTATTTTATTTCCTATTGTTTTGTTTTTTCATTTGTTCTAATCTGTTTCAATTTTATTTGGTCTCAGATTTGAAAAATGACTAACGGAAACGACAACGTTGTGGATGCTACCGCTACAACTAAGAGTGGTGAGTCGACACTCCAAATTCAGTTTGGAGATGGTCTTCCATCAGTGACTCTGGAACAGAATACTGTTCAGAACCCTGAATTGACTAAGGTCAATGACCCACCTGTGGTCGAGAACCAGGCTCCGGTCATACCGAAACCGGTTGGACAGTCTCAAACAAGCCATCAGATGGACTTGTCGGATGTTCAAATGCCCCATGTGAGGGTACCGGAAAGGTCGTACACGGCTAGTATGCCGAGTGCATTTCATGCTGGCGTCCTACCCGATAAGTTTGACGGGAAGGGATTCGGGATTTGGTCTCAGAAGATGCAGTTCTTCCTGAGCACAATGGGTCTGGACAGATTTCTGACGGAGGAGAAACCAAAGTTCTCCCCGCACAACACTGATGCCCTTGCTGATTGGGTTAGGGGAGACTATTCATGCAGAGTCTATGTCAAGTGTCGCATGATAGACTCGTTGTACAAGGTCTATTGCAACCATGATACCGCCAAGGAATTGTGGGACGCTCTGGAAAAGAAGTACAAGACTCAAGATGTTGGGTCGAAGAAGGCTGCAGTGGTTAAGTTCCTGAACTACAAAATGGTAGATTCAAGATCGGTAGTGGAACAAGTTGAAGAGCTGCAACTTATCGTCCATGAAGTCCTCTCTGAAGGCATGAACATCTGCGAGACATTCCAGGTAGGTACCTTCACCGAGAAGCTTCCTCCATCATGGGAGCAGTTCAAAGTCTATTTGTTGCTGAAGCAAAAGGCAATGAGGGTGGAAGACTTGATTGTGAGGCTCCGGGTTGAGGAGAACAACAAGAGGGCCAATGGCTATGGACCTTCGAACAAGGGGAAGAAAAGGAAGTTTCAACCCAACAGCTCCAACAACTCCAAAAACTCCAACAACTTCAAGAAGCAAGGGCCTAAGAAGTTCAATGGAAAGTGCCACAAGTGCAACAAAGTTGGACACAAGGCGGATGAGTGTCGAAGCAAGGTCGACACAAAGAGGGACAAAGGCAAGTCCCAAGCCAACCTAGTTGAAGGGTCGCTCACAGAGGACGACTTGTGTGCGGTAACTGAAGTCAACATGGTAGGCAGCAACCCAAAGGAGTGGTTCTATGACACCGGTGCAACTAGGCACATATTCTCGGATAGGGGTCTCTTCACGACCTACAAGAAGAACCACACCGAAGAGCAACTCTTCATGGGAAACTCCGCCACTTCTAAGGTGGAAGGATATGGGAAGATCGTGCTGAAGATGACTTCCGAGAAGGAGCTGACGTTGGACAATGTCCTTCATGTGCCGGACATCCGCAAGAACCTGATTTCGGGAACTCTACTCTCTAAGAACGGGTTCATGATCAAGTTCGTGTCTGACATGCTGGTTCTCTCTAAGAACGGGGTATATGTGGGTAGGAGTTATGTACAGGATGGACTGATCAAAATGAATGTAATGACAGTCCTCCCAAAAGCTATTGTAACCGATGTTTCAATGAATAAGAATAACCATATTGCTTATGTTGTTGAGTCTTTTAATATTTGGCATGAAAGATTGGGACATGTTAACTATAAGTCTATAAGTAGATTGATAAGTTTGAATATGATTCCAAAATGCAAAACAAGTAAAGACAAATGTGAAGTATGCGTTCAAGCGAAACTCACAAAAACACCATCACCCCATGTAGAAAGGACAACCGAAACTCTAGGATTAATTCACACTGATTTATGTGATTTAAAGTTTGTACAAACTAGAGGAGGTAAAAAGTATTTTGTGACCTTCATAGATGATTGCACAAGATATTGTTATGTATACTTGTTACGTAGAAAAGATGAAGTTTTAGAAAAGTTCAAAGAGTACAAGTTGAAAGTTGAGAACCAACTTAGTAAGACGATTAAAATCGTAAGAAGTGATAGAGGAGGTGAGTATAGTGAACCTTTTAATGCGTTCTGTAGAGAACATGGCATTGTTCACCAAACTACCGCTCCTTATTCGCCAGAATCCAACGGAGTAGCGGAACGAAAGAATCGAACTCTTAAGGAAATGATGAATGCAATGTTGCAAGAATCTGGGTTAGCCCAGAACATGTGAGGGGAAGCGTTGCTTACCTCAAATTACATTCTCAACAAAATACCACATAAGGTGACTGGAAAGATGCCTTACGAGTTGTGGAAAGGTAGCGTACCTTCGTACAAATACCTCAAAGTGTGGGGGTGCCTAGCAAAAGTAGCAGTACCACCTCCTAAAAAGGTCTCAATTGGACAAAAAACCGTTGATTGTATTTTCATCGGGTATGCACATAATAGTAGTGCATATCGTTTCTTGGTATACAAGTCAGATATACCGGATATACATGCTAATACAATAATGGAGTAAAGAAACGCATCTTTCTTTGAAAATGTGTTCCCTTGCAAGGATAAAGAATATCCTAAAAGGACTCGTGAACAACGAGATGCAAATGAATTTGCTCAAGAAGCAAGCACATCTATGCAAGAAGCGAGCACTTCTATGCAAATAGTGAGTACTTCTGTCCAAGAAACAGAAGAAGAAAATGATGAACATAGACGGAGCAAGAGAGCTCGAAAGGAAAAATCATTTGGCTCAGATTTCACAATGGCGTTTCTTCTAGAAAACGAACCTCGAACGTTTAAAGAAGCCATGTCAATGCCAGACGCACCTTCATGGAAGGAAGCGGTCAAAAGTGAAATAGACTCCATTATGCAAAACCATACATGGGAGTTAGCTGATTTACCCCCAGGAACAAAAGCGTTGGGATGTAAATGGATTTTCAAACAAAAGTTGAAAACTGATGGCTCAATAGAGAAGTACAAGACAAGGCTTGTAGTACAAGGATTCAGACAAAAAGAAGGTCTAGATTTCTTTGATACTTATTCTCCGGTAACGAGAATTACTTCTATTCGAGTACTAATAGCGATTGCGGCTCTACGCAATCTAGAAATACATCAAATGGATGTAAAAACGGCCTTTCTAAACGGAGAGTTAGAAGAGGAAATTTATATGAAGCAACCCGAGGGGTATGTTGTGTCTGGACAGGAACACAAAGTATGTAAACTTGTGAAATCTTTATATGGATTAAAACAAGCACCTAAACAATGACATGAGAAATTTGACAGTGTTATGATGTCAAATGGTTTCAATATAAATGAATGTGACAAATGTATTTATGTCAAAACAACTCTAAAAGGATATATCTTGTTGTGCCTATACGTTGATGACATGCTCATTATTGGTAGTAACAAAGATATGATCCAACAAACTAAGAACATGCTTAGTGGGAAGTTTGACATGAAAGATTTGGGACTAGCGGATGTGATTCTAGGAATAAAAGTCATAAGACATTCTGAAGGAATCATTTTAACTCAAGATCATTACACTGATAAGGTACTTGAACGTTTCAAGAAATACTCAAGCGGTAGTGCAAAGAGTCTCGTGGACCCTCACCTCGACTTAAAGAAAAACTCGGGTGAAGGCATATCTCAAGTAGAGTATGCATGAGTGATTGGAAGTCTAATGTACTTAACAAATTGTACAAGACCAGATTTAGCACATGCGGTGAACGTTTTAAGTCGTTACACCAGTAATCCAGGACATGGTCACTGGAAAGGCATAACAATGGTATTGAACTATTTGCGATATACTCGAAATTATGGGTTACACTATGGACGATATCCAGCAGTGATGGAAGGCTATAGTGATGCTAATTGGATATCAGACTCCAAAAACTCAAATTCCACAAGCGGGTATGTTTTTACTCTAGGTGGTGCGGCGATATCCTGGAAATCCTTCAAACAAACTCTACTGGCTAGATCCACAATGGAATCTGAATTCATTGCCTTGGACAAAGCAGCAGAAGAAGCAGAATGGCTTCGAAACTTTCTGGAGGATATACCAATGTGGGAAAAACCGGTGCCAACTATGAGTCTCCATTGCGATAGTCAATCGGCAATAGCTCGAGCACTAACTTCAATGTATAATGGCAAGTCTCGTCATATTAGAAGACGACATAAAACCATAAGACAATTGCTCTCAAACGGAGTGATCAATGTTGATTACATCCAATCGGCTGACAACCTAGCGGATCCGTTTACAAAAGGTTTGTCTCGAGAGCAAGTTGTGAAATCATCAAGAGGAATGGGTTTAAAGCCTATGACATAAGATGAAGTTTGATGGTAACCCTACTTACGTGATTGGAGATCCCAAGATGTAAGTTCAAAGGGACAACGAAATCAAGCTAAATCTAAAGAGCACTTGGAGATTAACATCTTCTTCCAGTTCCTACGATGATAAAAGTGTGTTGGTAAACTATAGGTTAAGTCATAAAGTGTTGGCTTTTAATGATTTCATAAGCTTTGAACAACAAAGTGAAGTATAATGGTATACTACTTATGGTAAAATCACCTTATGAGTGTGAAATGGGGCCGTTTCTAGGAGAATTAACCGAGGCTGAATTCTCTAAGCTCACTCATGAATAATCAGGGATGTTCACGGCCAAAATGAACACAATCAGAGAACCTAGTTCTGTGAGAAGATGAAACTGTGTGATAGTCGTTGTCTAGGTTTACATCAAAGTCCGGGTGGTTCAAGACATCATGTTCACTACCTGGTCGAGTAAATCCGATGGCTACTCGCTATGGGTGGTTCAAGGCTGAAAAAATGCTACCAGCCCAAATGCAGTGATTCTTCGACGTACTCTCAAAAGTCTTTCTGTCGAGTCGTTTTACACGTGTTTTAGAGTCATTTCTATTCATGTGGGGGATTGTTGGAACCGAATTTTCCGGGCACCGTTGGTGTCGAATAATGGGAGCATTGGCTTCGTCTCCGCGAGCACTATTTCGTAGTATGCTCATTTGTATAATTCGGGTTCCGTTTGAATGAGAAATAAGGGAGTTACATTAAATGTAACTAAGTTGAATTTTGAGGATTAATGTGTATCCCACATTGATTAGGAGGAGAAAAACTGACTAGTATATAAAGTAGGAGTGGATTGTAATGGATGTGATTGGGCCAGAGGAGGCTATCCTGGTGGGCTTGGGCCTTGGAAGACCACACGCGCGCGGTTCGGTTCGGTTCGGATCGGATCGGCTCATGGTTCGTGGGCTCCTTGATCTCATTGGATGGGCCCGAGGAGGAGGTTGTCTTTTTGGGCCTAGCTCAAGTGTGATATGACTTTTGGGCTTCGTTCAAATGGGCCTCGTTCAAAGTCAGAGTCAGCAGATCTCGGGCATTAATGCCACGCGGAGTTGACTTGGACCAGATCAGCCTATTCATTACACACGGATTGGGCCATTTAATCCACGCGGATTGGGCCATTCATGTCACAGATTCTCCTCTACAACCTATAAAAGGAGGCTCTGCAGAACTCAAAAATACACATTCGAATATCAATCTCATTCTCATTCCTCCACTCGTTTTCCAGTCTCTATTCACATCTTCCTCTTCTTTTGTTCGAGTCTGAGAGTACACACTGTAACTAGAGTTCGTTGGCTTCTGTTCTTTGAGTTGTGCAAGTCAGAAGTGTAGCAGTTGTATCCTGGGATTCGGAACGCCGGTAACCGTCACACTACGGGGCGTTTTCAGAATTAAGGAAAGAGATTTCATTCTCGACTCTGCTTAATCTCGACAGTACGGTTTGGTATTGGTTCGATTGTTTTCTCTTCTCCTTAATCTCGATTTATTCTTGTATTTTATACATATTTATAATATAAGTTATAGAAAATAGGATTCCTAAACATCATATTTCAGTCCTTGTGAAGCATCACCAACTACGTTATGTGAAATGCTATTTAAATGTCATATTTGTCATTTGAATTGGGTAACGGAGAATTTTCATTTGAATATTCTTTATGATGTCATTTTAATTTGTCACTTTGAGATGTCCTAACTCCTAACCTCTCAAGTTCAAGACTCATTTCACAATAATCTAAAAAAAATACTCAATCAATATCTCAAAACGTCAAGATATAAATGATATTAAGACATTAACTATAGTTTATATATATGTAATATGTTTTAACTTATACATATCCGTTGTAGAGAGAGGTCCCGCTAGGAAATAAGTTACGGTACGAAGTGAGAATCGCCCACATTCATAAATTACACGTCAATGTTGATAATTTTCAATCTTTTAAGTGAGTCACGTAATGACAATTTTATAATTTATGTGAATCTTGTTGTTAGTATTTTTTAAAGGGTGCGGTTCCGGTGAACACAATTTTTAAAATAAGAACGTGCGAATGGCTAATGTGCATCAAAATATACTTAAATGTGCATCAAAATTTTTGATGCACATTCTTTACAAATGTAATGCATATTTACAATTTTTACATGTTATTCAGTTTCTCAATAAATGTTCTTTAAAAAATAAATATTCTTCAAATTTTGGATGTTTTTATGTTTGTCAATGAATGTGCACCAAATTAGTACTAAATGTGCATCATTCTCACGTTCGTATTTTAAAAGTTATTCTCATCCGATACTTTCTCTTTTTTAAATAATCTAAACGGACATAATCGCCAAATTTTAAACTTGAGTAACTAAAAATTATAAACATTAACTTATTATTTATAAAAGAGCGTGAAATCTTTTTCCCATATACACGGAGTATAACAAAGTTATGCACACAAATCAACGCATTCGTATATTCTCACTACAGCACTCATTTTCACACGAAACGTTTTCTTTCTTTCTTTCTTGAAAGGACGAGACGTTTTCTTTCTTTAATATACTCCGGTATATACTTATTTCATCAAAAAATATCAAATTAACTCATACTTTAATACCTACATGGTCTAATATATATGATTTGATACTTATATACCATATGATATCGTTTAAAATCTCACCATTATATGAATTTAATCCTCGTACCATATGATATACTACTTTAAATACCATTTTAGCGGGAATATTTAGTGCCTTGGATATATAATAGAGAGGTCAGCAAACACAAACTTAAAAAAATCAACCAGTGAGAAAAAGCTTAGCAGCGATGAGATTCCGATGCGTGTATAAAAACAGAGCAATTCTGCAACTCCGATTCATCTACATCCAACACCAACTCTCTTTAATCGCCTTCAGATTCCGCGACAGCCTCGAAGCTAGTCTAAACTAGTGGGAGGTTGATTGCTCACGCGATCCCTTTCCATCAAAACAACAAATTAGTAGCCAAAATCGATCGTTTCGCCGCGAGTATTTTGAGTCGACGGACCGAATTAATCTCACTAACTTTTTCAACATTGCCATGGCTCGAGGAAAGGTTCAATTGAAGCGCATCGAGAACCCTGTTCATAGGCAGGTTACCTTCTGTAAGCGTCGCGCTGGATTGCTTAAGAAGGCGAAGGAGCTTTCGGTTCTTTGTGATGCTGATATTGGTGTTGTTATCTTCTCTCCTCAGGGCAAGCTTTATGAACTCGCCACTAAGGGGTACGTCTCATTTAACTGTCTGTGCTTCTTATTTTGTTAAGTACTACTCAAGCTATGTAATTTTTAACGCAATTTTCATGTTGGGTCATCGAAAACAATCTCTCTCATTTTGTTGTCTATACTTCTTATTTTGTGAAATACGGAGTAGTAGTTAAACTATGTAATTTTTGACGCAATCTTCATTTTTGTCATCGGAAACAACCTCTCTCATTTTGTTATTTATGTTTCTTATTTGAGAAGTAGTAGTCATACTACGTAATTTTTGACCCAATATTCATTTTGGTTCATCAGAAACAACCTCTCTCATTTTGTTGTCTATACTTTTTATTTTGTGAAGTACTAGTCAAACTCATTTTGGGTCATCGAAAACAACTTCTTTGTACTTTTAACACAACTTTAAGGTTAACTTTAAGGTTGGGCACATTCGACTTTCTCGCCGTGTTATAAACGGGAGCTTTTTTAAGACACTGGGTAATGTTATTGCATTGATCTGTTCACTTGTTTAGTCTATCTCATTAGAAATAAAACCAAGATTTAGCCTACTTTCTAGTTGATGATATTTATGTTTGTGGCAGAACCATGCAAGGGCTTATGCAAAGGTATAAGCAGTGTTCAGGCTCAGAAAAACAAGCTGAATCTGAACCAGGAGAGCAACAACTTCAGGTAGGTAGCATGTGATATTGGTCCATGCTTATTCCATTTGTTGAGGAATTGGAACAAAGTTAGTGGGTGGAATTTCACATGGACCAAAGTTTTTATATAATATCTTAAAGCATGATTAGCTATAAATATATTCGATCACCACCTGGTGTTATGTGCTTAGCCTGGAACCAGATGCTAAATATAATATCAGTGTGATAAATCTTTCTGTCCAATCGGATTCTTTCTTTTGCTGTGATAAAGATTTCCCTCGTCGTTGCGATCTTTGACTAGTTTTCTGTACGTACGTCGTAATTAAAATACTGATAGGAGATGGACTATGAAACCTGATTGGCATCTGAGTTAAGTAAAGGTAGCTTTTATGCTACAGTGACAAGTGATTATCAGATTATGGTTAAGCTTTTGTATAAATAATATGATTATTGATTGGTTTGCAAGTGAAAGTAAAAAAGTAGCTCCTTTACGTTTTGGTTCTGATTTTTTTTCCAGGACACCAAGGAAGAGAGTGGAAAGATGGAGTTGCTTCAAAAAGGACTCTGGTAACTATTGGTCACCTTTACACTAGGATACTCGACAATAGTCGTTTCTCGTGTCGAAAATCTTAGAGAACTTGGAAATGTCTGGAAACCTTTAGGAAACGTCTACTTGGCGTTTTCAATGATCAACGTTTTTGTTGACCATAAAATCGAAAACTTCTGCGTTTTCTACTTGTTTTTATGCGTTTCTTAGTTGTTTTTACGCATTTCATAATATTAGAGACAAAATTATTCAATTCTCAAATAATCAAAGCTCCAATAAATCAATTTTCCGTATTATTTTCTCTTCGAACTCATTTAATCATCTCATATGTTGAAAATGAATAAGAACATCAAGTGTTTAGGTGGTTATAACATTTTAGTTGATCAAAATCTCACTTTATCTATTTTATATAATATGTTTACTCTAATTTTATTTTATTTAAAATAATATATAATATATTTTGTCGTTTCCCTGCCGTTTCCTATTTTTATAAATTTGAAATTGCCGTTTCCCGTTCCCGAAACGTTTCTGATTCCCGCTCCTGTTTGCGTTCTCGGATAACATAGCTTTTAGTCTTTTACATATTATTGATCTCATGTGGCAAGTATTATTTCTATGTGAAGAATCCCAAGGACATAGAAAATTACTTGAACAGTTGAACTTCAGTTTATATGTTTTGAGATGAGATAATTATTGGTAGGGATATGCATGGTGGAGGGAGAGGAACCATGACACTGGACGAGTTGCATGCTCTTGAAAAGCAGCTCGAATCATGGATATACCACATCCGCTCTACTAAGGTTAATTTACACATCCTCTTTAGTTTAGGTTTCATTGTTTTTAATTTTCGGTTAGATATGTTGAAGAGATTTGGATGGATATATGAGCATTTGTTTCATACCAAATATATTGGCACTTAATTAGGAATGATTACCATTGCATGCATACTTGGAAAAACATAATGTTACTGTAATTGTTTGAATGATGCATCACATATACATACCAAATATGTCCAGTTAGTTATGAGAATGGTTGGGGGTAGAAAGAAAGCTTAACGTGGGAAAAACGAAGCGTTCACGTTCACAATTTACACATCAATGTTCATATTCTGGAGGTTAATATTCATAATTTGGGCGGTAACAATTTTGTAGTTTATGTGAACAATGTTTTTTTGTGTCCAGTTAGTTATGAGAAAGGTTGGGGTAGGAAGAAAGCTTAACGTGGGAAAAACGAAGCGTTCACGTTCACAATTTACACATCAATGTTCATATTCTGGAGGTTAATATTCATAATTTGGGCGGTAACAATTTTGTAGTTTACGTGAACAATGTTTTTTTGTGTCGAAATGAGCGGAACAAACGTGTTCGCCAGACTATGAAAATTATTATCCATATTTTGAACATTAACTTGTTATCTATAAACACGAATGCTTTGTTTTTCCTGTGTTAGTTTTCTTCCTACCCGAACTTTTCTCATTAGTTAAAACCAATAATTAATGACGATGTTCATATAGGTTAAACATGCTAAAAGAGGTTTTTGTTTTTATATTTACAGATGGACATTCTCTTCCAGGAAATTCAATCACTGAAGAATAAGGTCAGTACATACTTGTTTGTTATGAACAAGACGATGTTCTTCACGAAAAGAAGTTTTTTCATATTAATCTTCACTTACAATTTCACATACTTAATTTGTTTCCTCATCTAAAATCATTTTTTATATCATGAACTTGGATGCTGAAGGAGGGAGTTCTAAGTGCTGCAAACAAGCTTCTCCAAGAAAAGGTAAGAGTTTTCATTCTATATATCTATAAAATTCTATTATTAAAGATAGATAATTTGTCTATAAACATTTTATAAGAAACTAAACTTAAATATCCAACATTTGCTTGCAGGTGGAGGAGCAAAATGGGATATTTTGCATGGATCCAATGACAAATAACTTTGAGTATCCACTAACCATACACAATCAGATATTTCAGTATTACTAGTTAGTCTAGCTTCCCAACCTGTGTTATATATTTCCCTTGCATCAAAAATTAAGGTTTCCTTTCCACTTTGATGAAAAACTAGGTTGCATCCTCTGAATGAATGTATGGTTTTCCCAATGTTGTAATAATAAGTGTTACTACCAACATATCAACATTTATGTATATGTCTTGTGTGTTCTGTCTGTCTCAGTTAAAATATTGTATACTTGATTGAGCTAGCTTGAAACCACAATTATTAGTAAATCTGTATTGTCTCGTATTTTGCAGCAAATTAATTTCTTCCTGGGATTGTAGACCCATTAAGTTAGCTGGATTGGATTCTTCAAATCATTAAAATAGCTCCCTGATCTTGTTTCAGACAGTATGATTTTCCGTTATTAATTTTTGTATTAAGTTTCTTGTTTGGTTCAAATATTTTGTTGGTGTGTGAATTATTTTATTTTATTTTTTTGAGCGGAAATGGGTGAATTATTTAATGTAAAGAAAGAGTGGAGCAAGTGTTAAAAACGGCAGAGGAAACATAATGCAACGCACGTAATGCATTTCCTCCTCAATTGTTGTTGAAACCCACCAATCTTTTCTCCCTCCCACAAACACAAAACGACCTTCAAGATCTTCTCTGTTTTTCTGGGTTTCTTCTTCGTCATTAATATTATTTTTATATTGAAAATTGCCTGAAAATGGCGAAGTTGAGGTGCTGTCATAAGCCTATAGAGCTGGTTCCAGACCACTTCCATTCATGTCTAACAGAACTTTATCTTCATATCCTCTCATACTCATTGAACTTCTCTTAATTGCAATTCTTTTTGTTGATTTGAGCTTGAGAATCATATTGGTTTCATTTGTGTTTTGAGAATGGTTATTGCATTGGATTGTACAACTTATTGTGAACAAGATCATCAGATAGTTGCTGGTTGTTAGCTCAAGTTATTTTTTTTTTTCCTTTCCTTGTTGTTTGAACACATTTGAGAAGTTGGGTAATGGGCTGCATTTGCTCGAAAGAGCCCTCATCAAGAAAAGTCAATGACTACAACAATGACAGGCAAAGGCCAACACTCAACAACAAGAAGCCTGCAATGCAGAGCAATCCTCCTCCAAACCGAGAAGAGGCGAATGATGGACCCTCGTTCGCTGCAAAATCAGGCCCGATTACATCCAATGGCCCTCCACAAGTGAATTCAGGCTCTCTTACATCCAAGGGTCCAGCACACGGGAACTCAGGCTCGCTTACATCTAAGGCGAGTTCACAACGAAACTCGGGTTCTTTGACCAGGAAAGCATCAGAGAAGATTGAGGCCGCAGGTGAAACAAAGACAATGACAATCATTGTAGAAAGGCCAGGAAAAAGTCAGCATCAGAGAAGAGCAACTGTTGATTTGGGCCTCAAAAAGCCCATGACTAGGATTGTCAGCTTACCACGTGGAAGAAAAGGAGAGCAGGCTGTTGCAGGTTGGCCTTCTTGGCTAACTTCAGTTGCTGGTGAGGCTATCCAAGGATGGCTTCCTCGAAGAGCTGACTCGTTCGAAAAGCTTGACAAAGTCAGTTTCTGTCCTGTTTTTTCCCCTTAGATGTTGGTTTTTGATACATTCTAAGTTATGAAGTTATGTTGTGCAGATTGGACAAGGGACTTACAGCAGTGTGTACAAGGCGCGGGATCTTGAAACGGGCAAAATAGTCGCGATGAAGAAAGTTCGGTTTGTCAACATGGAGCCTGAAAGCGTTCGGTTCATGGCACGAGAGATTCTGATCCTGAGAAGACTTGATCATCCAAATGTGATGAAGCTTGAGGGTCTTGTCACTTCAAGAATGTCAGGAAGTTTGTACCTTGTTTTTGAGTACATGGAGCATGATCTTGCTGGTCTTGTAGGAACACCAGGCAACAAATTCACAGAACCACAGGTAAGTTAGTTATTTTCATCTCTAAGAAGAATAAAATGATCATCTGATGAATTTTTGTAGATTAAATGCTATATGCAACAACTACTGAGAGGACTAGAGCATTGTCACACTCGAGGCGTCTTACACCGTGACATTAAAGGCTCAAATCTCTTGATCAACAATGAAGGTGTGCTCAAGATTGGAGATTTTGGGCTTGCCACATTTTTCAGGCCTGATCAGAATCAGCCTTTAACCAGTAGAGTTGTGACATTATGGTATAGGGCACCTGAACTTTTGCTAGGATCCACAGATTACGGCATTGCTGTCGATATGTGGAGTGTCGGTTGCATTCTTGCAGAGCTATTTGCTGGGAAGCCTATAATGCCTGGAAGAACAGAGGTTCATCTTCTAATTACTTCAATTTTTTTTAAGTTATGTGACCAAGAAACTTTAAATGGTATGTTTAAATGTTTACAGGTTGAGCAGATGCATAAAATCTTCAAGCTTTGTGGCTCACCTGCTGATGATTACTGGAAAAATTCGAAGTTACCACACGCGACGAGCTTCAAGCCTACGAGACCATACAAACGACGCGCTGCTGAGACATTTAAGGATTTCCCGCCTTCAGCTTTAAGTTTGGTTGAGATTCTCCTTGCTATTGAATCTGAGAAAAGAGGAACTACTTCTTCTGCTCTAAAGAGTGAGGTAGCTTCTTCTGTGTCTTACATCACTATAGCTTAATCTGCAGATTGGTATTCATTTTTTTTAACTTGATTTGTGTTTCTAGTTTTTTACTACAAAGCCGCTTCCTTGTGATCCGTCGAGTTTGCCAAAATATACTCCAGCAAAGGAGTTGGATGTTAAATACAGAGATGAAGAGAGAAGGTAAATGAAGATTGCATCAAAAGTTGCATGACTACTATTTCACAAAATAAAAAAAGTAGATAATTAAAAAAACTATAGCAGAATTAAGCTTGTTTCATATCTTTATTGAATTGGTAGGAGAAAGGCAGAGGAAACCAAGGGACAAGTACCAAACCAAGTTAGAGCAATAAGAGAATCATCAAATGAACACGGGTTTGAAGGCGATGGACGTAGAAAAGGCCTAAAAGACGTAGGAAACGGAGCAGTCACAGACGACACACAAACGAGAACAATGGGAGACGCGTTATCTCATTGCAAAACAATGGTACACCCAAGTGCAAGTGGCCAACCCAATGACCATGAATATGCTCCTTCAAGGAATTCAGTTACAGAGTTAAACTTAAGGGCTCACACTAGAAAAGATGATTCTACCACAGTAAGTCACTTTTCCTGCCAAAACTTGACTTTATAACCCGGACATGGACCAAGCTGATGTGTTTAATGTATTTTTAGGTGTATGTACCGAAGAAGAACAGAATTCACTATTCAGGGCCGTTGATGCCACCAGGAGGAAACATGGAGGAGATGCTGAAAGAACACGAGAGGCAAATCCAGCAGGCGGTTCGAAAATCCAGATCTCGAAACACCAACAATGGCGAGTCAAATCAAAATGCAAGAAACTTAAGGTGATCAAATCAGTGGAGGTAATCAATATACTCTTATGATCCAAGCCAAAAGCCAAGGAAAGTGATCGACCGGATTCGAAAATGGTTCGGGCTTGAGTTATTAGTCAATTAAAGCAGTTGACAATGAACATACTATAACATCTGTATGTTAATATGAAGGGAACTGAGATGAAAGTGTGAGAGGTCGTGTATAAAGGCCTGATGATTTGGAGTGACATTGCTTCTGTTCATAGGTGAATGTGATCCTTGAGAGAGCATATTTGATGTTGTTAATTTGTTCTGTAGTTATTCTAATGTGTTAACTTGTTATACACCATTCAAACAGATATTGGGCCGATATGATCTAATGCGTAAGCACTACAAGAAAAAATGACTTGGGGGACTCGCCCAAGGTCAATATTTCGTCGCCCAACATCTAAGGCCACAAAACAGGGTTTGTCACGGAGTCGTCGCCATATCCGTGTTGTCCTTTACCTAGTGCGACGAAATTTAGTTTGTCGCCCAATGTCTTGTCCTACGAAAATGAACCTTTTTTCGTCCAATGGCTTGTGCTTCTACGAAAATGAAGTTTTGTCGCACAATATCTTGTGCTACGAAAATGAAGTTTTGTCGCCCAATGTGTTGTGCTACAAACATGAAGTTTTGTCGCCAAGGTCTTCTGCTACAAATTTTTTATTTGTCACCTGAACTTTTGTCCTATGAAATTCCTATTTGGTTGCCCTTAGCCATGTGCCACAAAGTTAGAATTTGTCGCCCATACCCTTTTTTTTGTTACGAAAATATTTGTAAATGATTTTTCGAATAATTTTGTTGAAAATGGATGGGGTATGCACAAGTATTAAAGCTTATATAACCAATGACAGATACATCAGATAAAATAAGAATATTTAAGTAATCTTAACAAGCTTAATTACAACACAAACTTGATATAAAGATCATGTCTGAGGAACCTCCAGGACGCAGAAAAATCATGAGGGCAAAGGTGGATAAAAAAAGATAGAGAGAGTGATGATGTATCATGAATGTGAACCTTAACTTGTAGCCATTGGGATAGGCCATCATAACACAGACAGTGAGGTGAGGCCGAGTATAGCAAAGCATGAGCATCCAGCCTTGATCACCATACTTGGCTGTGAAGTAAAAGGCCGGGATGAAGACGACGCGAGCTACACACGCTACCAGCAGAACCTTTCTCTCGATATCAAATCTCAGCGGTGGCTATCAAAACAAGAGGGTACCTTCACAGAAGTTGTAAACACCACATCTTTACTGTTGGCATCTAAATGCAGGATGAGTCATTTTGACTCATGTAGACTGCCTGATGATGGTAATTACGGTATTAGGGTATAATAATGATTATACGTTTATGCTACCAAGGTCTTGTTTAAACTCGTACATCGAAATAAAAACGCTATCTCGTGGAGTTTAACTATTGATTTTAAAAAAATTAAATTTATACCATAGCAAAAAATTCCAGGGTATTAATCAACTTTATAACCCAGATATCAAACATTTCCCCGAAGTTGACAGAACAGAGATAAAAGATATACATACCTTCTAACCCGGATTTTAAGAACTGTGATATGATGTCAATTTTAAAACTCAATTTTTCGACTAAACTTTTGCTATTAGGGTAAAATCTATGCTCACGGATTCGAGAAACCCTCCGCCATTCAACAGCGTGCAATTGAGCCCATTATCAATGGTCGTGACGTTATTGCCCAAGCTCAGTCCGGTACTGGAAAGACCTCCATGATTGCTCTCACTGTTTGCCAGATGGTTGATATACCTAATCGAGAGTATGACTTCTCTTTTCTTCTATCTCTTAATTCTCAACTACTGCATAAAAACCCTAATTTTCGATGATTTCGTTAAACAGTTAGTGAGGCATTTGCTTCTGTTCAATACATAATGACTGCAACAAATTTTGGTTGGTTAATCCGATCAGTTCATCGGTGGTCGACAAGCATGATGGTTTTAATGATGATACTGCTGTATTGACGGCATCTTTTTGTGTAACTGGTTATTCCTTACCTTGGGATCAAATTGGTTATTGGGCGGTCAAAATTGTAACAGGTGTCCCTGACGCTATTTCTTTAGTCGGATCGCCTTTTGTAGAGTTATTATGCGGAAGTGCTAGTGCGGGACAATCCCTAACAATCGTGAACTTTACATTCATCGAATTGGTCGCTCTGGACGTTTTGGTCGCAAGGTTTGTTTTTCCTTGTTCATGAAGTTCTACTCTTGTGAATTCTCGTCAAAGCTTTCAATGAAACTTGTGTTCTATAAATTTATGATGTATTCTTTATAGTTTTTCCATCTAACTTGAGATTCATATGCTATTGTGCAGGGTGTTGCCATAAACTTTGTGAAGAATGACGATATCAAGATTCTGAGAGACATTGAGCAGTACTACAGTACTCAAATCGATGAAATGCCTATGAATGTTGCTGATTTGATATGAAGTATCAAAATGAGACTTGCAGAATTCATGTTATAGTGTGAAATCAGATAAGCGGAAGAAGTTCTAAAACGCCATTGAAGGCCAGAGAATAATCTCTGAAAGGAGACAAAGCACACAGAGGAGAATGATGCTCTGAATGATTCTAACAGAATGCAGTTACACTCCTTATAAGGAGACAAAACCAGGCACGTGTACAACACGGCTCAAAACGTTTAAGGCAATATGTAAACAATACTTAGGAGAGCAAATATAATAGAGTAAACATGTGACATAATGTGTATGATATGCTAACACCCCCCTTCAAGATGGAGGTGATCCTGGAAGCCCATCTTGGGAAGGACATGTTGGATTTGCGATCCTGGAAGGGACTTAGTGAGGAAGTCCGCAAGCTGATGTTGTGCTGGGATATGGGAGAGGGAGATCAATCCTTCCAAGAGCTTTTCCCTAGCAAAATGACAGTCCAACTCTATGTGTTTTGTGCGTTCATGGAACACTGGATTACGAGCAATATAGACAGCAGCTTGCTTGTCACATTTAACAGGAATGGGAGTGATTCCCGTAATGCCAAAATCATATAGTAGCCTGCTGAGCCAAGCTAATTCTGCACAGACTCGGCGAAGAGACCTGTACTCCGCTTCAGCAGAAGAGAGGGACACACTCTGCTGCTTTTTGGATTTCCAAGATATCAATGTGCCACCAAAGAATATCACAAAGCCACTTACAGAGCGACGTGTTTGAGGGCAGGTGGCCCAATCTGCATCGCAGTATGCTTGCAGGGAGAATGTAGGAGTATTGGAGATGAGAAGTGCTTTGTGCTGTGTACCTCTTACATAGGAGAGGACTCGTAAGGCAGCCTGATAATGAACATCAGTAGGAGCTTGATTGAATTGACTCAACAGTTGGATGGAGAAGGCTATGTCAGGTCGAGTATGCACCAGAAAGTTGAGTTTACCAACAAGCCGCCTATAAGGCAGGGCATCCTTCAACAAGACACCATCAGTGGGACGAAGGGAAGTGTTGGGATCAATGGGATTGACAGCAGAGTGGTCAGATGGCAAAGGGAAATCACGCAACATTTCTGTGATAAATCTGTTTTGACTCATGAGCAAGCCCTGTGCAGTAGGAATAAACTCAATTCCTAAAAAGAAATGGAGCTGGCCTAGATCCTTGATCCTGAAGGTGTCATTGAGAAAACCTTTGAGAGCAACTAACTCAGACAAGCTATCCCCTGTAAGCAGTATATCGTCGACATAGACAGCCACACAAGTCAAGGAAGAGGAGGTGTGTTTGAGGAACAAAGAAGGATCATTACCAGATTGTTTGAATCCTTTACTCTTGAGGGCTGTAGAAAGCTTAGCATACCACTGTCTCGACGCTTGTTTCAATCCATAAAGAGATTTGCGTAGTAAACACACTTGGTTCTCAGCTAGAGCCAATCCTTGTGGAGCCTTCAAGAAAACTTCCTCATCCAAATCGCCATGTAAGAAGGCGTTGTTCACATCAAGTTGAAAGATGTGCCAACCCTTCTTTAAGGCTACAGAAATGAGAACTCTCACTGTGGTAAGCTTGACAACTGGCGAAAATGTTTCAGTGTAATCAATTCCATATTTCTGAGTAAAACCTCGAACCACCAACCTTGCTTTATACCTTTCTATACTGCCATCAGACTTCCTTTTGACCTTGTATACCCACTTGCAACTTATTGCCTCTTTCCCTTTAGGTAGAGTCACAATGTCCCATGTCTTGTTGAGAGCTAGAGCCTCAAATTCTGCTGTCATTGCAGCCCTCCATACCTCATGTTCACAAGCTTTAGTGTAGTGAAATGGTTCTATTTCTGGCAAGGAGGAGGAAGCTGGAATCTGCTCTGGGAATTTGAGTGTGGAGGTGAGAGTGTGGCCACAGAAATGTGCATCAACAACAACATGGGAACAAACATATTCAGACAGGTATCCTGGCATGTTGTGTGTTCTCTGACTGCGTCTGAGTGGTGAAGTAGGCAACACTGATTCAGTGGGTGTAATGTCTGGAGGTGTGACAACCTCTTCATCCAAGGACTCATCAAGTTCCAGCTCAGTAGGGTGAGTTCTGGTGCTTTTTGGTAGATAAGAAACTGGATCATGATATAGGGAAAAATGGATTCATGGAAAACCACATCCCTAGAGACTATCACTTGCTTAGTCTCAAAGTTGTAGAGTTTATAGGCTTTCTTACCCAATGGATACCCAATGAACACACACATTTGGGATCTGGCTTGGAACTTATCTCTGCCTTGTTTAAGGGTTGAAGCAAAGCTGAGGCAACCAAAGGCCTTGAGGTGATCATAAGAAGGTTGCTTCCCATATAGCTTGGCATAAGGTGTGGCATTCTGAATACTTTTGGAAGGAATTCTGTTGATGATATGAGCAGCTGTCAACACAGCCTCCCCCCCAGAACTGAATTGGCAGCTTAGAGTGAAGCATTAAGGCTCGTGAAACCTCCAAGATATGTCTATGTTTGCGCTCCACGATCCCATTTTGTTGTGGAGTGGCAACACAAGAGGTCTGGTGTAAAATGCCTTGTGATGAAAGATAAGCTGAAGTCTCCCTGCTACTTCCCAACTCAAGGGCATTATCAGAACGTATTATCTGCACCCTTTTTTGAAATTGCCTTTCTATCATAGCTAGAAAACTCTTCAGGATGTCGAAGGCATTTCCCTTAGAGGCCAACAAATGTATCCATAGAGATCTGCTGAAGTCATCAACTATGGTGAGAAAGTATTTGTAGCCATTATATGTAGCTTGCTTGTAAGGCCCCCATACATCTATGTGTATCATTTCAAAAGGTACCTTGGTGGTGATAGAGCTGAGTGGAAAACTCAAACGGGTTTGTCTAGACTGTGAGCAAACATTGCAAGGAGATAACTCACTGTTATTCTGAATTGAAGCAAAATTCATAATAGAAAGCTTGTAAAGAGGTAAGTGGCCCAGCCTGACATGCCATATGCTTGCATCAACATGTAGAGAAGTACCACTCCCAATTGGCATCTTATTCTGAGCTGTGTCCTGTTGATGACGCCTCCCAACAGGATCACAGAAATAAAGGTCTCTGTCAGCTTCACCAATCACCAGCCTCCCCTTCATAGTGGGAGCCTGCAAGAAGCACTCAGTAGGTGTAAATGTAATGTTACAATTCAGATCTCTAACCAGCTTCCCCACTGAAATCAAATTACATTTGAAAGATGGAACAAACAACACATCCTTAAGTTGCAGGTTAGGTAGAAGTTGAGCTGAACCAACTATAGTCACTGGCACAACATGTGAATTTGGCAAAGAAATCTCAAATGGTCTAGCTAGGTTTCTGATGTGCTTAAGCAAAGTCAAAATTGAACTCATATGGCAACTTGCACCACTTTCAATAATCCAATGATTCCCACCAAACAACTTAGAGATGAGAGTTGTACCTGCGAAACCAGCGAAATCGTCATGTTGTGTCCTTGCCTTTGCTTCCTGAGGTAGCATCAAGCAGACCTATGAGCTTTGTAATCTGATCAGGAGTGAGAGCCAACTGAGACTAAGCAGCTGCAGTGAACTTCTCATTCTGTCATGTCTTCTGTGTCTTGTTGTTCTGATAATTTGGTGGAAAGCCAATAAGGAAATAACACCGATCTGCAATGTGATTGTTCTTCTTGCAATTTGTGCAAAAGAGATTCCTCCTATCTCCCTTGCTTGCATCACCACGTGCTTTCTGTGAAGATGACTGACCAGGTTTACCATTAGCAAACATGGAAGCAGATTCTGTGCTGATTTGGGAAGGGATTTGTATATCTCTCTGCTTCTCCTCCTGTAAGATGAGAGAGTAAGCTTGGTTAATGTCCGGTGGCGGCACCATCACGAGCAGTGAACCCCTTGTGGACTTGTAAGACTCGTTGAGCCCCATCAGAAATTGAAGAAGTTTGTCTTCTTCTTCATTCTTCTTATGATCCTTCATCCCCTCAGTACAGCTGCATCTGGGAAATTGCTTGAGGTTTCCGATCTCATCCCACAAGCATTTCATCTGTGTAAAATAGGTTGTTATTGAATTGGATCCCTGTGTAAGAGAGTTCAATTCCTTCTTCACAGAGAAGAGTTGCGCTCCACTTCGCTGCCCAAATCTAACACTTAGGTCATCCCAAATGTCTTTTGTAAGTTCAGTATAAATCACACTACGCCTGATTTCAGCATTCAAGCTATTAATCAACCAGGATTTAACCATGTTATTACAACGGATCCAGCGTCCGAAGAGCACATCATCCATCTTAGGTCGTGGGAGACCTCCATTGATGAACTCGAGCTTGTTCTTCGCAGATAGGGAGGTGATGATGGAAATCCTCCACTCGCCAAAGTTTTGGCCATCAAACACCTCAGGCACCAGCGAAACTCCAGGATGGTCACTAGAGTGAAGATAGTATGGGTCGTTGGCATTTATGCCAGAATTCGCATTCGAATCTGACTGCTCTTTATCCACCATGACGACAGAAGAAAAGGAGCTTTGGATTTAGGGAATAAAATGACAAGTAAGAGGAAGAATCAGAACCTGTGCTCTGATACCATGAAATCAGATAAGCGGAAGAAGTTCTAAAACGCCATTGAAGGCCAGAGAATAATCTCTGAAAGGAGACAAAGCACACAGAGGAGAATGATGCTCTGAATGATTCTAACAGAATGCAGTTACACTCCTTATAAGGAGACAAAACCAGGCACGTGTACAACACGGCTCAAAACGTTTAAGACAATATGTAAACAATACTTAGGAGAGCAAATATAATAGAGTAAACATGTGACATAATGTGTATGATATGCTAACATAGTGTTCGATGCTTTGCTGAATGTGGGTGTTCTCTGCTTTTGTTTTTTATCATTTGGCGTAATATGTTTATACTAAGCAACTGTTAGTACTTGTGAGTTTCTGCTCTAAATTTCTAAAGTGGGATATTCCGAGTATGTTGCATGTGTTCCTACTTCGTATAGAAAGTTATCTTTTTTAATTTTATTTTTTGCATGAAGCTGTGGCCTTAGATAATCATGGAAAGAGAAATTAAAATATTCTTTCACCCGTTTAGATACTAACTACTCGTATAATAAAATAGAGACAGTGAAAAATGATGAGAATTACAACAACCACGCCACCCTCTGAGTATTAGATTGAATCCATGAACCTCATAGTTAAAAGTTTTGAGCTTACAAGTACAAATCCATGAACCTCCAAGCCTATAATTTAAAAAAAAAAGCATCATATACAATCTACAAGATTGCATATTAGATTGAATCTAGTGAATATTTAATTGATCATGATTATAGAGATGTTATAAATGATATAAAAGTTTTGATTGATCAATTGCATTATTGACTATATTCTAGGAGATCACCCAAAGGTGGGTCACTGAATGTAGTTAATAAAATTAAAAGAATTATTCATTACTATGCGGGTTGAATAGTGTGCATATGATCCAAAGATAACATGCTTGTCCAACTTATGCATATTGTGATTAATTGTTAAAGTATGAACTTTAGCATCAATAATAGTGTTGTGTTTGAGTATTGCCGAAAGGTTACTTGAATGCATGCTTTAAGGATTACATGACAATTTTGAATCTGGATTAAGTTCTCAAAGCACTAATAGGTAAGCATGTATTAATGTTTGCAGTTTCATCAAATACATTTGCATCTTCAAACTCTGTTGTAAAGTTCAATAGGCTAAATTATGATGAATTAAGCTTGTTTCATATCTTTATTCAATTGGTAGGAGAAAGGCAGAGGAAACCAAGGGACAAGTACCAAACCAAGTTAGAGCAATAAGAGAACCATCAAATGCAGACGGGTTTGAAGGCGATGGACGTAAAAAAGGCCTAAAAGACGCAGGAAACGGGGCAGTCACAGACGACACACAAACGAGAACAAATGGAGACGCGTTATCTCATTGCAAAACCATGGTAAATCCAAATGCAAGGGGCCAACCCAATGACCATGAATATGCTCCTTCAAGGAATTCAGTTACAAAGTTAAACTTAAGGGATCAGACTAGAAAAGATGACTCTACTACAGTAAGTCACCTTGATGAACGAGTATATAATGATTCCTTTTAAAGGTTTTATGGTCGACTTTGATGACCTTTCTCATAACTCTCAACTCCTTGATGAACGACTATAAAATGATTTCTTTTTAGTGTATGCTCCAGTTTCGGTGAGGATAAACGTAGATAATGACTGCGAACTACGCACACCCATTGTGTTTCATGCTTACGGACGTTGTGTGTAACGTATATAATGTATGCATGTGTTACAGATTATGAGTATCACCCGAAGCTGTGTGTATTGTTCACAATATCGATATGCGTGAAATGTTTATCATCCTCGGTCTTTATCTAAACCTTCTTCCTCCCATGATTTTTTTTAATTTTATGTCTCTTTTCAACTTTTCATAAGAGATTAAGATAATGCATCTTTTTAGGTTAATGCTAAGATGAAAGCTTAAAGCAGAATCACATTCATCATGGAAAACTAGGGAGCCTTTTTTTTTTCTTTTTAATCACCTATTATTGGGAGTCTTTCTAACAACTCTTCTATCAAATTTCAATAATCCAGTGCTGTGATAACACCTACCTTATTCTCTTCTCACAAAACTCTATTTCGAAAGGAAAAAATAAAAGTTTGTATTCAATAGTCAAAGTTTGTGACCTAAAATGATAAACTAGGGAAAACTTTAAATATGGTTTCATAAGTTGCAAAATGAAAGGAAATAAACTAATTAAATGGAAAAAAATGGAAATAATAAATAATCAGAAATATTCCAAAAACGAATAAAACTCGGAAAATTGTCAGCACCGTAACCGCGGTCGCGGTTTGGAAACCGTGGTTGCGATTTTACTCCATAGGCTACAACTTTTCTCGGGAATAAAACAAGAAGAAGACAGGAGGAATCCGTGGGTGGCCGGGGTCTCAGTTTGCAGGTCGCGGGCGCGGTTGGCTAGCTCTAAGTCCATGCAAGTCGGCGTCGCGGGCGCGGTGGGTTAACTCTAACTTCAATAATAGTTCATGAGGCGTCCTTGAGGTTTGTCTAGATGCCCCACATCAACAAGAAATTATAAACGCTACGGAAAAAAGAAAGTACACCATAAAAATGGTGGGAAAAACGTATCTGTCACTACTCCGTAATACTCTCTCTATCCCATAATATTCTTCTCATTTGAACATTTTACACTATTCACAATTCATTACAATTTGGTAAATTATTTCCAATATATGAGAATAAACATAGTAATGCGGGATCTTTGTTTTATTCGTCTCATCGAGTACTTTAACAATATCAAAATTTTACAATTATTAACAATATATAATAAGAGATATTATATAAAACGTATATCGACATAGTGTCAAGATGAAATGAGGAATATTATGTGACGGGCCAGTGAGTAAGGAAATTAGGAATACGAAATTAGAGAATTGTTTATTGAATTTATGTGTGATACATATATGACCACAAGTAGCAACAATATACCCAACAGGCCAACAGAGGGTAAACAACCCCAAAAATTATTATAATTTTTTTTTCAGAGTTTTCTCGTATAGACGAGACCAATATTTCTAATTCCGCCTTAACCTGTTTACTCAAAAACAAAATTATTAGTCGTAGAAATGTAGGTAATTTTTTTTTTTTCAGAATTAAGATTGTAGGAATCCTATTTTCTACAACTTATAAATATTTATAAAATACAAGAATAAATCAGTATTAAGGAGAAAAAAAAACAATCGAACCAATACCAAACCGTACTGTCGAACTTAAGCAGAGTCGAGATCGGAATCTCTTTCCTTAATTCTGAAAACGCCCTGTAGTGTGACGGTTACCGGCGTTCCGAATCCCAGGATACAACTGCTACACTTTTGATTTGCACAACTCAAGACAAGAAGCCAACGAACGTTAGACTCTGTGTACTCTCAGACTCGAACAAGAGAAGAGAAAGAAGTGATAGAGACTCGAAAAACGTGGGAGAGAGCAGAATGAGATGATATTGAGTGTGTTAAAATGAGGAGGAGAATGCTCCCTTTTATAGCCTTTCAAGGAGAATCCCGGTTTAATGCAGCTCATTAAAACCGAATCTTTGACCTACCTTAATTGGAAGATCAACCTATTCAAAACCAAATCAAGAGTTTAATATGGTAATATTTGACCAATTTAAACTTTCACATTTGACCAATTAGTGCACTTCAAGTAAGCCACTTTGGACCTCCATTTCTCATTCAAACGGAACCCGAATTATTCGTCTCCGCTCCCATAATCCGAAAATTCGGTTCCAACAAGTGTGATATATATACATAGTTTCTATTTGACGCCCACCCCTTTTGCTATTTACCGCCCAGGTCATCCGTGCGTCACGCATGGAATTAATCCGTGCGTGACGCACGGATTGCACATTCCAGAAAACGCATGGATTGTATCCATGCGTGACGCACGGATTAATTCCATGCGTGACGCACGGATACAATCCATGCGTGACGCACGTATTTGCATATATGAAACTTCTAACTTTCAATGTATTCAATGTATTTCTAGTTAAGTGTGCAAAGAAACACATTTTTAGTGTCTTTTTTAAGGCGATAAAGCCCAATTCGACAAAAACGTCATCGAAACTTTATCGAAATGGAATGAAACTTTGTTTCAATCCTTATAATGTCTATTTGATCATGTGTGTAACTTGAAAATCAAATTTAGACCTTTGTAAGTGAAACATAGTTTGAAAACCGAACAAAGTCGCAATATGTATGGCGTACCATATACAATTTGAAATATAATAAGGTTGAACATTCGTCAACATAACAACAATATAAGCATTCTAAATATAAAAATAAGATTTTGCAACATAAAACCATGCGTCACGCATGGAATTAATCCACACACGACGCATGGTTTTACACCATACGTGACGCATGGATTTTCATATGTTTTTTTGTTTCTTATATGATTCATGTCAATGTATTCAATGTATTTTTAGTTATGGCACACAAAATAATTCATGTTCCGTGTTGTTTTTAAAGGCTTTAAAACCACAATTCGCCATAACGTCGTCGAAACATCATCGGAATGGAATGAAACTTGTTTACAATGCTTATTAGAGATATTTAACCATGTCCGTAACTTTGCATCAAAACCTTTTGCTTTTAGAGTAACACGCTCTTTGTAAAACATCAAACTACTCACCACAAGCTTAACTTGTTGCAATATATATGGTCGTAACATTGATGTTCACGTATGTTTGGAAAATTTAAACAAAAATGTGTTATAAGGCATATAAAGTCCCAATAAAGTCTCACACATACAAAACGGGATTCGAAACTATGCCAAAATGCTAAAACCACTAAAAACGCCTTAAATGGACTTAAGGCGGTTTTTGGCGAAACGACACACGAACGATGTCCGAATGTAATGAAACTTGTTTTCAGTGGCTATTATGGATATTTAACCATGTGGGTAACTCCCAACCACAACTTCTAACTTTTAAAGTACCGCCTCCTTTGTAAAAAACATACTAGTCGTAACTCTCTAACTTGTCGCAATATGTATATTCTACAACATTGACGGTGATTATTGTTGAAAATACTATACAACATACTCTTATTAGGGATATTCAGTAGAAAAGAGGTCTCGCTCACACGAAATGAGGCACGTAAACGCTAAAACCACTAAAAACGCCTTAAATGGACTTAAGGCGGTTTTTGGCGAAACGACACTCAAACGATGTCCGAATGTAATGAAACTTGTTTTCAATGCCTATTAGGGATATTTAACCATGTGGGTAACTCCCAATAACACCTATTAACTTGTAAAGTAGCATATCCTTTGTTTGGACTTCTTACGTGGCCTAAATGTCCAACATTTGACAATATGTAATTTATTTTGATTGGAAATCATGCAAACATCAGTGTTACTAAGAATCAAAGGGATCATGTGCCATTTTGTGCGTCACGCATGGAATAGAACCGTGCGTCACGTATGGATTATATCCATGCGTGGCGCACTGATTTTCTTTTCAGAACTCATGTCAGCACGTATTAGTTGTATGACTAAACATGTTGATATGTGAATTTATGTTGATTTATGATATTTGAAATGTGAAACCTAGTTTGAAAGTGAAACGAGTCGACATGTTTTAAAATACCTACGAAATAGACACTCATAAGAAAAAAACAAGTAGTTCTTGCAACACAATAAGGTTCAACACTTCAAAGGTGCAACACAATAAGGTTCAACATAATAAGGTTCAATCTTCAAAGGTGCAACACAATAAGGTTCAACATAATAAGGTTCAACATAATAAGTAGATCTAACGACGAGGGTTGAACGGCTTGAAGAGGTTCCTGTATTCTCGTGCGGTCATCCTTGGTCTAGTGGATGGTTCCCCTCTCTCCCTTTGACGTTCTTGTCTCTCCCGTTCACGTCGCTCACGTTCACGTCTCTCCCGTTCACGTCTCTCCCGTTCAAGCATATCAAAGTTGTCTGCCACGCTAGACGCCGTACTAATATCGGAAATATCAGATTCTTGATCGGAATAGGACATCTGTATAATCAGAAACATAACCAAATTATAGTTACATAATCAATTAACTTCTGCATGTTGAAAATGTTGAATGTGGCAATTCCACGCGTGACGCATGGTCACTAACCATGCGTCACGCATGGTTATATTCCATGCGTCACGCATGGAATTGCCACTTCCAGAACTTCAGTACTGCTTTCTAATATATTCTCAAACCCTAATCTCAACATTTTTTCCTGAAATTCAACAGTTTGTCAATAATTTGATTAAAACCACACCATATCAAATTTCAACACCCTCATTTATAACCCTAATTCACAAAACCCAAATTCAGTATCAAAATCCTAATTACACTATCTACACATGAAAATATCAAATTCAACAAGAAACTATCAACAAAGTACACAATCCATTCATATATTACAAGTTTAATCTCTTCTAATCAAAGTATAACATACACATTGGATCTACATATGTAAATATTATCAAAACAACATCAAAACCTCATATATACATCATTACCATACCATAACAATGAAATCTTAATGTTTACATACCTTATATGTAGAAAGATGATGAAAATGGGGTAAATCCGTGCGTGATAGAGCTTCAGCCGCCGTCAAGAGAATGAGGAAGAGAACAAAATGGTAGGGTTTGATGTTTTTGGGCCTTTTATAGGCAAAACAATCCATGCGTCACGTATGGAATGTGACCATGCGTCACGCATGGTTTGTATCCATACGTGACGCATGGATTTCAATGTATATGTTTTTGCTTATGTAATAAATTTCAATGTATTCAATGTATTTGTAGTTATGTCACGCAAAATAATTCATTTGTCGTGTTGTTGTTAACGGCTTTAAAACCACAATTCGCCACAACGTCGTCGAAAATTCATCGGAATGCAATGAAACTTGTTTACAATGCCTATTAGAGATATTTAACCATGTCGGTAACTTTGCATCAAAACCTTTTGCTTTTAGAGTAACGCCCTCTTTGTAAAACATCAAACTACTCATTACAAGCTTAACTTGTTGCATTATATATGGTCGCAACATTGATCTTTTTGTATGTTTGAAAAATTTATACACAATTGTGTTATAAGACATATAAAGTCCCAATAAGGTCTCACACATACAAAACGGGACTCGAAACTATGCGTAAACGCTAAAAGGCCTAAAAAGGCCATAATGGACTTAAGGCCCAAATCAGCCAAACGACCCTCGAACGATGTCCGAATGGAATGAAACTTGTTTTCAATGACTATTATGGATATTTAACCATGTGGGTAACTCCCACTGACAACTTCTAACTTTTAAAGTACCACCTCCTTTGTAAAAAACAAACTAGTCGTATTTCTCTAACTTGTCGCAATATGTATATTCTACAACATTGACGTTGATTATTGTTGAAACTACTATACAAATTACTCTTATTAGGGATATTAAGTAGCAACAAGGTCTTGCACACACGAAATGAGGCACGTAAACGCTAAAAGGCCTAAAAAGGCCTTAAATGGACTTGAGGCCCAATTTGACGAAACGACACTCAAACGATGTCCGAATGGAATGAAACTTGTTTTCAATGCCTATTAGGGATATTTAACCATGTGGGTAACTCCCAATAACAACTATTAACTTGTAAAGTAGCATATCCTTTGTTTGGACTTCTTACGTGGCCTAAATGTCCAACCTTTGACAATATGTAATTTTATTTTGATTGGAAATCATGCACAAATCAGTGTTACTAAGAATCAAAGGGATCATGTGCCATTTTGTGCGTCACGCATGGAATAGAACCACACGTCACGCATGGTTGAAAACCACACGTCACGCATGGTTGCAAACCACACGTCACGCATGGATGGCAACCATGCGTGACGCACGGATTTTCTTTTCAGAACTCATGCAGCAAGCACGTCTTGTCTCACCTACTGTAATAACTCCATTAATTTTTTTTACCATTTCCGTAACACCTACATTAACCCCTATTATCTTCCTTTCTTTCCATATTTCAAATGTCAAAACCCTTTTAACTCCATTGTTGAACATTCTTGAGAGCAAAACACACCATTTTATCCCAAAAAAGCTCTTTCTATATGGAGAATGAAGAGGAATGCACCAATGAAAGAGGTGGAGAAGCACCATTTTCAAGTTACAATCTTAATAAGGTAACATTTCTTGTTCATAATATTAATTTTTAAGGTGTTGACTTCTTTTAGGGTTTGATTTAGTTAGGTTTAATGGATTTCAAATGTTCAAGGTATTAGTTGTATGACTAAAGATGTTGATTTGTGATTTTTTGTTTACTTTAGTGATTATGATGTTTGAAAAGTATTATAATATTAGTTTTTAAGGTGTTGACTTGTTTTAGGGGTTTGACTTGTTGGGTTTTATGGACTTTACATGTTAAAGGTATTAGTTGTATGACAAAAGATGTTGACTTTTGAATTTATGATGTATGATGTTTGAAATGTTAATGAAACATATTGTGGTTAACAGAATCATACGAACCATGACAAAAGATGAATGA
Organism: Oxyria digyna; assembly: GCA_029168935.1. Lineage (NCBI taxonomy): Eukaryota > Viridiplantae > Streptophyta > Magnoliopsida > Caryophyllales > Polygonaceae > Oxyria > Oxyria digyna. Next base: position 4,264,016 of record JAPVLV010000015.1, on the reverse strand, counting down.
AACTGCATGTTGTATTTCTATGCGTCACGTATGGAGTGGAGCCATGCGTCACGCATGGAATGGATCCATGCGTCACGCATGGAATGGATCCACACGTGACGTATGGATTTGCCATACAGAAGCTTAACTGGTTTGTTTTCTGTGTATTTGTGCATAGATGAACTTTTCTGTGTTTACTGGATTAGACAAGATTACTCTTAATGACTGCCCACCTCCGTCATACCTCGACTACATACCTTCGTTTGATTTGGGCATTGATTTGACAACATGGGAGCAACCGCAATCACAGTTTGGTGATATCAACACTGGATCTTTTGGAACCGGTTACGGTTTGTCGCAATGGCCTTCGCATTTGATGAGGCCACTTTCAGACACAAGTAGCTTAAATGTGTTTCGTCCTTTGCGTACTGCACCAGAATTTGATATTGAAGTTCAAGAAGAACAATATGTCTCTGTTGATTACTCAGAGTTGTTTGCAAATGACTTGGTATTCCCCTCTAGACAACAGGGAGTGGATTGGGCCGTTAACATTGCACAAGCCAACAACTTTTGCATAGTCAATGGAAGGAGTAGAGCACCTACCGAAACAAAATCTGGAAAACTTCAGCTTATCTGTGATAGAGGACGAGTGAATTACTCAAAAGCTAAGGGAGTGAGGAAAAACATCAAGACGAAAAAATGTAGATGTTGGTTCGAATTAAAACTTCTAGAGGAGCATAGAGGGGCTTGGAAACTTACTGTAATGTTAGGTACCCACAACCATCCTATTGGTAGTAGCTTGTTTGGGAATGCGTTTGCAGGCAGATTGACGCCTGATGAAGTGTGTACAGTAGTTGAAATGACCAGGGCTCATTGTAAACCAAATGAGATTTACACTATGCTCAACAAGTCTCCAAAGAACCTTACAAAAAAAAAACAAGTATACAATTTGATGGCCAAGACGAGGATCGAAAACAGGGAAGGAAGAACTGTTATCCAAGAGTTTTTCTACAAATGCAAACAGAGCGACTATTTCATGGAGTATAGGACAAGCAAAGATGATGCATCTATGATTGGTGATATGTTCTTTGCGTCCCCTGAATCAATGAAGCTCTTGAAATCATTTCCCTATGTACTTATAATGGACTCCACATATGCCACAATCAAGTAAGTTTTGTGTGATTATTGACCATTACATATGATTTTCCATAACATTGCAATAATATTATTTCAAATTATTTATTTACAGGTACAAAATGCCATTTTTCGAGATTGTTGGAATCACGTCTACATGGAGGAACTTTGTAGTTTGTGGGGCATTTCTTGAGGGCGAGACTAAAGAGCATTATTTGTGGGCAATGCAACAACTTCAAGAGATGTATAGAAGAATTGGAGCAACGCCCACTTGCATTGTCACCGACCGTGAACAAGCTTTAATGAGTGCAACGGATCTTCTTTTTCCAACTGCAAAGTTTCTTCTATGTAGACGACATATAAGGAAAAACATAGAGGCCAAAGCTTCCCTCGAAATGAGATCGAAACTAAAGGGAAAAAACTTATCCAACGACTACTACAACTTGTTCGAGGAAACCACCGTAGAAGGATATGAAAAAAAGTTGGATACTATAGAGAGAGATTGGAACGCGCATATTCCCGTACTGCAATATGTTAGAGACAGTTGGCTTGGTCCTTTCAAAGAAAGATGTGTGTCGGCATGGACGGATGACGTGTTTACTCTTGGAAGCAACACGACAAACAGGTAATTTATCTATAATTGCACTTACACAACTATATTCAGTTTTCTGTGAATTTAAACAGTTTCTGTAAACTGCACATTTATACGTCACGCACGGATTGGTTCCATGCGTCACGCACGGATTTGTTCCATGCGTCACGTATGGATGTGCAGTTTACAGAAACTTTTGATGCACATTCCTGTTTGAACACCTTAATAAAAATGCAGAGTGGAAGGAGCGCATTCCTGTTTGAAGTCATATTTGAGTGGTGGACAAGGTAGGCTCGACACAGTGTTTGAGGAATACAGTGACATGGCACGAAACCAGCTGAAAGAGATATTGGGTTCATTTAACGAGAGTCTAACAAAGACGTTTAGACTTGTTCACCAAACATCTTTGTTTGTACATTTGAAGTGCAAAGTTTCGTACAAGGCAATGGAGCTCTTGATTAAAGAATACGACAAAGGTGTACAAGGCATGTACAATGCACAATATTGCGATTGTGCAACCAAGGTCAGAGACGGGATGCTGTGTGTCCATGACCTTGCGACTTGTGTGAAGAAACAAATGCCAATTCAGCCCGTGTCTTTGCATCCTTTTTGGAGTACGTTGTCTTTGGAAGAAGTGGATACACAGTGTCATCTTGAAACTAAGAAAAACGTGGCAAGACGTTTATTTGATGAATTTTATGAAGAAACATGGAACACCTTGTCACCACATGATCAAGAGAAGTGTATTGAATCTGTCAGAAAGATAGCTAAAGTGGATACACCTCTCAAAGAGCCACCTATTTCGAAACACACCGGTGGTCGTCCCCAAGGAGCTCCTAACAAAGTGCCTAGATCTACACAAAGAAAGAAGTCAGCATGGGAATACACCGACCAAGAGATGAGGTCTAGAGCTTTGGAAGAAACACCTCCCAAGAAGCAAAGGGTTCCTAAACCCTTTGGTGCACCTCCCGCTCCACAAAAAATGTATGCGCCTTCTAAGTACATTAGAAAGATACCAATGTGCATGAGACCATATGTGGAGGGGTGGTTTGACATCAGAGCCGATGGAAACTGCGGGTTTAGATCTATTTCTATGGAAACAGGTGAACGATATTATCTTCACTCTAATGTACACTTTATCCAAAATATTCCGTCACTCAATCTGTTTTTGAGAGTCATGTAACAGGTGGGACCCAAGAGCATTGGAAGTTCATACGAGAAGAGATGATACGAAAGGCTAAAGAGATTTGGCATTTACTTAAAGGCACGTGGATTGGTGGAGAAGTAAATCCAACATTGGAGTCCGCTATACATCAACTTACATGGGAAAGCGATTACTACCCAGCTCCAAGGGATAAGTGGCTTACCGTACCAGAAATGGCATGTTTGGTGGCTTCGGCATGTAATTGTGTCTTTGTGTGTCTAGGCGAGCAAATTAAACAGACATTCCTACCTCTTAGACTTCCGACTTGGTATGGTCAACCTGGAGCCAAGATGCAAGTTGTTTGCCTATTACTACTCACACAGGAAGAACATTTCATCCCGGTATGTTTTTTTCAATTGCTATTTACCTAGTGCATTACATGTAAATTTAATTATGCAATTCCGTAAAATCTATCTCAGATTCGCCTGAAGGATGGATGTCCACTACCACCTGTTTATAATCTTTGGGAGCGTAATTGTGAAGAATCTGCTGCGGCCTTGTATGACGAAGTGTGGCAAAGGTGTGGGGCTTACACCCCCCCGAAAAGAGGAGGACATCAATCGTCCAAACAAAGCATCACAATTCCAGACGATGATTAAAACGATTACTAGTTCAAGAGTTATTGTCAGTCATGACAATGTTGTAATGTGTATTTTATTTCGAGTTTCGAATGACCTTCTAATGTTGTAAGGTTGTATCTTTTGATGCACATTTCAGTCTTTATGTGGTATTTCTGGGTTACATTTCACGTGAAACAGGTGCTTTGCATCTGAAATGGAAATTCTGCATTCAGTAGGACCAATGCAATTCCATGCGTCACGCATGGAGTCAATCCATGCGTCACGCATGGTTCGTGTCCATGCGTCACGCATGGAATTGCATTTTTCCTACAGAATGCAGAATTTCCATTTCAGCTTTACTTGTCAAAAGCAACACTTCCGAATTGTTTTCTCAAAAGGAGACATATGAGTTGTCTTGTCAAAAGGAGACATGTGAGTTTTCTTGTCAAAAGGAGACATATGAGTTGTCTTGTCAAAAGGAGACATATGAGTTGTCTTGTCAAAAGGAGACATATGAGTAGTCTTATGAAAAGGAGACATCAGAATTACAACATAAAACAGATATATTACAACATAAAACAGATACGTTTCAACAAAAAACCGATACATTACAAAATAAAACAGATTCATTACAGCATAAAAAAGACTCATTCTTGAAACGTAAATTAAAACGAACATAACAAAGACAAAACACCAAGACACTTCACATTACATCTTAAAAGGAACGAAATACTAAGACCACTACGCATCGTCAGAATCGGCTGGTTTCTCTTCAAAATCCTCATAGAGCTCCTTCACCCACCATTTAGCCGTTTCCAAATCTTTCTCTTCGTTAAAGATTCCCAGTTTCGCTGCCATAGTTCGATTTTCCTCCAACAATTTCGTCATAACACGGAGATGATGACGGTCATACTCAGGATCAAGAAACACCCACCTGAAGTTACATTGGCATGTAAAAAACCTTCGGCCATACTGGTCTGGTCTCATCTTGTCATTAGCGCTGAAAACCGTGATAGACTTCCTACACCTCTTATTTGGACACTGAATGGTGCTGCCTTCTTGTGGTATTGAAGATGATGATGAGGATGATGCCATGTTGGTTTCCAATCTGTAATACAATGTAAGAAAACAAGTGAGAAAGTAAGGAATAAGATGTGGAATATGGAGCTTCAAAGAAGAACTTCAAGAATCAACTTACAGGCTGAGGGAGTGAAAAGGAGAGATTAATGAGTGGAAATGGTATGCTGAGGGAGTCAATTTATAGGCGTAGGTTAACAATTCCATGCGTCACGCATGGAACGCATCCATACGTGACGCATGGAATGCATCTGTGCGTGACGCATGGTTCGACATTTGACTAACAGAATGCAGATTTATGTCTTGTGCACCCTAAACAAATAATCCAACAAATTCAACAACGCTAATCAGAATTGAAAAGTTCAAACACAAAACAACCTTAACAAACAATCCAACAACATCAATCCAACAACGTCATAGTTTCCTTACGAAAAACGGACAATCCTGAAAATCTGAAAACAAACAGTTCATACTCCACAATCGAACCCAATCCAACAAGATCACCACCGATGTTGTTGATACATAGTTGTCCACGGCTCAATATCTTGAAGGACCTCGGTTATGGCTCCATGCATTGCAGAAACATCATAGGGATCAGGCAAGGTTGCATATGGTGACAAGTGATCGTAGACCCTGTCAAAAACCTACAAATAAAAATAAATATTGAAATAAGCTATTTGCATAATGTTTACCTTAAATCAAACTTAAAGAAAAATCAAGATCTCAAGTTACATGAGATAAATGTATTACCTGCTGTGCTTCCAAGCTAGCGTGTCTGCCGGGTATCAGAAATCGATGAGTGCGGGGGATGTACCACATAAGATACTCCGGAGCTTCTTCAAAACCTGTCTGCGCAGGTGGTCCCATCTGCTCCAGGGTCGCCCTGTGGATATCCATACCCTCCCAACTCCACGCCATTCTATCATAATTCACCACATATGACCTAGGGCTGATGAGCCTATGGGCTCTAAGGGGTGAAATTGGAGGCCTGGGAATCATCTGCACCCTACCAAACTGCCTAGGCGACCTATCGGGATGGTGGGGCTCGGTTATGTCCATGCAGCTCAGCACCCCGAAAAAAAGAGCAGGAGCATAGGCAGGATCACTGAAGTCGATTTCACCATACGGGTTCCAATTAACCTAAAAACATTATCAACGTCTTCCATTACTCAAACAGTAATTTCATTAAAGGTCCAAGCAAAGATGATGAAAAAAGTCCTCAGTTTTTTTTGCAATTCCATGCGTGACGCATGGAGTTGATTCGTGCGTGACGCATGACACAGATCCATGCGTGACGCATGACACAGATCCATGCGTGACGCATGGAATTGCAAAAAAACTGAGGCTTAAAAATGTAAACAAAATGCAACACAAATACCTGATCCGCCCTCATTGCATCTAGTTCAGCTCTGTAGTTTCGTGCTTCAGGGTCGTAGTTCGGCAACGCTTCCTCTGGTAGAAACCGAAACGCATAAGGATGATCAACTGACCAACCAGGATTACGCCGAACACCAGCTGCTAAGGATGGGAAGTATGTGTATATCCAACCCTACCATTTAAAAAATATAGTTAGCATTAAAACCATAGAAATAAGTTATGATTGCTAAAAAATGTAGTTCCTAAATAATTAAAAACTTACTTGAAGGAGAGTGAAACAAAATGAGATCAAACCACAATTTTCGCGTGTAGCGATGCCCATTTGGCGATAGAAATATGCTAGCGCCGCAGATCCCCAAGAAATACTTCTTGCCTCTTCAACACTCCCTAGAAATGCACCAAATCTCATCGGGAGCTTATGTTGTGACTTGTCAGTGAAGATTGTGGAAGCCAGCAAGTGGAATATATATCCCATTCCATGAACTACGGGATCATTTAGGCCCTCAATGTGCGCCTTAAACTTTTTCGCGCTCATCCAATAACTATCGAGCTGTTCAATTTGAAGATGAAAATTTTGCCGTCCCTTTTCACCAAAAAAGTTCTTGTTCGTAGTTCTCCCGACTGAAGCGGTGGGGTCGGTCACCATAGCTTTCCCGTGAATAGGAAGCAACAGCAGCTTCTTGATGTCGAGCAACGTCACTGTCATCTCACCAAATGGCATGTGGAAGCTATTTGTTTCAGGATGCCACCTTTCTATAAAGGCGCAGATGAGCGGATAATCAATCACATCGTACATCAATACCCTGAGATGAGTCAGCTCCGTTGCAATTGCGTGATTACCCCATGACAAGTCAGAATTAAGTTCCCAATCTTTCAGCTGGGATTGTCTTGTCTGGTAAGGGAGTACGCCTCTATCCTGTAAATTGATTACGTAACACAAATAATTTTAATAACGCATAAATTTTTTCCAGAAACTGCAGAATACAGAAACTGCATAAATTTGGTTAAGGTGCAATGTACAGAATGCAGAAAGCAGTTTCTGCATTCTGTGTAATGCAAATCCATGCGTGACGCATGGACATGAACCATGCGTGACGCATGGACATGAACCATGCGTGACGCATGGATTTGCATTACACAGAATGCAGAAAATTATGTACAGCACACCTTAACCAAATTTTCAACAAAACTACAAATATTTCAACAAATAATCCATTTGGTTAATCAAATCAATTCATACATTAACAAATTTATTATCACAAATTCTATAAACCAAATAAGTTATGATAAGTATTGAATCTATAAACCAAATTCTAATTACATACCTTTCCTTTTTGCACAAAAAAGGCTGTATGAGCTTCAAAGCTTATGAGCAGCTCCGGAATTTGTGGACCTCCAGGAGTACCCCCCTCTAACTGAGGGACGTATATGTTTTTGACCGGAGGTTGTCGTCGTCGTCGTCTTCTGGGTTGTTCCTCCTGCTCCTCTTGCTCTTCCGCTTCTTCATGTTCTTCATGAACATTCCCATAGGTCCGATCCTCTTCCTGACCCTGTTCCTCATGCTCCTGCTCATAATCAGAATCAGAATCACCATTGGCACCCCCAGCTGATGGCCCTGCACTGCTACAAGCAACCAGTGCGTACTGGTCATCACCCGTCTGAGGGTTCTGAAAGTGATGAGAACCAGTAGCTTGCCTCATCATCTCCACAAATGATTGGTCATGTTGTGGATAGCCCGGATAGCCTGAAAACTGTGTTTGTTGTGGAAACATAGTTTGATGTGGGATCAGAATGGGGGTGCCAGGAAAGTAATGAGGGGAACCCTGGGGATCGAAACCTGCAGCAGACAAAGCTAGCTGTTGTTGTTGTTGTTGTTGTTGTTGGTGTTGTTGTTGTTGTTGTTGTTGTTGTTGTTGTTGCTGTTGTATCTCATCAGAAAACTCTAAACGACGAGGAGGCGATTCTTGTCTATTCTTCTTCTTCCTTTGTTTTGGAACTACGGGATCTTTTTTCTTCAGATCTCTGTTTCTTTGACGAGTATCCCGTCCAGGTCGACGACCACCATCCATATCTACATCATAAAATGTGCAATTCCACAAAATTAATCAGTTTACTGAATTTAATCAGCATATCATCAAAAACTCAATCATCATATCATCAAATACAATCTGAAACTGCAGAACACAGTTTCTGGAATGTGCAATTCCATGCGTCACGCATGGATTCCATCCATGCGTCACGCATGGTTGCAATCCATGCGTGACGCATGAAATTGCACATTCCAGGGTTGTGTTCTGCAGTTTTTCCATGGCTTTCAAACCCTAATCTCAACACTTTTTTCAAAATTATAACAGTTTTTCAATAATTTCATTAAAACCATACCCAATTTCAACAACCTAATTCATAACCCTAATTCACAAAACCCTAATTCAATATCAAAACCCTAATAAACTATATACACATGAAAATATCAAATTTGTCAATAAATTATCAACAAAGTACACAATCCATTCATATATTACAAGTTTAATCATTTCTAATCAACTAATTAACATACACATTGGATTTTGAAGTAAATATCATCAAAACAACATGAAAACCTCATATATACATCAATACCATACCATAACAATGAAATCTTAATGTTTACATACCTTATATGTAGAAAGATGTAGAAAATTGTTGAAAATGGGGTAAATCCGTGCGTTTGAGAGCTTCAGCCGCCGTTCAAGTTGTTGAAGAATATGACAAAATGGTAGGGTTTGATGTTTTTGGGCTTTTATAGGAAAAAAATCCATGCGTGACGCATGGTTTGTGTCCATGCGTCACGCATGGTTTGGTTCTGTGCGTGGCGTATGGATTAAAACCATGCGTCACGCACGGATATAATCCATGCGTGACGCACGGCGCCTGGGCGGTAAATAGCAAAAGGGGTGGGCGTTAAATAGTAAGGGCCTATATATACTATACGTGATAAGATTAATATCACGTGCTTGATTTTGCTCCATGCATACATATATACGTGAATAAGAAATATTATACCTACTCACGATATTGAAATTAACAAATATAAGTGCAGGTAGTCCATGATTAAAAGCCATAGATTTTATTGCCCGAAATATATGATGAATATACGAATTTATTAATTTCAATTGACATTTGAAGATTAGTGCGTTGTAATTTATCAGTGTATGTTAACAACGATTACTTTTTTGATTTCATAAAGATCGATTAAGTGTAAACTAATTATTTATTTTTCTAAAATTAGGAGTATGGAGTTGAAATTAACGCGCTTGCGTTGGACTGATGCAAACAGAATTCGTAAATCAAAGATACACCAATTCTTTAACCAACGCAATATAACGCGCGTTCTTCCATAGTAGACTGCAATCGCACCCCAAGACATGCAACTTAACATCAATTCACCGCGCTCTTTTGTCAACGCCCCACCGCCGCAGTGATCACCTGTCAACATAAACATGTACACCTCCCCTTGCATAAGGAAAGATCTCCAAAGTGGTACGTATCACAAACAGTTCAAGTGCTATAAATAGAGCATTCCCCCTCTTGAAAATGGATCCAAATTCTTGAGAGAGAAATTGTTTCTATAAAAGAAAATCGATATGTCGGCGATTCTAAGTATTAGGAAGAGACAAAGAAGGAATAAAGATTCTAGTCACATTAGTAATTCATTCTATCTTTATCAACGCTCTCTCGTTTTTGTTCATTGTTTTTTTTTTACCCTTGAATGGCGGAGTCGCCAAGGAGTAGTTACTTATGTCTGTAACTTGGTAAATAATACTTCTATCTAAATAACCTATAAAGCGATAAAAATTAAAGTGTAATTAGCCTCTCATCAATTAAGCCTTTCTCTTTTTCTTAACCCTCTTCGCGGTAGGTTAACTAAGCGAATTCAATTTGAATTGTTGGTAAGTAGGGGGAAGTTTTCTACTGAATTTCGTTTCGTTGAATTTTGTTGTCCTTTTCGGAGCCGGAGCTCCACTGAGACCGGATAAGGGTGGATTTATTGCGCGTTTCAATTTGATCTATCTGGAGAAGATTGGGAAAAGCGATAGCGATTAGGTATTCTGAGGAGAAAACGAATAGGCAGATGAGGTATATGGAGCGAGTGAATAGCATGAAGAGGGGGAAAAAGACCTCTGGATTCAGCTGAATCTGAAGATCATGCTTAGCCTGATCGCAAACGACCTGCTTTAGCAAGGTATCTCCCTCTTTCTTTATCTCCTCTAATTTCTCAGCCGAATTTCATCGCCTAATCGATTACGAACCAGAATCGATCTCAATCTCTTAGGTGAGCTATCCAATTTTGTTTGGTTTCCATTCCGAAGTTTCGTTTCGATTTTTCAAAATTCTGACTGATATCGACTTTAGGTTTTGTGAAGAACGGATTTGAATATGGTCGCAACTGTAATCAGCGAAGCCGTAATGACTTCATCGTCAACTATAGAATCGATCACTTCGGTGAGCAATCGAATTCGATTTGCTTTTCATTAGTAAAATAATTCAATTGACTGTATATTGAATGCGATTGTAATCAGAGAAGGGTTTTCGAGCTATGGAGGGCGGAGCACAGTATAATCCTTCTTAATTGTGGATTTGTTCAGTTTGACAATGAAGACGCTGCTCAGAGTGCCATTGATAAACTCAATGGTATGTTGATAAATGACAAAGGTTGATCTATTTTGCTTTTTGAATTTCAGGAACTCAAAATTATGCTTTCTGTTTGTGTAACCTTTTGGGCTCAGTTGGTCTAACTTACCATGAACTTCTTTTTGTTTTTTGCTTGCAATTGTTGTTCAAACAGAAGATAATATACAAATTTTTATAGCAGGGGGTACCCTAGGAATGCATTCTTTTTATCCTTAATCTTCTAATTGTTATTGCTATGTGGGACTAATTTAGGAAGTACCAGGTTCTGCAGTTCATGGATATTGGGACAAACATTTAAGCATGATTGGTATGTAGAAGTGTATGATTCAAATACTTATTGTGTAATGTGGCAGCTCATATCAATTTGAAGCTCTCTCACAGTTAAGATTTTCATGTTCTTACTCTTTTTTTCCATGTCAAATTTTACAGTTTTTGTGAACTGTTCTTCCACACCAATAATTGATATCCCCCCTGTCTACTGTCTCTGTTTCGAATTCGTTGTATTGTCTCCAACACGCTGATAGAAATATTGAATATACAGCAACATGATCAATACAGAGTAGCAGCTCACGGTTTTTTGGTACTCCCCATAATAGAGTACTGCTAGAGCAATTTATTTGGAAATTCAACAAACCCATTATCATCACATTATTTAATGATTCCTATGTCAATGAGATAAATCATGCCATTCTCATATTCTGCAACAGCTCCAGCATTGAACATGAAGATTAACAAGTGCAAACTTACCCGTGCAGCTCTTTTTTTATGAGACAGGTAGATTGGTCCATCTTTATATTCTCCATACCAATAGTACGTCCTTGATTTCTTATCACATAAAATCCCACCACCATGAGCTTGAATTGGACGCCCATCAGTATCTAACCAAATTCTTCCTGGATAGTAGCGGAAACTGTTGTTTCCCATATCTTTTGTTGGATCAATATAAGTAACTGGTGAAGAATTTAACTGATCAAGGTATGTTACATCTTCTGTTCTCTTCTCTTTACTTTTCAATTACCCTCTTCATATTTTGCCAACTAACGCCTACCTCTAAATTCTCTCTTCGGATCCACTCCTTCCTTTCGTTTCCCCTCCTCTATCGGCCGTTTAATCCCGTCGCCGTTTGGTTTGTTCCATTGCTTGCTAATTAAGGACACCTTCGACCGCAGATGGAAGGGTTTGCTCTCTTCGCCCGCTCACGACCACGCCGAACCATCTTCAATGGCATCATCGAAGTGCAAGCATGTCGCAGTGACTTCGTGAATCTGATTACTCGATTCTCGCTCTCCAATGGCGTCTCCGATGACCATCATTTTCGGTCTTCTGACTTTTGTCACCATCAGAATGATTATCGGTATAATTTCTATGACCTTGAAGTGTAGATGAAGTTCATTGTTTTATTTGTAATTGTTGTTTTTTGGAATGGGCTGATGTTTTTGTGCTGCTATTTGAAATTTTATTCGATCTCCTGCACTATAAATGTAGCAAAAAAAATTGTGTGCAGTTGCCTAATCTAACCAAGGAAGAGTTTGTGCACGTTCTTCGTCGACAAAGTAATGGTTTCTCTCGAGGAAGCCAAAGGTATAGAGGTGTAACATTGCAGAAGTATGGCCGGTGGGAAGCTCCCATGGATCAATCTCTTGGAAAGAAGTGAGTATATATTTTCTGAACCTCCATTTGTTGTCAAATATCTGCACCTTAGCCTTAAAGTAATCTGAGCCCTAAATTCTGTCATGAATCCTCGAGGCTCGAGCCCGTGCCTTCTACAGTTCTGCCGCACTCGCGCGTTGGGGGTGAGGTGTTGGTGGGCGCTCCACCTAATTTAGGAATTAAACTTCCTGCCCTTTGTTTTTTAATACCTCATAATCAATTCTAAGCTAACAGCCTCCCTACTATAATTGGTTTGTCTAATATAATTGCATATCCCGATGCACAGACGTACTTTTGCTGGAAGAAGGTTATGAGAATCAAAGGATGAGAATCAAAGCCCGAGCCCGTACCTTTGTCATGGTATTGGTGGTCCTGTAGATCTATGTCTATCTCACTGTTTACATTTAATCTAATTTTTTTTAGGTTTTGCCTAAATGAGGATGTGTTTGCACAATATGTTTCCTATGTGATTCTCTCTTTTCTTGACAGTCGACCAGAGAGTGGTTATATGTTTGGGTTACTTTAGATCTTCTAGGATGGATGCATATATAGAATGGAGGTCTTTGGGGTTAGGTTGTTTATGCTGTAATGTTGTGTACATGGGCTCAAGCCTTAATACTGTCATCAAATATTATTTATGGCCTATGTTATTTAGCCAAAGTAATTTTCTTAATTAAGCATGATAATTTGATCACTTATCCAGCCATTAGGTATGGGTGAGAGGTTAACCATCTCATGTTCTATTGTTCAGGACTCGATTTTTGTTTGGCTAATCTGATAAATTATTCCAAAGCACTACATTACATGACATTTTTCTTCCCTTTTTCTTTGATATTTCTCTAATAGCTGCTAAGCACATAGATCAATGGGAAATTTGTATACATCTAACCCAAAGTCCACGTTTTGTATATCTAATCTTCCTAGCATTTATAACGACAGCATCTCTTACTCCTTCTGCTCTTTTCTTCGTCCGTTTTGAGTGGTAGCATAACCTTGCCTTTCCTTTTGTATTGATATGTTTTGTATTTATGTTATGGTTGTTGTTAAGTGTTATACTTATGGAAAATTTGATTTGAGAATTTGTGTTTTTTCCACAGAGCGGGTTATATGCTTTATGTGGTTAAGAGAGAGCAAAGAAATGTCTTGGCTTCTCTACGACTATCTATATAATGCATCTTATCGTATGTTACACATATGGTGGATGGCCTTCCTCTATAACATGGTGGATGTTTGGCTATCATGTTTTTTTCTAAATTGATTTGGTGGTCCTGTATTTCTATGTCTATCGCACTATTTACATTTAATCTAAAATTTTTGGGTTTTGCTTAAATGAGGATGTGTTTGCACAATATGGTTCTCTCTTTTCTTGACAATCGAGACTAGAGAGTGCTTATATGTTTGGGTTACTTTAGATCTTCTAGGATGGATTCATATATAGAATGGTGGTCTTAATCAACGTTGAAGTAGTCTTTGGGGTTAGGTTGTTTATGCTGTAGAATGGTGATCTTCTAGGATGTTTTGATCATTTTCACCAAAAAATGTTTCCTCAGAATTAGAAGTTACACTTTGAGTTAAATGTAGAAATTCTGAAATGCGTTATTTGAGTAGACCCAGATGACGGTGGATCAGCTGAATGAACTCCAGACCAAGGTGAAGGTACAATTCAAAGACATTTAATTTAATAAGGGTTTAATGTTAATCTGTCCATTAGTCATACAGTATTAATCCTTTTGATCTAATCTGCTTTTTGTACATTTAACTGTAAACAGGAGCAGACTTTGATTGACACGAACAAGGCATTGGGGACTGAGGTACATATATAAACAAACAATCAATCATTCGATTTTATGACTGAAATATGAAGTGATGGTCTGAATTCTTAAAACAGGCATTGGGTGTAAAGCGCTTTTATTTTTGTGGCGTGGCCTGTCAATTTCAAGGTATCATATACTCCATTATCTGATCTTCTAATATCATTTATGTTGTAAGCTTATACATGAAGTGTCTGTTAGTTTCTTGCAGTCTGTAATGGAATTTTTTTACCATCCTAGGAAAGAAGAGTCTGAACATGCATTTAAGGTAAGTAACTTCAGTTTGAACCTGCAAGTTTGTTTGCCGTCGAAGCAACCACATTGGTTCAGCTATATGTTCTCTTATATTTTGAATTCTCCAAATATGATCTCATACATATTATGTAAATATTGCAGTACATTCGAAATGCATACGGCAATGAGCATGTTGGCCATGAACTTCTGCTGCAGCTTGCAAATTAGCTTTGTGATAATTATCTAAAAGACCCATGGTATATTTCCATTTCTTCTTTCATATATCATATGGTTCATATTCAATGATATTATGGATATTTTACATATGTGATGATATTATGACTATATTATATTAAATTTCACATTGTTCCTTCTATGTTATCTGCCAAGCATCCATAGTCTAGATAATTATAACACTTTTTCGTTTTTCCAAGGTTTTTAAATTGGTATTAGATTTGATTTAGAGTTTAGGGTTAGTAATACAAACTTTTCAAATGCACATATCTTTATCAAGTTTTCTCGTTTTCCCAAGGTTATTATTTTCCCATTTTCTGATGCAATGCCCGTAGCTACATTTTCCCGTTACTTTGAGCTAAGTGTTTCCTATGTCGTTGCTATTTTTACAGTTTATGTAATTGGATTGAAGATCTGTACTGGAAGCAGCTTTTGACTTAAACTACCCTGGAATATCTGATGCAATGGTACAAAATTAGAACATTCGTTCCTTTGTTTACTGCTTTTTTTTTCCCAGCCATACTACACGTTAAATTATCATCTGTCTTTTCTATTCATCAGAAACATAGTAATTTTGACTATCCTTGCAATTGTACAGGAGTCGTGCCATCGTCGTATGGAAGACAAAGGCGACAAAGAGTTCCACAACAGGATCAACAAGGATATCCTGAACAAGGATATGAATGAATGTCCGGTATCAAGGTATGGCTTCTAAAATTAATTTTTGAATCAGTGTTCTTGATTTGCTTCTTGAAAGGTAAATTTAAATCCTTAAATAAACAATTTAAAAAATGCATTCTTGGATAGAAATGTAACAAAAATGTATAATGAACAGGATGAACTACCAAGTTCCTCTTCATTTTTGGGGTCTATGATTTAAAGAATGGAAAATACAGCTTCTACTTAGTTCTCTTCCTCCAAAGCATCACCACTTCATCGTTGGATTCGGGTGCATAGGCACCATCATATAAGGCTTTCGAAGATGGTTCATCAGCAATCCTGCAACATGCCTTTTGTTTTTATACATGTACAGCAGTTGATCAAGTACAGCAGCAAGCAAGCAAGAACATTAATTTATAGGGCTCCGAAAGAGCCGAAAAATAACATACTTATGTTATAATTTGGGCTTGGATTTTTCATGTGTCATGAGTTTTTGGGTCCAGGTTGCCTAAAAAATGTTCAGGAGGAGACAAGTGTTGTAATAAGTAAAGAGTAGTCATATTTTTTTTGGTAAAAATAAAGAGCAGTCATATAGCAAAGGAAGATATGCAAAAGGCATGTTAGGGAATTTAGGGGTGTACCAGCTCTGGTTTCAAGTTTTTGTTATGATTATTGTCTTCTTATTTTACTTCTTTTTAGGTTTAAATTTGTTTAGAGGAAGGATTTCTTTTACTTTTTTATAGATAGATTGGATTATACTCAAACTTCAAGACATGTTAATCAAGTTTGAGCAGTTTGTTTGTCCCGACACTTTTCCTTGATTGATTCTTCTAATTAAGAAATTACTCCATAGTTCAGAAAATTCAATATTTACAATTGATGTTGAAGTGTGCATCGCACGGCCCCTATGAAAATACAACAATATCTAATACATCGTATTAGTTGACACATCTACATGCCCTTCTACATGCATTATAATTAAATACAACAATCAACGACACTAATGTAAAAAAATGACACCTCCAACGTAACAAAGAAAATATGAAAAAAAACTAAACATGTTGAACATCAAAAACCTACGAAATATAAATTCAATAAACTTTAAACTTCATCACGATACCTACACATTGAAATAAAACAACTTACACGTACAATACGCAGAGGCCATGCATCGCACGGACGCCAGTGATTATTAAAAAAAAGACTTGGTCACAAATTGACAATGATTATTACTATACAATCTACACGTAATCGATTGTTAGTTGTTACCCATTTTGATTGTCCTTTGTATAAAGGAAATTGTTACCCATTTTGACTGTCCTTTGTATAAAGGAAATTGTTACCCATTTTGACTGTCCTTTGTATAAAGGAAATTGTTGCCCATTTTGATTGTCCTTTGTATAAAGGAAATAGTCCAAACAAATTAAGTTAATGAAATAATAAAAATGTAACAAAAGTTTGTATCTACACTTCTTAATTAAAGCTATGGAGAATGTTGGTACTGCATATATATCTATATGCATGCACCGGCTGTACTCTATACAAAACTGCTTAACTTAGTTAACTATATGCTAATTCTTTTAATCAATTTAATCTCACATGTTTATAACCCAATTTATGCTAGTTACTTTTTTGGGTCAAGTTATGCAAGTATTTATAATGTAACCAATGTCGGGTGTTGTTAAACAAATAACTTTTTATTATTTAAACCTATATGTAATCGCAATGCAAAATACACAAGCGATTGGATACGCATTAGCATTTATACGGGCATTGTGAATAAACAAATATCCATAAACACGTTGCAAATACATATGCATCTGTATTGTGTATATATAAAGATGAACTTATTTAATAGACCAAACTTAAATTTCTTTAGTGCTTGCACAGTATCGTTAGTGTTCTAAAATTCGACATCTAAAATCATCTAGGATCATCTTGAAGGTCACCCTCTCTCTAGAGTCGTTTAAGAGATAAGAAGTCTTTTGATGTTATGAAAACGACAACATTTTAGAAGATATCGTATGAAGAAAACATAGTGTAATTGTGCATATAAGCATGTATCATTGTATTGTGAATGTATCTATCAACTCGTTCTAACATAAAAATATACATATGCATCCGTATTCCGAATATATATAAAAGCGTATATATAGAAAAAGTTAAGGGTGTGTTTAAACCCGAAAAGAAGTGGTCTTACGTGTTTCTAATCATTTGAATATTGACGAGGCGAATTGTCGTATGTCAAGTCAAGTAATCCTAACAAGCCCACTAACAAGTATAGTAGGCAAGCAAGGGTCGAATCCCAAGAGAATCAGGTTATCGGTTCTTAAAGTTATAATAATGATCAACGAGTGTAAGTAACCAAGGGGGGGGGGGTTTGGTATGTTTGAAGAACAAAGTAACGAAGGTTGATTTTGATTGTAAATATATCAATGGAAGGTTTTTCACTTGACAATTATCCACTAACAGATTAACAAGTTGATCATAAACTCCTTTTAATCCTACGTCGAATTACTCATATGATCGTTCTAATCCCTGTTCTAATGTAGTTATTAGTCCAACTAGTCCTAATAACCCTTACTCAACTATAACCTTGAAACTATCAAGATTCAATAATAAAGCAGCTTTAAGTTCAGGAATGGATAGATACATGCAATACCATAGACAATTAGTCAGATACTCGACATGTACTCAATTCTCTTCACAATTGACATTCACAACTAGTTCATGCAAATTGTGTGTGCTACAAACGAGTATGGTATTTCAACTAGAAATAACCAAACAATAGCAATATGAATGAGATGAAACTACTTAGATGGTCAATCTAAATGAGCAAATCTAATTCAATAACAATACACACAAGAGAATAGAGACAATCATAAGAGTAGAACAAATGAAAGAAATCTTACAACTTAATCAATCTGAAAGCTTCAAATATCAAGCAAAACAAATGGACTTAGCAACTCATGAAGTTCTTGAGCAAAACTCTCAAAACTTGGAAATAGAATGTGTAAGATGATGGAAGATCATCAACATCTAAAACCTATAAATCTCTGCAGAATTCAACTGGCAAATTGAAGGTAAAAACGTTATAAAAACGTTACAAAACTTAACACAACATACTAAATTGGGCAAATGAAGAAAGTCTTCTCTGGCGGATTTCCGCGATCGCGGTTTTGGACCCGCGATCGCGGATTTTGTTCTGTAATCTGGCTTCTTCAGATGGCATTTCTGCGATCGCGGTTTGGGACCCGCGGTCGCGGAATGTCTTCTGTGATCTTGGCTGGTCCAGTAGGTTTTCCGCGATCGCGGTTTGTGACCCGCGGTCGCGGATTTGGCTTATGTGGCTTCCTTGGCTTCGTCTTCAGCTGCTTCCAATGCTACCTGTGGTCTTCTTCAGCTTCGACTCCTCTTCTTATGCTTCAATGCTCCGCATCATCTTCTGTAATCTCATGTGTAACTCAACTCTCCAAAACTCCATGATTACAAAATACATCATAACATCTAGCATAATCCTATACAAAATGAGCTAATAACCTATAGTAGCGCTATGTAAAATACCGCTTATCAAATATATTGAACAAAGGTGGCATTTTGACTTGTCAATTTCAACTCTTTCACAATATTCGTTTATTGATCAATGAAATTCATAGTTGTTATATTACCTTATGTTATGGATGTACATGTAACACATGACCTTACCATGTATTGGCCTATAAATAGGCTTGAAATTTACTTATGCAAAGTAGTAGAACACATATTCTTACTCACTCTACTCTCTTACTCTCTACTCTCTCCTTCAAATTCAAGCACATTTTATTTGTAACACGTTATCAGCACGATATCGCTCACATAGAAAATGATGCATCTCTATCATTATATATGCACCTCGCATAATCATCTATGCACAAGGAGACGGTGATACGCTGCACTTTGTATAGCGTAACTAGGGATTATTACATTAGTTTAGGAGTATTATCATATGTGTTTCGAGTCATTATTATGTTCTGAGATATTTATTAAGAAGTGAAGAAAATGAAGATCAGAACCGAAGAAAAAGAGATCAAAGATTGAAGACATGAAGACTTGAAGATATTCTGCGGAGCAGCGGCGATCGCCACTACCATCCAGGCGATCGCCATGAATCTACGGCGATCGCCATGGGGCGACAGAGACACGGCAGAGATTTAAATGAAGACCGCGATCGCCAGACATCTATGGCGATCGCCACAACAAGGCCGAAGTTATTCCGGACTTTCCTTATTTTGCTTTGCTTTTATTTCTTTTATTTCTTTTATTATTTTCTTTATTTTAGTTTTAGGATATATCTTTTACCATATATTTTTAGGGTTAGTCTCTATTTAAGAACCCTAGTATCATCATCTTTTCTATCATCTTTTCCATCAGACAATTTAGTTCTGCAACCATGAGCAGGAACTAATCTCCATTGTTTTACTTAGCGGTTGAAACCTTCAGTTATTAAGTTGTGAGATTTCTAAACTCTTGTTCTTTTCCTATGGGTTTGTATTAATTCTCTTGTTCTTCATCTATTGATTTCTATTAGTTTTGCTAGCTTGATCACCTAGTTTGATTGATAGTTTTCTATTGCTAGACTAGGAATATACGGTGGAATTCCTTGTCATTGTAGCGCTCATATCTGCATGATCTGGTAGTTGATTGCTTTTATGAAAGAGAATTGATTGCATGTTAATACTTGACGGTTGTAAGTTATTGCATGCATCCTTATAATTCATGTGCCCTTTGTTGCCATTTCATCTAATCTTGAGAGGTTTCCCTGATTGTTGAATAGTAAGTATTATCAGGACCGGTTGGCCTGCTGATATATTAAAGATTGGAATAAGAACATTCTCTAGGATTGAATAGAACTTGAGATAAATCTATGATCAACTTGATTGACTGTTGTGTGGATACTTGCTAGGTGAAACCCCTTCTCATCATATTCTCACACAAACTCTCTTTGTTTGATACTTGTTACTTTTGTGTTTCATACAATCAAAACCCCCCCTGGTTACTTGTTACTTGTTCACTAGTTGATATTTCACTTGACTGCATTGATTTGGTGTTTTGATTCCCTTGGATTCGATCTCTACTTACTTGCTATACTCTAGTTAGTGTTTAGAGTTTATTTCTTTGATTTGGCACTACGACTTTAGCCTCATCAGACGGTAAGAAGAGATTTCATTTTATTTTATTCTAATTGATCTTATGCACAAGAACACGATCCCTAAAGCGATCTAAGTTTTAAGCGATCCCTGAAGCGATCTTATTTTTAATTGATCCATGAAGTGATCTAAGTTTTAATCGATTCCTGAAGTTGTCATGTTTAAATTCGATCTCTGAAGCGATCATGTTTCAATCAATCCCTGAAGCGATTATACTTCAATTGATCCTAATGAGATTAGGACTCATTTGATCCCTGAAGAGATTAAGTTTTGTATAAGTGATTAAGACTCATTTGATCCCTAAAGCGATTAAGTTTTTATGATCCATGAAGTGATAGTTTTTCTTTATGATCCACGAAGTGATTATTTTGTCCCCGTAGAGACAAGTTTAATCCAATTTTGCTTAAATTGTATCTCCGATGCCGATGCATATTGATTTATCCCCTGAAGTGGAAATATATAATCTATATATAATCATCTCCTAAAGAAGATGAGTTTACGTATTTATTTATTTTATTTTTTATTATTATTATCTCCTGAAGTGGATATATATATAATCATATCCCGAAGAAGATGAATTTACGTAAT
Source organism: Oxyria digyna (assembly GCA_029168935.1). Taxonomy (NCBI): domain Eukaryota; kingdom Viridiplantae; phylum Streptophyta; class Magnoliopsida; order Caryophyllales; family Polygonaceae; genus Oxyria; species Oxyria digyna. The sequence continues at coordinate 4,243,059 of JAPVLV010000015.1, read as the reverse complement.
TTGATTTATTTCATTTTTTATTATTATTTTATTTTCCTCTGAAGTGGATATATATATAATCATCTCCCGAAGAAGATGATTTTACGTAATTTGATCTTTTATTATCTCCTGAAGTGGATATATATAATCATCTCTCGAAGAAGATGAATTTACATGATTCAATCTCGTTTTATCCCCTGAAGTGGACATATAATCATCTTCCGAAGAAGATGGATTTCCTCGATTGATCTTATATTATTTCCTGAGGTGGATATATATTATTATCTTTCGAAGAGGATGAATTTGTTTGATTGATCTTGTATTATTTTTCAATAATCAATACTTATCGAAATGAGATTTTTTTTATATTTAATGTCGTTTCATATACCGATGAGTAATTTATGGTGAGAATTGAAAAGGAAAAAAATATTAATGGTATTGAATATGATAAAGGAAAACATACGTTTCATATACCAATTACTACATCATTTCATTGACTTTTCCATGCCTTTTTATATTGCTTTATTAGTAGCATTGATCTTAGTAATTGCATATTAAAGGATAAGTTTGGCTATTATTATTCCATTGACCATGTACACGCGTTTTCTATTTGACTAATCATGCTGCAAGATTTGTTTTTTTGATCCGTTCAAACACTCTAAATGCAAACAAGCCTTCTTTAATTTGCTTTGACTATGCTAGTTTAGTATGTGTATTTTAGTGTATGTGTATATGTATTGGTCATATATTTATTTTATTTTTCGTGTATATATATTATACATATAATCATATGCGGATATATATAGTTTCAATTTCACTACCGCATGTTTATAATGTAATTATATATGGTAGCACATAATTATATATGGTAGCACATATATCTCATATGTTATTTCTCTATTTATTTATAGATGACTAATTTGGCTAGACTTGAATTTACGGCCCTTGATGTTACCGGAAGTAACTATCTTGCATGGGTCCTAGCGCATTTTCGCGGGATTGTGCCAAAGCAATGATTTTGCTTCGTCATCATCTCCATGAGGACCTGAAAGCTCAATATTTGACACTCAAAAATCCGTTTTGAACTCTGTAAGAGTTTGAAGGAACGTTTTGAGTATTACATAACTGTCTTCTCCTCGTGCAAGGTTTGAATGGATGCATTTGAGGTTCCAAGATTTTCAAAAGGTCTATGTATATAACTCTGAATTATTTCAAATCGTTTCCACATTAAGGCTATGTGGAGAGAGTATAGAAGATGGTGATTTGCTTGAGAAAACATTCTCTACTTTCCATGCAAATAACATTGTGCTCCAGTAGCAGTACAAGGCACATGGGTTCAAAATCTATTCGGAGTTATTGTCTTGCTTGATTTTAGCAGAAGAAAACAATCAACTGCTTCTCAATAATCATCAAACCCGACCTACTGGTTCCACACCACTATCTGACTCATATAGAGTTGCCCCTAATGCAAATGCTACCTCCTCCCGTAGAGGACGTGGTAGAGCCCGAGGGCATGGTAATCGCTGTGGTGGCGATCCTGGTGGAGGTCATGGTGGCGGCCGTAGTGGAGGCCGTGGTGGCTACCATGGAAGCGGACGTGGTGGAAGTCGTGGTGGTAGATGATAAAAGCTTTCCTTTTGTCACTCGAAGTTGACAATTGAGATTTCACGAGATTTCTCTTCTTGATGAATATGAGAAAATGTCTAATATTTGTTATGATTGTTGCATTTTAATTCGCATACTATAAGTGTTTCCAGAAGAAACAACTTGATATGAGTTTCAAATGCCAAAGTTATGGCTAGTAAAGTTTTGGGAGAAACATGCACCACTAAAATTCCGGTAGAATTGTGTTATGCATGAACTTTATTATCATCAACTATACGAGATCTTGCAGACTCGGTATTGGCAATAAGGGATCATTATAAGCTCCGGAAGAGTTACATGATCTCCTAACAAATCATGTACTCTAGTAGTAGTACAATAACAGTAAGGTTATATCATATTCAGAACAATTTATTTGATTTTGAGTTGATGATCTTCCAAATTATTAATGGATCACCCAGGTGCGGATTTTCAATGTACACAATTATGTTTGTCGATGATGTCATTAAGTTTAATTATTTTAATTGGAAAACGGAAGTTTTCCATTACCATGCAAATTGAAATTTTGGTGTGGATATTATGTTCTAAGGAAACGATCTCATAAAAGACTCCGGAAGAGTATCTATCTTGCTACCTGAAGATACAAGAATTTATGAAGATATATATTTATAAAGATATATTTTGACAAAATGGTTGTCATATGATGATATTGACTGCAAGTTTGCATTTGAGTCAAATATTCAAGTATTCATCTCATAGACTAGCCTGAAGAAAGTCTAAAGAGAAGATGCCTACAAGACGCATGTGATACGCTGCACTTTGTATAGCGTAACTAGGGATTATTACATTAGTTTAGGAGTATTATCATAAGTATTTAGAGCTATTGTTATGTTATGAGTTGTTTATGAAGAAGTGAAGAAATGAAGACCAGAACCGAAGAAGAAGAGGATCAAAGAATGAAGACTTGAAGACATTCTGCGGAGCAGCGGCGATCGCCACCATCACTATGGCGATCGCCATTCTACAACAGAAGCTTTACATGAGTTCGAGCGATCATGGCGATCGCCATGACTCTACGGCGATCGCCATGGGGCGACAGAGACAAGGCAGAGCTTTACATGAAGACCGCGATCGCCAGACATCTATGGCGATCGCCACAACAAGGCCGAAGACATTCCGGACTTTCCTTATTTTCCTTTGTTTGTTTTATTTCTTTTTTCTTATTTTCCTTATTTCGTTTAGGATTTATCTTTTACCATATATTTTTAGGGTTAGTCTTTATTTAAGAACCCTAGTTCTTTCTATCTTTCATGATTTTTTCCATCAAACAATTTAGTTCTGCAACCATGAGCAGAAACTAATCTCCATTGTTTTACTTAGCGGTTGAAACTTTCAGTTATTAAGTTGTGGGATTTCTAAACTCTTGTTCTTTTCCTATGGGTTTGTATTAATTCTCTTGTTCTTCATCTATTGATTTCTATTAGTTTTGCTAGCTTGATCACCTAGTTTGATTGATAGTTTTCTATTGCTAGACTAGGAATATACGGTGGAATTCCTTGTCATTGTAGCACTCATATCTGCATGATCTGGTAGTTTATTGTTTATATGAAAGAAAATTGATTGCATGTTAATACTTGACGGTTGTAAGTTATTGCATGCATCCTTATAATTCATGTGCCCTTTGCTGCTATTTCATCTAATCTTGAGAGGTTTCCCTGATTGCTGAATAGTAAGTATTATCAAGTCCTTAGCAAGTATCCACACAACAGTCAATCAAGTTGATCATAGATTTATCTCAAGTTCTATTCAATCCTAGGGAATGCTCCTATTCCAATCTTTAATATATCAGCAGGCCAACCGGTCCTGATAATACTTACTATTCAGCAATCAGGGAAACCTCTCAAGATTAGATGAAATAGCAGCAAATGGCACATGAATTATAAGGACGCATGCAATAACTTACAACCGTCAAGTATTAACATGCAATCAATTCTCTTTCAAAAAAGCAATCAACTACCAGATCATGCAGATATGAGTGCTACAATGACAAGGAATTTCACCGTATATTCCTAGTCTAGCAATAGAAAACTATCAATCAAACTAGGTGATCAAGCTAGCAAAACTAATAGAAATCAATAGATGAAGAACAAGAGAATTAATACAAACCCATAGGAAAAGAACAAGAGTTTAGATATCCCACAACTTAATAGCTGAAAGTTTCAACCGCTAAGTAAAACAATGGAGATTAGTTTCTGCTCATGGTTGCAGAACTAAATTGTCTGATGGAAAAGATCATGAAAGATAGAAAGAACTAGGGTTCTTAAATAGAGACTAACCCTAAAAATATATGGTAAAAGATAAATCCTAAACGAAATAAGAAAAATAAGAAAAAAGAAATAAATAAAAGAAAAGGAAAGAAATAAATAAATCCAACCTAAACCAAGACGCTTGCTTCAAATATTTGATTACTGTGGGCCCCATTACTCCACCACTTGCCTCAAAATCCACGTAAGCTCACATGCTTCCAATTGTGCAGCCCAAAACAAAGTTTGGTCAAAGGTCCAATCTATTTGACCACACGTAAGCTCACAGGAATTTTGTAATGTGTTGAACAATTTCGGTTCCATACAAAACTCTTACTTCTCTATCCCATATTGATAGTCTCATTTGCTTTTGAAACATATGTCGAGGCACGTTTTGTATCGTAAATATCTCTAATTATATGTTAATAAAAATTATAATTTTTTAATATTGTTAAAGTACTCATTAAGACGAATCAAATAAGACCCCATATGACTATGTTCTATTGTATATATTGGAAGAAATCTACAAGATTCTCTCGGTTCTTGAATAGTGTACAAAAATCAAATTGGACTATCAATATGGGACAGAGAGAGTATTATTTTCATGAAAAACGTTTTTATTACATTTTATATCAACACATATAAATAAATATTAATCCATAAATTGTTCCATTCTTATCCATACACGTACAACTGCAAATAATTTACGTATACTGCTTGCTTAACTAGAAAAGAGTTAACTATTCATGCAATCTCATTAATAAAACGTGTCTTTATCAATCTATATGTTATGATCGAGATTATTTGTACGTGTGTCAATTAATTAGAGTTACTTACAATAAATATATACTAATACTAGATCCGGAAACCCGCGCTTCGCGCAGAGAAATCACAGTTTTTCGTTTGCGGTTAGTCATTAAACATGTCATAAATTTAAAATGAGTGAACGGTGATATAATTCAATTCTACAAACTCGTAAAATGCAAATATAACTATTACAACAGTGGTTGCAACCGAAATCTGCAACATAAAGTATTTATATGATGTCGATGAGGCTAAAGTCGTAGTGCCAAATCAAAATAAACTCTAAACACTAACTAGAGTATAGCAAGTAAGTAGAGGTCGAACCCAAGGGAATCAAAACACCAAATCAATGCAGTCAAGTGAAATATCAACTAGTGAACAAGGAACAAGTAACCAGGGGGGGTTTTGATTGTATGGAACACAAAAGTAACAAGTATCAAGCAAAGAAGGTTTGGTTGTGAATATGATGAGAAGAGGTTTCACCTAGCAAGTATCCACACAACAGTCAATCAAGTTGATCATAGATTTATCTCAAGTTCTATTCAATCCTAGGGAATGTTCCTATTCCAATCTTTAATATATCAGCAGGCCAACCGGTCCTGATAATACTTACTATTCAACAATCAGGGAAACCTCTCAAGATTAGATGAAATAGCAGCAAAGGGCACAAGAATTATAAGGATGCATGCAATAACTTACAACCGTCAAGTATTAACATGCAATCAATTCTCTTTCATATAAACAATAAACTACCAGATCATGCAGATATGAGTGCTACAATGACAAGGAATTCCACCGTATATTCCTAGTCTAGCAATAGAAAACTATCAATCAAACTAGGTGATCAAGCTAGCAAAACTAATAGAAATCAATAGATGGAGAACAAGAGAATTAATACAAACCCATAGGAAAAGAACAAGAGTTTAGAAATCTCACAACTTAATAACTGAAGGTTTCAACCTGGAGATTAGTTCCTGCTCATGGTTGCATAACTAAATTGTCTGATGGAAAAGATGATAGAAAAGATGATAATTGGGGTCCTTAAATAGAGAACTAACCCCAACATAAATGGTAAAAGAAAGATCCTAAACGAAAATAAGGAAAAAAAGAGAATAATAAAAGAAATAAAAAACAAAACAAAATAAGGAAAGTCCGGAATATCTTCGGCCTTGTTGTGGCGATCACCATAGATGTCTGGCGATCGCCATATTCATTTAAATCTCTGTTGTGTCTCTGTTGCCCCATGGCGATCGCCATAGAGTCATGGCGATCGCCATGCTCTCTCGAACTCCTGAATGCACCTGTTATAGAATGGCGATCGCCATAGTGATGGTGGCGATCGCCGCTGCTCCGCAGAATGCATTCGTCTTCATGTCTTGAATCTTTTATCCTCTTCTTCTTCTGTTCTGGTCTTCGTTTCTTCACTTCTTCATAAACAACTCAGAATATAATAATAGCTCCAAATACTTGTGATAACACTCCTAAACTAATGTAATAACCCCTAGTTACGCCATACAAAGTGTAGCGTATCAGATGTTCATGTTTTACTGAGGTCAATGTTGTTTGGCGTGTTACATGTGGCGTGTTGCATGTTTTACTGAGGCCATGCATATGAATCAATCTTAGGTGTTGTCAATATATAGATTAAAAATATCTAATTAATCCAGATTCATTTTTAATCGGGGAAGGACGAGGCGTCGGAATGAAACGAAGGAATTGGTGAACCTGATAGAGATGAGAATGAATTTGGAGATTGTGATAGAGGAAGGAGACGAAGATGGTGTGTTCGTAGTTGATGATGGAATTAACATTTAAGAAAATATGTAATTAGGATAAAGATTTAAAATATATTTTTTTTGGTAAAAAAAAAAAATTAAAATATTAGAGTAGCATTTATTAGGTACATGTTGCTTTTACTTCTTCAAACCCATCAACTTTTATATATAGATAGATGATCAATCTCGATCAGTCCATGTTAATATTCACTTGGTCCATGCACTACTAGAAATACAGGGCTTTGTCGACGCTTTAACACATTTACCGACGCTTTAAAGCGTCGAGAAAGCCCTTCTCGACGTTTACGAAAGCGTCAAGAATTGAAATCTCGACGCTTTTTGAATCTATATGGTTTGATATTAGACTCCCTAAATTAAAAAATGATACTATATATATAGTTACGTGTTTTGTTTTTCATCTTTTTTTAAACGCTATATTAGAAAGATAAAAGTTCGGATGAGAACATTTAATTAACACGTTCACAGATAACAAGCTAATGTTCATAATTTGAACGGTAATGTTCATGATAAAAAAAATTGAGATCATTTTGAGAAAATAATAATAATAATTCAAGTTCACAGTAATTACAAGTATGTTACCCCGGCTTCAACACTTTTAATGGCCTACTCAGCTTAGAACTGCTTGACCCACTCAACAAAGAACATGGACTTAGTTCATTTCCCCTCCCAACATAAACACATAGCTTTCCATTCCCAGCTGAATTGCAAAATTCTATTATATCCTTATCTCCTACAATCTGTCTCAACCCTTGTTGCAATGTCTTTCCAGATAAACAGAACCACAACTCTCTAACATTGTCAACAGAAATATCCTTTAGAAATGCTTCTAACTCAATCTTAGACAGCAAATCAGGATCAATTCTATGCATCAGATGAACTCGGTTTCTGTTGTATGTAAGTCTATTACCACCCAAATAAAACAAGCCATCATACAAGAATTCCAAAGTTAAACTCATCTGTAAACATACGAATATTTAATGTGTCAAAAAATATTATTAATGGCACGTGGACATATGGGCCACCACCATTTTTATACTACTAGTCATCACAAGCTCCACATGCAATGAATTGAAAAACACATCTATTTTTATACACTAAACATGTCAAAGTTGTCACGAGCCTTCGATTACAGTGTCGTCCATTCAATATCACGAATCCATTCTCAAGAAAACCAAAACCCAACAACTCCACTGAGAAAAACTAACCCTAAATCGAGAAAAACTAACCCTAAATCGAGAAACTCATACCTTGCTTTTGTTCGCACCCACAGCAAGCACTCCTCCTCCTCTTTGTTCAGCACTTCAGATGGATGAACCTTCCTCCTCAAACAGCCTCCAGTTGAACCTTCCTCTTCGTCTCCCTTCTTCGACTGCGTGTCCCTTCTTTGAGTGTGTCTCCCTCAAACAGCCTCCAGTTGAACCTTCCTCTTTGAGTGAAAATCTGTTCGTAATCGACTTCGAAGATTAAACCCTAATCGCAATCGAATCTCCTCTCAATCGCCTTCGACATATTTCTCTCAATCGCGTTCGATTTGTAAAATTAGGGTTAGATGGAATTAGGGATCGGATGAATTCAGACGAGATATTGGAATATCTCGTGCTCAACATTAGGCTTAGATGGAATTCCAAATTTGCCCTTATTTTATTAAAACAAATGGGGGCAAAATCGTAATTTCAGATTTTTAACGGATAAGCAGACGGAAATTTGAGACGGGTGGTAAATTGTTAACAGAAGTAGATATAGGGGTGGTTCGGTGCAAAATTTGATATAAGGGGTGGTTCCGTGCAAAATACCCCAAATAACGGGTGGTTTGGCGCAAATTCCTCAAACAACTTTAAAACATAAGAAAAATAAACAGTTCATGTTCATATATTACATATCAATGTCTATATTTTGGGCTATGATTTTTTTATCGAAGTCTAAGAAACTTACCCACAACTATTCCAAATCAGTTGTATCTACCACCAACAGCATTAAAGGCTTCCAAAACCCTAAGAGCCTCAGTATTTCTGCACAAGGGACTCTACCTACCACAAAATCTGCACAAGGGTTGTTAGGTCACAAAAATGATGGAGTGGTTGAAGGTGTCTCAGATAGTGGAATAGGTGAGTCAGATGAAGGAGAAATACTTGGTTCAGAGACAGAGAGCTCATCAAGTGATGAAGAGGTAGTTCCTCCTGCAGTTGTTTTTGGTGAATCATCAGAAGGTGAAGGTGTAGGTGAAGGCTCAGAAGCTGATGACATTATTTTTCATAAGAATGTTGACAATGATGTGATTGATGAGAATCTGCTCTTGGAAGATGGGAATCAAGTTCTGGAGGATGTTTTTGATGTTATAGTTGATGGTGAGGATTTCAGGAGTCTAAGTGATTCAGATGAAGCTCATAACAGTGTAAGGTACCCTGTTTTCAATCCTCTTGTTGATTTCAAGAATAAGATATGTTTCAAGACTGGAATGAAATTTGCCTCAAATGAAATATTTAGGAAAGCACTAAGACAGTTTGCAGTGCAATCTGGTTTTGATTACTACTACTTGCACAATGATAACAAGAAGGTTTCAGCTTATTGCATGAATAAATGCAATTGTTTGGTTCAACACGGCAGGAAAAGGTGTGTGTGCAAGGATAATCTGTGTGGGTTCAAAGCCTGTGCTAGAAGAATGGGGTCAGATGGCAGCTTTCAGTTGAAGTCTTTCAATCCTGAACACCAATGTGGATGGCAAGACCAAAACACAAAGGTGAGTTCTATATGGTTGGCTGAGAAGTATTTGGAACATTATAGAGATGACCCACATTGGAGAATAAGAAACTTCATCCAAACTGTCAAGAGAGATTATAGTGTTACCATCAACTACCACCAAGCTTGGAGAGCTAGGGTGAGGGCCATTTTCATGACTCAGGGGTATGCACCTGAACAATATGCAAGGGTTAGAGATTATGCTGCCACTATATTACAGAGGAATCTGGGTAGCTCAGTGTATGTGAAGCAAGAGAGTATAGAGATGCCTTTGTTCCAGAGGATGTATGTGTGTCTTGATGCTTGTAAGAAAGGATTCATTGCTGGATGTAGGCCTATAGTAGGTCTTGATGGCTGTCATCTGAAAGGGGCATATACTGGATAAGTTCTTACTGCTGTAGCACAAGATGGGAATGACAACATTTTTCCAATAGCATTTGCAGTGTGCGAGTCAGAAACAAAGGAGACTTGGGTTTGGTTTTTAGAGTGCTTGCTTAATGATATTGGAGGAAGACCAATGACATTCATTTCAGACAGACAGAAGGTCAAAATCTCTTACCCTTGTGTCATTTTTTTGTATGGTATCATTTCATTGGATTGCTAACATTTCCTTGTATTATGTGTAGGGTTTGATTGAAGCATTGCACATGGTTGCTCCCCATGCAGATGTAAGGCATTGTGTTAGGCATATGCATAACAACTTTAAGAAAAAGTGGCATGGACAATCATTTAAGGATGCTGTATGGGCAGCAGCAAGAGCTGCAACTACACCTGATTTTGAGAAGGCCATGGGGGTGATCAAGGAGATGAATGTTAATGCACATGACTACCTAATTGGCAAAGACCCAAGAAAATGGTCTCTACATGCATTCAGGTACTACAGCAAATCAGATATGCTTCTGAATAATGGTTGTGAGTCCTTCAACAGTTGTATCTTGGAAGCCAGAGAGATGCCAATTCTATCTATGTGTGAGTGGATAAGGAGGAAGCTAATGAAAATGTTCATTAGCAAGAGGAACAAGATGAGAGCTCACCAGGGGAACTTAACACCTGAAGTCACAAAGAAATTGAACACTAGAAGAGCAGATAGTGCATGTAGTTGTAAGTGTTTTGGGGATGGAGACTTGTATGAGGTTGATGAAGCTGGAAAGACATATGTAGTTGACTTGCAACAGAGAAGTTGTGGTTGCAACCTATGGGATTTAACAGGATTGCCATGCACACATGTTATATGTTGCATTCTGAAGAGAAGACTAGTACTGGAAGACTTTGTGGATAACTACTACACCAAAGAAACATATTTGAGAGTGTATGAAGGCTCAGTTATGCCAGTTCCTGGAGAGGATCAGTGGCTAAAAACTGGTGAGCAACCACTACTACCTCCTAAACTTGTTGTGCAAGCTGGAAGGCCTAAGAAAAATGCTAGAAGAAAGGAACCTGGTGAGGTGCAATCTACCAAAAAAACTAGGCTGAGGATTGGGAAAAACAAGTGTGGCAACTGTGGGATAGAAGGTCACACAAGAAAATCTTGTACAAATCCCACCAAAACAAATGAACCAACAAGGAATCCTAAAAGAGGTGGAAGACCTCCAAGTAAAACAACTATGCATGTACAACCTAAGAAGAGGAAGTACATCAGAAAACAGGTTTGGTGTTTACAAATGTTAGTTTTGGAGTTTGTTTAACAAATGATGAAGTTTTTTTTATTTTTTAATGATTAGGTGCACAGTTTTGGAACAGCTGAGTTTCGAGATGATAGTGTGCAGGGGGCAACTCAAGAAGATTATGATGTGGTATTTGATTATTTCTCTTCATTCTAATTCTTCATTCCTTGTTGGTCCAGTTTACTCAAAACAAGGGTCTCCATTTTACAGGATGCTATGATTGCCCATTCCTTGAACCAAGCTGATGAGAATGTGGTCATAACTCAAGCTTCACAAACACAAAGTTCTGTTGTGGTAAGGCTCATGTTATTGTCATTTTTAACTGGATTAATCTCATATGAATGTCGATTTAATGGTGATGATTTCTCTATATGTTTGAACAGGACAATGAATCCAGTCAACATGGACATCTCAGAGCTCTGACATTGAAGAAGTACAACATCAGAAAAACTGCATCAACATATAGGAGGAACGTCTAAGAAGTAATGGTGAAGAAGTATCTCTTTTTGGTGTTATTCTGTGTTACTGCTTCTTTAAAACTTAGGTGGTAATGGTGATGAATTCTCTTAAAACACTTAGTAAGTTTGGAAGCAGCTTTTGAAACATCTGAATTGTGTTAAAACTGGTCACAAAAACAGGTGCAAGAAGTACTGTTTTGTAACGTTTGAAGCTGGTCAAACAATGGCCATAAATGTGCACCTACCATGTTTACTCATGCATTTGTATCCGTTTGGAAGAAGTAGAGAATTTATTGCTTTGCTTGTTTTGACAAGCAAACACAATGCACAATGCACAATGCATACATGCATCGGTTAATTTTAAAAAATTGGTCAAACCCTAACCTCTATATAAAGCATAACAACTTCCATTTAACACCCACCAAATCTACTTCTCATTTCATCCTCCAAAAAATCACTTTCTTCCCCTGCATACCACAATGGCCGATGTTGAGGTGATTGTGTTGGACTCATCATCCGACGGCGAACTTGACAACTCTTTTGATCATAAGAGCTTCTTTGTCGAAATGAAGAAAAGCTATGTAGAGGGGGATTGTCGTCTCGTAAGTTCACTCGTCTTTTCTTGGTTTTTATGATCAAATGTACCCATTTAAATGTTATGATTACAATGCTGCAGATTCTCCCAACAGTCCATGGTTACAAATATTTGAAGGCATACAAAGATTGTCCTATCACCCTTAAGGTTCGAGACAAAACTTGGGAAGTCACTCTCAAGCATACCAACGGCGCTTACCGCTTAGGAAAGGGTTGGAGGGCATTCGTTGAGGCACATAAACTCAAGGTTGATGATGATTGTCTCTTCGAACTCGAAAGTGATGGAAGGGATATCGTCTATGATGTTCAAGTCTATAACTATGGAAGTGATGTCGTCTATTTCTGTTAAGTTCATTTCATGCATGCTTGGTTTTAGTTTTTTAACTTGCTTATGTTTGCTTCTATTTGCTTCTGTTTGCTGTGTGTTTCTGTTCTATTTGCTTCTTGTAATGTGTCCTATGGCTATGTTTTAATGTGGAAGTGTTTTCTGTTTTAATATGCTACTGCCATAGTGCTCAAACAAGCATGAAAAACTGTCATAAAAACCCAAAATGTGATACAAAATGTCATTACAAGCCAACTATCATAACAACTGAAAATGGGATACAAATTGTCATAGCTAACATACTGTCCTAACTCCATTTGACAGCCAGCATACCAAACACAAATAAGGCTACTACAACCACAAGCTCTAACCTACATCTACACTGCACACTTCCTAACTCCATTTCTTTTGCCTTCAATGCTACTTCAAGCTTCATGTTTTTTTCTAACAAATCCTTCTTCTCAATAACCAAGGCATTGATAATACTTGTTGCATCTGCTTCAAATGGAGGATCAATCCACTGAAAAAACTTACATCCTTTACAGACTTTTGGTTTATACAATGTACAACCAAGGAATCTTCTGCCATAATTATTTGTTGTGTGAGCTGTATAGATAGTAGGCCTTACATTGCAATGACAAAGCATCCCCTCATTACAATACAAGGATGATCCACTTGACATTTCCTACAACAAAAAATTCCAATTAATTTCCACTGCAGAAAAGCCCCAATTCGAAACCCTAACCCTAAAATCAAAAAATAGGATAGAAAACCCCAATTCGAAACCCTAACCCTATAATCATTACAGAATTAAAAGCCCCAATTCGAAACCCCCAATTTCAGAATAAAAACCGTAAATTCCAAACCCTAACCCTAACCCCCAATTTCAGAAAAACAAAACCCAATTCGAAACTGTAACCCTTAAATCAAATCAGAATTACAACCCTAATTTTGCAAACCCCCAATTACAGAACCCTAACTTTAGCAAAGAACCGTAATAGACCTACCTTTCCTCGCGAGTCTCCTTCGTCGTCGAAAATCTACGCTATTCAACCGCCTTTCCTCACGAGTCTCCTTGGCCTCTTCAATTGCCTCTTCAATCGCTTCCCAATCGCCTCTTCAAATCGCCATCGAAATCGCCCGTTCAAATCGCCATCGAAATCGCAGCACTTCATCTGAGAAAAAAGTGACGACAAATTGCAATATATCGTGGTGAATGGAATTCCAAATTTGCCCTTATTTTATTAAAACAAATGGGGGCAAAATCGTAATTTCACATTTTTAACGGATAAGCAGACGGAAATTTGAGACGGGTGGTAAATTGTTAACAGAAGTAGATATAGGGGTGGTGCAAAATTTGATATAAGGGGTGGTTCCGTGCAAAATACCCCAAATAACGGGTGGTTTGGCGCAAATTCTCAAGTTGTTTTCACCAGAACTTTCCTCACAAAAAGGGTCTACTACTTCATTTGTTAGCAATATTCTGATTAATTAGAACGTAGAGCTACTTCGTCGAATCGATATAGAGCATTGAATTAGGTGAAACGACGAAGAAAACGAGAGAAATTTTGATTGGAGAACTCTTTATTCGAGTGAAAAAGTTAGAGAACTCATTACACAAGAAATCCCTCAGGATTGGTTGGCAGTAGGCACATGGAAGAAACCAAAAGATTTAGCATCGATCTCGAATCCATTCATTCCCATTTTAAGTTAATTAGTTGAAATATATGCTCTTTTCGATTATGACATTTGACAACAATATTCCTTGTGATGGCTATTAACTTCACATCTTAACCTTCTTTCACAAGCCATGCAATTACCTAACTCTATAAATACCAAGAACCCCTTTCCTAATTATCCATCAGATTAAAGATGAAATTTCTCATGCTCTTCCAAGTCCTTGTTTTTCTGTTCTTCATCCATAGCGGCTTCCATCATGCCCACGCTTGGCGTCACTACAAGTTTGTGGTTCGTTCCATCACCTTTCTCTTTTAATTCCTCGTCGTTTGTATGTACGCATGCATTAATGTCGATTTACGTGCATATATGAACATAATGCAGCTTCAAGAGGCGAACTACACAAGATTGTGCAACACGAAGAGCATTCTGACGGTGAATGGACAGTTTCCTGGACCGACACTTTACGTACATAAAGGAGATACAGTTATCGTCGATGTTTACAATCATGGATCTTATAATGTCACCATCCATTGGTATATTTCTTTTATCATACAATATATAGTCTTGTGTGTACATGAAGTTTATGCGTTACAGATTAACTTCTGTATGTAGGCACGGAGTGAAGCAACCAAGAAATCCATGGTCAGATGGACCACAATACATAACACAGTGTCCAATCCCGCCCGGAGGAAAATTCAGGCAAAAGGTGATATTTTCGATGGAGGAAGGAACGTTATGGTGGCATGCTCATAGCAATTGGACTAGGGCAACTGTCCATGGAGCTATAGCCATAGCTCCCAAGAAAGGACACAATTATCCCTTCTCCAAACCTCACCATGAAGTTCCCATCATACTAGGTGTGGTACAAAATTTCTGCACCTCAATAAATTTGTTGATGACGATGATCGATTGAACCTGGATCCGATGAATAATCGATCTACAGTGGAAAACCCTGATACCAATCAATATATAGGAAAAACCACCCCTCTTAGTCTGGCTGAGAGGATTTGAACGACTCTACTTCTTTTATTGATTGATTCGTTTTGATAGATTGTTTAGAGCTCGCCATCAACCTGTTGATTGTGGCTAAGAGAATTGAGCGTAGTCGAGAGAATGCCGAATAATGACCAAATTATGCTTCTTAAATAGCCCCAGCCTAATAAACCTTTTAATAATTTACTAACGTAATAATAATAATGAATTAAATGTAATCTTAACTATTATATGGTTCCTCACTAAGTATTAATTACAAATTCATTATACTTGATTTGATTATATTGGTGGTTTGATTTGAGTTTCATGCAGGAGAATGGTGGGATATGGATATTCAACAACTCTACTATACTTTTCTCAAATCTGGAAGCGATCCTAATACCTCTAATGCTTTCACCATTAATGGGCAACCTGGGGACTTATACCCTTGTTCTACAAAAGGTATATATATATTACGAGGAAAGTTCCGGTGAGAACAAGCCTTAACGTAGGAAAAAAGAAGTTTTCGCGTTCACAGATAACAAGTTGATGTTCATAATTTGAGCGTTAATGTTCATAATCTAGGCGAAATTTTTTTAAGGTCATTTTGAAAAAATAATTAAAAAAATCAAAGTTCGGAGTAATTACAAGTATGTCACCGCGTCCCTCACTTAAACGTTCAAAATTTTTTTATTACCATCCAAAATATGAAGATTGATGTGTAATCTGTGAACACGATCTGTTCGTTTTTCCTACGTTAAGAGTTATTTGCACCCGAACTTTCCTCATATATTATTCACTTAATGTATTATATGATTACGAAACTTAATAAGTTATGTGTATATATATGATCAACTAACCACTATTTTTCTTACATGAACTATATGATAGTTGTCAAAATTAATGCTGCAATCTGTTCCAGATAGTTGGTATAAGTTTTGGTTGATTTCATGACTTATTACCAAAAACAGCCATGACAACTAAACACTTAATCTAATTAAGCTCGAACACATAAATTCTAAATTTTGTGGTTTAATTATATATCGGTGTCAATTGATCATCTATAGTAAGTACGAGTAATTATAGGTTGAAATTAGATGGTGATTTGTTGGTGCATCATTTTCAGTTTTGACCCCACTGCACCGCAAAGGTAATGAGAACAAGCTAGTTGCCTTGTGCGAAAGTAATACTAATAATATTGCCTTTGAAATTTAATAGTGTAAAACATTATCCCATTTTTAGAAATTAATTCTTCCCAACAAAACACAAATTTCAGCATGCAATACGCATCCTAGTCAGACTCAAGAAAGTCTCAGTAATACTCTGTATGTAGATCAGTGTAGAGAATCTACTTTTCAAACCACTAACTATAATTATCCCTAGCTAAAACATATGTATTATGCTTAAATGCATGCATACTCTTTTAAGTCAGGTCTATAAATACGGGTTATAAGGTCGCTGTTTTACCCCGGTTATGATATTTCTGGGTTATAAAAGTCCGCCACGTTGCATTTTTAACACTTCTTATCCCGGTATTTTCAGAACTGGAGTATAAAGTCCCAGTTTAAAAAAAATCAAAAGTTAAAAACGCCACATCATAATATTTTTGGTTAACCATATCTCAGCTGCACTAGATTTATTCTGGAACGAGACCTTAAACTACTTAATGAATTAGAGATAAGTAAACAAACTTGTTAATTACTTTTGCAGACACTTTCAGGCTGATGGTAGAGCATGGAAAAACATATCTACTTCGTTTAATCAACGCAGCCATGCAAGAGATTATGTTCTTCGGCATAGCTAACCATAACCTAACCATAATAGCAACCGATGGATCCTACATGAAACCCCTCACCTCAACCTACATTGCAATATCTCCAGGCCAAACCATGGACGTTCTCCTCCATGCAAACCAACCTCCAAGCCTATATTACATGGCTGCAAAGGCTCTCGAAAGCACTCCAAATCTCCCATTCGACAACACAACAACAACCGCCATAATTTACTACAACGGAAACTACACACAACCGTCTTCCATTCCCTTACCTAATCTCCCCGCTTCGAACGACACGAATGCGCAAGCCGATTTCACAGGGAGGTTTAGAAGCTTAGCGAGCAAGGAACATCCAACCAACGTCCCGAGAAACGTGACTGCTAAGTTATTGTTCACGGTTTCGGTTAATGCAATTCCTTGTGCTAATAGTTCTTGTGAAGGACCGAATGGAACGAGGCTTTCGTCGAGTGTGAACAACGTGAGTTTTGTGGATCCGAGTATTGATATTCTGCAGGCATATTATAAGAGGATCAGTGGTGTTTATGAGGATGATTTCCCTGATTTTCCGCCGTTGGTTTTTAACTATACGGCAGATTATTTTCCTCTTGTGTATGAGATTCCGTCAAGGGGGACTAAGGTTAAGGTTTTAGAATATGGTACCGAGGTGGAGCTTGTGTTTCAAGGGACTAATGTTGTTTCTGGAGCAGATCATCCTATGCATTTACATGGATTTAGTTTCTATGTTGTCGGTTCGGGTTTCGGGAATTTCGACAAGGACAAAGATCCTCTTAACTATAATCTTGCTGACCCGCCTCTGCAGAATACCATTGCTGTTCCATATAAGGGTTGGAGTGCCATCAGATTCAGGGCAAAAAATCCAGGTAAATAAGAAGAATTTGTGGATAATTTCATTGATTGACATTAATGTTGGTCTGATCAAAATCTCCCTGTTTTTTTTTTCTACTTATGCAGGGGTTTGGTTCTTACATTGTCACTTAGATCGACATATGAGTTGGGGAATGGATATGACCTTCATCGTTAAGAATGGAAAACTACCAGGACAACAAATGCTACCACCTCCTCCAGATATGCCTCAGTGTTAGAATGTGAAACAAGTCAAGATGCACCAATAAGTTTGATATTGTTCTCCATTTTCTTGACACATTTCATAAGTTTCTTTAAGAGCCTGCAAACAAATCTTAAGTGATCATTTATTTATTTTGAGTAAACCGTAGCTAAGACATACTTTATTTATTCCTCGTCGCCCTAGCGGAAGAACCAAGCTCTCTTGCATTTTGTCATCTATTCATATTCTGTAATGATTGGATTACATAAAAACCGAAACCAAAACCATTATAACAGATGTTTGTGAAATTGGTCTTAAGACCCAAGTGACATGCTACATTATGTCTTTGATCAAGCCCAACTTTAATTAAACGCGCACGCCACCACAAAAAGGGTTTCTATCCCGGGTGTTTTAATTAATACACCCGGGTATAAAAAGATAATGATCAGGGTGTATATACCCCGGACCTGAGTAGGAATGCCCGGGATATATTCATCTGTGTAGGACACATGAAGTACAAATTATATACCCCGGACATAAAAAATACGCTGGGGGTAAAAAAGTCCAGTATTTTAACCCGGACTAAGGTCCGGCGTATTTTTTCATGGAAAGACCCGGAGTAAAAAGTCCTGTTTTTTAGCCGAATCTTTAAAAAGGGGCAAAAAAATCCCCAAAATTGGGAAGGAAAAAAATGCATAGCGTTGCTTTACGGCACTAACCATCCTCCACACCATTTTATATTTAGAAAAGAGTCATGTAATAATACTTGTTAAAATGATAAATGAGAATGAATGTGGAGCCTTAGATCAAGAGAGATCCAAGAGCCCATATGATGACACGTGGCACCCCTTGTCCCCCCTTATCCCCACCGCCGGACCGCCGCCGGACCACCGTCGGACCATCTTTGATGAACATCAAGTGTTCATAAATGTTTATCACAATGTTCATAAATGTTCATTTGTATATACTCTACTGAATGTTCATCACATTATACTTAAAAGTTCACCAAATTTTGATGAACATCAAGTGTTCATAAATGTTCATCACATTATACTTAAAAGTTTTCCAACTGAATGTTCATCACATTCTACTTAAATGTTCACCAATTTTTGATAAACATCAAGTGTTCATAAATGTTCATCACATTATACTTAAAAGTTTTCCAACTGAATGTTCATCACATTCTACTTAAATGTTCACCAATTTTTTATGAACATCAAGTGTTCATAAATGTTCATCACATTATACTTAAAAGTTTTCCAACTGAATGTTCATCACATTCTACTTAAATGTTCACCAATTTTTGATGAACATCAAGTGTTCATAAATATTCATCACAATGTTCATTTGTACATAATCTAATGAATGTTCATCACATTATACATAAAAGTTCACCAATTGAATTTTCATCTAAATGTTCATCATCTCATACTTAAATGTTCATCATCTCATACTTAAATGTTCATCATCTCATACTTCAATGTTCACAAGAATTTAATAAAATGTTCATTAGCCAAAGTTCATTACAATCGACTTAAATGTTCATCAAAATGAGAATAAATGTGGAGCCTTGGATCAAGAGAGATCCAAGAGCCCATATGATGACACGTGGCACCCCGTGTCCCCACCGCCGGAGCACCGCCGGACCACCGTCGGACCATCTTTGATGAACATCAAGTGTTCATAAATGTTCATCACAATGTTCATAAATGTTCATTTGTATATACTCTACTGAATGTTCATCACATTATACTTAAAAGTTCACCAAATTTTGATGAACATCAAGTGTTCATAAATGTTCATCACATTGTACTTAAAAGTTTTCCAACTGAATGTTCATCACATTCTACTTAAATGTTCACCAATTTTTTATGAACATCAAGTGTTCATAAATGTTCATCACATTATACTTAAAAGTTTTCCAACTGAATGTTCATCACATTCTACTTAAATGTTCACCAATTTTTGATGAACATCAAGTGTTCATAAATGTTCATCACAATGTTCATTTGTACATACTCTACTGAATGTTCATCACATTATACATAAAAGTTCACCAATTGAATTTTCATCTAAATGTTCATCATCTCATACTTAAATGTTCATCATCTCATACTTCAATGTTCACAAGAATTTAATAAAATGTTCATTAGCCAAAGTTCATTACAATCGACTTAAATGTTCATCAAAATGAGAATAAATGTGGAGCCTTGGATCAAGAGAGATCCAAGAGCCCATATGATGACACGTGGCACCCCTTGTCCCCCCTTATCCCCACCGCCGGACCGCCGCCGGACCACCGTCGGACCATCTTTGATGAACATCAAGTGTTCATAAATGTTCATCACAATGTTCATAAATGTTCATTTGTATATACTCTACTGAATGTTCATCACATTATACTTAAAAGTTCACCAAATTTTGATGAACATCAAGTGGTCATAAATGTTCATCACATTATACTTAAAAGTTTTCCAACTGAATGTTCATCACATTCTACTTAAATGTTCACCAATTTTTGATGAACATCAAGTGTTCATAAATGTTCATCACATTATACTTAAAAGTTTTCCAACTGAATGTTCATCACATTCTACTTAAATGTTCACCAATTTTTTATGAACATCAAGTGTTCATAAATGTTCATCACATTATACTTAAAAGTTTTCCAACTGAATGTTCATCACATTCTACTTAAATGTTCACCAATTTTTGATGAACATCAAGTGTTCATAAATGTTCATTTGTACATACTCTACTGAATGTTCATCACATTATACATAAAAGTTCACCAATTGAATGTTCATCTAAATGTTCATCATCTCATACTTAAATGTTCATCATCTCATACTTCAATGTTCACAAGAATTTAATAAAATGTTCATTAGCCAAAGTTCATTACAATCGACTTAAATGTTCATCAAAATGTTGATAAATGTTCATCTTCTCTTACTTAAATGTTCATCAAACATCACATTATAATTAAATGTTCATCACATTATATTTAAATGTTCACCAACAGAATGTTCATCACATTATAATTAAATGTTCATCACATTATATTTAAATGTTCACCAATTTGAATTAGACTTAAAATTTTCATTTTATACTTTAACCTTTTCATTTATTATTGGACCTCCGCCGGACCCCCTCCGGACCTCCGTCGGACCCCCGTCGGACCCCCGTCATTATAATTAAATGTTCATCACATTATATTTAAATGTTCACCAACAGAATGTTCATCACATTATAATTAAATGTTCATCACATTATATTTAAATGTTCACCAATTTGAATTAGACTTAAAATTTTCATTTTATACTTTAACCTTTTCATTTATTATTGGACCACCGCCGGACCCCCGTCGGACCCCCGCCGGACCGCCGCCGGACCCCCGTCGGACTTCCGGTCGCCGGACCTCTACCGGACTCCCGGTCGCCGGACCTCTACCGGACTCCCGGTCGCCGGACCTCTACCGGACAACCACCGGGTGGTCGCCGGGAAGTCGCCGGGAGGTCGACGGACCACCACAACTACCCCCACTTGTAGTGGGGGTAACTAGTTTAATCTAAGCCATTGGATGCCAAGGCATCTAATGGCTTAGATTCATTCTTATTTATCTCTAAGAGAAGGTTTATTATGGGATTCTCACCCTTTATATTTTTAAGGGAGGAACAAAACATACAATTAATCATCCATTAGAACACAATCTTAATTGCACAAAAAATAAGAACAAATAATTCACATGTACGGAGGTACCCCTTTATCTCATAATATGTAATTCAGGTTTTTCGTTTTCGACGCTATTTACCATGTAAGAGAATTTTCTAAATTTTGGTCAATATATGACGACAAATATAATCATGTGCTCTGATACCTGAAAACTTCTAAATTGTATGGTTTCTTGTGTCGCAAATTCAAAAACTTCTCGAAAACGTCTCACAGAGTCGGTTGACCGTTTCTGTTGACCATAAAAGAGGGAAACTCCCTGTTTCCAAGAGCGCTTCCTATTATTTTAATTACATATTACCTAAATTCAAGAGTGTTTTCTGTTATTTAAACTATATATTTAATATAACTTAAACCTTAAACTATGTATTTAATAAAATTTAAACCTTAAACTAAATATATGAAATTATATATTACATAATATTTTGTACTACTTATTAATTATATCGAGTTATATAAACCCGCGCATGGCGCGGGACCTTGGCTAGTTATACCTTAGTATGAATGAACAAATCGTATCATACATATATTTCTATATGAATCTTTTCTCTCTATAATTACATTATTAATAATATTGATTTGATCTTGTGATCCAAAACGAAGACCGGCCTCCTTACAGAAACGATATTAGCAGACACAGCCAAAAGGTACCGTGGAGTGGTTGTCTGCTAAGGAAAGAGTTAGACTTCACTACTACAGAAACGTGGCGTTTCGGTACATATAACCCGGATCAGATCCGGGTTAAAGGTGGGCGCCGTATTTGCTTCAAGCAAATAACCCGGACCCAAATCTGGGGTATATTCCCTCGGAAAAAATTCCCTTGTTTCGACACGCCCGGGGTATTTGGATACCAAATACCCCGGATATTACTACATCCGGGATATTTGATGAAACCTATATCCGGGTTATTTACTCATCTAAATAACCCGAAGGTGTAATATCCGGGTTATTTAACCCCTAGTTTTTGAAAAAAAAAAATGATCCATATTATATGAAATAATAGGAAATTCCAATACATATTTTACATAAATTTAACTAATCAAGATATCGCAAATAGTAAATTAAATTTAACTAATCAACATATCGCAAATAGCAAATTAAATTTAACTAATCAAGATATCCAATACATATCACCACCAATTTTGTAACACTGGTATTCAACAGTTTTTTGGAAAAACCAACAATCAATCAATAAGAATGAAAAAAATGCATAGTAGTCTAGATAGACTGATGTTAAATTGTCCAAACGAGTTGATTTTGATCCGGAAAAGGGGATGGAAGGAAATGATTCTAGACTAGTGGTCAAGAATTCAGTTCGTGTTGGGGCCTCTCCTCCTTGTTCTATAGAAGAAGCTGGAATAGTTTCCATCATACATTGCACTCTACGTGGTCCTCTGGAATATGAATTCTTCAATTTAAAAACTCTTACATGAAAAATGAAATATACAGAAGAGAAGACAACCATTCCTGACAAACAACATAATTGAAACTGTTCTTACAAAAAAAAAACATAATTGAAACTGTAAATCAGAGTCTTGTTTATCATATTCAAGATATTGTACTAACCTGGAACCAAGGACATTCAACTCATACGAAAGGCGTGCTATAGGATAGTTGCTGGCAGGAAGCTTGGGAGATTGTTTAAAGCCAGCCAACCTCGTTGAACGGCTCTTGACGATTCTAGGGCCAACACTTGCAGGTTGTGAATCATAAATTGTGAACTTGGTTCCAAGAAAGCTGGATTGATGTAGGGTAACTTCATAAGTTAGATTGGCAACAACTTGTAAATCAGAAATATCAAACAAGTCATCAGGTAGCATGCCTTAATTTTCCCATATGCGCGCTGCTTCCTCTGCAAAAGTTATCAGGATTCAGAGAAATGATGTAATCTGTGCATGTAGGGTGTTTACATTTCCGTGCAGCAAGCAGAAATTTGCCATCATCATATGAGACTTCACAAATATGGAATATATAAATCAATATAACGTGTTTAAATATTAAGAAGAACACAAATAATCCAGAAAAAAGATGCAGAGTTGACCTACTAGAGTCTTTACTAGAGTCTTTACCCAGATAAAGATGATAAGTTTGACTGCTGCAATTTCATTTTATATAACACTGGATGAGGGAACTCTGAGGGCAAGGCTGTATGAAAATATAATAACAAGTTTCAGATAAAGAAAAAGGCATCTAGAGCAACTTATTATTTTAATTAAATGCGTGTAACATTTGACGATCACACACTCTACCAAAGACATGTAAATCATAGACTTCATCACGCTGTCCACATCTACAATAATTCCCTAAATAGAACATCATACTCTACATAAT
Organism: Oxyria digyna; assembly: GCA_029168935.1. Lineage (NCBI taxonomy): Eukaryota > Viridiplantae > Streptophyta > Magnoliopsida > Caryophyllales > Polygonaceae > Oxyria > Oxyria digyna. The sequence goes on along the minus strand of JAPVLV010000015.1, from coordinate 4,219,246 downwards.
ATACATGTTTTTTAAGATAGCCTCTTAAAGCTCAAGTATTACATGCTACAAAATATTTGTTTGGATATGATGACAGCCAAACCAAAGATCTTTCTTGTTCATGTACTTTATGTTAATAATAGTTATATATAACCATGTACTATCAGTACCTCATTTCTGCTACTGCTGGATGAATAATGCTTCTTATAAAACTTAAATAGTAAAGAGCTGGCTGAGCTGTTTTCTTCAAAACATTTGGTGTTCTGACTAATCTCCTACTCTAGCAAATAAACAAAAACGCTCAAGAATAACTCTAGCAAAGACATGTTGTACAGGCCAATCCTACTTTATATACAATGATGTAATCAAATTTCAAAGAAATAAAGAGAAGAACATAAAAAGAATACTTATGCAACAAACATGTTAAATATCCTACTCTAGCAAAGACATGTTGTAAATGCCATTGAGTCATTCATGGTTTTGGCTCATGATCCACTAATTAGAGTCGTCAATTTTATGTTCATAGACAAATATACCAACAAATGACAAAAATTGCAGGTCAGACACATTTTCTTTAATTCAAGAAAGGATGAAAGCCTCCTAAGAGATCACATCAATCAAGCAGCACAGGTAGCTTCAAGTTACTTGCACAAGACGAATATCGAAGACATTCCTATTAGCGGGATTATGAGCCAACTGAAGCAACCTCTTGTGTGTGAGAACGTCTTTGGCTCTCTCGACATTCACATCCAAGGCGTACCTGCATTTGCAACGCCCAATTCTAAATCACATCCATCAATACAACCTCATCACCACTAACTACTACCACAAATCCAAATTTGGCCAATCGAAAGTCAGTATAGTCTGAAAACTCAATCTCGAAATTAACACTGATTTAATTGAAGTAACTAATAAGAGATGTTAGAAGCAATTAGGTTGAAAGGAGATACCGAATAGGAAGACGATTAACGTGAGACAGTCCACACCAACGGAGGCGGAGAGGTCGGCGAACAGAGGTGGTTGTGCGAAGAGGCTGGCGAACGGAGGTGGTTTTGCGGGGAGAGATCGATCAATTTGGGGATAGGGTTTGACGATGAATTAAGGAGTTGTTATTTTAAATTGTTTTATATTAGAGGATTAAATAATCCGGATGGTTAACGTGTGGTATATAATGAATGTATATATAACCCCGATGTTTTTGGACGCGAGTTATTTAAGTCTACTACATATTCAAATAACCCGGATTTTGATATGTCCGGGATATATTCTATGACCGTTTTTTCAAACTAAGAACATTTAACGCCTATTGAACGCCCGGGTTATATTCCATGTTATATTAGACCACTTTTGTAGTAGTGCTTTGCAATCTCTTTAATAAAACGTGTCCTAATCTATGTATATGTTATGATCGAGATTATTTGTATGGGTATGAACTTATATATACTTAGACAAGGAATAGTAAGTGTTTAATATTTCTTAGGGCAGTGAAATAAATATTTTAGTAAAACGATATATGTAATAGACAGACAAGTGTTTGTTTTAGAGAGAGAACATCAAGCAAGAAGGAAAAAAAATATACCTCAAGGGGTTTGAACAATACGAGTACTTGTATCTTATTCTTGTTGTTACAAGAAAGTAAAATCTTCTCTCAATTTTGGTCCACTTTTAAGTATCTAGATATCTTCCTCGTAAATCAATTTTGTCTGCGTTGTTGTTGCTTTCTTCACTTGTTTGTCTTCGTTATTGTTGTTTTTCTTAGACCTTTCTTCCATTTTTGTAGTCTTCGATGATGATATATGACAAAAATATTCCTTGTGCCACCTATTTCTTTCACAACCATGCATTAACCTTCTTTCACAACCATGCATTAACCCTATAAATACCAATAACCCCAATAATATTCCTTGTACAGTTCAAGAATGAAATTTCTGATACTCCTTCAACTCCTTGCGTTTATGTTCTTCATCAATGGAGGCTTCCATTGTTCCCACGCTTGGCGTCACTATAAGTTTGTGGTACGTACCTTTCTTAGCTCTTTACTTACATCGTTACAAATATATGCATGTTTATGAACACTACGTGAGCATATGTATATGAAAATAACGCAGCTTCAAGAGACTAACTACACAAGATTGTGCCACACGAAGAACATTCTGACCGTAAATGGTCAGTTTCCAGGGCCAACTCTTTACGCACATAAAGGAGATACAGTTATCGTCGATGTTTACAACCATGGCTCTTATAATGTCACCATCCATTGGTATATATATGTTTTATCATACAATATATAGTCTTGTGTTTACATGAAGTTTATGCGTTACAGATCAACTTTTGTATGTAGGCACGGAGTGAAGCAACCGAGAAACCCATGGTCAGACGGACCAGAATACATAACACAGTGTCCAATCCCGCCCAGAGGAAAATTCAGGCAAAAGGTGATATTTTCGATGGAGGAAGGAACGTTATGGTGGCATGCTCATAGCAATTGGACTAGGGCAACTGTCCATGGAGCTATAGCCATAGCTCCCAAGAAAGGACACAATTATCCCTTCTCCAAACCTCACCATGAAGTTCCTATCATACTAGGTATTAATTAATAATTACCAATTAACTAAGGAAAATGTTCATGTGCATGCACATCTCTTCACATTGACATGCATATGCTAACGTAAATACACATCTGCATGTGCGCATGTCTTTAGCAGTATATGAAAAATACATATATGTATGCGAATGTGAATGAATGAGCATGTGAATATAAACAGATGTGCATATGTTCGTACGTTCGTAGCATAATCACATCCGTGCCATCAATTAGCATACAGTATGTATTATACTAGCTTGATTAATAATGGTGGTTTGATATGAGCTGCAGGAGAATGGTGGGATATGAGTATTCAACAACTCTACTATACCTTCCTTAAATCTGGAAGCGACCCTAATAACTCTGATGCTTTCACCATTAATGGGCAACCTGGGGACTTATATCCTTGTTCTAAAAAAGGTATGTATACGTTTATTATTCACTTAATGTATCACTAATCTATATGATTACAAAACTTGTGTATATACATGATCAACTGACTACTTTTTATATGAGCTAGTCGTCAAAATCATGCTGCAAGGCTTGCACCTAAATAGCATATACCTTAATGTAAGCTCGAACATATAAATTCTAAATTTTGTGGATTAATTATAGATCGGTGTCAAGTGACCATCTATAGTAAGGACAAACTCATTTTCAGTTTTGACCCCCCAATGCAATGAGTTAAGAAGAAGCTAGGTGTCTTATAGTGCAAAATTAATACATATATTGTCTTAGAAATTAATATTTCACAACAAAACAAAAATGTGCATTCCAGTCACTCATGATTATTGTGGTGATCGAATCTACTTTTCAACCACAAACTCATTATCCCTATAGCTTCTCTATCTAGTCATTTTGAGCCATAAAAATATTTTTAGGCAAATTTATTGACACTGTGTGATTATTTTTTCTTTTTATATAGTTATATCCAATAATAAATATAAACAGTAAAATTTTAAGCAAACTCCTAATATTTTTGGGGGGGATACATTTTTTTAGCCGAAAAAATTAATTTTTGGAAATGTCATGTTTTAAAAATTGACGGTTATAAGGTCAATGTTTAACTCCAGTTATGAAATTCTCGGGTTATAAAGTCCCCAGACTCTTTGAATTCCGGTCGGTAAAAATACGGGTTATAACTGTTTTACCCCGGTTATTAAATTTCGGGGTTATATAGTCCGTCATGTTGCATTTTTAACACTTTCTGCCGCGGTATTTTCAGAACCGGAGTATAAGGTCCTAGTTTAAAAAATAAGAAGTTAGAAGTTTAGAAGCGCTACATAATAACGTTTTGGGTTAACCATATCTCAGCTTAAGTTAGATTTATTCTGGCACGAGACCCTAGACTACTTAGTGGATTAGAACTAAGTAAACAAACTTGTTAATTACTTGTGCAGACACTTTCAGGCTTACAGTAGAGCATGGAAAAACATATCTACTTCGTTTAATCAACGCAGCCATGCAAGAGATTCTTTTCTTTGGCGTTGCTAATCATAACCTCACCATAATAGCAACTGATGGATCCTACATGAAACCCCTCACTTCAACCTACATTGCAATATCTCCAGGCCAATCCATGGACGTTCTTCTCCATGCAAACCAACCTCCAAGCCTATATTACATGGCTGCAAAGGCTCTTGAAAGCACTCCAAATATACCGTTCGACAACACAACCACAACCGCGATTATTCACTACTATGGAAACTACACAAAACCAACGTCCATACCCTTACCTAAACTTCCTGCTTCGAACGACACGAAAGCACAAGCTGATTTCACAGGGAGGTTTAGAAGCTTAGCGAGCAAGGAACATCCGACCAACGTCCCGAAAAACGTGACTGCTAAGCTTTTGTTCACGGTTTCGGTTAATGCAATTCCTTGTGCTAATAATTCTTGCGAAGGAGTTAACGGTACGAAGTTCTCTTCGAGTGTGAACAACGTGAGTTTTGTGGATCCGAGTATTGATATTCTGCAGGCATATTATAAGAGGATCAGTGGTGTTTATGAGGATGATTTCCCTGATTTTCCGCCGTTGGTTTTTAACTACACGGCGGATTATTTGCCTCTTGTGTATGAGATTCCGTCGAAGGGGACTAAGGTTAAGGTGTTGGAGTATGGTACCGAGGTGGAGCTTGTGTTTCAAGGAACCAATGTTGTTGCTGGAGCAGATCATCCTATGCATCTACATGGATTCAGTTTCTATGTTGTCGGTTGGGGTTTCGGGAACTTCAACAAGGACAAAGATCCTCTTAACTATAATCTTGTCGACCCACCTCTGCAAAACACGATTGCTGTTCCGTATAGGGGTTGGTCCGCCATCAGATTCAGGGCCAAAAATCCTGGTATATATCTCTGATCAATTCATAGATAATCTCATAGATCGACATAAGCTGATTAAAATCTACATTGTCTTCTACTTTTGCAGGAGTTTGGTTCCTACATTGTCACTTAGATCGACATATGAGCTGGGGAATGGATATGACCTTCATTGTTAAGAATGGAAAATTACCGGGACAACAAATGCTACCACCTCCTCCAGATATGCCTCAGTGTTAGAATGTGAAACAAGTCAAGATGCACCAATAAGTTTGATATTGTGTCTGAATATAGTAAACCAATGTAATTGCAGTTCCTACAACAGAAGTAATATATATTATACAAGACATTGTATTCATCTGTTTATGCTCAAGTATACAGAAAGTTCAGCAAATCTGATTTTCTTTCACCCTTACCACACAAAAAAACACAGAAAAAAGAAAAGAAAAAGAGGATATAAACAGAGAAAAAATGACATACTAGAAAGCAGAGTTTCTCCTTCCATGATCATAATCGAGAGCAGGTCAGCTGAAGGGAGGTGTCGTTCTAAGCACTCGATCTAGTGCATGAGTAACGACTTAAAGAAGGATTGCTTTCATAGGAGAAAATGAGTCAGAAGATTTGGAGGGGATAAACGCCTTTTTTCGTTTAGTTTAAAGCATTAGTAATTGAGTATATGAAATCCAAGAACCCTGTTCCCTTGAGCAGACCTTTACCAGTTAAGAGTTCAAAATCCAACAGTAACAGGAAGCCGATGACAGCGGCCTTCCCGTTAATCAACTCATTTCGCCCAGAGAAACCAAAAGCTTCCTGATTTTCATCCACAACCATTTTCATCTGTTCCAAGCACCAAACAAAGCTTCAAAATCACAAATGGAGGCATATAAACAAAACCTGAGAGTTGTGACTTGTTTTGTAAGTTACCTCATCCACGTTAACGTTGGTTGCAGTTACACCAGGTTGAGCCCTGCCACTGAACACAAGCTCTGCGGATGCTTCCACATCCGCAGCATCACCGATGCTAATGTAAATGTTTTCCCCGTCGGTTTTGGCAGGATACACAAATAGAGGTCTTAGAGAAGGAGTGAGGGCTCGTAGCACAGGGTTTTTGGGATACCATTCCTTGACTTGCCCAGTACGAAGATCATATGTACTATCAGTTGTTGGGCATACAACGCAACCATCCTGGGTTGAGAAAAAGTAAATTAACTAACATCAACAATGGTATGAAAGGGAAAAGGGACCAAGATTTTGGCAGAGCTTCTGCATGAATGCTAAAATATATGTTCATGCATCAGTCAAGATTGTCCGTTTACCAATTCATTTCAAACTGAACAAAGAATGTATAGCATTGAACTTGGTATTGTGAGTGAGAGACACAACTACCTTCATCCATGAAATCCAAATCAAGCTGCACACAAGTCATGAAACACTATTCATCTAACCAAATGAACATGAATGCTTTTTCTCAAAGCAGGTGTGAAGAAATTGGCTCTAGGATGCAACAATAGAGATGAACCCTCCTTAGAGACACATACTCCAGAATGAAAGAAACTATAGAACACTTCTTAACCATCCTAGATTGGGAAAAAAGTATATTAACTAACATCAACAATGATATGAAAAGGAAAAGGGATCAAGATTTTTGCTTAGCTTTCTATTTTAAGAGCATTTTGAACGTTGGAATTCCTGCATGAATCCTATGTTTTGAATCTTGTGATATCTATTCATGCATTAGTCAAGATTATCAATTCATTTTCAAGCTGAACAAAGAACATACACTACTACTGAACTTGACATTGTGAGTGAGAGACACAATTGCCTCCATTGATTCAATGAAGTCCAAATTAAACTGCAAGCAAGTCAGGCAACACTATTCATCTAATCAATCTCAAAGCAGTTGTAAAGAAATTGGCTATAGGATGCAACAATAGAGATGAGCTCTCCTTAAAAGACACATACTCCAGATTGACTGAAACTTATATAATTCCACCTATTAGCGCATGAACTTGACTCTTCGATGGCTCTAGGATCCAACAATAGAGATGAATTTGACTGCAAGCAAGTCAGGCAACACAATTCATCTAACTAAATAAACTTTTTCTGAAAGCAGTTGTGAAGAAATTGGCTCTAGGATGCAAAAACAGAGATAAGCTCTCTTTAAAGACAAATACTCCAAATCGACAGAAACTAGAAATCAGTTCTTATATAATTCCCCCGAATAGAGCATAAACCATAGTTTACAATCACAAATCAATTAACTTAACACCATAAATACAGCGTCCTATATTGGGAATAAGTACATTAGCTAATATCTGGATCCAAGATTTCGGCAGAGCTTCTGCGTGAATGCTATGTCTTGAATTTTGTGATATCTATTCATGCATCAGTCAAGATTTTCCGTTTATCATTCACTTCAAACGGAACACTATTCATCTAACCAACTGAAACATTTTCTCAAAACCAGAAAGACATTACCAAACCACAAATTCGTAAGAATGAGCGAAACCTGAGTAAGCTTAGCATTAAGCAAACCCTCGCTGTACGCCCCCTCAGCAGGCGACCGATTCTCAATAGCAAGAACAGCATCCTTATACCACAACAACAGAATCGTCTCTCCATTCTGAATAATCACTCTCCTCTCTCCCTTCGGCAGCGCCGCAAGCGGCACAACCGGGATCCAGTTCCCTCCATCTCCGCCTCCAGACGCAGACGATTCGCCGGCTACAGGAGAGATTTCAGTAGCCTTGCAGACGAGATTCCTCCGCGAGGAAGGAGAAGCGGCAAACGGGGAGTAGTAGTGGATCAGAGAGGGAGGGGAGGATAGAGGGAGTTGGTGTTTGGAGGTGAGTGATGGAGGGAGGTTCAAGGCGGCGGCGGCAGAAGCCATGGAAATGGAGAGTGGAAGAATTCAGAGAGGAGAGAGGAATGGAGACTGAGAAGGAGGAAATCGGGAAGGTTTTCCATAGCCACAGGAAGAGGATAGATAAGAGCTTAATTGTGGCGTTAACATTCATATGTCGAGATCGTATCCGTCATTTTAACTAATTAAAAATTACAAAATTAGAGTGACTTACTTATAAAATTTAAAATTATCATCTTCCAAATTATAAACATTAACGTGTAATTTGTGAACGTGAGCGATTCACACTTTGTACCGTAACTTTTTTCTTATCGGATCTTTCCTCTGAGTATTTTAATTTACCCCAAACAAGTATAAAGTATTCGTTATGACCAACTAAACCTTTACATGACATGACACGCCAAACATACAATAAAAGATCAAATTACACAAACGTCAATCACGAGAAAAGACAAAGAAGTAAGAACAAAGATCATGATATGACATCGAGGATGCTTCTCTCCAAGGATCAGTAGTCTAAGCTTATGTAACCTCAATCCCCCCTCCCAAACTTGTTCCCTAGGAATTTTATGTAAGCGTTAGAAGAAAGGTTTTCTTGTATGACTTTCATTCACCTCTTTTTGTAGCGATTTTTATCTCGCAGAAGTCCTCTAACGCCAGAACCTCACAATTACAAAAGGGCGTTTAACCCGGCACCCATTTTTTTATAACTGGCACCCGTCTTGGGCGCATTTCGGGTGCGTCCAATTTTTTTTTTTTGAACCGGTACTGTTCATGGGCGCATCCTGGCTGCGCCCATGAACAGTAAAAAAAATTTTTTTTTTTTTTGCCGTTAAAAGTTTAAAAAACCCGGTTTAAGTTGGACGCATCCTGGATGCGCCCAAAACTGAACCGGGTTTTTTTAAAAACATTTTGGACGCATCCGGGTTGCGCCCAAGACGGGTGCCAGTTATAAAAAAGTGGGTGCGGGGTTTTTCGCCGTTACAAAATGGGGTACAAAGAAGTCTCCTCTCAACATGCTCAAACCACTAAAGTCTTGGATCTCGCAAGTTATATGAATACTAGCCACACCGACTTTGTCTCAACTTCATTTCTTATCCTATTCAACCTTGTATGGCCGCTCATCCAGTGTAGCTTTCGTATCTCAACTACCATAATCTTTTGCTCGTGAGCCCTATTAATTGGCCAACACTCTTTGTTATAGATCATCGCTAGTCGACCATCACCTTATAAAAGTTACCCTTTAGTGTTAGGGGGGATTTTCTTGTTACACAGAACTCCAGAGACATGTCTCCATCAATACCAACATTTTTATATCCTAGACTTGATGTCCTCGTTCACAACTAAAAGAGTTCTTCCAAAACTAGAAAGACATTACTAAATTATCATAACAGATGATGTTACAGATGAGTAGTAGGACTGAAGATGTTGAGTCCCAACCTAGTATTTCTTATATGGAGATCATGTAAAGTCGTAAAGATAACCATTTGAAGAACAATTTTAATGAGCGAAAATGTTGACATCACGAATACATCGAAGAATGTGCACATTCTGAAAATAACGAAACAATCTTGAACATCAAAAACGATTGTTCTGATTGACCACAGGATGCGCCAAATTTGTTTAATTGAGTGCTCCCTTCGTCCCTATTTGATCATTCATTCTACATTTTTTTCATTTGTCAAGATAAGTTTTACGTCGTTAATACCTCTAAGTATATATTAATGTAAATTGTAAAATCTCGATGTTGTTAAATTGTTAATTAAGACGATCAAACAAGATCACACATGTTTATGTTTTTTATAGATTGAGAATAATCGAGCAATTTATATCAACATATAAATAGTATAAAGTAGTTAAAACCGACAATGAAAGAGGGATAAAAGGATTAATTTTTATTTATTTATTTACACTAATCACTCCTAATACATTTTTTTGTTTATAAGTAAGACAAAACAAAACGAATTATATGATTCTCATAAATATGTCATCATTCCTTTCCTCGAAACATTCCAATGGAGTCGGCGATAGTTAATCTACCGGCGATCTCAGATTCCTCTCCCTCAATCCTCTCCTTCCTCAACTCCATCTTCAACAACAACAAACCTCTCGATCTCTCCAAATCAACTCACCTCGTCTCCGAATTGCAAGCTCAATGCGACCAGTTGACTGATTGCCTTGCAGATCTAACCCAACGCCTCCACACCAGTCTTCAATTGCACGAGTCATCTCGTCAAATTGGTGATGCATTTGCGCTTGTCAATTCGGAGTTATCCGTTCTCAGTTCCAAGACAGCGATTTCTCCCATAGCTGGTATCACTGTCTCCTTCATCTGTTACTGAATTTTTTTTTTCTTCTAATTGCTGCCAATTTTGCAGTGGATGGAGGAGGAGGGTCGATCTCTGAGAAGGTGACGGCGGAGGAGCTACATGCCCTGGCGAAGGAAGTCAGGAGGGTTCACACCGTTCGGGATTATGCCGGTTAGTTTTCTAACATCGATTTTAAATCGGAATGCAATATTTCTATATCTTTCTGTCTATGGAGCAATGTCTGGAATTAGGGCTGGTATAGTGATATGCTGAAGCTGTGATTTTTGAGACAGGATGTGAAACATTGAAATAGATGTCCTGTGATAGTGAGGAGTTGCAATTATTCTGAAATCCTTACCAACTCAGTTTTGCTACATTGTGTTGAGAGATGCCAAGGAGCTGCTAATCAAACACATATTTGTTTTAGTTCAATCACCTTTACAATAAAGTCTGATCTTTAAACTTGTTTCTGTTGATACACTGCCAAGCTAATGGAGTATGATCATGTTAATTGATTGATATACTAATTGAACCTTGAAGAATAAGTAGATTGATTTCTTGATGCTCCCTCTGTCTGTCAATCAGTATTTTAGTTGCGGATGGCAGCTGTAGCATGCCAAGTTTGGTAAAGAGAATTCCCTATGATACCTTTGTGGTTCAAGGATTCTGGTGTTCAGAACTTCTTGTTTTTTTTTTTCACGGTAGTTGTTGGAATGAAGATAAGATATGAGCCAGCTTTCGAATATATTATACGAGGGGGTGATCGAGTGTAAGTTGATATTAATGCTAAAGGTCATATTTTATGGCACAATCTGGCAAATCATTTACAGGGATTCTTCTAGGTGTTAGGGGTACTTTTCAAGAAGAGGCATAAACAAGGGGTGGTTTTCCACAAAATTAGTTTTTTTTGTACCATAAAAATAATGGTGATAAGGTCACATTTTAAAGAAGTGAAGCTCCATATATAAGTTCAGTTTCGAATAAATATGAACCTGGTTTTCATTTTGAGATTCTCCATCAAGTCTATAGATAGTTACTAACCAAAAAGAGCCAAAAGCCTTGCAAGTTTCATTTCTGTAAGAACTGTTGGATAATATGGTAGGACTGTACTTTCTTGGCTGTAAATGGATTTCTTCACTTCTTAGTCCTATTGTACTCTGCAAACTGTTTTAAAGCAAAATTTAGCCTTCTTTATCTTTACGATTATGTGCATTTGTTTGATCAATACAGAAATTGCACTGAAGCTTGACAACTCGGTTGGTGACATTGAAGATGCAGTCTCAGCTGTAATGAACGTACAGAGAAAACGCTCTGCAAAGAATTCAGAGGTATGCTATTTGCCTATTTGCGACTAAGTTGGTTGTTACTCTTCATTTTTAATTAGATTGTTTTAATTTTGTATAATCATGTTGCAGGAACCATGTCTTAATGCTATCAGATCTCTTAAGCTTGTGGAGGACATACTAGCTTCAGTTGCAGAGATCTATCCTCGGTGGAGTCGACTTGTCTCAGCTGTCGATAACAGAGTTGACCGTGCATTGGCTATTTTAAGACCTCAGACAATTGCAGATTACCGTGCTGTTCTCAGTTCTCTTGGATGGCCACCACCTTTATCTGGTTTAAGTAATACTGATATGGATACAAAAAAGACACCTCTTTCCCCAAACCCACTTCTCAACCTGCACGGTGAGATAAAAAAGAAATACTTTGAGAATTTTGTTGCTTTATGCAATCTGCAGGAGCTGCAACAACGAAGGAAATCACGGCAACTTGAGGGGCATAATAGAGATATTGCTATGCATCAACCTCTTTGGGCCATTGAAGAGCTTGTGAATCCAATTTTTTTGGCTTGCCAACAGCATTTTGCCAAGTGGGTTGATAAGCCGGAATTTATCTTCGCTCTTGTATATAAGATTACAAGAGACTACGTGGAACCATTGGATGATTTTTTGCAACCACTGATTGATGAAGCAAGTCTAAAAGGTTACAGCTGCAGAGAAGAATGGGTGTCGGCACTGGTAAATTACCTGTCAACTTTCTTGGCCAAAGAGATATTTACAGGCTATGTTTCTAAAATGAGTGAAGAGAATGAAACCGATGTTCAGTCACAGGCAAGAATATCCTGGCTTCATCTTGTTGATTTGATGATAGCATTTGACAAGAAGGTACAATCACTTATTCAACATTCAGGAATTATAACCTCCCTTGAAGATGGGAACTTGCAGAAAATATCCACTCTATCGGTTTTCTGTGACCGACCAGATTGGCTTCATTTCTGGACAGAAATAGAGCTTAGTGACATATTACGCAAACTGAAACCTGAAATAGACGACGAAAGGAATTGGACGAACCCGCATGGAGCCGTTCATTTTCCAGGAACTGAAGATTATAAATCTCCTGTGATCACCTCCATCTTCCTTCAACAGTTATCATCAGCGATTGAGCGCTCTCGGTCTCTTCCGACTACAAACACAAGGCATAGTTATGTTCATTCAGTTGGTGCACCGATTATTCAGAAGCTTCTGGAATGCTGGCTCACTAAGTGCATGGAAGCTGAAGGCTTGACTGCTCTAGTAACAGATGATGCCCTAATCAAAGTCACCACATCCATCAATTCTACACACCACCTTGAATATGTTCTACGTGAATGGACTGAAGACCTTTCATTTCTTGAAATAGGATTGGATCAGAACGATCAACCGGGTTTCGAAGAACCTTTAGGTACTATATTTGATGCAGAAATAGCTAAAGTGGAGGAATTCAGAAAAGAATGGGTTGACAAGATAATAACCATTACTTTAAGAGGATTCGACGCTCTTGTCAGAGATTATGTAAAGAACAAGAAGCAATGGCAGGACAAGACTGATAACGGTGAAGGGGTTACAAAGTCTTTTATTGTTGCTCTCGACTTTCTGCAAGGAAAGCTCTCAATTTTGGAAGACGAGTTGAATAAGATCGACTTCACCACCGTGTGGAGAAGCTTAGCTGGCGGTTTGGATCGGTTAATCTTCACCCGTGTTTTTATGAGCTACGTGAAATTCAGTGAAGAGGGCGTTGTCAGATTAAGCAACGACATGGATGCATTATACGGTTTGTTTCGATCTTGGTGTTTGAGACCGGAAGGATTCTTCCCTCGTGTCAATGAATGTATGAAGCTTCTGAAAATGGATGAAAATCAAGCTCAACTAGTTTATGTTGGAAGGGAGGAATGGTTGACAGATAACGGTATTCGACATTTAAGGTTGTTCGAAGTAGAGAGAATCTTGAACTCTAGAGCTTTTGTGAATTAAAACCTTGTTAGTTTTGTTCTCCTTTGTCTTAATAAAAAGCAAATTAAATAGACTTGTATGTATGAGAAGTTCAATTTATTGAAACATCGAGAGGCTCACAATAAGCAACCAAGTAAACTACTGTATTTTACATGGCATTCCTTAATACAATGCAAAACATCAGATTATAAAGATGTGATTTCTAGCACACATCTGGACCAGGATTCTGCAGCATAACAGCAGCAAGGGCAACAATAGAAGCATAAACTGAATTGGGCAACCTCTGCACAACTTTTCCAACACCAGGAACTCCTTCGGTCGCCTTTTTTGTTGCTAATGCAATGGTTGGAGCTAAAACCAAAGTGATGATCAGTCCTTGACTCACCACACAGAATGTGTCTACTGTGAGTTTCTCAATGAACTTTATGAACTCGTCGTGGTCTAGCTCTCCGTCAAGATTCATATCACACTCCTACAAATGAAGTAGAGAAGAGTGTCATCGAGATTATTCCCTAAATTTATTTGGTATCCATATACTGATTCATATCTTGATATCGCTTCTCCTAGAGTTTGATATACCCACAAAATGGAGGATATCACTCATTCTTTTTCTCCTCCTCTCCTCCTTCAAATTTCTTTCTTTTCCATTCTCCTTTTATATCTTCACCGTACCAAAAGTGCATATCAAATTCAATCTCATACCCATACTTATCAGTTATATCTTATATACTAGTATATGGATACCAAACGGGTCCTAAACTGTTCTTGAGACTATACTTACCTCCATCATAATTTTGACATGCTCTTTCGATGGAGGATCAAAATGTGGCCCAGGCAGATATTTGTTAATATCACTGCAAAACAACAGTATCATACTTTTCATCATCAATAGCATTGCACATATTAACAATTTAGTCACTTAAATCATGTTAACTGTATAACAGTAAACCCTAATCCCAAAACTGGAAACATAATCATATGAGAGAACGAAGATTGATAGGTGCATGATCTTACTTGTAGGTGACAAGAACTGCAATGTAGAGATCTTCAAAAGTCAAATTAGGGCTATCAGTTTGAGCCTTGAAACGATCGAACACTTTGTTTGCAATCTTTCTCACTTGTTTCTTCCTCCATTCCTTCCCTACCCATCTCAAATTAAGCAAGAACAGATCAAATTTCACAGAGTAAAGGGAGATTCAATTAAACAAGCAAGTATGTACCTTGGAATTTGTCGATGATTTGACCCATATCTCCTGAGTTCTGAAGAGGGTGAGAAGAAAGATAAACAAACGAAGATTATCTCTGTTCACAAAATTCCTGCCTCTTGCAATAATAAGCCACAGAAAGAGATATTTTAGGGAAAATCATTAACAGTCAGCAGATCTACATCGTCCGCTTGCCTGCTGACATCTGTTATGAATATGAGGACGTGGCACTTGGATTTTGGGTTACAGTTAAAATCATTTCATGATTCGAGTTTAAATTTCATAATTAGAGGACAAGTCAATGTCATGGGTCGATTGCATGTATTTGCATCATTAAGTTTATCTTTGGAACTAACAATTTCCAACTTAAATATTGCGGTTGGCAACTGCTAAGTGTAGATAAAGCCAAACTCAACCTGATCGTTAAATTCGACGAAGCTTTACGGAGATAGAAAATTTGGGTTACAGAACTGTAGGATAATTGTGTTGGGATTGTATTCTGGAGTGTGACACGTTAGTTTAGAACTTTATTCTGGTTCAGTAATTGTTCTTGTGGATGGTAGAACTTTATTCTGGTTCAGTAATTGTTCTTGTGGATGGTTGACTTTGGTTTTTGGAAGTGGGTTACGCAGAATTCGAATCTAGAGGGGTTAAACTATATAGTCTCTCCGTCTCAAAATACAAGGGACATTTGGACATTTGCGTAGAGTTTAAGACGGATGTGAAAAATTGTAGACTTGATGGAAAGAGGAGAGAAAAAATGAAAGGTATAATAATTAAAGGAGAGAGAAAGAGAAGAAAGTGTTGGGATGTGTGAGAGAGAAATAATAGAAAATGTATGGAGAGAAGATAAAGAAGAGTTATAAATGGAATATGGAAAGAACATTTTGAGACGCCCAAAATAGAAATGTCTCTTATATTATGGGACGGATGAAGTATTAATTAATAAAAATATTGTAGTTCAGGAGTGACTATATCGGAAAAAAAGTTATTTTTTACACTAAAAAAATCGGGATTCTTTTTCAAGGGGGGCTATAGCCCCTCCTCGGCCTATACTGTGCCCGCCCCTGGTTTATGTGATTCCGTTTTCCGGGATATAACACGTCAATGTTCATATTTTGAATGATAATGTTCATAATCTGGGTCATAATGACGTTAAAAAATTGTATTGTTTAGATTATGAACATTACCGCTCAAATTATGAACATTAACTTGTTATCTATGAACGCGTTCGTTTTTCCTATGTTAAACCTTATTCTCACCGAAACTTTCTCTGTTTCACAAGTAGTACTAGTATAAGGCCTTAGAGATTTGATCAGGTGAATTGGAGAAGTTAATACAAACAGCAGAACAAAGGCAAAAAAAAGCTAATCTGCATAATCAAAATCTGCTTCTGATCAGAATACAGTTGATGACAACTTAAAACTAGCTGAACCAAATTCAGTAGACTTGTGATGATAAGATCAAGGGAGGGAAAACAGGAAACTAAACCACAAATTAACAAGAATTTGACAGCACAGCTCGAAGAAAGGGAAAAAAGTTTAGAGGGTCTAAGGCACATCCTCTAAGAAGCCTGTTGGGCTTGTCCCTCTTCAGCAGCTGCTTCAAAAGTCTCACCAGGAACGAGCTCTGGTACGTCGTCATCATCATCTCCTTCTGGTTTCTCACCGACATTGGCTTGAGATTGCTGCATCTGGAACTGTTCTGCAAGCTTCCTGAGGTTGGCCATGTTATCTGGACCTGTGAATTGCATGATTAAAGTCAGGGCAGAACATACACAAGGATGTTATTAGAGATAATTAGATTAAACATATAGCATACCCAATTGGTTGATTATTCCTGGTAGGATGTCTTCTAATTCTGTAAAAGGAAAAAAACCATTCCATCGTTACTTTTCTGTTGATGCAAGACAAGAATATGACAAGATGGAGGATTTTTTTTAGAGATCATACTCTTTGTTTGTGGAGTACCACTGACAACCCATGTATTAGCTTGAACTGAAGCTTGAACTGAAAGAAAAGCACGATAGTCAACAGCCGAGCAAAAAAAAAAATGACAATCTAGAACCGAACCTAATATTTTCTTAAGAATTGTCATCAGAAATCAACAGTTAACGAGTATATGCCTATAGGTTTAATATTGTAATCAATATACAAACTGACCTTTTGGATTTGTGAACTGAATAACCATATCATCCTGGAAAATGTTCACTTCCTCGATTCCAGGGATACTGTTCACTCCAATTCTCTTCAACGTACTTTGCAGCCTTTTGTCATCTGTTGTGTTGGTTTTGTGCACTGCCTTCTTCTTTCTGCATTAAAGTATGAATCTTTCACTTAAAAATATGAAACCCAAGTCTAGTTCATCAAAGAAAAAAGATCATAACTTCATGCACATGAGCATCTGCATCCATGCGGGTAATGCATTATATGCATACATGAAACGGTAATCAGTCAAGTGATTCATACAACACCAAAGACATTGAGTTCATCAATGAAAAAAAATCATAACTTCATGCGCATGAGCATCTGCATCCATGCGGGTAATGCATTATATATTTATATGCATACATGAAACGGTAATCAGTCAAGTGATTCATACAACACCAAAGACATTGAGTTTATCAAATCATATCTAAATTGAGAAACAAAGGTTGAACCACAACAAATTAGGACTAACTCTCAGCTCCACAACTGTAAGCTAGAACCAATTCAGAGTTCAAACACAGCAGAATATGAATCTAAAATCCAATATTGCATCTACCCACCTTCTCACGCTACCCTTTCCACCAGTGCGGACAGCACCAGCCATCTTCATGAGCCTATCCCTATTCATCTGCAGTCAAAGAAAGGATTATGTCACTGTAGCAGACTAAAATGAAACAAAGACACAACATAATCTCACACACCATGCAAATGCAAAAGAAAAATTGTCGATCTTAAGCACCATTAACTCAGTGAACCAAAACGTAGCAAGCCAAAAACCAATAAATCACTTAGCAATATGCTTCACCTGATTACTCTTTTCCTCCTAAACTGGCCATATACATATAGAGATCCCACAAGCATCTGTCTAACCCTATTCTGTTGTGTAATTGCTCTGAGCCACAAATCAAATCCATATCTCACGCGTCTATCCAAATTCCTCACAAATCAGACAGTATCAACCGACACAAACAAAAGGGGCAATACCAAGAACAAAACAGGAAATGCCTAAAATGCTAAGAAATCTAAACAAAATTCAATTCAACTCTAATTCCAATTCCAGTTATCACTATTTAGAAAACCCAGTTCATTTATCCATCATCCTAATCCCCCCATCAGATATAATACCCCCACCGGTATGAACACGAACCCCTAACTCAAAAACGAACCCAAAACCCTAGCAAACTCCAAAGATAGAGCAATAGGCATATAAAGCATGTACCTTGACCGAAGAAGAAAGCGTAAGAAAACGGTAGAGAAGGTCGACGGCGCTAGGACGAGGCTCGAGTGTGGAGTATATAACAAGAGACGATGAACTAGGGGAATTTTTTTTTGGGTAATTTAAGAGCATGAAAAGTTGGGTTTATTCAATTCGGTTAACCGGTTTGACGATTTATCTTATTTTATACCAGCGTTCGACGCAAGTTCGATACCTGTTACTTACATGCTTGATTTAGTTCTTGTCTACTTGAAAAAAAATTCCAGAAAAAAACCCCCCAAAGAAACAAAGCAAGAGACGCAATTTCCAAACTGAAATATATTAAGTTATCAAATGTTTGAATGATCCTGGTGAAAGAACACGAGTGAAATTGAGACAAAAGAAGACGGCAAAGAAGCAGAAAGGCCAGCTGAATGTGAAGATGGTTCTTTACAGTTTCCTATCTATTAGGGTGCTTCCTCTTTTTTTTCTGCCATCGGTTAATCTGCATTAGTTTAGTTTCTACGCCATAATAGATACGGAAACAGGCATGAGATTTAAGAGAGTGGAATGGCCCGACGTTTATGTAGCAGGGCTGTAGCGTAGATGTTGCTCGTAGAAGTCAATCAACTGTCAAAAGAAAATGAAGGATCAACCATTTAGAAATCAACAAGGTTTAGTTTGTTTTGATGGTGTAGATAGACAATTACCACATGAGGATAGTTGGCTTTGAGAAATTTGTTGTCTACAACCACTTCCTTTCCATCAGACCTACATCAAGATATTCAATCGAATAATTAATAACAAGACACTAATACTTCCAAACAAAACATTTCCTTCCTTGCTGAACAAAATAATTCTACAGAAACTGTCAAGGCATAACTATCAAAGAGTTACAGCTATAGCCTATAACCAAGCACACTAGAATGGCATATCTATCTCTGATTTTTTTGAAGTATACGGCTGCATAGAAGAATACTGGTTGAGTAGCGATCTAAGACTGACTGAACTTTCTCTTTTTTTACCAAAAAACATTTGCTGAATGAGTTCAAAGTGAAGTGGCCACTGAAGGTGCACATCAAGGTGATTTTGCTAAAACACACAAGTGAAGTAATCTTGGGAACCCAAATCATAATGGCAATGCTTTAAAGCAAAAAAATCATCATGGCCGTGAGCGGAATGGTATTGAAAGAACACTAGAAGTACATTGTGAAAGCACATCAATCTTATGGCTCGATGATATTGTAATAAAAGATAGGTCATTTAGTTAACATATTAGAGAGCAAGTCCAAAGAAGGGGCCACACAGAGAAAAATAAGATAAACCCAAAACCAAATAACTAGAGCGCAAACTAATCGAGATATGAATATACAAAACAGATTAATCAATGTATGTGCCTTGTTTTATAAAAAAAAGTATGTTCTGGCCAAAGGAGGGAAGGTGCCACCGACTGCCCTCTGCCAAGCTCTAAAAATGAAGCAAGTGAAACAATGAGTTGTGAAGGTGTACTACAGAAGAAGGCTGAACCGAAAAAAATCAAACTATGGCCTAATTAACAATAATAACAACAACCAGAATGCTCAGTCACCAAACACATCCCAAGTATATGAGTTACTTAAAATAGAAACAGTAGTCCCCCCATCTCTACTTTGATTTCATCTCACTCATCCTTTCTTCATGTTTCCCTAACGTTCAACTATAAGTTGCCAAGGAATTTAGTAGTATACCAACACAGACTGATTAGGTGCTTGATCATTAAAAAAAAAAGGAAAATGTATATTATATTTAAGCATCTCAATACACAATAAGCCAAGAAGGAAAAGATGAGAAAGCATACCTTGTTGCAACAAATGTTACTAAAACATCCTCAACTTCATTCGGTTTAGAGGTTGAATATCCTATTGGCTTGAGAATCCGTGTAATTATAGAACTGTCTCTTGAGAAGTCAAACTTTATCTTGGGATATGGATCACTGTTGCCCGCCATGAGCTGTTCAGCACTATCATATGAGCAATTAAGTGGTATGGAGTTTGCAGCATGACTTGGGTCAGAAACAGAAGAATCTAGCTTGAACCTCTGCACAGAACCCGATTTTCTTCTCTTCGCCCCTGTTCGACGATCACCTTGACTTGGTTCTGTACTGTCAGCCTTAGAACTGCTGTTAACAGAGCTCCCATCTCCTTTTGCAGCTTCTTGCAACTGTATGGTAATTTTCCGTGCATCGTTATCCTTGTCATCGTTATCTTTGTCACTGGAGTTCTCATCGTCACCCTTTGTCTCTTTGCTTCCTGGGGTATATAAAGGCTCATATGAAGGCTTGCGCCCAGAAGGTTTTCTCCCCACTCTGGATTTCTTTACATCTGCATATTTCTCCAAGACATGATCAAATGTGCTTGTTTCAAAAGAATTAGAGTAATTTATTCTGCTTAGATGAAAGAAGAAGATTGGGGACCAAACCACTAATAACATAGTCAGCTTTATCTTACCCTTAGGACCAGAGCCAGCATAAGAGAATTGCAGTTTCTTCTTGGGTTGGGTGTATTTGCGCTTTCTTTTGCGTGTCTTCTTCCCGGATTGCAGGCTTCACGCCAAACAGAAAGGAAGAATAAGATGTACTTTCAAGTAACAAACTTAAATGTGAGACCTACTGCCCCTACCTCTCAAAACTTACTGAAAAGCAATCAAATGCCATACTTGAAATGAAGTGAAGGTATAAACCTATATTCAATCTTGTTCATAAAATTTGTATTCAAGATCATGGGTTTCAGTAGTTATGTTTTGGTCTATGCAGATATTCCAACATAGATCATAAGATCAACATAAAGCTTAGGTTGAACTAAAAAGTAAAGACAAGGAATGACATCATGAGAAATTGTAGATCACAAATGCTTCAAACAAAATGCTCAAATACCTATGTGCAAAAGGTCCAATCACCAGTGTGTTATTTTGTGTATTTTGAGAGTTTTATGCACGGCATTGAACAGAGTCAAACTTCAAAGAAATAAGTTATATGTTCAAGGCAAAAAATCTTGAGAGTCAATGCTGTACCAGTACAATTAATACAGAATCAGAAAAGTATAATTAAGGAAACAAATACCTCTCTTCGTAAGACTCAACAATATCAGGACACAACTGAAGATGTTCCAAAGGTTCCCAGGTATTGGAGCTTTCAGGCCAGCCACGCCTAAATACCATTCACACAATCACAAGCACAAAAACTGTCATACAACTATTTCCCCCAGCAACTTAAACTGCATCCAAGAAAACAAAGCACAACGTACCACTTGATGAAATACTGAGGCTCTCCCTTTATTTAGGCACCAAGAACAACCAAAATTTCATGAAAATCAGAATCACAAACACACATTACAAATCCAACAGAAAAAGTCCAAACCACAAAACCTAATACCTTACAAATCCTCTTCCTACGAATAGCTTCAACTTCAAAGAAACCTTCCGCAAGCTTACTCTTCTCTCCTTTAACGCCTTCAGGAACAATCTCCTCCTCCATAGCCGCCTCCACCACCTCTTCCTCCTCCTCTTCTTCCTCATACTCCTCTCCTTCATCTTCGCTCTCCATTTCGTTCATCTCCGAGCGATACGCGGCCTCCTCACTATCCAAGTGCTTCTTTTCCTCAAGTTCGTAATCTTCTGGTGTAGGCACTTGGCCGCCATTGTCGGAAATTGAGTGAGGACGGAGAAGTGAAGAAGGTAAGGGAGATCCGAATATGCTTCCTCCTTCACTGATTCTGTGCTTCATCTCGCTCGATTGTGCACACTTTTTGCGCTGATTCTTCGCTCGACTGTCTCCGCTAAGTTGAAAAGTTTTCGAGCTAGATTTGTGCGGACACGCCTAAATTTCGATTGGAGCCCTAAACTTTTTCTTTTTGTTTCAGATATTGCCCTAAACACTTTCTTATTCCAATAAAGGGCAACGTATTTCGCCTTTTTACGAAAAATGGCGAAACTTTGTTGTTAACAAGTCTATTTTCCCTTTAGAACTGAGTGTTTATTTTTAGGGTTATTTACCGAAAATCATCCGTATGATGACCTATTTTGCCAAAAATCACTCATATGTTGCAATATTATTGGACCACCCTTATCATACCCTATCTCCAAATCCGTTTATTTTTCCGATTAACGCGTTTCACGCGCCATTATTTTATTATTAATTTTTTTCTTTTCTCTTTTTCTTCATTTAACTTCTTTTACTTATTTTTTTTATCTTTTACCATTTCAATTTTACCTTCATTCATCTTCTTCCCTAATCCCGATCGATTTGGGGATTTTGTTCTCAAACCCTAATCCCGATTTGGGGCTTCGATTGGGAAGGTGTGGGTTGTTTCTAGTGTTTCCGAATTCGATTGGGTGGGTTTGGGAGCGATTGGGAGCGAACCATCAAGAGAAGTCGAAGAAGGCGATTTCTGGGCGATTTGCGATTTCGAAGAAGGCGATTTGCGATTTCTGGGCGATTCTACTCTCGATTTCTTCTAACTAGCTAAGGTAAGTTATTCAATGGCATTTCTCATCTTAATTTGATGTGTAATCGATCGAATTTTTGAATTAGGGTTTAGGGTTTTCGAAATGGAATTTGGGGTTTTTTTATTGTGATTTCTCGAGATGCTTTCTGAGCATTGGAATGATGTTTCACTGTGGATTCTTCCCTTTTTCAGCATGAATTATAGCAAAGATTCGTTCTTTGGTAAAGCTTTAGTATATGGACAAAGTTGAGGGTTATTTATTGCATGTGGTGGGGTCTAAAGTTTTTGGTTCATGTGACCATATGAATTGACTGCATTATATAAGTCTTAAAATGCTTATAATATAGGGCATTAATGGTTGTTGAATATTGGTAGGTATGACATTCAGTCTAATTCATATTAGGGTGATGTATGATGGTATCTTTTACAAATCAAAAGATAATTATCATCTTATGTACAAGAAAAGCAAGGTCCATTATTATAAGGATGTGGATCCGGATATGCTTTCTAAGGTAGTGCTGGAAAATATGCTATGTGAAGATGTGGGTTTGATGGACATAAAAGAGATTTGGTTTTTAACTCCTGGGTTGTCAATTGAGAGAGGGCTCCAGTTAATTGATAGTGACAAGGGCCTTATGCTTATGGTGAACAAAGTTGGCAAGGACAACTTAATGCACTTGTATGTTATACAAGGGGCAGAAGTTAGTCCACAAACTTTGAGGGAAGAAGGCCCAAGTTCTCAGCCCACAGTAGAGAAGTCTGGTGTCACTGAAAATCCATCAAGAGAAGGATATAAGAGGGATGAGGTGGAACGGCTTAGGTCTAATAATTGCACAACCAAAGAGGCAACCAAAAACAACAGTGCTCGAGGGAAGGGTGTTGTGAATGAAGATCTAAAGGCAAATGTTCAGAGATTGGTGTTCACCTCAGATGAAGAAGAAGATGAAGACCCAGATGCAGAATTAAGGTATGATTCATCTTCCTCTGACAATGAAGAGTTCTTTTCAGAGAGTGAGGATGAAGATGATTCTGATGCATTAAGGAGTCTTACTGAGTCTGATGGTAAAGGTGGGAAAAAGAAGAGATATGCAGAGTTTAATCCATTAGTTGATTTCAAGAGGAAGATTAAATTTAAGAGTGGTTTGATATTTCCATCTAATGATGTGTTCAGACAAGCATTAAGGCAGTTTTCTATTGAGAATGGGGGTGATTACTACTACCTTCACAATGATAAAACCAAGGTCTCAGCTTACTGTAGGAAGAAGTGTGACTGTTCTATGAAACACTCTAGGAAAAAGTGTGTTTGTAAGAAGATTTACTGTCAGTTTAAGGCTACTGCTAGGAAGATGGGAAGTGATGGGAGTTTTCAGTTGAAAAGCTTTTGTGGGAAACATGAATGTGGATGGCAGCATGAGAACAGTAAGCTGACCTCAACATGGCTTGCTGAAAGATACATTGAGCACTATAGAGATGATCCTTCTTGGAAGCTTTCTGCATTTATAAGTGTTGTAAAGAGAGATCACAATGTCCACATTTCATACAACCAAGCTTGGAAAGGCAGACTTAGGGCTTTGATAATGACTCAGGGAGATGCTAGGTTGCAGTATGGAAGGGTTTGGGATTATGCCTCTACTGTGAGAAAGTGGAATCCTGGAAGCTCTACCTATGTGAAGGTTACTCTGGGCAATCCACAACAACCAGTATTTCAGAGACTATATGTCTGCTTTGATGCTTGCAAGAAGGGCTTCATCAGTGGATGTAGACCAATAGTAGGGATTGATGCCTGTCATTTAAAAGGGGCATACACAGGTCAGGTCTTAGTGGCAGTTGACAAGGATGATAATGACAACATATATCATGTAGCTTTTGCACTTGTGGAACTAGAGACAAAGGAGACATGGGCATGGTTTCTGGATATTTTAATGAGAGATATTGGTGAATGTAAGCCTACATTCATCTCTGACAGACAGAAGGTAAGAATTTCCTTCTAATTGTTTATTTCAGTTTCAGTATTTGGATGGACTAATGACTGTGGGACTCGTGAAGTGCACCAACTGTGGCAACCCTGGCCATTACAAGAACAAGTGCTCTGCTCCTCCAAGAACTAGTGATAATCCACCTCCAACTCAACAAAACAGAGGTGGAAGGCCTAGAAGTACTAAAACAGTACCTATTGGATCTCAAAAGAGGAGGAAGTACACAAAGAAGGTAAATTCATTGTAATTTTTATTGATTATGCTAATTCATTTTTATTGATTCTAATTCACTTTAATTTTAGGTGCCACAAAACCAACAAGGAAATCCTGGAAGTACACCTGGGGGAACCAACAAGGAAATGCACCTGATGGTCCTAGTGGAAGTCATGGTGGACAGATTGTACCAAGTCAAGGTTATGCTCCAAGTGCAAGTCACGGTGAAGCTCCAAGTGCAAGTCATGGTAGCAACTTCAGCCATCAAGGAAATCCAAGTGCTAGTCATGGCATAACCATGAGTCAAGGTGTGTGCAGTCAATCCAATCCAAAGCCATTCATGTCACCTAGGATGAAGATTGCTGCTTCCAAGACCAAACTGATGAAAGAGGTTCCTAGGCGTTCACCAAGTAAGAAGACAAAGAAGTAGTCTTTATTATAGTTTATGATTTCAATGTTTGTAATGTCTGGATAAAGGTTTCAATGTTTGGATTTTAGTTGGCAATGTTTGGATTTTAGTTGGCAATGTTTGGATTTTAGTTGGTAATGTTTGGTTTTAAGACAGCTTTCCCCTTATGTTTCAAGAATTTGGTGTGTTGAACAGTTGTTGCAAGTGGTATGAAAATGTTATATTTTGAAAAGGATTGCACAGGTTTGGTCACAGGTTTTTGCACAGGTTTATTTTGAAAATGACACTGTCATTTTGCACAGGTTTTTGGTACCATTGATGCACAAATTGCACAGTTTTTCAGCCTCTTTACTGCAGAGTTTTACCATTGACCATGACCACATTTAATTTTGGTCAATTGTCACCTACCCCTGTCATCAATTCTTCACCTAAACCGTCTGCACATTTCAAGCATAAATAGCTCTATTTCTCAGCACATTTTCCATCACAGCCATACCTTGCATTTCTTCCTTTCCTTGCATTTCTTCCATTTCTTCCATGGCAAATCACGTCATTGATCTAACAAACATCTCTGACAGTGAAGATTGCAGCCAATGCAAATGTGAAGAGTGTAAGGAATGCAACCAGGAAACTCCCTTAGAGAAAGCTCAAAACTACCCTAATCCAACCAAATTAAGCTTTTATGTGGAAATGAAAGCTACATTTGTTCAAAAAGATTGCAGAATGGTAAGTACTATCTTATTCTTGTGTTTTGGGCATGTTATTCTAATGACTAATATACATAAATGAAGAGATTACACTTTTCATTGGTGAAACAACTTGGAAAGTAGTACTCAAATTCAGTGGGAACAAATTCAAGTTTGGCAAAGGATGGAGAGACTTTGTCCAAGACAATGACATAGAAATAGAAGATGTTTGCCTCTTTCAAATGGAGGAGATAGTTGGAAAACCCACCTACGAAGTCATCATCTTCAAAGCTCAATTAACTGTCTATTTTGTTTGAACTTTGGTCTCGTCTTTGTCTCTTGGTTTAGTTTCCTGGTGTCTCATTTCCTGGTGTTTTATTTCTGTTTTAGTTGAATTTCTGTTTCATTTCCTGATGTCAATGTTAGTTTCCTGATGTCAATGCATTGTCTTCACATCACTCCAATTCTTCTCATAAAATTGCATTCCATTCAAATCTCATACAAGAGCACATTACATTGACCATTTCAATACTAAAACATTTGCAAACATGAAGAATATGAGGAAGACAAGTACAACTACTACATCACTACAACTGATTTTTCTAGGGTTCATAGCCACTGCTAATTTTGGTGCTTCCTTATCAATCTGATTTTCTCTAACTGCATCTTGAAGCTTCACAATTTCGGCCTCCATTTTCTTCTTCTCTTTCAATAATTTGTTAATCACATAAGTGGCTCTTCCACTATATTCCTCATCCTTCCACGTAAAGAAATTGCAACTCTTTTTCTCTGAACCATAAAAACGACAGCCCCAAAATCTTCTCATGAAATTGAATTCAGTTTTTGAAGTTGCTTCAGATGCTGGATAACCACACTTGCAGAATCGTTGTTGGGAATTAATTGATGAAGAGCTCGAGTTTGACATTATCAAACCTAGCCCAGAAATCAGAAAAGAGGAGATTAGGGCTTCGCAATCAATCGGAATACTTGCAAACACTGAAATACTTACCGATTTAGGGCTTCGCAATGTCTACAATCTTCAATCGGTCGACTTCCTCGCGTTAATCGTAAGAAAAGAGAAGAAAGAGAGCTCGATTTCAAATCTGGCGAAAAACTAGGGTTAGGGTTCTAGAATCGGGGTATGAATTGGGGTATAAAAAGTTGAAATGGTAAAAGATAAAAAAAGATAAGTAAAAGAAGTTAAAAGAAGAAAAAAGGAAAATAAAAAAAAATTAATAATAAAATAATGGCGCGTGAAACGCGTTAACCGGAAAAATAAACGGATTTGGGGATGGGTGGTTGTTGAGTGACGAAGGGTATGATAAGGGTGGTTTCCGGTAATATTGCAACATAGGGGTGGTTTTTGGCAAAGTAGGCCATCATACGGGTGACTTTCGGTAAATAAACCAGAACAAGTTATTATGAATATTTCAGGAAATAATTCCTTAATTAGTTGACTTCTTACAAGTTCAAATATGTTTCTTGATAAGAGAACAATTTTAATCTTGACATGCATTAACACTTCCGTTGAGAGTTTTTCTAAAATGATCATGTACATAAACGAATTCCATAGAGGAAATAAATGTATCCAAACCATAAAATTGTATGCAAATACACAAATAATATTCTCTAGCTATCAATGAATTTGAGGTTTTAAGAGACTTGTGTTTTATATTAATTGAAAAAATTGTTAGACATGTCAAAAGTTGGTTTAATTTGTTGGATCGACTTACCCTAAATATTCATGAAATTTGATGACTCAAAATTCGTATGATTTTAGACATGTTGGATCATATTTTGATTCGACTTGGAATCTGATGACTGTTTGTATGAGATCAATAACTAACTTGAAATCCGATTCAAAGATGACATATTTAAGTCTATGTCCCAAGCGAGTCTCGTACCATTGAGGAGTCCCCAAAGTTCAGTCATCGGGACCGAACAAACACCAAGGTTATGAGTGAAGCCAACGATCCACGCACCATTGTAGTCACGAATAAGACCTCCCGCTGCTGCTCGTGTTCCCTCGAAGACAACCCCATTGCCCCCATCTGAGTTCACTTTGACCCACCCTTATGGAGCGCGAGTCCAGCTGACTTGAACCTCAACCTTTTTTACGATGTTTTGTCTAGTCAGAGAACTAGTGTAAGTCGTCTTGTACTCCTCCGCTGCATTCCAGATAAATGCAATCCTATCTCCATTGAAGAGAAAGCCTTCAAAGATCATATTGTTCCTCCATTTCCATGCATACCACAGTGTCGTTGCGAAGATGCTTTTCCATAGCTTATCATCTGAAACAGTATGAGAAGAAATCAAGTTAGAACGTACCCATGTAGAGATATGGAGGGAGAAAAAAAAGGGTCATTAGCCATAGAGGGCCATCCGAGCCAGAAGTTCCACATAACCACGCAATCCTGGAAGAGATGCTCGTAAGACTCATCCTCTTGATTGCACAAAGAGCAAGTCGGTGAGCTAGCAGTACGTCTATGGACACACTCCACATTACAGAGAACTCCTCCTTGCGAGAGGATCCAATGCAACATCCGCACACTCTCCGAAGCCTCAAGTCTCCAGATCCATCTGTAAAGGTTCTTGTCCACAGACGATGCATTCTTCCAGCTCTTAAGCATATCATACCCAAACTTAACCGAGTAATTGTCATATGGGGTGAGGGTCCAACTCAACTCATCACCCCTCTCGCCGTCTCCAGAAATGAAACAGGAGGCAAGTTTCAAAATGACAGAGTTCAAAAGCAACCCCTTGAAATTCTCCCAAATCCAACCCCTACCTTCCTCCCAATAGTCGCTGACAAGGTTAAATTTCCTAGTCCCGACATCGACAATAACAATCTTGATAAGGAGACTCTCCAAGATCCAAAAGTTAGTCCAGAAGCGAACTTCACTATCTTTTCTCAGAGTTCACTTAGTATTTGGATCAATATCTCTCACAAAAGCCTTCATCATCCCACGACAGATATGAGAAAAGAAGTGTAGCTCCCAACAATATATTTACTTCTCAGAATTGAGACCCAAAGTGAATTTCTCCCACACGTACCGATTTAATGCACACAAAAAACAACTATCACCTTAATATAACAACTTTAAATAAACTAGACGTTTTTACTCCGTATTAATTATCCAATTAATTGCTTATGAAGTTTCTCCATCTATTAAGAAAACAAAAAACTTAACATCCCTACTCCTCGATCGATCTCACTATATATATCACGTACATACCCTCGTACAAATCATATTACATTCCCATATCGATCTCGATCATGTCTCCATCGATGACACAAAACTCTCTAACCCACCTCCAAATACTAGTCTTTCTATTCATAATCTCTTCCTCCATGATTGAAGCAATCCAGTTGGGACCAAATACAAAAGTTAGTATACAAAACACACTGCACTCATTTGCCAACCTACAAATCCATTGCAAGGATAAAGACCATGATCTCGGGGTTCATGTCATACCATATCAGGGTTGCATGGTTCGCGGAAGAACCGGATCGTGAACGCGGATTCGTCATTTGTGGAGAATCGGATTCGCCGAAGAATCACAGATTATCGGATCGTTGATATTAGGAACGTGATTCGTTAATTTTTGAAACGTGATTCGTGATTCGCCAACGGCTGTAATAAATATATATAAATTGAATTCATTAAATAAAAGAGAAAAAGACAACCAAGTCCCTGTAAATGTATTGGCACTTTAAAAAAAATATTAATATTTCAAAAAAGAATAAGTAAAAGGCCTCTTATTCTTCGTTAGAAGAATCAACAGACCTTCTTCTTCGTTAGAAGAAGCAACGGACCTCAAAAATCCATCAATTAGGTAGAAGATTAGGAAGCAGAAAGATTTGCTAATTAGGTTTAATTTTAACATCGACAAATTAATTAAATTAAACTATTTTCCGGAAAGACAAATACATATGTTATAAAAATATTACATTTTATAACATATGCATTTTCTTGAATTTATAATGCATTACTTTATTTAATGCATTATAATCTCGGAATGTCTTTAAATAACAAACATTTAACAAAATAGAATTGGCTAGTTTAACGAATTGTATGGAAATGGGCAAATTGACCCATTCCTTCAATTGTTCCAGCCGGGCCCAGAAGAAGCTACTTGGACCAAAGCCCAATTCATTTATGTGGCCTACAACTTCTCCAGCCCAGGTGACTTTGTCACCTTCAACCTCTCGATGGAACGAGAGTTGCAGAGCAGCAAGGTCTCACCTCGACACACTCTCCGGCGACAGACGCGACACCAGGGACGGACTGCGACGGCGGAGAATGCTCGGTTGCGACACGACTGGACAGAATACGAATAAAATAATTAAGGTTTATACCCGAATAGCTTGAATCGGTATTAATGGCGGAAACCGAAAACTTACCGGGATCACCTCGGAAATGAGATGCTGTTAACGAGACCAACCTGACGACGCTCCTGGAATCAAAGGATCGAATAAACTCGTATTAAACGACCTTGAATAAATATCGAAAACGATATGGAAACGGTATCGAAATACGATATCGAAACTTACCGATATCTAACCGATTAGGCTCGGGATCGATACACGAGCGAAGCCCGGTATTCAGGGGTGAACGAGAGACTGAAAAAAATGGAACAACAACACCAGATACTCTTATGAATTTCTCGAGAAAACTTGAAGAAAAACAGAGGAAGACGAGGGAAATTATGGTTATACCTTCTGTTCTTCAGAGACGAAACGAAGGCGCCCTTCTTCCTTGAAGGAAGAACACGAACGAAGAAGAGAGGAGGGATTGAGGGAAGTGCTGAACTTGGGCACACCACAGTGTATATTCAGATGTTGGAACTTGGAAATTGAGTTTCCCACATCGACAAATGCTTCACCTCCTTAGGTTCGTATAAAACGATGTGACTTCAGCTGTAGCTTTGTGGGCTTAAATGATAGCAAACCATCCTTACATGGGCTTGCAGTATCATGGCCCATTAGTATGAATTATCAGTGCAAAAATTCATTTGGATTGAACGCACCGCCCATTTTTCACGGTTTGCTTCGATTCGCTGTTTTAGCCGAATCGGTACGCGAACGAACCGCGATCAGGTGCGTGCGATCCGGTTCGTGATTCGCCTTTGATTGGAGCGAATCAATGCAACCCTGTACCATATAATGGGGGCTACGAATTCGAAATCTCGAGTCTTTCCTTTTTCGACACTACACGTTACTATTGCGGTTTTGTCTTTGACGACAAGTTACATTGGTTCGACATCTACGTGCAATCTCGAGACGAACATCGTTGTAACGTATGCTCATGGCAGATCGATGAGACCGGGCCTTGCTTACTTGCACCTGATTCACTACATTGTCAGGCTTACCCTTGGAACAAGTTAGCTTAGTGATTATCGATGTAGCTATCATTAAATGTGATAGACAATATACTAATACTTCTAACAATATTAATATATAATATTACTTTTATAAATTATAAATAAAGTTGTATGAACGTCATTCGCATGCATATACATGCCCGCTTGATGCCAAAACTTTTCACGTTTAACGTACGAACGTCATCAAATTTAAGTTATAACTTGCCTACTTCAATCAACAAGGTAAGAACAATTTTCATGATTTAGAGGAGAAAATATGTTCTTATGTTTTTTCATTAAACCAAGCAGAGAAAAATAAAGGTTATTTCATGGGTGAGTTATACTTTATGAAAGTGTAGCATAAACTTAACAAGGTTTAAGTTAAGACCATTACGAAATATTTTGATAATCTTTCATATTTTCATAGTTACAAAGAGTTTGTTTTTGCGAGATTCTTTCTTAACTGAGCTTATACGGGGGAAAATCTAGTGAGAACAGACAACAGAGGCATGAATGACGAATACAAAAGATGTACACAGATACTGTAATTCATCCACAAAGACGTAGTGGGCAGCTGTGTGCTGCGTCATAGATGATGTGAATCATATCACTTAAATTGTGTGCATTGTTCATAACGTTTGTGTACATACATTAGAACGTCTCTATCAACCATCTTTAATCCTCATCTACACCTCATACTCACCGAAACCGAAGTGATCATATGCATGCTCTTTTCTTACAGACTAAAATCTCCAATTTTCATAACTTCAAGGTCATTATCGAGAGAAAAGTTACTCTTGTGCGAAGTTTTTAGAGGAGGAAGTAAGCTCTTATGTTTTTTCATTAAACCAAACATAAAAATAAAAAGTTATTTCATGGGTGAGTTCTACTTTCTGAAAGTGCAGCATAAACTTAACAAGGTCTAAGTTAAGACTTATGTTTAGAGTACGAAATATTTTCATAATCTTTCATTTTCATATTTATAAAGAGTTTGTTCTTATAAGATTCTTTCTTAACTAAACTTATACATGAACAAATCTCGTGAGAACACAGGCATAAATGAGGAATACAAATTAAGATGTAAACAAATATTGTAATTCATCCACAAAGACGTAGTGGACGGTCCACATAGTGTGTGTTACGTCATAGATGATGTGAATCAATTTAAGTGTGTGCGTTGTTCATAACGTTTGTGTGCATAAATTAGAACGTCTATATCAACCATCTTCAATCCTCGTCTACACTTCATACTCACCTAAACCGAAATCATCATATGCATGCTCTTTTCTTACAAACTAAAATCTCCAACTTTCTTAACTTCAAGGTCATTATCAAGAGAAAAGTTCCGGTGAGAATAACCCTTAAAAACAAAGTGCGGAGTTTTTCGCGTTCAAAAATAAAAAGTTAATGTTCATAATTTGGGTTGTAATGTTCATAATCTGGCGATCATATCCGTTCAGGACATTTTGAGGAAAAAAACAAAAAAAAAACACAGTTTACAGTAATTACAAGAATGTCACCGCGTCTCTCACTGAAAAACGTTCAAAAATTTCATAGCCCAGATTATAAACAATACCTTCAATTATATTAACATTGTCGTGTAATGTATGAACATGAATTGTTTGCCCTTTATTTTTTAAGGTGCACCCGAACTGCAGTTCATGCCCTTA
This sequence comes from Oxyria digyna, assembly GCA_029168935.1. Taxonomy (NCBI): domain Eukaryota; kingdom Viridiplantae; phylum Streptophyta; class Magnoliopsida; order Caryophyllales; family Polygonaceae; genus Oxyria; species Oxyria digyna. The sequence continues at coordinate 4,186,517 of JAPVLV010000015.1, read as the reverse complement.
AGGTGCACCCGAACTTTCCTCCATTATCGGAGATTAAAAGAGATCAAAACATCTCCATGTATATTAAAACACTTAATACTAATACAACGTCCAAATACACCTTTTTTCAATAAGTATCGCCATAGACTGAAAAAAACAACTCTCACCTTAATTATCCAATTAATTGCTTGGATAGTTTCTCGATCTAGTAAGAAAACAAGAAACTTCCCTAGATACTCGATCGATCTCACTATAAATTACGTACAAATTCGTGTTACATTCCCATATCGATCTAGATCATGCCTCTATCGATGACTCAAAACCTTCTAACCCTAGTCTTTCTATTCATGATCTCTTCCTCCATGATTGAAGCAATCGTGTTGGCACCAAATACAAAAGTTCATATACAAAATAACCTAGAGTCATTTGCCAAACTACAAATCCATTGCAAGGATAAAGACCATGATCTTGGGGTTCATGTCATACCATATAATGGGGGCTACGAATTCGACATCATGAGTCTTTCCTTTTTCGGCACCACACGTTATTTTTGCGGTTTTGTCTTCGACAATAAGTTACATTGGTTCGACATCTACGTGCAGAAGCGAGACCAAAAACGTTGCAACGTATGCGCATGGCTTATCGAGGAGGATGGCCCTTGCTTTCTTGGACCGGATGAGACAATTTGTAGCACTTGGAACTAAAATTAGTTGGATTGGATTGACCAATGTAGCTATCGATCACATGAGATAGCCGATATATTGATATAACTTCTAATAAGCTAGATTTACGCATGTTTTTTCCCCTTTGCTAATGACGTTTTGTATGTCCTTTACTCCTTTTCATATCAAGATTATCGACTTACCTAAATATAAGGTCCTTTTGATGTAAGATACATTGTAACATTAGCTGGGTCCCCGTGCCTTGTTTCACTACAAGAGAACTTCCATATACCCACACACAAGTTTTCCACACTTTTAAGTATAGAATAGATTTTCCATAGTTTTTTTTGTTGATCTTCTCAACTAACACTTTTAAGTGTAGGTTTAGTGTGGCAAATTTCACGTATATTCTTTCAACACTTTAAAGAGTGGTACCAAATCTATCCACACTTTTTATTGTTATATATTTCTGTTGATGATTGATGACATCGGATTAATAATATATGCATATTTCCATGATCTTGTATTTTAAGAAATAGTACATAGGACATCTTTATAATGTTATTTTAGCACCACCATTAAATGATATGAGATACAAATATTGTCTAGCCCCAATATTATGAAATTTATATTTGAATTAATTGAATTTAATTTTATAATATTGATTATATAAAATTTATTTGAATTAAATTATATAATTATCATATTAATTTATTTGGTTTAAACATATAATTTCTATGACAATTACATACAAAAATCAAATAAAATTATATAATTATCATATTGATATATTTGGTTTATATATATAATTTCTATGACAATTACTTATAAAAATATTGTCTTACTTTTGTACAGTACTACGTACTTTACTAATTTAAATTGTTTTTTCTTATATCTATTTTAAATTTTCCTAGATAATTTCTACCAAAAAACGGTTTATGATTCTAACCCCACGTACACCACGATCTACCTCATACCTCAATTAACTGCTACTTCACCAGAAAAATAACAATTAAGTAGCAGTTTGTATTGGATTAGAGGTAGGGGAACTAAGATTCAGGTGAGAATAATTATTATTGTGCGAATTGCGAATGGATGCACATTTAGGCGATTGACATGCACTTTCTTCAGTAATGACATGCACATTTAGGTCATTGAGATGCACTCGGTCAAATTTGCATGTCATTGATAATATGTGAAAAGTACATGCACACACCCCGAAAATGCATGTCAATGACAAATTATCAATGACATGCACATCTGACCGAGTGCGTGTCAATGACCTAAATGTGCATGTCATTACTGAAGAAAGTGCATGTCAATCGCCTAAATGTGCATCCATTCGCAATTCGCACAATAATATATATTCTCACCTGATCCGGATTCACTAATATTTACTTCTCTTCCTTCTCCCAACAAGAAGATGAGTCTGTCTGGGCACCTTCGACTCCGACGAGGCCGCTTGCATCTACGCCGCTGCCATGCCAGTAGTACAACACCGTTGATTCGCCCAGCAAAGTCGATCATTCGTCTCCACCTTTGTTCCTATCAGCGTTGGATTTCCGTCAACGACTGGTCAAGTAAGTTATGCTCTTCTACTGTCAACTTCCTCTTCCTTTATCACAACCTCCTCCAACAAGTTTTACAACAGCAGTACAGTACTTGGATCAGCAGCTTTCGTCTGACGACTTAGTTGCACGTGGCACTGGTCGGCAGAGCACAAAGTGACTTTGATTCATCTTCTATGCTTGCTTTCAACGACCAAGATCTGAACAACGCCCATTTGGTTCTCGACATCGATCGATCCAAGCAGCTAGTCGAAGCAACTTAACACGATGAAGAAAAGTATTCATATCATGTCTTCGCATTGATGCCCAATGCCATTAGAGGTTGATGTAAAGATCTTGATATGCTACACAATGTTTGTAAAGTAGATTGTGTTTTGTATAAAGTTTCTTATTAAATTTCTCTTAGGCACTATCAGTTTGTAATATAAGCTTAATTAGTTTATGTACGTAATTATTTGCTATCAAATTTCATTTTTATATAGTTGGTTATTAAATTCATTCTTACTACAATTTTTTATTATTATAATGAAAGTTATTAATGTTTGGGATATCTAAAAATAAAAGTTAATTATAAACTAAAATAAAAATAAATAAATTTATATATATTTATTAATAAAATGAGAATTTAATATAGGTTAAAAGTGTGGGATTTTGCTACACTAAATTTTGTAACTTATCTTATCACAAATTAAAGTGTGGTCATTTCCACAATTATGAATGTGGTGCAATTACCCACAGTCCATATACTCACACTTCTCCTCCTCGTAATTAGGTGTTGCTTTCACCAACACTATATTAAATAGTGTAGCTAATACTATTACTTTTGAGTGTGGGTATATTGCATTTCTCTGGTAGTGTTTGAACCAGAAAAAAAGATATAAGATATATTGTGATTCGATATCCTAATCATAAGGGTGAATGGATTATTAACGTACGAACCTCATTCGCATTAGTCCAGATCACCTGGTTCAAGGGATGAGCCGAAAGGTGAGCCGCCAATGAGATTATGCCACGTGTCTAACCCTTTTTTACTCTATTTGAATTAAAGTAAATGATAAAATATTATAGAAAAGGCTTATAAATATAGGCGTTTGCCATTCACCGCTCACCCATTTTTTCTATTCACCGCTCACCCTCTCGCCTCTCGGTGCGTGGTGATGCATTCCATACACGATACACTAATGACATTAGTACAAAACGCATTTATACGTTGGTATGAATTTTTGTTTTTTTTTCCATAATCTTCTAAATAATTTCAATACGATCGCGTGCATATAAAATTCGTACAAAACGGACATTGTGTTACTAGCCGAAGACTACCTATGTCGGAAGCCATGGAAAGGAAGCTGTATATACTAAGATAAATTCATAAAATTATGCTTCACTACACAATTTTATTTTATATATAAAAAAAACTTGATAAATTGGCACCGTTCACCAAAAAATTGGTAGGTAGATCTCGCTTTGGTTGGTGGAAAATCTTTATAGAAGTGGTTGGATATACCGATAATGAAATCATAATTATGAGAATAACGTACCCATTTCGAAATAGTTGGAGATCGAAGTAACATATGACGACTTACACAAATAACGTACGTGAATAAGTACAATTATGAGTTATGACTGAGGCCACTTTGTCCATTCTCTAGTCTCTACGTAGGTCAATCAATTTTTAGACATGCAAAACTAAGTTACAAGTTGAATTTTTATTCAATTTCTCGCTAAAAAGTAAAAATGGTGTACATGTTACTTTAACTAAAATAACATTAGACACTTTATGACATATGAAACAACTCATAAGTACACTAGACCAAAAAACAACAACTCATAAGTACATTACTAAAAAAATAATAAATAGTTTACTTAGCATGGTCTCACAACATTTAAAGAGGACGTGTAACAAGGGGAATAAAGTAAAACTAAAACAAGAAAATTATACTATAAACAAAATTAAAAGGAGTTTATAAACTATTTAGATACACAGTTTTTGAAAGATAAATAATTTGTAAACTAAGACAATTTATAAATTATTTAGGAGACGAATCCAAAGAGGGACAAAATGTGAAAAAATATTAGAATTATTTCTCAACCGAGCTGGTGGGAAGGCTCTCATGTTTTTTGATGGTTCCACAACCTTAATCTTATTCTTCCAAAACATCGTATCTCGAGTCAAACTCAATTCAAGTATGTGAGATCCTTCTCTCTTTGATTTTTTTTTCCGTACGACCGCAGTATATCGAAATCTAGCCTCCGCTACAGGTATCTCAACCAATAAAGTCTTGTTTCTCACGGTTTGTCTCTAATATCAGTGATCCAACCCAAATCTTCTCTCTAATGACTTCTTTCTTTTCTTGATCATGTCGGTCTTCATATGACCGTACTAATACTCTAAATATACATACAATATTATAAATAAGGAAAGAATAGAAATGATAAGAGAATAATGACAGATGACACCAACAGCAAAGCTGGAGACCAAAAATACAATATTATATATATTCTTGGGTGCAATTTATTGAATAAAATTTCCAGTTGTCTTTGATTATTATCTGGTGCCCTCCTTTGAATCTCGAAGGAGCGACGGAGTCAGAAAAAACCTTTCCTCCACAAAATCAGCCCTTGTTCTTCTTACAACACAAATCCCTTGCTTTACCACATCTGACGAACTTTCTCCCCATTTCTTCTCCGATCATTTCCACCTCTACATTTGACCTTCTTGCTGGGATTTCAACTCGATATTCCGACTGTTTCTATTCCTCAATCAGGTATCTTCTTTCTCCGATCTGGATCTCTGCGTCGTTTTAACGCCATCGGCTTTTGCATTGTATTTGTGATTGATCCGATAGATCTGCGTTCATTTCTCATGGTAGGATCTCGGAATTCGATTCCGTTTTGGTTTGCGCTCGGTTTTAAGATTCAGCTCTTTTTCGATCCGTTCATTTGGCATGGATTTTTTTGATAATTAAGGCGTGATTTAATTTGAAGAAGTCATTGTGGATGCAATTAGTTGTGTGGTGTTATCAGTATTTTGTTCTTTGGGATTAGGTTGAAGTTTTTGTCGGTGAATGATCAGTACTATGGCCTCGGATATGCAAACTTGTGAAGTCCAAAACAGTCTGGATTTTCCTTAGTTAGTTAGGTTTCTGGATTTTCCCAATGGAGCTAAAGACTATGCAAAATGGCTCATATTCGGTTGGAACCAAAGATTCACTATTCTTTGGCTTCGTAATTATATGGAGTAATCTTATTTTGTGAAGTAGTCAGACTATGCAATTTTCGACGCAATCTTCATTTTGGGTCATCGGAAACAACCTCTCTTTTCTTTTAACATCCGATCCCCTTCTCACTCTTCTTTAAGCGGGAGTCTTTTTAAGGCATTGGGGTAATGTTGTTGTTGTAGTTAGGTTTCTGGATTTTTGTTTTCCTATCAATTCATAAGTAATCAAATAGGATTGCTAAGGGGATGTGTTTGAAATTTATAGTTATCCTTGGAGTGACAATGTCCCAATTATTGTGTTGAGCTAGAAAAAACTAGATGTTTTCTTGTCTGACGCATTGGTATCTTCACAGGTTTGCTGAAGAGGATTTCTTCAGAGTACATCAATGAAGAAGGCCTTGGATCAAACTATCAGAGACTTGTAAGTTTATGTAGCGGGTTGCTTTTGTTCGCTATAATGTAAACCTAATAAAAGTTTGGATTTAAATCTGTCTGGCTAGTATATTTGAATGTGGAAATCGTTAGTGTTTCTGTAGTGTGTTGCTAATGTTTGTTTCCGTATATGTTTTTGCAGAAAGAGGGAAGTGAACAAGAAAGTTCTTAAAGTTCCCTCTATAGAGCAAAAGGTAAAACTTTCTTTTATAATGTGATTTAATTTTCTGTCTAAACCTTTTCTTTTCTGGTCATAGCTGTTAGCATTTACACATTTGCTTAACCCTCTCGAAGTTTTGTTCTAGTGGAAGTAGTTTCTCACTTGTCAGAATGCCTGGGTTGTACTTTTAAAATATTGAAGTGCACCTTATCTTCTACATTTTGCTCCCCCCCTGTTTCATGCTGCACACATTTTTTGCAAGGTGCCTGCTTTATAATCTTGTAAACATGTGCATTGCTAGGTTTCTTTGACAACATATATCATATGGTAGGATCCACTATTTATGGCTTTCTTCGGTTCTTGCAACTCTTAGCGATTATGAGAACAAGGCTTCTAAATATCTTGAATGAAATTTGATTAAAATGGCTGATCTTCATTTGTCAGCATATATTCTTAAAGGTTGACACATTTCTAATGCAACCTCACACAGGCACTAGGCAGACTATGGTTAATCTCTCTTAATTTCTTTCATTAGGGGCTTGTTGTTCTAAGCTTAGATGCCACGAGAAGATCTGGATTTACTGAGAGTACACAATGACCTTTTTCTTATAGAAAATTATCAACCCTTATTGAACATCACACAATATTTAATGCCAATGTAGTGCTTGATGTATGTTTTTTTTTTGGGTTGTACAAGTGCAAAGTTGGAGTTCTTGAAGGGAAATTCACCTAGAAATATGCTTAACATTAGCATGAATGCGGATCCTCTTATGTTCTTTTTAACTATGACTGTCAATTTTGCTTAATATTCTAGTTCCCCAATGTAGATTCTCCTCTAAACAAAGGAGGTTATTCTTCATCCAAAATTCTGCAAAACTTGCTTGAGATTATATAAGATGAAGTTTTAACATAGATAAGTTCTGGATAATGGTCATGTGGAGCTTTTCTGGCATTCTAGAGCTTTGCTTTCACAATATCTTACAGATAACATTGATCTGCAGGTTCTTGATGCAACCAGCAATGAGCCCTGGGGTCCCCATGGATCACTTCTTGCAGACATTGCACAAGCTAGTAGAAATTAGTAAGATTAATGGCCTAGATTGTATATGGTTGTTAACCAATTATACTTGAGCTAATCCATCCCTTCTTTTCATGTAGTCATGAATACCAAATGATCATGACAATTATGTGGAAGCGGATCAACAGTACCGGAAAGAACTGGCGGCATGTGTATAAGGTGTTCACTTTTGAATTTTGAACCTTTTTTTTAATAAGGTGATTTGAGTGATTGATTCCATTGTAAGTCAAAGTGCCACTATCCAGTCCTCATCCCCTATACCTTGTGAATAGTAACATGATTAAGGAAGAACAGTATATGAACATGCCAACTTGTCAAATATTCTTGGAAGCCTTTGACCGCTGCAGTGATACAGCTTCTTCTTGTTACTAAACTCGGAAACACTTTCTCTCAGGCATTAACAGTGATGGAATACATGGTGGCAAATGGGTCAGAGCGTGTTATAGATGAGATAAGGGAACATGCATACCAAATATCTGTATGTTGATTCTAAATTTTCTTGTAATTACTTCATGGTGGTTACTGTTTCTTTTGTTAGTTGTACACTCAATCCTGTTCTAATCCTCTTATTTTGTTTTAAAAAAAAATCCTCACAGACGCTATCCAGTTTTCAATATATTGACTCTAGTGGGAGGGATCAAGGGCTGAATGTCCGAAGGAAGTCACAGAGTCTTGTGAGTTTGGTGAATGACAAAGAAAAGATACAAGAGGTTCGGGAGAAGGCTGCTTCTAACAAGGACAAGTAAGTTTTATATTTCTGCATGATGTGTTTCTTCTGGTACTATCCCATGCTGCCTTTCTGGGCTTCTTTCTGTGACCTTTTGGCTCAAGTGAATTGTTCTTTGTTGTAGATTCAACAAAATTGAAACGAAAGTCAACCAAAGCTAATATTAATATGCAAATAGCCGAAATATTTGAGCGCGAATTGAAACCAGTGCTAATTTATTTATAAGATCAGTTTACTGAATGAACAAGAATTGCATCAGAAATTTGCTTACCATGGTATGAATTTTCACTATTAAAATCATAAGGAGTTTGGATAGGCTTGGAATAATTATAAGGAAACTTTCCAGCTTTGTGTTAATAACATCATACTTGACACCCTTGTGTTTGGATTTAGAAAATAAACCCGATATCCAATTAAGATATAGTTCATGGATTAATAGAAAGCTGTAAATATGAGAAGTCAGTTTAGATATACCCGTTTACATATTTGGATCTCTATATCCAGATGTCTTTCCCGCGGATAATGGTGGCCTCACATCATATTAGATCTTAGATGTTATTCCCTTAGACAGGAAATTGCTCCATTAGTCCATTTTCTGTGCTCCTTGAGCCACTGTTACTAGCTTAAAAAGAGAGAGTTCATGTGAAGAGCTTGAAACACATTCTGGAACTATTTAAGTACTTAATGCCCTAGCATACTTGATCAGATGTAAAAATATCAGCTGCTTTGTGATGATAGCACTAAGTTGAAGAACAATGTAGTGAAATTCGTTTATACAAATTCCGATCTTTCTTCTTCAATGAGCTCTGGTGTTGTGATGATGCCTTCATTGTACATTTATGTTTGACCAAACTACACTACAGGTTCAGAACTGCATCAATGGGTGGAACACACGAGCCAGGGTATGGTGATCGGTACGATGATGAGCGTTCTGCTGGCCGATATGGTAGCAGGGACGATGAGCGGAATGGTTATGGAAGAGAGGGTGAATGGGGTAACAGAGATGAGGATAGATATGGTCGTGATGGTGACCGCTACACTAGAGATTCTGAAGAACGATATGGTAGGGGAAATTACAGAGATGATGACCGAGGAAGATATGCTGATGAGAGTGGATCAAGGAGCTCTGATAGAGAGAGAGATCGTGCCTATGATGACGAACACCATTCCTCCAGGTATTTATATATACATGTTTCTATTTTTTCTCTAGTACCTTCTAGCTAGTTTGTTATGCTCAGTACCAAAAAAGATGTTCAGTACTAGCTAGTTAGTTAGCAAATGAGCTTAATTTATCTTGCCAATAAATAGGGAAAATTTATTAAATGATGAAAGGTTCCTCTAATATATCATTTTATTCTCTCATTGAATTATGAAAACCGTATTCCTCTTATTTGTCCTATCGTCTGCTCCTACTGCTACATATAAAACATAACAATACATATGCTTATATAAATAAGAGCTGCACTGTTAGTCAATAGACAAATTTTTCTTTCAATAATAACTGTGAACATCGAAGTTTATCAACGTAGAGTGTGCAGAAGAAATTATTTCAGAAATATAAATTATTCATTGAGGTGATTTCTATATCTGATTTAGAACTTTCTTTGACTCTGTATTGAAGCTTAAAGATATCTGTTAATTTATGCATCTTGATTCCTTAGCACCAGGCGATCAATATTTTGCAACTGAATCTCATATATACGAATATGCGTTTGTACCTAAAAGACCTGTATCATATAGTATATGGATCTTACAGGAGTATTAACTCAGTGTCTTTCTTGTCACAGAGATAGTAGTGTCAAAGCAGAGGACCATCCTCAGGAGGGAAGGTAAACTTTGTTGTATCTGTCGTGAAGAACTAGTCTTTTTATCATTTCTTTCTGCACCATTCAAATCTGGAAATTAAAATGCACTATATGCTTATGTAATGTTTACTATTCTTCTTAATAATAATTTCCTAATCTTTGGTTTCTCCTTGGGATTGGGCCTATGTCGGTATACAGACCACTTGAGCGGAAATTTTCTGAGCAAAACATTGGGGCTCCTCCTAGTTATGAAGAAGCCATTGGTGGATCCAAAAGTCCAGTTTACAGCGAGAGGTACTTTTGTTTCTAAGAAGCTGTTCTTTGAAATTTTTCGGAGTATGTGCACAATATCTTGACTGTTTGTCACTTTAACTTGTTAGGGATGGAGAAACACCAGCTGTACCAGTTGCATCTGTTCCAAAACCCACTTCTCCAACTACAATTCCAACTCCAAGCCAAACAACTGCGGACCCAAGCAGTTCTTGGTCCGAACCAAACAATAAAACTGAAGCTGTTGATGAATTTGACCCACGTGGTTCAGTTGCTGGTAAATGGCATTGTTTGTCATTCATCCTTGCTTTATATACTTCTTATGTACCACTTTTTCACTTCATGAATAAGCTACCATCTAAAACCATTATAGTAGTGAGAGTAAAACCTGTTTTTTCTATGGGTCAGATTCAGATATGATGTTAGGTAGTTACAACATTTTCAGAAATTTGGAAGTGTGAAAAAGAGTGCTTGTTTCTCTATGTAGGAGGATCTTGATTGTCTAAGCTTGTTTGTTATGTGTTACTAGCTGTACTATTTGTATAGATAGCAAGGAACTTCTCAACTATGTTATGAGTGATTTTTCGTATACTCTTGATTTTAGCTTTATTTTTCCATAACTTCATGCTGTTACTTTCCACCTATTGTTGGATAACAGTAATAACACTATATAATATGCATGGAGTCTCACTAATATTATTTGAAATGGACTTTATATCTTATCTCCTTCACATTTTGATATCGGTGTGACTTCTGAGTAGGGCGCTACAGTTTACCTATCAAAGATCACCTAAATATCTTGGGCTGACCTCGATCTGACTCTAAAAATTATCTTTTGGTTCTAAGAATCTTTTCTTAATAGAAAGGATATTATGGCGTTTGTATGAATTATTATAAAATAGAAGTGTACATTTTTTCTTGGAGAACACAATTTTGCTCGCGTCTAAGTTGTGCTGTTTTTTCTTTTTGGTTTTTTCTTAATATTTGGTGCTACATGCAGTTTCTGATCAAATTATTCTTACACCAGCTGTGTCAGTTACACCAAACAATGCTGAAGTAGACCTGATTGGATCTCTCTCAGATGCTTGGGCGATTGTTTCATCCGGGATTCCCTCAACCGATCCTAATACCTCTGGATCTTTCGCGGAGTCCCAATTCATGGCAACAAGCTCACAGGCGCCGCCCACTATGAATCAGGTCGGTGTCAATTTATCCAACTGTTTGCTAAAAAAAAGCTATGCTTTAACTTTTTATTCTCCATATCATGATGTCAGTTATTGCTTGCTTATTATAGTAGAATATGTTTCAATTTTGCTCGATGCTACTGAAAGAACTAGAGAAATAGTTGTTTATGAATATTGAATCAAAATTACATGGAAAACTTTTGCTCTAATGTATGTACGAACCGTGTGCAGTCTTTTGAAGATCCATTTGGCGATTCACCATTCAAGGCCCTTTCTTCGTCAGATGATTTCACAGCTCCAGCACAGAACTTTGCTTCTGTATCTTCTTTCCAGCCTTCTGTAAATTCTGTGGAACAGACCCAACAAGTGGCCCAGATGAATAACAATTTCGAACCTCAAGAGACATTTTCCAACTTAGGCTTTAGTACACAAGATGCCTCTGGCTTTCAGCTTCCCCCAATTGCACAGCCAGTACAGCAAGAACAGTTGTCATTTCAGACTGATGATATACTTGCAGGCATTCTTCCGCCTTCTGGACCTCCACCTCCTTCAGCCTCACATACACCTTTTGCACCACCAGTTTACCAACAAACAATGCCACCAGCGTACAATCCCCAAAATTTTATGCAACAGTCTGGACCCACACCTCCAAGCAATTTCCCTGTAGCTGCTCAAAATCAAATGATGCCAAATTACCAGAATAGCAACATGAATTACCTTCATCACTCAACATCTACTCCTTCATTGGCTGCCAACGCAGCACCTCATATGCCAGTTAACGTACCCCAACAAGCGGGCCCAACCTATACTCAGCCTAACTCCACTCTGACAGCAGACTCACTAGCGTTAGTTCCTCAAGCACCACCGAAAAAGAACTTTGAACTGAAGTCAGCTGTGTGGGCTGATACTATGAGCCGAGGGTTGGTCGACCTGAATATATCTGGATGTAAGTATACCATACTGAAATCTCAGTTCAACTGTTTACAGGAACTAAAATGGAATTTTCTTTCCCTCTTGCAGCAAAAGTTAACCCGAACGCTGATATAGGGGTTGACTTCGTCTCCCTTAACCGTAAGGAAAAAAGGATGGAGAAGCAGTCTGCAGCTCCTGTTGCATCCACTATCAACATGGGGAAAGCTATGGGATCTGGCTCGGGAATGGGTCGTTCTGGTACAGGCATGGTCAAGTCTCACTTCAATCCTATGATTGGATCCGGTATGGGTATGGGTGGTGCACCTGGTGTCGGTATGGGCATGGGAGGCGGCTATGGAATGATGAATCAACGACCAAACACGGGAATGATGAATCAACAACCAAACATGGGAATGGGGATGATGAATCAACAACCAAACATGGGAATGGGAATGATGAATCAACAGCCAAACATGGGAATGGGAATGATGAACCAACAGCCAAACATGGGAATGGGAATGATGAACCAACAACAACAACACCCAATGATGGGGAGAGGAGGCTATCCACCACAACAGCAATACGGAAATGGCTATCAATAAATAGTGGGAAGTTCTTCTAGTCTTGTTATTGACAACTTTGAGCTGAAGTAAACAGCCGCGGCATCAGCGCGTTTTCCACATTTTTTGATAACCGGAGCTGTGATTTCTCGCAACCATGAAAAAGGGAGTAAGTACTCTTTGTCTGATAACTACTCCTAGTATACAAGTCTGTAATAGTGTCTGTCATTTGTTTGTTGAAATATTGATGAGATTTGCTTGGGTTGTCGCTAAATATTTTTGGGGTTATATACATCTTGTGTTAAACTTATGCCTTTTCTTGAGGCATTCTTACTATTCTCTTTATTCTTTTTGCTACTAAGGTTGTCTTCCACGTTTATGTAACGATAAACTTGTCTTGCCACTTGCAAGTTTGTTCATGTTGAGTGTTCCGTCATAATGGTGTCATTAACAATGTTTCTCATGTATTTTTATTTTATTCCGTAGGGAAATGATATAAACTCCTCACAAAAGAAGAAGCATTTCAATGTAAATTTTTCTTATTTTTCTTATTTTTCTTATTTTTCATTAGTCATATATAGAGGAAAGTTCCGGTGTAGGAAAAACGAACAGTTTACATTCATAGATTACACGTCAATGTTCATAATTTAGACCATGAAATTTTTTGAACATTTTTCAGTGAGAGACGCGGTGGTATATTTGTAATTACTACGAACTTTAATTATTATTTTTTCTTAATGATTTTTCTATCTTATGCCCTAAGGAGTAAGGACACATGTTAAGCATACCCATAATGAAAACTAAATCCTAAATAGAAAAAAGATAAACTCATCAAAATGAAAGATTTACATAATCTTAAATAAGATCACACACATTATTTCTATATTAAAGGATCTTAGTCTATGCCCTTAGAAAAACCGCTTTCTTAAAATGACCTCAAAAAGTTAAGATTATGAACATCATCGTCAAAATTCTGAACATTAGCTTATAATATCTGAACGCGGATTTTTTTTTTCCTAGGTTTAAACCTTGTTTCAGCCGAATTTTTCTCGTTATATATATTCATAAATTCAAAATTTACAAAAAGTTCAGCTGCTTGACTTCTGACTTTTCGGAAAATGATCATGTAGTTAAATAAGTCTATAATTCATAAAATGAAAATAAGTCTATAATTCATAAAATGAACTTTCAACACTTGGCATTCTAAAGTGGCATGTTGAATACCGATTATATATCTCATTTTTAAAACCCTAAATTTCAATCATGGTTGCAAGTATTCCACTAAGTTGATTTGAGTTTTCATCCTGTAATTTTTTTTTTTTTTTTTACAGGCGAACAGAAGGCTCCTAGCAAACGCTAATAGAGCCTAAATCATCGTCACAGATGATATAATAAGAACTCCAGAACGGAGTAAGGGCTACGGAAATCCGGTAGCAAGAAGCGAGCGTAGTAATAGGACCAAGGGAACAGGAGAACCAAACTTCAGATGACAGAGGTCCAGTGGCAAACTCCGAAGTCTAAGGACACAACCAAACAACCAAACGAAACAAAACTGAAACTTCTACAAAGTAACTCACGAGAAGCTATATCTATTCTAATGGAACAAAAGAAAAGCCTAAGAATGTTAAACGTCAATAATAACTGTTAGAATAGAGATTTGAGACAAGCAATTGATTATGCCTCTCAAGGGCTGAATAAATAGAGGAATATACAAGATCTATATGGTTACAAGATATTGAGAAGATAATGAATAGATACAAAAGATAGATTCTATCCTACAATACAATATCTCTAATACTCCCCTCAAGTTGGAGCATGCGGATCGAGAATGCCCAACTTGGATGATAGATATTGGAATTGTGACGCGGGAAGGGCCTTCGTAAATATGTCAGCTGGCTGCTGGGATGTGGATATATGGGACGTACGAATCGTACCATCAAGAATCAGATCCCGAATGAAATGACAATCGATCTCAATATGCTTGGTTTGTTCATGAAAGACGGGATTAGCGGAAATGTGTAGTGCAACCTGACTATCACAGAAAAGTCGAACTGGTGTATGTGTATCATGTCGAACACCAAGAGAAAGAAACAAAGCCTTGAGCCATTTGATCTCACAACAAGCTGCTGGCATAGCCCGGTACTCAACCTCAGCAGAAGAACGAGAAACAGTAGTCTGTTTCTTAGTTCGCCAGGAAACAGGAGAACGTCCGAGCACAACAAAATATCCGGTGACCGAGCGGCGAGTGTGCGGGCAAGTAGCCCAGTCTGAGTCACAAAATGCAGTCAAATTTAGAGAACTAGATCGAGTGAGATGTAAACCTTGACCGGGATGACTTTTCAGATAGCGAAGGACCCGCAGTGCAGCTGACCAGTGAGCCTCCTTCGGACACTGCATAAATTGAGAAAGAACATGAACTGCAAAGCCGAGATCAGGTCGGGTAATAAGAAGATAAATAAGACGGCCTATAAGACGTCGGTACTCTTCTGG
The DNA here is from genome assembly GCA_029168935.1 of Oxyria digyna. Classification (NCBI taxonomy): domain Eukaryota; kingdom Viridiplantae; phylum Streptophyta; class Magnoliopsida; order Caryophyllales; family Polygonaceae; genus Oxyria; species Oxyria digyna. The sequence continues at coordinate 4,171,473 of JAPVLV010000015.1, read as the reverse complement.
ATTATGATGATCGAGACTAACAATCTTTCCAAGCTGATGATTGACGTCCATGGGAGAATCACAAGGCTTTGAAGCTAGAAGACCGCAGTCGGCAATCAACTCCAATGTATACTTTCGTTGAGTCAAGAAAATTCCCGTTGAATTCCGAGCAATTTCCAAACCGAGGAAAAATTTGAGGAGACCGAGATCTTTCATATGAAAACATGTACTCAAATTTGAGGAGACCGAGAATCACAAGGCGTTATGAACATCCATTTGATGTAGCTCCCAGTCTCGAATAACTACCACGGCTAGAAAACACGGACTGTGACTATTTTGGCAACCGGTGCGAATGTTTCGGTGAAATCGATGCCTTCAATTTTTCGATTGCCAAGAATTACCAGGCGAGCTTTATATCGCTTGATCGAACCGTCAGACTTGTATTTGATGCGATACACCCATTTGCATCCAATGGATTTCTTGTCGGGCGGTAAATAAGAGAAGTCCCAAGTGTGGTTCCGAGCTAGAGCATCAAGTTCAGAACGCATTGTTGTGCGCCAATGATCGTGACGAACTGCCTCAGAGTATGTCTTGGGTTCGTGCTCGATAGTGAGAGCATGAATGAACCTAACATGATTAGCCGAGAACTTGGTGCAATTGACATAGTCAGTGATAGGATATAAAGTACCCGAGGATGACGATGAGGATGGTGATGATGATATGGGTGTGGGCTGCAGAAAAGAGGGGTCGTTGCGAATGATTGTGTGACACACATAGTCCCGAAGACGAACACTTTTCTGACGAGTTCGCTCAGAACGCGATGACGTAGATGGCTCAGGAGTGGGCTGCTGTGGGGCCGAAGAATTTTCGGGAAGAGCAGCTTGAGATACCTCGTCAGTAGTGGCCTGAGATACCTCTGTAAGAGCGGGTGAACTCCCCCTGACTTCAGCAGGGGTAGGATCATCATATATGGCCGGACTCGCCTCCTCTGCCTGAATTGGTGCTGACTTAGGTGGAGTTGCAAACGGAAACATTGATTCATAGAAGATGACGTCTCGTGAGACAAATAACTAGCGATGCTCAAGATCATATAATTTCCACCCTCGTTGGCTTGCGGAATAGCCAAGAAACACGCACTTTGAGCTGCAGGCTTCAAATTTGTCAGTGGGTTTGGGAAGACGAGAGGCGAAGCAGAGGCCCCCGAACACCCGTATATGTTTATAATCAGGAACACGACCGTACACAAGCTCGTATGGTGTGCGATTGTCGAGCAACGGTGTTGGAGTCCGATTAATGAGATAACATGCTATTTGAACACACTCGCCCCAGAATTTGATGGGTAGAGAAGCCTGAAACCGAAGTGCTCGAGCCACGTTGAGGATGTGGCGATGTTTCCGTTCAACCCGTCCGTTCTGTTGTGGAGTATATGTGCAGGAGCTTTCAAATGACGCCCCTTGCTCAGTAAAGAAAGAATGTAGAGCCAGGAATTCAGCCCCGTTATCGGTTCGAACTCGTTGGACTGATTTCTGAAACTGAGTAATAGCCATAGCAAAAAAATCTTTGAGTAGTTGGCGTACTTCAGACATGTGTCGCATAAGAAATACCCAAGTTGCCCGTGAGAAATCGTCGACTACTGTAAGAAAATAGGAAGCATTGCTAGTAGAGACGATACTGTAAGGGCCCCAAATATCACAGTGAATTAAACCAAATAATCGATCAACTTTATTTGAACTTAAAGGAAACAAGTTGCGAGTTTGCTTTGCCTTAAAACAAGTATCACAAGGACCAAAAGAACTATCACTATGAATTGAAGGATGTAAATTAGCTAAAGTAGACAGCACTGCAGATGAGGGATGACCGAGGTGTTGATGCCAGAGAAGAGAGGAGGCTGAAGTCGATGCAGAAACAACATGAGTAGAAGCAGTGCCAAAAGATCGCAACCAATAGACCCCACCATCTTCTTCACCCACACCAATCACCGTCCTCGAAGTTCGATCCTGAATGACACAAAGTTTGTCGGTTAATGTCACCACACAATTATCAAACTTAGTAAGCTGAGCAGATGATATTAAATTGCAGTCAAGACTAGGAACAAGTAGAACATGAGCAAGTATGGTGTTGTTTGGAAACACCAAAGTTCCTCCTTGTTGGGCAGTAACGATAGTTTTGTCTGGCAATTTGATGGAGATAGGATCAATGGAGACGAGATTGCGCAAAAGAGCCTTATTACCGGTCATATGAAACGAGGCTCTGGTATCAAAGATCCAAGAAAACTTACCAGAGGAAGTGTTAACATTGCCAGATTTATTATTCAGAGAATTGAACACTTGAAGAACCTGATTCTACTGTTCCTGTGTTACAGTAGGGCCGAGTGCTGCTCTGTCCTGATCAGTGAGATTTGTCTGCCCGGGAGGCGAAGATGCCTGATGTGCAGCATTTGCAACGCCAGCACCACGACCGCGTCCTCGTCCATGTCCTGACGACGATGTCTGAGAGGAACTAGAAGATGAGTTTCCTCTGCCTTTGGAGAAGACAAAATTCTCAGAAAACCCGATGAGACGATAACACTTGGAGACATCGTGGCCAGTTCGACCACAATGATTGCACGTAGGACGAGAAAACTGCTTCTGATCATTCGAACGCTGCGTGGCCATGGCTAAGGAATCTGGTGGTTTGATGTCACGAACCTTAACCACGGTGAGATGGCGTTCTTCCTGAATAGCGAGCGAGTACACTCGGTTGATTGGTGGAAGAGGTTCTTGTGTCATGACACTGGAGCGAAGAGATTGATAGGATGTGTCGTCAAGGCCGATAAGAAACTGATGGACGAGTTCTTCCTCACGCTCCTTTGACACTTTCTGAGTGATGTTGCACTTGCAGAGACCGCATGTGCAAGACATGGGTGGGACATACATCTGGAATTCATCCCATAATTTCTTCAAACCTCCGTAATATGCAGCAATGGATTGGCCTGATTGACGACATCGTGCAAGATCAGCCCGAATTTGAAGGATTCTTGGTCCGTTACCGACCGAGAACCGTTGAGTGATGTCATCCCATAAGTCCTTGACAGTCTTTGCATAGGATATGGATGAGCGAAGAGAGGGATCAATATATTGAAGGATCCAACCTTTGAGCATTAAGTTGACACTGAGCCAGTCTTCTTCTTCGTCTGGATCAGCGGGTTTGATAATTCGGCCGGTGATGAAGCCGATTTTCCGTTTGGCGTGAGAGGAATTGAGCATGGCTTCTTGCCATTCTTGAAAGTCGTCGCCTTTGAGAGACACGTGACAGATCGAGAGACCTGGATGGTATGAGGGGTGAAGGTAGAAGGATGAATCAACGTCGTTGATTAGACGTTTAGGGCAAGAATCCTTGCCTGTCATTGCCGATGAGAAAAAAAAAACGAGAATTTTGAGAGAAAAAAATTAGCAGTTGATAGCCTGCTCCGATACCATGATAAAGTCCGATGGGCCGATAAACACGGGGGTCGTGTATATTAGCGCATATGTGCATTGTGCCCACAATATAAGCCCATGGGGTTTCATCCTAAAACCAATTGGCAATAGGAGGAGTAATCCATGATATTATATAATGGGCTATTATTATCTCAACTTCCGATGTGGGAAGCCTATTCTCACAATATTAGAGATATTGTTTTCTAGGATAGAATCTATCTTTTGTATATATTCATTATCTTCTCAATATCTTGTGACCATATAGATCTTGTGTATTCCTGTATTTATTCAGCCCTTGAGAGGCATAATCAATCAAGCAAATATTTCCAAATGTTGGGATAAAACGGGAAGTAGCCACGCCCCTTACATCGTCCTCAAGAACGTTCAAAATACAATCTAGGGGATCCCCAAGTAAATGAGAACCAATAGGAAAACTAGAAGCAAAAGAGACTAATTTGTCCGCTACCCGGTTAGCCTCACGAAAAACATGACAAAACTGGACACTCCAGTCTCTACGCAGAGAGCTCTGGCAGGTCCCTACCAGGCTAGCGAGGGGGTGTTGAGGATGGAGATTACGCTTAAGAAGCTCCACCGCTAACGCAGAATCAGTCTCCAAGTAGACATGACGAAAACCATTGTCCCAAGCGAGTTGAAGCCCAAAGCTCCGCTTGGATGACAGAACACGAGCCAAGATTGGCCACGAACCCCGTAACCCACTTGCCCTGATCATCACAGATGAGCCCACCAGCCGAAGTAGAGCCCATGTCTCCCACAACAGAGCCATCAATATTAATCTTCAAGCTATTCACCGGAGGTTTCTTCCAAGCAATCCAACATTCTTGTCTGCTACTTCTGTTCAGCTGAGGCGCCTTGAGCATAGCAACCCGGTTGAACTGCTCAGCTTGAGAACGCACAAAAACTGGGGACAGAGGCTGAAACTGGGCAGGGGAGAAGACCTTCTCATTCCTATTCTTCCAAATCCACCATGAGAGCGCCACGAACATACAACTGTCAGGGAGACCATTTCCCACGCAGAAGTTGCCTTGGAGATTCTTAAGAAGCCAAACAATAGGAGAGGCTGAGAAGAAATCAACATGCTTCCTCAAAGGCACCAAGGCTCTCCAGTGTCTACTGCTATCATGGCAATCTCGAAAGAGGTGGATATGGGATTCCGGGAAAATACCACATCTAGGGCAGAGATCGGAGTTCGCCATATGCCTTCGGTGTCGCTCGACATTAGTCAAGAGTCTACCCTTGGCCACAATCCAGAGAAAGGTGCGAATACGCTCAGTAACCGGGATCTTCCAAATAAGCTTAAAAATATCTTTCATAATCGGCTCCACCTCCGACGACTGGGCACTCAAAGCGAGGTAGTCAGACGTGACTGTGTAGTCACCCGACGAGGAGAGTCTCCAACTAAGGTTATCCAGTCGATCCTCCTCCTGGCTGACACCAGTCGCAGCAATCTTCAACAAAATCTGCGTCAGAATCACCTGTTGGAAAGATGACCAATTCCAGCCAGTCGAGGTATTCCAGAAGTAGCTCACACTACGGTTGCGCAAACGACTATCAACATGGTGAGAAGCAATGGATAGTGGATACCAAGGGCTTATCACCAACCCAAGTATCCTCCCAGAACCTGCAAGTAGTACCATTGCCCAAGTTCCATTTCATGCCTTTAGCAACAATCTCGTCATAGCACCATTTAATCCCTTTCCACACATAAGACTCCTTGGGTTTCTTGCTCTGAACAATGGACCCATGGACAAAGGAGATCTCATACTTAGCCTGAAATACTTCTCCCCAGAGCCTTGCACCATCGTTAGTATGAGACATAGGAAGTACTAGTAAAACTACTTTTTATTAAATGTTATGTTTTTACACTCTTCATTTACTGAATGAAATATATGTGAATAATAAGGAATTATGCAAATTTCTAAGAATAGTTAGCATTTTTCTAAACTAATCTCCAAAAGCTAAACAACACTTATATTAGATCAGAAATAGTAAGAGTTAATTATGCATGATTAATTGCTAAACCAAAGGCTATATTGATACTTTCAATAACACTTCACTAAAGAATGTCGTTTTAGACATTTGCACAATAGTCAAAGAATTCAATAATTACCCTATATTTTTATTACTTTTTTCTAAAATTCATAACTCACCTCATTTTTAACCAATCAAAAATCACAATTTGCATCAAAAGTGTAAAAAATTACAAGTTCCAATAACAAACCTCGTAACTTACTACCAAAATACCTAAAATGACAATCTTTTCTTAACAGAAAATGGAGGCTAGAATGACATTCTTTAGTGAACGGAGGGAGTATCAATTAAACCCAATAAATAAGAGGATTTTTGATAATGTGATCATCATCTCCGATGAATGTGCTCAACAAATTATAGTTATTACTAAGTATAGTTATTACTAAACTTTGAATCTCTTGTAATTGAGATAGTAGTCATAGTAATGTGCAAACTTGGTCTAATTTGCTGAGCATAATCTAGTCGGATATTTTTTATAGTTTTAGATGTTCATTTGTTTCTCTTTTTCCACCCCTCTTCTTGTAAATTTAATACTATATAATTACAATATAATACACGTAACCTTTTGCACTACTCCCTCCGTCCCAGATATATCTTCTCATTTCAATTAATGCACAAGAATTAAGAAGCTGCTGAAAAAACTGAGTGAGTCAGACAATAAAGAGTCATAATACTGCAAAACAACTGTTTTAATCTACAACCACACAAATCACTCCAATTTAATTTAATCAACTGTTCACATTACAAAGGGCAAGTTCACACGGATCACCTAAAAATTAAGAACCTTCTTTGACAGTATAAAGCTCTTACACCTGGAGCATTAAAAGTTTACAAGGCTAAGCATTTACTGCCATGGCCATTTAAGCTTAAGAAAAACTGAGAGTTCAAAAACAAACACAGAAATAAATAAGCATCATTGCCTGAGCTGATGGCTTCAGCCTTTGATCTAAATCAAGCTTCATTTGTAGTTGAGGAAGACGTTGATGATGAGCAACACCAATTCCAATTTGATCTAAATAATGCAGCACAGGACATGGAAGACGATGTTATACTTCTTGATCTTAACCATCCAGCAGTAGATGAAACAGAGCAGGCACAAGGGACAAGTCATCATCTACCATCATCTCACCAAGAAACAGAGCAACAAGCACAAGGGACAACACATCATCAACACTCAACTCAACAAGAAACAAAGCAGCAAACACAAGGGACAAGTCATCATCAGCCATCCAGCATCAGGCTCAGCAATGCAGAGAGGTTGCATATCTTAGTATGGTTGCTTAACAAAGCAACAGAGGGAAAACTCGAACGTGGGGCAATTCAGGCAGCTGCAACAGAGTTCAATGTAACAAGAAGATGCATCAGCACATTATGGAACCAAGCAAAGCAACAAAAGCTTGCAGGACAACGATACAATGTGAGTACCAAATTTCATAATTGTGGTAGAAAGAGAATTCAAGTTCCACATGAAGCTATCAAATCACTTACCATGAGGGATAGGTCATGCCTTAGAGACCTAGCCAACAAGCTAGATGTTTCAAAAACAACCGTTCATAGGATGGTGCAAAGAGGACAGATAAAGCCACATACAAACAGTTTACATCCAGGATTAAAGAATGACAATAAAATCACAAGATTGAAATGGATTTTAGGGCTTCTACAAGGAAATACACCAGAATCAAAGAGTCACTACTATCCCATGTTTGATTTTGTTCACCTTGATGAAAAGTGGTTCTATCTAACAAAAAAGTCTCACAAAGTATATCTAGCACTTGGTGAGAAGGGAAAATACAAGGCAACCAGTTCTAGCAAGTTTATACCAAAAGTCATGTTCACAGCAGTGGTAGCTAGACCAAGATACAATTCACAGGGACAATGCACTTTTGATGAGAAGATAGGTATCTTCCCATTCACTTATCAAGAGCCAGCAAAGAGATCAAGCATAAATAGAGACAAGGGGACGATTATAACCAAGATCGTGGAGTCAGTGAATAAAGATGTTATAAGGAGCATGCTAATTGACAAAATCATTTTAGCAATTAAGGCAAAATGGCCAGCAGGAGGTGGTCATAAAGTAATATTCATTCAGCAGGATAACGCAAAGCCACACATTACACAAAGTGATGCACAATGGCAAGAGGTATATGCACAAGAGGATTTCACTTTCTATTTAGTTCAGCAACCTCCTAATAGTCCTGATTTAAATATTTTAAATCTAGGATTTTTTAGAAGTATACAATCTTTGATGCACAAAAAAATGCCAAAGAATATAGACAACATGTTAGAGGCAGTTCATCAAGCTTTCTATGAGCTAGACCCTAAAACCCTAGCCAATGTCTGGATGACCCTTCAATATGTAATGGACGAAGTTCTCAAATCACAAGGAGGGAATGGCTATGACATGCCACATGTGAACAAGAAAAAGTTGGAGGCACAAGGAAATTTACAAACACAGGTTAAGACACCAATGTGGGTTGTCTTACAAGCTAGAGGACAATGAAACTCAAGGAAACAATGCAGAACAACAAATGCATCAAGCAACACAAGAGGCCAATGCATCAACAAGTCAACAAGCAACTCAAAGGGACAATACAACACAACAATCTCCAGAACTATAGATCATATTAGCATACTTCATTAATGTACTATTCTAGGATGATCTATAAGACATGTGAAAGGTGCATTAGATGTTTTTGTGGAATGTAATGCTATTTTGTTATGCATTTCAATGAAGAACTGTTTTTTTTTTCATATAAAGAATCTCATTTGTTTTCTGGGTAGAGAATGCAGCCAACTAAACAAAAACATTCTTAATCTCTCAATAGCACTCACCAACCAAATAAACAAAAACATTTAGATGAAATCGTGGTTACTGAATTTTACTTGTTCAGAATTTCAAGATCTTTCAATACCCTTGCAATTCATTATCCTTGCAATTCAGTCCAACCAATATTTAAACCAATTCCAGCATACATCTTACACAAAAGCCTCACAACATCAGCCATAGATCACAACAACCATCATATATATTAAAACAACAACATTACATGAAGGAACAGTTCATCATCCAACAACAATCCATCATCCACACATACAACAACATCCCGAGATCTCAACATGATAATAAAAACGATAGGCTAATAAAAAAAGTAAAGGATGGGTGGCTTAGCTACGTGAGTTAGACCCTTCTTCTTCTTCAGAATTTGGGGCAATTTCACCTTCAAGAGAATCAACTGAAATCACTAGATCGAGGGACTTTGAGGGCGACTCACTTGCAACAAATTCTTCAGGCTTCACCTTTGCATCGAGGTACTTCGAGGGCGACTCACTTGCAGCAGTATCTTCAGGAATCACCTTTCCATCGGGGGACTTCGACGGAAGCAAGCCTGAAGTAGCGTCATCAACCACATCTTGGAAGTTCATCTGGTAACCGTGAAGTTGCGCAAATCGACGGGGACTAAATGTGTGATTCCCTGCACAGGTCGAGGGTCGCTCACATTCATTCGCATAAGAACACTCGTAGGATTTGGAATCAGAGAGGTCGTCTCCAGAATCCTTCCAGAAATCAGAGTTGTCGCTCATCCTCAACAATCTCAAGTGGAAAAATTGAGGGAGAAATTGAAGGAGAAATTGAAGAGATGTTTAGAGTTCTTGACGGCGCTAGGGAAAATAGGGTTTTTGAGAGAGTTGAGAGAGAGAGTGAGCAGAGCAATGGTGCAATGTATCGGTGTAAATGAGTAAAGGTGGAAATGGATAAAGGTGGGTTGTTGGATGTTTTTAATGAAGGGTATAAAGATGTAATTTTGGGATTTCTATTAGGATAATTTGGTAATATTGACCCTTCTATTAACAGCAAAAAATTGAAATAGGAAGAGAAATTGGGACACCTAATATGATATACGGGAAGATGTTAACGGGAGGGAGGGAGTAAAAAAAAGTTGATCTATTTGTGGCATGTAACTTTGCACGTCATAAAAACCTAAAGATAGAGCACGTGGATTGATCTAAGATAGTCAAACAATAATTAGAATCAATTTGCCACCTGGTTCAATCATCTACCTCAAGTATCAACAGTCAAAACAGTTTTTCATAATCTCCACGATTTCACAAACTAGTTTGACATAAGTTTAACATTATTAAATGCCCACTAAATTTGACTTTATGTAAGATATTATCAAAATATTGTAATTCGACTTTATGTTGATACCGTAGCATGACATGTGTATTACTGATTTATGGTTTCTAAATCCTTGGTTCTAATCTCGTCATGTGCTATGTCACCTCCGTTATTCATATTTAAACCATCTCCCGCCAAATCCATATAATAAGTCTCAACATGTTTGGCTTTAGAGTATTAACCTCAAACAGCTTTATATATTGCGAGGATAATAACTTAGATGATGATTTAGGTTGATGTAAAATAGATGTTATAAGTGATGTACATAAACGTTATAAACGTTATAATTCATGCATTGTATAATTAAAATTATATATATGAACGACAACATTTATGTGCATGAGTTATAACATTTATTTGCATCATCCTCAGTTCTTATCTAAAATTTAATCCTCACTCCATCTTTGTAGTTTCCGGCTTACAGTCAACCATGGATAAAACAAGACATGTAAGTAGCAAAAGACTTGAGCAATATAAAGTTGGATTTGGTGCAAAAACTATTAACATGCGAGATATACGAATGCACGTTCGTATAAACATATATAACATAAAATACATGTACATGCATGTATATATGTGTGTGTGGCTTGCAAAGTTGCAAGTATGCATCTATTTAAACATGTATATATATATGTTATATGTGCTTGCAAATTGGAATCATTATTAATAGTATTTGGGCACAAACTTTTTCCTAATACCGTATGAGGGAGAAATATTCATTCAAAGACAACAAGATATATAAAAAACTGAATAAAAAACATATAATATGAAAAATACTCGAACATATTCTACACGTTTCATACATAATTAATCAAATAAGCAAAACACTCCAACATATATATGTTACATGATTTACAAATCATATGTTAATTCTTATTCCATTCATTGACCAAACTTCTCATATATACACACCCGCAAAATATATAAGCACTAAGTAATTATTAATATATATTGTTGTCCATATCAAAAAGTCAAAGAATACAAGGAGCTTACTAATATCTATGCACTAAAGAATTATGTGTATGCTGGTATCTTTATTTTTTGCACAAAATTGTGATGAAGATTCTTTATTTTTTCATACTTTAGTTTGAAGAGTTTTCTCTGCAAGCCAAAAATGAAGATTTATGTTTCCCTATTGTACCCTAAATCCTTCTTAATTGTCCTCTTGACCTTTAAGATGCAACTCAATAGGAAGACCATTTTTGGGAAGTGCAAAGGGACCATATTGGATCTCATTTTGTGCCCCCATTATACTCCACCTGCATAACACAATCAAACTATAGTTTATAACAGATTTTTATATACGCGTATAAATTAAGCTACGAATATCTAAATATTCAACTATTAGCACATATAAGAACAAATTCATGTACACATAACAAGTGAAATTTACTGATACATAAATATAAATACATGCAGATACATGCTAAAATTCACATTTCCATGTTTTATGCTCGTGTGTATTAGCGATTGGAATATACGCAATTCGTAGATAATAATCATTCATAGCTAATCCGCCCCAAATATTTAAACTAGTTGCTTGTCCCTTTGTCTAAGGTCAAAGATGATAGCTTATATAATACGCAAAAATGATCCATATATATATGTTTAGGTTGATTTCACATTTTTAAGGAAGATTACAAGTATACCTCTACAGCTACTCTGTCACCAAGTGATTTTTTTTATGTATTTACATGATGATGCATGAAGATTTTTTTATATATAGGAACTGTATATTTGACTTTTGATCGTAGCAGATTTGGTTTGCAATATTATATTAATTGGAATTACCTGTATTTGGTTGTGAGGTGATGAACAAAGACCAAAATCTCTAGCTTTGCAAGCTCATTTCCTGGGCATGAATGGATTCCATTGCCAAATGGCAAGAAAGTATTAGGTTTTGGTGCCACCTGTTAATTCCAATCATTAAACAAACTAATTAAACAACGATTTCAACTGAATGGTCCTAGCCTCCCGCCCAATAAATATGCAGTATGCTTAAGGCACTAATATTATATTCCACGAGAAAAGTTCGGGTGAGAACTTTAAACAACGAAGTGCGAAATTTTTCGCGTTCACATATAATAAGTTAATGTTAATAATCTGGGCGATTCAATTTTTTGAGGTCATTTTGAGAAAAAACAATATAAAATCAAAGTTCGCAGTAATTATAAGTATGTCACCAGTCACCACGCCCCTCATTAAAAACGTTCAAAAAATTTCATGGCCCAAATGATAAACATTACCATTCAGAATATAAACATTGACGTGTAATTTGTGAACGCAAACTGTTCGCACGTCGTATTTTAAGACCGGTTCACTTTCCTCTGTATTCCTAATCCAAATTCAAAATAATTAAAACCTAATCACCTCAAATCTTGAAGGGTCAAACTTTTCTGGGTCAGGAAAATTGAGGGGGCTGTGATGAATATTTCTGAACAATGGCAAAACTTTCCATCCTTTTGGTATCAGGTAGCCTGTGATTGAAGAATCAGGATTAGGGTTTTTCAAATTAATTAATTATAAATGTAGAAAATTAAGGGTTAGGATTATGACCATCAAATTCAACATCTTCAACAGCTTCACGGAAGGTGAAAGAGAGAATGGAAGCAACTCTCATGGTTTCTTGAATGACTCTTGAAGTGAATGGCATTTTCTTGGTATCTTCCCAACTCAAAATTCTTCCTTGTCCACTTTCGTCTTTCTCCTTCATTATTGCCTCTTGTTCTTCCTGTAAATATAATCACATGTCACAACATTTTTAGCCATCTAATATAAGAAAACCACTGTACTAAGGACTAACATTATCTCATATTGTAGCTATCAAAATATGATCTGACCCAACGAGAAAAGTTCGGAAGAAAACAAGATTTAACGTAGGAAAAACGAAACGTACAAAATGTACAAAATGTGATCATAAATTATCTCATTCATATATATCAAATATAGCAAGCACTTTCAATAATTTGTTGATAGTTTATTGGGTCAATCTTAACCGAACTTGTTATTACTCAACAGGGTCAACAGGTAAATATTGATAAAAATGATATACTCACAATAACTACTACCTATGAGATAATCAATGTTGGTAGCTTAAACTAGCAAGAAAGTGGGGCTAATATATTGTAAACTCAATTATATAGCAAACTTAACTAGACGTGTAAGTAATAAATAAAGATAGTTAGATGATGCAAACTTACGTTACAACTCATGTTTATAAGCGAGCATTGTAACTCATGCACACAGTTTCAGTAATGTACAGTGATATAAGTAGTGATATAAGTGTGTGCATGAGTTACAACGTTTGTATGCATGGATTATAACGTCTGTGTGCTTCATTGACAATTCTTACCGTGACAGACCGAAGAAGGGAGGGATAATCAGCCAAGTACTTGATAATCCAAGTGAGGAGAGTCGCGGTAGTGTCTCTTGCAGCGAATATAACTCCAATCACATTATCCGCGATCTGCTCATCGATCAACCCTTCTTCGTCGCCCATAAACGACCCCAACAAGTCGCCTGTCGTTTGCCTGCTACTCCGTCTAGACGAGATGATATGGGCCAAGATACGGGCCAGTTGGGCCCGTGCCTTCATCGATTTGTTGAAGAGGGTCCCCGGAAGATTGAGGGGCATCGAGTTGTATCCCTTCTCAAGAACAGTGTAGCATCGCTTCAGATCTTCCCTGTATCGATTCTCATCGTCTCCCAAGACCGAGAGTAGCGCCACGTTGAATGTGTACTGATTAAGAATTCATCAATGCTTAGATTAGTTACTTAGACAAGTCTACATAATGGCATTGTCGTAAATATTCAGACAAGTCTGTTAGACGAGTGGCACTTCTGTAATTACTAAGACAAGTCTACACAGTGGCATTGTCGTAAATATTCAGACAAGTCTGTTAGACGAGTGGCACTTCTGTAATTACTTAGACAAGTCTGATCGCTAGAGTTAGTTAGTTTTTTAGCTTACTTTTGTATATAAATATAGGTCGATCCAATATCAATTTTTCAAAATTGATTCGGCTAGATTTACTAATCTTCAATGTGGATTTCTATTCTTCAAATTGTTACTATGTACACCATTACTATTCTTTCTAAGTAACCTATGTCTAAAAAATATATAAAGTTCGTGAGTGTTGGGCTAAACACATAAAATTTCATCCTAAAATCAACGGTTGAATAATGTAATCCATATACTAGTTTATTAGTCTCATCTTCCTATTGGAATTCTCTTTCCATATAAAATTAGTCTGAACTTCCGATGTGAGAATTTATTTAACAACCTGTAAAATATTATATATGTAGGGAAAAGTTCTGGTAAGAACAAAGTTTAACGTAGAAAAAACGAAGTTTTCGCGTTCACAGATAACAAGTCAACGTTCATAGTTTGAGCGATAATGTTCATAATCTGGCGATAAATTTTTTTGAGTCCATTTTCAGAAGTATGCCACCGCGTCCTCACTGAAAACGTTCAAAAAAAATTATGCCACAGATTATGAACATTATCATCCAGAATATGAACATTGACATGTAATTTGTGAACGCAATCTGTTCGTTTTTCCTACGTTAAGAGTTATTTGCACCAGAACTTTCCTCTATGTACGAATACGTAGAGGTTAGAGAGAGTTAGCTTACATTTTTGAGCTCATGAAAGGTGTTGATGGATGCAACATCTCGAGAATGGAGGTCAACGAGGCACTGGGAGGCGATACCGTCAATGGAGGAGACGAACCGACGCAAGGAATCCGGTGAGAAGGCGCGAAGAAGAAGCTTCCGGAGTCGGAAATGGTAGTCACCTTGGTTAAAGAAGATAGCGTGCTTACCAAGTATCCTCTCCTTGCTTGCAGGAAAAGTGGGCTTGAAAAGATGTGCTTTCTTAACCAACACCTCCCTTACTCCCTCCGGATTCGACACCATCACACATGGATATCCTAATATATGGCTCTTGAATATCCCTCCATATCTGTGTTAATTTGCATAAATATTAATGATTAAGAATAATCAAAACCTTGAAATTATATTCAAAACATATAGATGGTCATTTAGCTAGTACCAATCTAACAATCCATGAATATTCATGATCATGAATATGACAATGAATATTCATGATCATGAATATGACAATGAATATTCATGGTTAAGACATTAATGTTGAAGCATGATCTATATCGATGTTCACAACAAAATTTAATATGAAAAATAACAATAATGAAAATATACGTTTAAAAATGTTATGAACATTCACAAATGAATTTTTTTATCAAGACATTGAAAGTTCGAAGACATATGCTATGAACATAAACGATTTCTATGTTGCTATCTAAAATGTGATTGTTATATGCTTATTCCCCAACATATTACTAACATCTCCCACCAAAAAACAAATACTCTATATGAATTCATGGATTACTTCTCTTATAGTCAATTGATTAATTCTCTTATGTGATGGATTTAACGCACACTATACACTAATTATAATTTTTTAATATATCAAATTACATATACAATTTCGCATAATATCATAGCCAGATTCTATCCTGATTCCAAGTGTCATAGATTATCACCCGTTATTCACAATACATAATTAGAAAAGATAATTACTTGGCTTGTTTGGAGGCGAAGAAGAGACTTGGATCTTGAGAGTAAAGCTGAAAGGTTTCTCCGATGTAGGGCCAACCGAGGCTGCCCGGTGGAAGGCCGAGCCTTTTCCGGCCATCGTGGGCGGTGGAGGAGCGACGGCGACGGAAAGATAGAGTTAGTATCAGGCCGACGAGCAGCAGGAAAATTATAGTGGACACAAACATGATGGAAAAATCAGCTACTCGTTAGCCTTCATATATCATATATAGGGATGAATATATGATCGATTTGTGTTGGTTTGTTGGGAGTTTTATAGGCTGAAAGATCCGGTAATAACCTCCACGTGTCGTCTTGGAGGAGATTTTGCAACTCACAATATAATATGATACTATAAGATATATCTCTAATTAGTATTAAGTAGCGTGTGTTCCCGTACCATGTACGGGGTCGCATGTAATAAATATTTTAATAATATATTTATATTTTATACTATTAATTAGTTTATGTATTGTAATTTATACTTTATTGTATAATTTATAAATTATAGTTTATAGTTTACGATTTATGTTTTATAGTTTAAGTTCATTAATAACTCAATTTTATTAGATTGATAACATAATAATAGATAAAGATATATATATATATATATATATATATATATATATATATAAGATAAAGATATAATATGATAAAAGATAAAAATCAATTTTTTTTTTGTAATATAACCTATTAGATATCTTTTTGATTTTTTTTACTTATTTAATTCAAAGATATATTTCAAAATATAAAGTCGGATGATGTGGATGATGACATGGTGAATGATGTAGCATAGCTTAGAGGTCGACACATAGGCGAATTGAATATAAGGGCGACATGTGGCAAAACAACGTTCTGTTTTAGTATATGTATAGATAGTTTCGTTGAAAACATATCTTATAAACTCACATTAAATATTATTATCTTATATGTGAACCGTGAACATTATTATCTTATATATGAATCTTAACTATGAACATCTTAGATTTACTATGAAACTTATACGTAAAATAGTACTATAGATTTACATATAAGGTAATAATATTCCCAGTTTACTTCGCATTGTAAAAATTATTTTCACCCAATTCTCTCTCAATTAGAATTACCCTTTTAAAAGTGGATTGTCTAGAAGTCGGTCAATGATTGGACGACCATATATTTAGACGTTGAAAGTCGACTAATCGGAAAGTTTGATTGTAAAGCTAAATTTCAATTAGTGGTTTTCCACTGTCTAGATGATAGATAACTAGTTTGAGTTTATATGAACGCTTGAGTTTATGACGAGAACTATAAATTAAATTTATGTTAAAAATTATAATTTTTAACATAAATACTTTACAACGATATGCTATCGAAATTTAAACTCTTGTCCAACGCCGTCGACCGTATTTTAGAAGAGTGATTAGAAAATGAATTGGATATTAATTTGTAGTGTGAAAATGTTTGCCGAATCGGAGAAGAAATCCATGATCGAGGGAACACAACGCAAGGACATCGTTTTAATTGAGATATATATTGACTTTATTATAGTTGTTTTTAATACCATTATTATAGTAGTTGAAAACTGGATATTTATTTTTCGGTGTTGTTTTTATCGTTTTAATGACACTGTTGTGGAATAAAATGCAATTTTCAAATTAGAAAGTCTAATGCATCACACGACGAGGCTTGATAGTTGATCATCTTAATAGCTGATCATCCAAATATAGAGTAACTAATGGGTGATTATTAATCAGTAGAAAACAATTTTTAAAGTTTCAAAAACTCTAGGTACTTTTTCTCACAAGGCACTAACAAGATTATATAAAGTAAGATTATGCTGATAAATCACTTTTATAGCTTACATTGTCTATCTAGTGGTCATTTAAACCCACCTGAAGTTGAAAAAGACATCGACGAAATTATCATTAGTAAATCACTAAGCAAAGGAAACTATAAAATTAGAATATGGTAATAGCTTAAGAGAAAAGTTCGGGTAAAAACGAAGTGCGAAATTTTTCGCGGTCACAGATAACAAATTAACGTTCATAATTTGGGCGGTAATGTTTATAATCTGGCGATCATGTCCGTTCAGGTCATTTTAAGAAGCAAAATCAAAGTTCACATTAATTATAAAAATGTCACCGCAAAGTTCAAAAAATTTCACCGTCTAGATCATGAACATTATCATCCAGAATATGGAGGTGACCCTGATGCAAAAATATTGTTTTAATAACATTTATATTGACTTTTTTTAATACCATTATTATAGTATTTGACAATTAGAATTCTATTCTTTGTTATTGCTGTTGTTGTTGTCTATTGTTGAGTATGATAGATTTTTCTGTTCTGAAATCGGATACATTGTCAACTTAAAACGACCCGTGCATAACGATCTAACGAATAGTTTTCGCACGGGTTTTATAAAATATAAGTTTAGTTTAAATATAAAAATATCTTCGGTTAAAATATTTTGCGAAATTTATTTACCTTATACAAATTTAGTATAACTTTTAAACATAATTGTCTAATTTAAATTATTATCTAAATAGATAAAGTAAAAAGATATCAATTCTTTAATATAATTTATTTGAATTAGTATGATAAATATTTTTAATAAAGAGAGTGTTAATCAAACATTTTTTAAATATTTAAATATATTTCAATTTAAAGTATTTAAAATTTATAAATTATAAGATAAATTTTCTATATAATTATTAAATAACAGTTTTAAAGAAAACTTGCGGTTTATAGCAAGGCAATACAGATATTAAAAAATATCGTGTGATTTAAAATATAAAAAAGACAATACAGAAATTATGATTAAAGTTTGCCACGTGGCGATCTAAGAAATTAGAAAAAAAATTTAAAAGACTTGTTGAACGAGGGAATGCCATGTGGCAAAAAATGAGGATTACCTTGATAGTTTAATAGTAGATTACACATACTCACTCTTTAATAATTATATAAAATAAAATACATTGTTTTTAATATATTTTGTCCATAATCTAAAGGGTGTAGGCAACAAATGAAATTATATTTGGACCTCTTCTAAAACACACATAATGATAGAATCGATTACATGCTGAATTCAATGAACCAGAAACGTAAATTAGAACACTTCTTCGTCAGACCAAAACAGCTGTACTAATTCAACTTATACTTTAAAACTTTGTCAGCTTACAATTATAGTTTGGCTTTTAGCTTTTGCCCCCAGTAGAAAACTATAACTAGCCAATAGCACAACCTCAACATATAGAAGTCGGTAAAAAAAATGCAGCAGACGTATATCAGGCGGCAATTTTAAATGAGTGATATTAGATTAAATAAATGGAAAATCTAACTAACCCAATCCAAATAACAAAACTTTCAATAAAAATTCACACCACTTGCATTATTTTTGGAGCTCAAAACTTTTAATACATACATACTCAAATCATTACCTGAATTGTAATAATAATGGTGATATAAATATAAAAAAAACTATAGAGCACAATGCACACAGCTGCAAAGAAATGAGATACAAAAACAATAAAATCAATTTCAATGCCAAACAAACCTGAATATCACAGCAGAGACAAAAATGGTGCACAATTGCGAGACAGGGAAGAAGATCAGAGCCTGCAAAAGAATGGTAAAATGATTGTCCGGCGAAAGCTTTACTTAGCCAAGAAACAGCATAAAACAAGATAATGAATTACCTAGTTCGTTTGTAAAGCTAGCCCCTGTTTTGTGTATTCTCCATTGAAAAAATGGTACAAAAACATCAACTGTATTTTGAGTTGTATAAGTTTCATGAATCTTATCAGCTCTTTCGAGCAAATGCAGCGAGTGCATTAGCATGTGCTGGTGGAAGGGCGCTAAGAATAGGCTGCATATGTTCCCCATATGTCGAGATCAGATGTGAGAAAGCACCGCTTATAAGAGACTTCACTTCCGAGGTTTCAACAGGCGATAGCAAAACTTCTGCAAAAACTCTCACCAAATCTGGGACCAAAGACAGTATCTGTGCATGCAATATATTGTTTGGGTGCATTAAAATATTGTGAATAAACGATAGCATTACTGACAGAGCGAAAATGTGATGTGCGAATGATACCTGAGGGTTGGATGATAAAATAAGATTACCGATGCAGCTGTAAACAGCCATTGACTCTGCATGGTCTTCTTTCAAAGGGAGGACTCTGACAAAAACAGGAAGAACCTGAAGAGGGAAGATCAAGTGTCAGAATAAAGATGCTCTACCGTG
Organism: Oxyria digyna; assembly: GCA_029168935.1. Taxonomy (NCBI): domain Eukaryota; kingdom Viridiplantae; phylum Streptophyta; class Magnoliopsida; order Caryophyllales; family Polygonaceae; genus Oxyria; species Oxyria digyna. Next base: position 4,151,966 of record JAPVLV010000015.1, on the reverse strand, counting down.
TACGAGTTAACAGACGAATTTTAAACTAAAAAAGAACTCACTTGATGCAGTGGGATCGCCTCAGGATGAACCATAATCATCCTTGCCACAGCACCTGCAGCGTTATCCCTTACAGCATCGTCTGGTTCAGATCCACCGAATAATGGATATAGTCCTTTCAGCACATCAGCATAATATCTATGAAAGATGTGAGGCAAAACTTTCAAGCACAATGATTGGTTAACCGAAAGCCTAACATTCAATAAATTTCAGTCAAGAAAATGAGACAAAAAGGATACTTCAATGCCACATCTCCACCATTTTTACACATCTCTCCAGCACAGAAAGCAGCATTACGCCTATTTGTTGGGTCCGACGACAAGAGTTCTTTGACTACCAAAGGCATCACCATCTGAAATTTCATAGCTTATGTTTGAGGTTTAAAAATTTGAGGGTAAATTGCTGATGAATTGTATGAATAGAAGAAGATTACATCAACGTAGCCTGCAATTGGTGCACCCATATACTGAGCAACTTCTGCAAGGCATGCGACTACCATAGTACGGTCTTGTGGTGGACGTGAAGCTTGCTGCAGAAGGCAATGACCATTTCATGAAACAAATACAGAAAAAGAACCAAGGGGATGAAAAAGTTCAATAAGAGCAAAAGAAACTGCACCGCAAACTTTTTCAAAGGTCCAAAAAGCTTTGCCAAAATTGGTGCAAAATTGGGGCCCATCGACTTGGCAAAAGCAGGAAGTAGGTCTGAAACTGCATCCATTAGGACTTCATCATGATCCGAGTTATCCTCATCAACATCCCCATCTGATTCTACTTGTTGACAGGCAGATTCCTCACGAAGCAACATCAGTGTATTCTCCACAAGCTGTGGCATATCTATGAAACACACACCAAACTCATCAGTGGACCAGACCCCAAAAAGCTTATTAACTTACTGGATGAACAGAATGAAGTCAAACTAACAGGATTCGATAGCCGTATATCCAATATCCCTGACAATGTCTGCCACACTTGTACAAGCTTGGGCAACAACTTCCTTGTCATCATCTTCAGCCATTGTCTTGATATAAATGTTCATGATAGTATCTGAAAATCAATGTTAAAGATAAAGTGAGCAGGTGATGACAGTCACGTGCAGATAGTATGATAGGTTACGAACGTAACAATGTTAGATCAAAGAGTATTCTGACCAAGAACCCTGTTTGCCATTTCAACACGATCCTGCAGGGAAAGATTCAAGGAATTTATTAGCTTTTGCGGAAGATAAGAAAGAACTTTTTGATGCGCGAAGAATAAAAAGTTGTTTATCTGATGTTCCACTTACAGGATGACCTTGGCAGACTGCCTCTGTTGCCGTCAAAACATCTGAGAAAGCAAGTAAACTTTTCATGAGAATGACTAAAGAGCATACCAATTAACTCAGAAAAGGGATAGTCTTCTCTACAGCAAATACAAAAGGAGTAAGGGTGAAATGCGATTACAGAAAATAGGACCATGAATAATACTTATGTTTTTAAAACGAAATTTTGGATTATCCAAGTTTGTCTCCTTCCTTTGAAAGAATGCTCATAATTTTGAGCAGTATAAAAAAAGTAACACTACGATAAATAAGATAGCAGTAGTACACCATGAATAATACTTATGACTTATGACGGTTTCTATGAACTGAAACTGTCTAGAAAATATTTGCAGAGCACTTCAACAACTAGAAAAGGAATCATGAAGAAAACAATAACTTTATTATGCTAACAAATAATCCAAAGAAGTCAATCAGTATTATGTCAAGTAGTCAGTATACAGAAAAAGAACTCCATAAAAATAACACAAACAAATTGGAACCACTTACGTTTTAGAGAAGTAATAGTCTGAAGCCTAACGTCCTCGTGAAAGTATCCTGATTGGCGTACTAATATTTTGAGAGTTTCTTCCAGATAGCTAATGAAAAGAGTCAAAGAACCCAACTTTTGGTAATGGAAGCAAGTAAAACACAACTAATTACTCCCTGCCAATAATGCTCCAGAACCCTGAACCACAAGTTGGAAATTAATTACTTCGAACCACTTCAAGGAGAAATCATTTTATAGTTTAGGGGAACCATAAGACAGACTAAACAAAATAGGATACGGTGCAAATGAAGACTTTGTGTGTAGAGCAAATAAGCCCAAGGCCTGGGTTGCAGCTGCCTTTTCATCTAATACCCCTGTTCTTATGCTGATATTGCGAACTCTTGGCTCATCATGTGCTTCATCATCTGAGGAAACCCCACCAAAACCATTCATATTTTCTTCGGTATCAGACTCATCAATATCAACAGCAGATCCATCGTCAAGGTTGCAAGAGGTAAATGCCAAAGGTACAATGCGTGGGAGGTACTGAAATAAAAATAAGATGCTATAAATAAATTGCTACAGAAATTGTCATCCAAGATTCTTGACACCAGATGAGTTACAGAGAAGTGACAAATATACACAATTGGAAATAAACCAAATAAAAATCTATTTAAATACCTGTGTGAAACTGTCATCCAAGATTTCAGCCACATTGCTGAAAAACCCATGGGTATACTCCCGCAGTTCACTATATTCCAATGCAAAACCCTGAAAAATAATATACAAACATTTATCAATTCCTATATCTGTCATGTCACCACCAGATATCAAAGCTCCTAATCTATACTTACAGCAATAGCTGCTTCGATATAAGGTGGTAAAACCCGTTCCATCATTGCTTTTCCAACAGACATTGCAACAATTCCAACTAATTCAGTTGCCCTGGCCCGCAGGACTAGGTCCTCATCATTTGTACGAACCATAAAGTTTTCCATCAACTGAAGAACCCTTTCAGCGTATGGCAGGAAAGCTTGTTCAGATGCGGCTGCAACTGAGCCAATTGCGGACTAAAGAAAATTAAGGTAGAAGAACTTAATAGGTGAGTAGGAAATAAAACTTAAACAAAGACTAAAAAAGTAAAACAAGCTTTGCTTTACCATGCAAGTTTCCTGCAACTTCTTGGGGCTACTTTGTAAGGCACCCAGTAGTTTGGCCATTAAAGGATCTAGGAATGGAAGGAGTTCTTCACCCATATTCTCACAGAATGCAGCCAGAGCATAGTAAGACTTCTCCTGAAATATAAATTTCCATTCACCAGCATGACTTTGAAGTTAGACAACACAGTTCATAACTAGTAACTTTTGCAGTGAAATAATATCTGATTACCACTATACCTTAACTTCATCAGAAGCATCTTCAAGAGCACTCAATATGCAGGGAAGAACACTCTCATAATGAGACACTATCTCAGGCTGTAAATACTCCGCAAATTGGCCCAACGCAAAGGATGCAGCTCCTCTTACTACCTGCTCTGGATCTCTTAAAGCTCCCAAAACAATTTGAAGAATGGGCTGCAGATTCTCCTTCATTAAATTGACGCAGCCCTCTGAAATTACACCTAAAGATGTAACAGCAGCTTCTCTATGCTTCAGGTTAACATTCTGACTGCTTATAGATGCAAATTGAAGAACTGGAGCAAAAACTTGCTTAGGGACGTTTAGTGCCATAGTGTCTATAACTTCTGCCGCAGCTCGATCAGGTGCAAGGTCGTCGTCATCATCCCTATCACTCGACTCCGCTAGCAAAGGACACATAACATGCAGGATAGGATCTACCAGTTTGTGCTTTTTTAGTGACTTAGATTTGTACTTTGCCAGCCATGAAATTATTTGAATTGCCTGATTATTGAATATGAAATTAGCTATCTTAATAAACCATTAGAGATAACCGAAAAAAGGAGTTTCATGAAGACACATTAGAGCTAGAAGCAGCAGTAAGAGTATGATGATCTTATGTTACCTGATGACGAGTGCTAAGTTCCAAACTCTGATTAGAGCATACTTCAAGAGAGAACTGCACTATAGATTTCACTGAATCACCAAGAAGTGGTGCAGGTGACTCAATCAGCTCATCAAATATTTCAAAAGCAATGATGGCAACATCTTCTTCACCAGCGGCAAGACACTGCCTCGATACATTCAAAATGCTTGGTATGAAGTCACGGAATTGGACCTGCATTGCAAGCAAACCGATTGGAATACAAACATTTGCAGATATCTTTTGCCATATATTTTGAAGTACCAAGTTACCAGGACCATACAGCATATATTTCAAAACAAAAAATCCCATCATTACATTAAGCCTCGTTCTTCCATGTTTTTGCAAGAAAACAATCAATTAACTCAATTCCTAACCTAACCCACTATTCAATGCAATATTGCAGGTTTTTTATGCCAAAAAAAAAATATTGGAGGTTTTTGCTAGTCTGCTAAATTTCGTACTCTATGCACCTCCATATTAACTATTAAGCATTCTCAAAAAAAAAATTGTTTTGAAAAAGGTGGATGAGGCTTAATGCTGAGGTTAAGAGCATGGAAGGATGAGTAATAAAGATCTTACCACTTCGGCTCCATCAAGAGAGCACTCCAGAAATGATCCAACTGCCCTGACAAGCAGCAATAAATGGATAAGCAACACATCAACTAAACAGCATGTTTGCAGATATAGCTATCAGGGAGCAAGTGATTACTTCAGGGCAGCAATTCTGACACGATTGCTGGACTCATCTTGCAAGCACTTCAGTAAAAGCTTCTGCAAGTCAGGAAAATGAGGCCGAAATGTATCTCCTATAGTTTCTGTCAACGAGCTGAATAAGACCAATGCCACCTATTATTCACACAAAGTTTAGGTTGGTTAGTTAATTAGTCAGTCTTATATATTATGATCAAGAAATAAGTCTTATATATTAGTCAGTTTTTTCCTGAATAAAGACAACATTACATCTATAGATTAGCTAAAAAGATATGACATATTAGTGTGGCACACCAAGTATGTGGCTGAATGTGTGGATAGTACTACTTATACAATTGATGTCATTCTTTTAACCGCCAGAACAGTACATCTGGGTCATCTAAGAGAGCATAACCGCAGATACAAAAAAAAAAATTAAGGTGAAATAGATCAACAAAACAAGGAACAACTAAACAGACAATAGTTCCAAATGCCAGATGAGGATGTTTTGGTAAATCAAGAGCTCTTTTGTTTTTAGGGCAGGGAGCTCTTTTACCGGTGATTCTAGTGAGGATGAACAGAAAATAAAGATAGCTCGCTAATTACCTCTCGATGATCCTCTTGGGGATTCTGAGTGCATTGAAAAAGAAATGGCAACAAATCGGGCCATTCCCCAGCCGGAACAGCATACTTCGCAATGATGCTAACTACATTTGCACTAGCTCGTCTCACAGGAGGGCTGCAAGTATAAGACCATCAAGGAGGACATCTTTTTAGGCATTTGATTAAAACAAGTGGTGCAACATTGATAGCTACATTTCTATGGCAAACTCTAATAACTAGTGCAACATTTGGTAATAATTGCCGCAGTTCAAGTACAGCCTAGCCAATCTAGACCAATGAACTAAAATTTAGCCTGATTCCTATAACATTCTGATTAAACACCACGCTACACATGCCAGAACATTCTGATTAACTACATTTCTGTAGCATTATTTACAATGCAAACACTTATAACTGGTGCAAAATTTTGAAAAAATTGTCAGAGTGCAAGTACAAGCTAGCCAATCTAGACAAATGCACAATAATTTTTACGAATAAAATTTGCGAGGCAAGTCTAATATTCAGACAACAACTTCTAGTTATAGCCTGACTCCCATAGTTAACCATACTCGGAGCATTCTGATTAAACACAACGCGACACATTCCAGAGCCAACATCAACCACAAATTTTGTAAAAATTGCCTAAGTTCAAGTACAACCTAGCCAATCTAGACCAATGAACAAAAGTTATAGCCTGATTCCTATAACATTCTGATTAAAAACGACATGATACATGCCAGAACCACCATCAATCACAACACGACACATGCCAGAACATTCTGATTAACCACATTTCTTTAGCAGTATTTACAATGCAAACACTGATAGCTGGTGCAAAATTTCGAAAATATTTCCGAAGTGCAAGTACAACCTATCCAACTACCCGGAGCAATCTGATTAGATAACACCCGACACAAGCCATAACAACCATCAACTACAAATTCCATCGTCAAATGCAAATAACCATACCTGTGCTCAAGAGTAATGCTTTCAATAAGCGACTGCTTTACAAGCTGCCGGAGCTGCGGGGAGAGCTTAGGCCAGTGACCAGTGATCTTCTTCCGGAGCAACACAGCAGCGAGTTGGCGGACATTAGGTGTCTTGGCCGTACGAAGATGGTGAATCAAAGCCGGAATTACCTGAGGATCCTTTGCCAAACGCTTAATCTGATCTTCAGCTTGCCGGCGGGCGTCGTTGTCGGGCATTAAGAATTGAATGAGCAGAAGCTCCAAAGACTGCGACATCTTCGCCGAGCAAGGAGAAGGTTTGGTTGCGCTTTCTGCAGGGAAGAAGAGATGAAGGGACTAGGGTTTTAGGATGACGGTGTTTGTATAATATAAAGATTTTTCTGCCCCGCTAACTATTTAAATTGAATAATATAATAATTTTCTGTTTCTACATTTAATTGCTGTTGTAAGAGAAATTACAAATAAGGCCCAAAGTATTAAAGTATTTTTAATTTTTTAGTATGGCTAGAAATATATATCTTATAGAATTTCTATAGACTAGGATATATATCTTATACAAACATATAGTCCTTCCGGAATAATAATATATAAGATTCTATCTTTTTTTTAACAATATTTACGATCTTGAATTTTCTTTCTTGACACTATTATATTAAGAGGATTGACGGAAAGAAACATTGACTTCTGTGCAGAAATGAGATATTTATGTTTGGGATAGAGATATTTTAATCATTTGTTTGTATACATTGGGTATAGAAAATCGGTATTGGAATGAGTTAATCGTGTTTTTGTGTTTGGTAGAATAGATATGAGTATAGCCGTATAGGGAATGAGTCATTAACAACAAATTACACTAAATCTCATACCCAAATAACAATCAAAGGTATGACTTATACCTAAGTTTCTAATCTATCTCTCCCTCTACCAAACGCTAAAGGCTAAGAATCACTCAAACCGTTCCTCATATCCAACCCGATTTCTGATTCCAACCCGATTTCTATCTCGATACCAAACGAACCCTTAGACATATAATATTTTAAAAATATCAAATTTTGAGATACATGATTATTTGATTGACCAAAAAGATGTTTCCACTCATAAAAATAACATTTCGAGCCTTTATGTTAAGGGTTTGGTTCCGGTGAGAATAATTTTTAAAATGAGAACGTGAGAATGATTAATGTACACCAAAATATACTTGAATGTGCATCAAAATATACTTAAATGTGCATTAAATTTTTTGATGCACATCCTTTGAAAAAGTGATGCACATATACAATTTTTACCTAATGTTCTTCAATTTCTCCATAAATTTTCTTTAAAAAATAAAAGTTTTTCAAATTTTAGATGTTGTTAAGTTTATCAATAAATGTGCACCAAATTAATACTAAATGTGCACCAATTTACTACTAATGTGCATCATTCTCACGTTCGTATTTAAAAAGTTATTCTTACCGGACACTTTCCCTTATGTTAATGCTATCTTTTCATTACTAAACAGCTGAAGTATTTCAAAAAAGAAACTGAAAGAGGATGAAATATTAACATCCATACAAAGATTCCAAGCCATCAATAATCTAAAAAACATATACAACAGCAAAAACAAATCACAGTTATATATTATATTCCATGCCTGAAACCGAGCCATAGAAGTTAACTCTAATTCTATTCAGCATAAACATGACTTTTCACAAGAAATCATTCCCCGTGAAGTCCTCGTCTTCACTGCTGTAATCATCCAACAGCTCATCTTCACTGTCATAGTCTTCCCCATCACTCATAATCTCTATCATCCCACCTCCACCATTCAACCCAGCTTGATTCACAAAGAAATCCACATCTTCTTCATCCAAATCATCATCGTCGTCGTCGTCTTCCATCCCACTCCCACCATCATCATCATCGTCGTCGCCGCTACCGTCATTCCCACTGTCTTCATCACCTTCTAAAATAGGACCGAGAATTGGATCCACATCAATGTCATCGTCATCGTCATCGTCGTCTTCATCATCTTCACTCTCCTCTGCATCATCGGGATCTGAATCGTCGTCTGTCGGTCTCCTTCGGCCAATCTCGTATATACGAGCTGATGAGACCATGTCGGCTGGATCATCGAGCGTTACGAGCCCAACGATCGAGTCTGTTGGCTCGGCTGCAAAGTCGAGCACGCATCGGTCGACCGACGTTGTGGCAATGTCTGAGTAGTTTATGGCGTCGAGAGTCCGGAAAGCTGCAAAAAGCGGGTGTTTGGCTCGACGCGTGTGGACTGCTGACATGGCGTCGTCTAGGTTTCTCCTAAGGATTGCATACAGCACATCTCCTTGACGGTTGAATGTGATTGTCGTTTGGTCCAATGAAGGCACACTTCTCAGTAGCCTGAACTTTCGCAGATCCCACACTTCAGAATTTATCACAACCTGTCAAGATTTGTGTTGTTAATACAAAAACAAAGATTCAAGAAGCAAGCTTTGTGAATCCGTACCTCATTTCCAGCAGGATGGAAGCCGCCGCCACCATAGTCAGTAAACTGGTCAAATCTGTGTACATGGGATGCAGAGCGACGGTCCCACAAGACCCCGTTCCAGAGAAGCAATGTATCATCGGGGCTGAAGTGCACGAGTGAGTAAGATTGACCTCGAGAAGAAGTGGAAGACGTGTCGGAAAGTTTCTGATCCAATTGGAAAGTTCTGACATCATACAAGAGTATATCCCGTTCTGATGTATCAGCAGATAGAGCTGCCAAAACAGTCCCTGAATGGCCAAATTTTGCAGCTTTGCAATCTTCAAACCAATGGGTGGGCCCACCGGTTACGGAGGAAGCATCCCACAGCTTCACATCATACGTGCTTGAAGAAAGCAAAAGTTGGGTATCATCGCCGCAATACGAATCGACCATTGTAATAGGTGATTGGTGGGCCATGCATGTTTCTAGTACTGTACCATTGTAACTGTCAAATGTCTTGAGCTCCCCATTATGAAAACCTGCTGCAAGCTGTTTGTCTCCAAGGAAAGTCATACTAGTAAGAAGGGAGCTAGCATCATCCCGGCAACTCCTCATTGGCCTGAATCTGCTATAGACGAACTGACGGTCTTTTCTGTTCCCGTGGGTCCCACCATACATGCTTCTATACTCTCGTGTGCTTAGCCGAGCTGTCACGTTTGACGGAGTATCGAGGCTTCGTCTTGGTTCAGGACACACGTGTGGGTGTAACAGAGATAGTGGGGGGAGGGTGGTGATTGGAGCAGGGCATTGACGGTGTTGATGCTTCAAGTACTGAACAACTATGGAATCAAGAGATAGTCGATCAGGCCCACCAGACTGAAGATCTGGCTGGGAGAATCCTGCTGGAGTTTCAGATTCATCCAAATTATCAGAAGGCATCATGTGGGCGCCTTTTCCTAAGGAATCTTTTAAACCGGAAACAGGAGTGAAGAAACCCGATGAGTCAAAGAAATTCATTCTACGTCCAGTGTTGGGAGTCTGGAAGGTTGGGGAACGAAGTCCCGGGTCCCCGGTATTTAGACGTTTGACTGAAGTTGAACTCATCTCCTTCGTTTCAGTTAGTTTCCTTTTCATTGGCAACACAATTGGACTCTTGATTTGGGTTTCTGGATCTACAGTAGGTTTTTCTACTGCACTTGGGGATTCAGCACACTTCATTGAACTAGATTGTACTTTCCTGAAAGTTGGTGTCTGCAAATCACTGGATTGAATCTGACTTTTTGACGCACTGAGACTAGATGAAAAAACTAGAGGCTTTTTCTTTACAGACTCATCTGAATCGGATTTACCTTGATCATCCTGCCCAGCAATGGATTTAAGTCCACTACTAAGGAATCCACCAGAGATTCGACAAGATGGCCACTGAATCTGGAAATATGGTAGCTCTTGAGCCGAAACATGGTGAGCTAAGGATGATGGGGCCACCAAGGATGGCAAAGGTGTCAACTGAGCCTCCTTCAGTAACGCTGCAGCACTTGTACCTAAACCACATGCTTGAAGATGCTCATGTATCAGCAGCAAAAGTTCCCTGAAAATACCACACAAAAATAGGAAAACTAAGGTAGGTAAAGATATTCACCAATAAGCAAAAAGTGTGAAGACAAGCCAAACTCAATGGATATACCTCGAATGATATGAGATAGGAGTAGCTGCAGCAATAGCAGCTCTCTCTATACGTCTCAGTGTAGGGGTTGCGGCATCAGTAGCAGCTAACGTACTTGCACGTCCCGAATTGGTCACAATCTATACAAAGATATGTCACAGAAGATCATTACGCCTAGGACAGAAATAAGAAGTATGCTTCCATTGCATGCATGCTTGAGATTAACCTTGAGATTGCAACCATATACAACTCAAAGAAAGGTGGTATTAAAATCTTCTTTTTTAAAGTTTTACCAAAAATAAATTTTCTTTAAAACAGATTTTAAGTGGTCCCTCGAAAAAACCACAGGTAATGACTGAATGAAGCCCCCATGAGTATGTCTTAGATGATCATACTAAATAGCAGTACACCGAAATGGATCATCATATACTAGATTGTTTAAGCAGGTATATCAGAAGAGGTCAAAAAAAGGCATAAGCAACATGTTCACAAAAAATCTCTAATAATAAACAAGCATCTGAATCAATTTTCTTACCGCAATTAGCTCAAGAGAAACCTGGGTGAGCTCTGTTTGCCATCTGCTTTGCTCAGTTCCAGAGGCATGGCTGCTTAAATCTCGAATAAGCTCTGAGAGCTTTTTGCCAACCTATAAATACAAAATCATTAATATCGAACACTCAATCTGCACACAAATATTACATTGATCATTTACAACCAAAAGAATTTCAAACTCTGCTGCAATCATTCAAGGCAAACTGAACTCTTGAAATTGTTTATGCAGGGATGGACAAAATTTTAAGAGATGATTAATCAATAAAGACGAGTATTTAGTAATTTATAAGACAGTTAATGAAGTTTGATCACAGATTGGAGAAACAAAAAACAAAATAAAAAATGCACACCAGAAATCAGATCCAAAAAAATTGGACTAGAAACAAACAAGCCTTTCCAGTTACTTGGTTCATTCACACTATCAGCAATCCACCAACATAGTTATTTTGCTCATAAACATGACTAATGAATTTTAAAAAGCAGGAATTTACCTGAAGTTTTGTCAATATATGTGCAATTGCTTCATCCCTGGCTAAACCAAGAAGCACTCGGCAGGCAAGTGCACGGAGACAATCAAGCATAGCAGGAGGAGTAACTATGCGTGTCTGAATTAGCTGAAGCAGAATCTTAATACCACTATTTGATCGAACAGCATCTCTAGCCTGTCGGTATCCTTGTTCCAACTGGGCAGCAAGCCCAGCACATCCTGCTCCAACACCCAGTGATATTCTTCGATCACCAACCAAACCAGATGCAGCTGAAACTGGCGTTTGTATAGCTTCACCACTATTACGCTCCCGTTGTTCACTTTGAATTGGCATAGAAACAGCATTCTGTTCTCTATTCTCTGTACCAGGACCACTAGATCCCTGGACAGAGAGAGAGTGGTTACCTTGAATGAGCTGTGATGGCTTATTGCTGATGGAAGGTGGAGGACACACAAGATTCACCAGCACATTTAGAGCTTGCTGAACAATCTGACAAAATCAAGCATAATCAAAGTTAATTCAAATTCGGCAGGACAGTGGTTCTCACGGGAATATAAGATCTTACCTCAGGATCAGAATAACCAGGACCACTAGCAGCATCCAAAATGACAGCGATACCAACACGATTATTACTTAATACCGTAGTTACAATCAGCTTGCGAGTATAAGGAACCAACGTGACAATCTGGAGAACACCTAATGCATACTGAAGTAAGTCATGCAAATAACGTTCAACCGGTGGAGCCTACAAAAGCATTAAATAATAATGTATTATTGATCAGTATAGGAGAAAATCCCAAAAAAAAAGAGCCAGATAGAGGTGACTTTATTTTGTATTCCCTAAATTTCCATTCCAATTCCCTTATTAGCAGCCCATTTGCCATGAGGATTACAAGAATAAGTACCTGACATAACTCCAGCATTGTCACATGCCCATTACAGGCAAGGAACTTATCAACTGCAGACCATCTAGCTCTAGCAAATGCAGGTCCAAGCTTTCGATCTTTTTGTATCTGAATAAGAACTGTATCCATGGCCTCGTTACTAATGTCAAGGGGCTTATAAGCAGCCTTGACACTGGGGATATTCCGAGCAGCACTGCGACTGCTTTTATTTGGACGAAGAGAATCCACAAGCAAAAGAAGCTGTGCTCTGAAGTATTGCCGCAAAGCAACACTAGTGTGATAGGCTATTTGTTTTTCAGATGATGTTAGTACTTCATTAGATCGATCATTTCTATGTGATCCGGAATTAGGTCCCAATGTCCCAGAATTAACTCCTGATCTCACAGATGCAGCCTCGTGCAAGTGACCAAGTAACTTTTGCAATCCCTCAAGAGCATCAAAAGCATCAAGAATTGCTCTAAAAGAAAATACAGCTGCAAAAAATAAAGCAGCATTTTTCCGTGCTTGATCCTGTGAGCAATCAAGAAGCTGGAGACCCACCTGAACCACCTCATGGACAGTATGTGAAGGGAGGGTACAAACGTGCTCCATAACCCCCTGAAAGAGAAATCAATAAATATATTCAATAACCAAGGGTAACATCAATTCAAACTTGGCAAAGATCTGTGATTTTACCTGAAGGGATCCAATGGTAAATAAGCAAGATGAGAGACCAAAAAAGGTATAAGAAGCTCTTGGAACAGCAAGCAGCTTTTGCATGCCACCACGATCTACGAATAGTGCTGCAAACTTTTTGTGAGCAGCCAATGCACAAATTAATTTAAGCACATCAGGCAAGAGGATGGCAGCCTCTATCTCATCTGCTAGTTTAGAATATCTTTGCAACAAAACAAGGCAGACATCTACTCCCTTCTCTTGCATCACAGGTCCAAGAACCTCGATATATTCTCCAAGAATGACAAGACACTGGATACAGAACTTCTCTCTGTGCTGTGCCAGTAATTCACAATCTGGGATCATGACGTCAACAATGTCCTCAACAGCCTCTGTGTCTCCAGACTCTCCACCACCACCATTTGATGCAACAACCCCATCATTTGATGCAACAACCCCATTAGCATGAGAGTTCCTGTGCAGCAACTCAGCAACCAAAAATACAATTTTAGAATTAAAAAAAATGAACAAGACACACATCGAAAAGTGAGAGAGCTCGAGAAGCAGTTATGTATCCAACCTTGAAGCTTCAACTGCGGAAGCAGCATCTATAACTGTAGATGCCGCTCTAGAAGCAGCTAAAACCGCAGAATCTTCATTATTGCTTGCTTTGAATTCCTGATAATGAGGTAAGAACATTAGAATCAGAAAAAATCTATGATTCAATATATTGCATCTAAACTCTACTGTGAAGCAAAGGGGCAAATCAAAATAAGTAAAACTGCAGGAAGAATGTTGTAAATTACATCCAGAGCAGCACTTTTGACCAGCTCAGCAGCAGCATCACCAGCAGCTTTGACAGCTTCAGCAGGTGCATTGGCTGCACGTGCTTCAGCTTCAGCAGCTCTTACAGCAGATTTCACCAGATCAGATATATCCCGGGACCCGACCTTACAGGCATTAATATCCTCCTCAGGGGCGCAATTATCAGCAACCACCCTGCTTACTACCTTTGTATCATCTGCTACTTCTTTCCCATCAGAAAATTTAAGCAGACTCCTGTCTGCGGTACTATGTGACTGTGCTAACCGGCTTCCAGACACAGGGGAGACAATAGATTGCTCATTCTCTAGAGCACTTTCGTGAACTTTGGTTCTATCCCTAGATCTTGACAATGAACGGGTCAGTTTACGCCTCAAGGAATCATCTCTAATATTATCATCAACATCTTCGTTACCACTGGATCTTCCTGCACAAGTGCTTTCATGAGTTTTCAGCTTACCAACATCTGTAACTTGGACCAAATCACCATGTTGATTACCTTTAATCCAATCTTCTTCTCCGTGCACCAGTTGACCGGCATTGCTATCATCGCTTCTCCCAGTTCTTAGGTCAAGCAAAGATCCAATTTCCAGAGTCCTTGCTTCACCAAAAGGAACGGCATCCAACGGTTGGTTCGCGCGAGCACGGCCATCATCTCTAGCTCTGCCACTTACATTGTTAGTGCTCTTGTTCTCTGTTATATGACTATGTTGACTGACACTTGTCTCCCCCAAAATCCTAATACGAAGATAATGCATAAGCTTGGCCGACAAGCCCGACGTTAACACATCTTCAAGTAATTGACCTGCACTGCAACAATTAACTTCAAAATCAGACACAGGCCCAGAAAGTAATATAAGAAAAGAGTCAAATGTTAAGCATGAAGGTATAGTTAGTGTGATGATTAAGCATAAAGGTAATTTTTCATACCCAGTAAGACAAACAGCAAGAAGACCAGTGGAGTAGGTTTTACGCATCTCAAAATCAGAAGATTTATCCACCCCTAGTTCTGCCTTACTTTGGTCGGCAGATGAACTGGCATTGTCATGCGTAGCCCATTCCTTTATGTTCTCCAATACATCTTCTTCAAATACATGAGGAAACTGCAAAACCAATACCCTTAATATAAATAGAAACCCACCACAGTTGCTACATAAGAGCATTGCAGAATGCTGGAATTGAAGTAAAATAAAATACTGAGATGTTTTACCATCCATGTTGGTGAACAGCTGAGAAGCAGCCTAGTAGCTGCTGCCTGGACAGCCATGGAGTATCTTGTTTCCGAAAGATATGTTGATGAAATCAATTCAAAGAAATCGTCATTCTCCTGTTCACAGACAATGAAAAATTAATTTAAGTTAAGCATCAACCGAAAGGCCTATAAAAATTAAGTATGATAACAACCAGCTTCAAAAAAACACAATGTCCAAAAAATATGTAGATGAAGAATTACCCGAATTAAATTAGCTAGACGTCCAATTACATGCAAAGACCTTGCACTGGCATTATTAGGAGAGGAATGTCCAGTCTCTTTCATATATCTGCATCAATGAACATGAAAGAGTGAAACTAGTTCACAAAAACAAACTAACATCATAGTCTAACTATGACAGACCCCACCACCTGGTTTTACAATTCACAGACAAATAGATCCAAACAATTAGTAGATAGGATTCAAATGGAACGCTGGAATATTGTGGTTTATTTTACGCACAGCCCTCTAGAATAATATATAATGATGGGAAGCATAGAGCAACTCGAGTAAAATCAATTCATCTTACCTAAATTTAACCCTATAGAACCAGGTTTGGATTAACATGCATTTACATTGGCCAAAACAAATGGTGAAGAACCAGTTTACAACCACTTCTAACAGAATGAACTGCGGCTAAGGACCACTTTCCATATAGTCAAGTATGGCCACACAACAAATGGCTCCTCTGATCATTTTTCCTCTCAAAAAAGCAGACTTGCTTATGTCCTTAAATCTAAACTGGAGTGACACTGAATAGTCTTATCTGAACTGGAAAGTGAATTCCTACTTATACACCTCCATCCTTTCATTTACATGGCAGAGGTCATTGTGGAACCTCGAGTGTTGTGAACCCCACCCACCCCCTACCCTAAAAACAATATAAATAATAACACGGAACCAATAAAATGATAAATAGTGCTGTGGAAATCCAAATAGAATACAGCCTGGGCGAGGGAATACTTGCCCTCCAGCTATGTTCATAGTGCATGCAAATGTTTTCGGGTTACAATCCGTTCCTTATTGTAAAGATTGAAGAAACACTCCCTAAAAGTATCAATCCTAATAATAAAGGTTAAAAGCAATCCCAAATTAGATAGACAAGGACTGGGACGCCTGGACTCGTCTATGAGAAAAGGGTCTATTCTGATGCAAATATTTTAAAAACAGCATCTAGCCATGCACTCAACTGCAATCCAAACTTCCATTAGAAGAACAATTAGTCTGTACTCTATTTCAACTCAAAACTTATAAGATGTAAACTCTACTACATCAAGCTCTTTAGACTTTTAGTCTTCAATCGTGGACTAGTCTATGAGAAAAGGGTGTATTCTAATGCAAATATTTTAAAAACAGTATCTAGCCATGCACTCAACTGCAATCCAAACCTCCATAATAAGAACAATTAGCGTGTACTCTATTTCAACTCAAAACTTATAAGATGTAAACTCTACTACATCAAGCTCTTTAGACTTTTAGTCTTCAATCGTAGACTAGTCTATGAGAAAAGGGTGTATTCTAATGCAAATATTTTAAAAACAGCATCTAGCCATGCACTCAACTGCAATCCAAACCTTCATAACAACACAACAATAATCAACCCAGATTGTTCCCTAGGGGGGGCGAGATGGGGACAATCCATACCCCGAAAACTTGTCAGGAGGATGTGAACCAACAATACCAAGACAGAGCTAAAATAACAAAGATGAAAAATAGAATTCAATGACTCGAAAAGGGACAAGAAATAATCTAGGACTAAGGCTCGAAAAACCCTGTGTGTGTTGAGCTCCTACACCCACACTCCATGCAATCCTCTATGATATGAATAATTAGTTTGTACTCTACTCCAATTCAAAACTTCTAAGATGGTAACTCTACTACATCAAGCTCTTTACACTTTCCTGCAACAACATCTCAATATGGTCTTCAATCCTTCAACCTACCAGATGGACTATAAGAACAGTTAACGAGGGAAAGCTAGTCCAAATATCTCAAACAATTTCCAAGTCATAACGCACAAGTGAATGGAGCATTACGTAGGAAACTCTATATAAACTTTAAACATTTCCATAGCAGAAAGAGAGAGAGAGAAGAGGAGAAAGGAGACAAACCTAGCCTCTTCCTTTTCGAGAATCGAAGCTAGGGCATGAAGAGCCGTGGGGTTAGGGTTCTCCTGAGACGAAGTGATCATGTTCATCAACTTCTGAGCCTTGGTTACCAACACCTCATCTTCCCCCGTTACCTCCACCTCCTGCGGCTGTTCCTCTTCCGATACCGGCGGTTGCTCTGGCGCATCCGAACCGGAATTCGATTGAGAAGCGTCCATTTCCGGCTCCATTAATCAAGCATAAACAATCAAATTCCCCTCTTTGCAGCTGAAATCCCGCACTATCGCTGTGGAATCGTCCGTGTTTGTCAGGGAAGGCCGGTTTGGCTTCAAAGCTTGGAGCTTTTATTGTGCGCTAATAGCCTAATAGTGTTACGGGGAGGAGGTGGAGGCTTCCACAGAAAGGGCGGAATCGGGTTAAAATATGGCTATTTATATACGGGTCAGGTTTTGCTCTATTCGGGTTGGTTGAAAACGGGTAAGCCCACTTCGACTCATGACCGGCCCATAATTAAAAATTAAAATACAGGACCGTATAATTACATAATTAGTAGGATTAGTTCCCGCGCCATACGCGGGTTTATATAACTCGATACAGTTAATAAGTAGTACGAAGTATTATGTAATATATAATTTTATATGAAAATAACTTGATATCTTAAATGATATTGATATATAATTAAGTTTCAAAATTTTAAATATAATAAACAACGAATATTAATGAATTTTTATACCAAAAATCTTATTTGATCAAATTATCATAGGTCAATTTTTAACAAATTTAAATAAATTAATTTCAACATATATAAAACTATATCATTTAAAACACTACCATAACACAAAAATATAATCTTTTCTCTTATTTATTAAGAAATCAATCTTTTTGTGATATGTCATATCAAAAAAATTAAATTATAAATTTGTAAAATAACATAATAGAATATTGGGAGGTCAAAGTCTAAAAACATTAACACATAAAAATCTTTTTGTAATCTGAAAGATCTTAAGCAATCTTTTTGGGATATTTTTGCAAATGATTTTCTAGATATAATCATTTTTTTAAGAAAATTACAATAAATAATAAAAATTATGACCAATAAAATGGCGTCAAGTGGATGGCCTGAATGAAGAGTATGTCACGTGGCATAGTTAGAATTGGAGGAAGATGATTTGTTTTAGTAGTTATATAGAGATTATGATTAAGATTTTTTACTTTAGTAATGATTTATGTTTATTCAGATTTAGAGCGGTAAATCAGGTCGTCGAATCCGGTCATTTCAAGTTGGAACGGGTAAGGTCAATTTGAATGGTGGATCAAACTCGGGTCAATATAGGTTAGCGCGCTCGGAAAATTGATATCTACATTAAAGCATGTTTGCAAACAATATCTAATAAACAATAACAATAATATGCCTCATTATATCTCAATAACGAGGTATGAGAGAGTCAAAATTGGATATTTACTTACCCCGACATCCGAACAAGTTGAGAGGAAGTAATTTAAAGACCCAAAAGCATAAGAGCCTACACTTACCCTGATTTTTTACGCGGGAAATTTGTATCAATTGGCCTGAAATCGGACTTTAACCGACTCAATAACAACCTGAATCTGTCTCGATCGATTAAACTTACATACAAGTAAGATCTTTTGTACGAGTAAGAGTGTTAGTACTATCATAAGGCATTTGTTGCAACATGAACAGGATTTTCTTATAGACAAACCCAAAAAATTGTACAAAAAATTATAACTCATTCAGTTTATAGTATGCACATATCATACACCAGCCTAATTCTATGGGCCTATGGCCATCAGTTTCATCTCTATACATTCTCTGTTAGTATTTACATGGTTGTCTAGAGGCTTTTAAAACTGTCATACGGCGAAGGCGCGAGGTTCACTTCCTCCTGCGAAACACAACCAATGTAAGCCAGTACAAACAAACAATCCTTAAACAGACCACACAGAAGAAAACATGAAACAAAACTTACTTGTTGCATAAAAGTAAGGCTAGGAGTATGAGCAAAGCACTCAATCCCACTAAATCCTTGAGCATCAAGGCTTTCATCTCCAAGCATCCTCAATCTATCAAGCTCCGGTAACACAACCGAGCCAAGATCAGGCCTATCTTTCCTCCTCAACTCTGCACATTTAAGTGACATTTCTGCAAAGCTTGTAGTCTCTTCAATTGGCCAATCAACAATAGCTGGATCAAGCATATCACTAAGAGTTCCCATCTCCAATGCACGCCCTACATAATGCGTCAATCCCATTGGCGGTTTAGCGGTTATAATCTGCAGCAACAAGATTCCAAGAGAGTACACATCTGACTTAACACCAAGCATTCCAGTTTGTTGGTACTCAGGATCTATGTAGCAGAAAGTTCCTGCAGTAGACGTCATTCGGTATTGAGTCACAGTATTGGCTAATGATGAAGGAACGAGCCTGGCTAGTCCCACGTCGCTTATCTTGCTCACTAAGTTTCGGTCAAGAAGAATGTTCGCTGGCTTGAGGTCGCGGTGGACCAATGGCTCGGGTTTGGTTTGGTGTAGGAAAAGTAGACCGGTTGCTATCTCTGCTGCTATACGGAATCTGTGTTGCCATGGGATTGGTGGGGTACCGCCTTTGCAGAAAAGTCGGTCTTCTAAGCTACCGTGGTGCAGGTACTCGTATACTAAGCAACCGTATTCAGGGCAGGCTCCTAGGAGAAGAACCATGTGTGGATGCCTGATTCTACATAGTACTTTAACCTGAACAAATATAAGGTACTGAATAGTGAATACTGATGTCATATTGTACAGTTCATGGTAAAGTTCAAGAATAAGGGACTGAATAGTGAATACTGATGTCCTAAGGTACAGTTCATAGTAGTGTTCAAGAATAAGGTACTGAATAGTGAATACTGATGTCATATTTTACAGTTCATACTTCATAGTAGAGTTCAAGAATAAGGAACTGAATAGTGAATACTGATGTCATATTGTACAGTTCATAGTAAGAGTTCAAGTATAAGGTACTGAATAGTTAATACTGATGTTATATTGACATATTGTACAGTTCATAGTAGAGTTCAAGAATAAGGTACTAAATAGTGAATACTTATGTCATATTGTACAGTTCATAGTAGATTTCAAGAATGTTTTAGTGTATCATGTGCTTAAGTACATCCAAATGTCATTTTCCTATTAGAAGAAACATTTCCAAGAGATGTTACATTTTCAAGGAAACAGAATTGTTAACTTGAATTTAATACCTCTTGTTGGAACTGAGATCTTCCTTGAGCAGCATCAGGACGAAGAACTTTAATGGCGACAGCAGTGTGATCAAGATGAGCTTTAAAAACAGGTCCATAACCACCTTCACCGATCTTACGAGTCTGTGCAAAATACTCGGTTGCAACCTCAATCTCTTCGATTGTGTATCGTCTGTAACTCATATCTGCATGTGAAAAAGAACCCATTGACTCGCCTTCGTCTCCTTCTTGAAGCGCTTTCATTTCAACCGCCATTCTTTTCTTAGCTTCAAGTTCAGCAACTCTTTTTGCAGCTTCTGCAGCCTCCATTGCAGCTTTAGATTTCGCCTTCTCTTTCTCCACAAGCTCGAGTGCAGATTCCTCTGCTACTCGCGCCTCTTCCATTCTTCGTTGCTCCTCTACTTTCCATTTTTGCAGCTCCATTGCCTGAAATTACAAGCTATGATACCAGAACTGACTATACAAATCCATTGCATGAACTGCAGACTAAAAAAACAAACCTTTTGTTTGGCTGTAAGAGCTTCCTTGCATGCACTACTATACAAATCCATTGTTTGCTTCAGCTCAAGCTTTAATCTCCTCATCTCAGATTCCATATCATCCTATTATTTACATCAACACATTTTTTTACTATCAGTATATTTGAACATGAATACTTGACAAGTCAGTTTTTCTTACAGTTGTTTGTGAAGATTGCCATGATAAGCTCGATTCATCAGAGATGACTGAAAAGTCAGGAGGGATACCACCATCTACTGATCTTCGACTTAGTAAGTCAAATGGATAATCTGACGAGATATCTGAGCTCGTCGAAAGCCTATTTTGAGTTCTCGGTGGATCATACGAATCAAAAGACGAACGATCAACACTTGGCCTCCCAGAGCTAACGAAAGATACGTCAGCTTCCATTGAAAGTTCTCCTAAAGATTTCATATATGGGCGTCTTGCTCCTCTTGTAAATGGTGACCTGCATTGTAAATTATGCATGAAAAAATGTTTGTAGCAGAGTAAAATAAACAAACCAGAAATAACCTGAATTCAACATCCTCATGGTAGGTTGGTGATCCAACAGAAGAATGCCTCTCATATCCTGAGACTAAAAAAAAAGGAACAGATTACATGATAAATGCACAGCATTTTTATGATCACAAAAAGAAAACCAACATAAATCAGAAGGCTAAAAACCTTTGACACTAGTTTGAGAAAGAGGAATGCTGTGGTTTGAACTGCTCATAATTTGGCTACGAAGGACGGACATCGTTGGGGCTGGACGAGAAGCCGTTCTCATGGATGCAATTTTTCCTTTTGAAATGATATAGACACTGCAAAAATCTGGTGCTCCTTTTGAAACTGAATTTGGAATGTCTGCCTTGTTGAATCTGTTTTCACCATTGTCAGAATAATAAAAAAATTCTGAGTTTAAAGAAGACGAAAAATTTACCTTAGAAAGCCGCCTTTAGAAGCAGAGCCCAAGATTAGGATCTCTATAGCAGATTGAGTTACATAGTCAATAATTGCCTTTGCTACATCTGTGTCTTCAAGTATCACATCTTTGCATTGAATCTGCTTCAGTGAAAATTACAAAGAGTACAAAATCAAACAAAAATGTCTTTGAAATCTTATACAAAGACAGAGAACTGCAATCATACTCACACACATACATATTTTCTAGTGCAAAAACAGCGAAAAGGAAGGAAGAAGTCCTTGGTTTGTGCATCAAGTTGTCTGCCTGATCAAGATTATTATTAAACATATCACAAGCTCAAAAATGAGAATCAACAAATGTATGCATATCTGATTGAGAAGAAGCTTACCTGAAAGTGGAGCGGCTGAAGGAGGGCGAAACCTGACATGAAGAAGGACTACAGTTTGGCCTTTAAGAAGAAGATGATCAATAGCCCATTTCAATGCATGTTGGCTTGCTTTATCTTTGTCTATTGCAACTGCTACCAATGTGTTTATTCCTTCTTTTTTCTCTGCACTGTCTTTTCCAGTCCACATTTTCAACTTTCTTTGTTTCTTTCAAATTTGAAGAAAATGATAACTCATTAAAAAATTGGAGCTTACGAGATTGGATTCATCCTCTACAAGAAGATGGATACAAGGACACAGATTAGGATTGAAGCCTTGTTCAATTCCAAGATCATTTTTTTTAGGTTTTTAGCTAATGTTTTGTTTCCCCTCAAAATCAGCCTAATTTTCTGAGCAATAAGGAACATATTTAGCCTCCAATTTCCACAAAATTGGAGATCTTATGATCTCTCTCCTCTCTTTATCAATGTATAACCGCCATTGTAGGGCTTCTTTGTAATTTGAATTTTTTTGGGATGCACTAGAAATTGGTCGCATTTATTTTTCCCCATAGTAGATTTTGTATGTAATTTTCAAATTTATTTACGTTTGCAACTTATGAAAAGTTTATGTGGTAATGAAGGTTTTTAATATGGATAAAAACACTGTCAACTTAGTACCCTATTTTATGTGAAGTTTCTAATATCAACCAGTTTTTATATAGAAAAGATTTACGAATGCATTATTAACGTACACATGAAAAAATTGACATGCATATTTAATGTAATTGACATGTACATTTAGTTGTAAATACATGTACATCTGACATATTGTTCATATCTTTAATAATATGTGAAAAGTACATGCACACACATATGACTAGTGAGAAATGTGCATGCGAATGGTTGCACTCGTACATTCGTACATTAAGCCATTCACACCTGATCCGAATCCTTTTTATATATAGAATGTGAGATCGAATATTGACAGATCGAATCAAGAACACACACAACAGTAACTGTAATGGACACAAGAGATGTTAACGAGGTTCAAACCCAGCCTATTCCCCGTGGCCTCAAGATAAGAGCCAAATCCACTAAGTAAAGGTGAAGGTCTTACAGAGAGCATACAACAACAACAGATCTAAACTCACAAAGGCTTACAACTACAGAAACAAGAAGCAAGCAAGAGATAGAAGAACCCCCTTTCACAGTCACCGGCAAGACTTCGAACCCTAGCCCCGCTGAGCACCCGAGGTCGCGATCTAGAGCTTCTCCACTAGCCAAGACCACCGTCTTCAAGCTTGGAACACCAACAACAAGAGATTTGCTTCAGGGAAGAAGAAGAATCAAACCAACGTCGATCTCCCTCAAGAACCCTCTCAGATTTATCTCTCAACTCTCAGATGAACAACGATGAACACAGGTAAGAAGTGAGACGAGAGTAAGGGTTACAAGCTTATATACCAAGCTTCTAACTCAACACGCGGATCCCCGGTTTCCTCCAAGCGGGTCGGGTCGAGTCTTGGGCATCTGTTACAGATTTGGACCTAACCTTCTACTGGACCAACATAAGGCCCATTACAACATAAACGAGTTTCCTAGTAAGCCTAAGTACAAGATCTGTTAACAATGGCTAATTCCCAACAAAATGGAAATTATCCTTACAATATGCCCTCTTAATTTCCAACACCTTTACAATGCCTAACTCTAACTGTAGAACACAACCATTGATCGAGAAAGGAGCAGATTTGAAGCTACCAACCATCGTCGGCCAAAAACACACTTCAGCAATCATCAAGGAACATCCAGAATGTGGAGAGAGTTCCTGCAAAATGCAAACTTATCAGTTGTTACAATTTTAGTACCATAATCAGCAGGATTAAGATCACCCTTAATCTTACTACCTATAATTTCCTTTTTCTCTACTTTGTCACGAATGAAATGGTGCCTTACATCTATGTGTTTAGACCTTTCATGATATACATGATCCTTACACAAATATAAAGCACTTTGACTATCAATATGCAGAGTAGGAATATATTTAACAGACTGAATCTCATTCAAAATCCCAGTCAACCAAGTGGATTCTTTAGCTGCCTCAGTAGCTGCAATATACTCAGCTTCTGTAGAAGATAAAGCAACCACAGATTGTTGTTGAGATTTCCAAGATATGCAGTTACCAGCCCAAGTGTAGAAATAAGAGATAGTAGACTTCCTAGTGTCTTTATTACTAGCAAAATCTGAATCTACAAATCCATATAATTCATCTCTACTAGTGTGCTCAGAAAACACTAATCCTAAGTCCTTGGTACCACATATATATCTCAAAGTATACTTCATAGCAATCCAGTGATCAGCACCAGGGTTTGACATGAATCTACTTAATAAACTCACAACAAATGCCAGATCAGGTCTGGTACACAGCATAACATACATAATAGAACCAACAGCAACATCATAAGGCACACTGGACATCTTATCAATTTCTTCTTGACTGGTAGGACAACTATCCTTACTGAGCTCTAAGTAACTTCCTAAGGGAATAAAAGTAGGTTTAGATTTTTTCATGTTGAATCTATCTAAAACCTTGTTCAAGTAGTCTTTCTGAGATAACCACATTATTTTCTTCTTTCTATCCCTAAGAATCCTAACTCCTAGAATCATTTGAGCAGGACCAAGATCTTTCATATCAAAATGCATCTTAAGATCTCTTTTAACACCAGAAATAGTCACTTTGGAGTTACTCATCATAAGAATATCATCCACATAAAGTAGAACATACACAGGAGAGATGAAATTCACATTCTTGAAATATAAGCAAGTATCATAACTACTTCTGTGAAAACCCAGTTTTCTCATACAAACATCAAATTTTAAATTCCACTGTCTAGGTGATTGTTTCAACCCATAAATAGATTTATTTAATAAGCAAGCATGATCAGGATTTTTCACATCAATAAAGCCCTTAGGTTGCTTCATATAAATTGTCTCATCTAAATCTCCATGTAAAAAGGTTGTCTTCACATCCATTTGTTCTAGTTCTCAGTCAAAAACAGCACACATAGCAAGTAATAATCTCATTGTCTTATACTTAACCACAGGTGCAAAGATGTCATTATAATCCACCCCTTCCCTTTGGGTGAAGCCCTTAGCTACTAACCTAGCTTTAAATCTAGGTGGATCCATCTTACTATTACCATTTTTGATCTTATAAATCCACTTGCAGTCAATAAGCTTGGCTTTGTCTGGTTTAGGGACAAGAGTCCAAGTCTTATTGACTGTCATGGATTCAATTTCTTCCTGCATAGCTTTAATCCATAAATTTGCATTCTTGCATTTCATAGCTTGCTCATAAGTGTCAGGGGTGTAGGAGTTATCAATCACATTTGCAGTAATGAAAGCATAGTCAACAAAGCCAACAACAACCAAGATAACATGCTCAACATTATTAGAAGCAAACTTCTTATTAGGTATCCTAACTCTAGGAACTCTATCTCTAGCTAGTTGGTAATTTCCTAAGTCATGCATTTCAGTCAAAGGTTCAGACACCATACTATCAGGTATATTATGCATATCAGAAGACTTAAAATTATTAGAACTAAAAGAGTTTGAAGAGTTTGAGGTTTCTTCCCTGTTTTCTCCTCCCCTTAATTGTTGTGCATTGTTATTTGCACCATTTCTTTCACCACTTTCTATTTCCTGCCCTCTTGAGTTGCTAACATTTGTCTCCCTTGAGCTAGGCATCTCTTCACTTGTGCCTCCATTTGACTCATCTTGACTGAGAGACAGTTGGCCAATGTAAAACTCTTCTTCACCTGGGGGCAGTGGCTCAGTGGGAGTGTAGAAGTGCCTTGATGGAGCTTCATCTCCATCACCATCTTCTGAGGTACCTGTCACCTTAGTAGCAGCAGTTAGATTATTTTTAAAATAAAAATCATTCTCATTAAAAGTAACACTCCTTGACACTATAACTTTTAGACCATGAGGTTGTAAAACAAGTAGCTTGTACCCTTTTACACCCTCTGGGTAACCTAGCATAACACACTTAATTGCCCTAGGTTTTAGTTTACCGTGAGAAATTTGAGAGTAAGCTGTGCAACCAAAAGTTTTTAAATGTGATAGACTAGGTTTTCTACCCATCCACATCTCTTGTGGAGTTTTAAAGTCAATGACAGAGGAGGGAGACCTATTAATGAGATAGGCAGCAATCATAACTGCATCACCCCAGAATGAGTGTTTCATTCCTGAGCTAATTAGCATGCATCTAGTTTTCTCAAGCAATGTTCTATTCATCCTTTCTGCAGTACCATTTTGTTGAGGAGTTCCAGGCACAGTTAAGTGTCTTTTGACTCCCATTTGGTGACAGTAATTATTGAACTCATGATTGCAAAATTCTAAACCATTGTCAGTCCTAAGACATCTAAGCTTCTTACCAGTTTGAGTTTCTACTGTTATTTTCCAGTTTTTGAAAGCATTAAAGGCCTCATCCTTAGTTCTAAGCAAATAAAGCCAAACTTTCCTAGAATAATGGTCAATAAATGAGATAAAATACCTCTTACCTCCTACTGTGCTTACCTGTGCTGGACCCCATAGGTCAGAGTGTACATACTCAAGAGGAGCACTAGCAACAAATGTAGATCTAGCAAATGAGTCATTAGTCTTTTTACCAAAAATACAGTCTTCACAGAAACTCAAGTCACAAGGTTTTTTTATTAATTAAACCTAGCTTATGTAAATGGTTTAGGCCTTTATTACCAATGTGCCCCATTCTGCTATGCCACACCTTAGTTTGATCTAAAGTAAGATTATTATTATCAAGGAGAGATTTAATTCTGGTGAAATGACAACATGATACAAACCACCTTTCTTAATTCCCTTTATAAGAGTAGTCCCATTTTTAATAACTTCTCTTATTCCATTTTGAGTAACAATCCTACACTTAAAGTCATCTAAGGCCGACTCAGATAACATGTTTCTTCTAAGGTCAGGGACCCACCTAACATTCTGTAGGGTCCTAACTACACCATCATGCATACACAAGGGAACACTACCTACACCTCTAATTATTAAGGCACTGTGATCACCTAACATCACCTTACCCCCATAAGACTCAACTAGGGAGCTAAAACAAGATTTATTAGGAGTAGCATGCATGGTACAACCAGAATCAAGGATCCAATCATCATCTAGAGGGGCATCAGAACACATCAGTAATTTACAATCATTGTATTCCTCAGATTCAAACACAACAGCAGTGTTATCAATTCCAGATTTATTGGCATCATCCTTTTTATTTTTATGGCAATCTTTGATAAAGTGTCCTACTTTACTACAATAAAAGCAGGTTTTCTTCTTATCATTACCATTATTAGATCCTAAGGACTCTTTTCTTTTATCCTTATTATGCTGTTTAAAATTCTTCTTAGGTTTGCCATTAACCATAAGAACCTCAGCTTTAAAGTCAATCTTCTTATCTGAGTTCTTACCCCTAAACACCTTTAGAGTTTCATTCTTTTCAGTCAAGGACTCAATGATCTTGTGTTTTGTTAAAGATTCATTTCCAAATTGAATAAAATCTTTAAAGTTGTCAAACTGAGCAGGCAAAGAGTTAAGGAGAATAACATCTTGGTGGTTTTCTTCAATCTTTTCATTACATCTTTCTAAATCATGAGTCATCCTAAGAAACTTATCTAGATTATCATTCAAGGTCAGATTCATATCCATTTTATAGGTAAATAATCTGCACAGTAAAGATATTCTAGAAGGCATGGATTTAGTTAAGTAAAGAGATTCTAAACCTTCCCATAGAGATTTAGTAGTATTGAAGTTTACCACCTGTCGAGCAACATCATCAGACAATCTGATCATGATCTCTGAATGAGCAATCTCATCCATCTCCAGCTGCCTAGCAGTTGAAGTCTCAGCCATGTAGTCACCCTTAATGGCTTTGGACACCTTTTCTTTGATCAATATGGCTTTCATCTTCACTTGCCACATTGCAAAATCAGTGGTTCCATCAAATGGCTTCATCCTTATGTTGTTATCTGTCATGGTACCTGAATCAACACTCAAGTTAATCAGTGCACTTTTATAACAGACAAAAAAGGATAAGGCACTTCAGAGATTCTTGAAGTTAACACAATAATCCAAGAAATCCTCAAGTAACAACTCAGATAGCTTTGGTAATCACAGTATCACCAAGATATCCCGAGTTACAATGCAAGCAGTTTAGATATTACACAAAAGACCTAGACAGAACTACATGCAAGACAAGAAATGATCAGTCAACAAAAGTGAGCGGACGCAAGATACCAGAAATCAATCAAAGCACCAAAGATCCCTAGAGATGAACTTCTAAAATCACACAAGATCCAGAAAAGCACAAAACAAGGGAACCCCGCTCTGATACCAATCTGTGAGATCGAATATTGACAGATCGAATCAAGAACGCACACAACAATAACTGTAATGGACACAAGAGATGTTAACGAGGTTCGGACTCAGCCTATTCCTCGTGGCCTCAAGATAAGAGTCAAATCCACTAAGTAAAGGTGAAGGTCTTACAGAGAGCATACAACAACAACAGATCTAAACTCACAAAGGCTTACAACTACAGAAACAAGAAGCAAACAAGAGATAGAAGAACCCCCTTTCACAGTCACCGGCAAGACTTCGAACCCTAGCCCCGCTGAGCACCCGAGGTCGCGATCTAGAGCTTCTCCACTAGCCAAGACCGTCGTCTTCAAGCTTGGAACACCAACAGCAAGAGGTTTGCTTCGGCGAAGAAGAAGAATCAAACCAACGTCGATCTCCCTCAAGAACCCTCTCAGATTTCTCTCTCAACTCTCAGATGAACAACGATGAACACAGGTAAGAAGTGAGACGAGAGTAAGGGTTAGAAGCTTATATACCAAGCTTCTAACTCAACACGCAGAGCCCCGGTTTCCTCCAAGCGGGTCGGGTCGAGTCTTGGGCATCTGTTACAGATTTGGGCCTAACCTTCTACTGGACCAACATAAGGCCCATTACAACATAAATGAGTTTCCTAGTAAGCCTAAGTACAAGATCTGTTAACAATGGCTAATTCCCAACAAAATGGAAATTATCGTTACATAGAAGATAGATACATAGATTTCAATCAAATACATACCTCTAAAGAGAATAGAGATCTTATTATTCTCGGTCATAGTGAAATTGTAATAGGTCAAAGTTGAACACACAAAGAAACGGGATCACAAGGGACGTATTTTTCAGCTTCAACTTTGACATGTATAGAAAAAATATTGTGACATTATCGCCGGTATGATTGTGCAACTCCCTTCCTTCACTAATCTAATTCAATATTTATACGTTTGTTGCTTAAGATAATGTAGAACATACCACTATACCAGTTGCTCATTATCTATGGTTGGAGTACTTCTTCACAGATTCAGTATCCTTGTTAAACTCAACAGCTTATGATAGTGATGAAAATGTTCAGATCAGCAAAGATCTCCAACAATGGCTAACCACCCTCGTTTCTTCAGTATCATATTCCCTTTCATCCTTGAAGATGGGATCTTGTAACTTTTCCTCCTCCTTTACATAACATGATGCGGGGATAAGTTGTTGATGACAATTTAAACACCAAAACTTGAAGGGAACTCGAACAAAGAATATATGCGAAATTAGACAAGAAATGAAAGAAATAGAAGTTGAATGATAGACAATAGAACCAAATCATACAATGATAAACCCTAAAAATTTCGAACAAGAACCATACCGAATGATAAACCCCAATGCTTACAACTAAACACAATGACAAGGGATGACCTAGGTATCTGAGGATGCTATATGGAGACTCGATAGTACCAACCTTATGATGAAGATTGACACACTTAAGAACAATTAGGCGAGTTCAATAACAATGCATTCAAATGCACTCTTCTCACAAAAGCTCTCTTTTGGAGAAAACAAAAACAACGTTGTCTTTAATTCATAAGAATCATCGTAATAGTTTGGGTTAAAACCTAGAAACAACTAAGACAAGCCTTATATAAGGGTCTTAAGGCTTGGCAGAATAAAGGAAATAACATAATTAAAAGAGTTTCCTAAAATAGCATAAACGAACCAAAGAAATAATCCCAAAACAATTAAAACAAAACAATCTAAAAAAACTGGGTGGTGCTAAACCGTGAATCGCAGTTTCATTCCAGAGACTTTTGTTTTCTCTGTCGTCAAACCGTGGTCGTGGTTATGGAGGCCGGGTCGCGGTTTTGCCTCTACAATACAACTCGACTTCATTTGGGCTGGTTTATCTTCATCACCCTGTTACTCAAAGCGTTCCATCATGACAAGGTGTGGCAGGGTGCGGTGAGAGTTATGGAATTCTCATCTTGACTCGAACTGGATCTCTACGAGCTTAGATGACTACTATACGAGCTTAGATGACTAACAACAACTTCAATGATGGATCATAATGTTCTTTAGCTCTTGCTCCAACGGTTAAACTATCTCTTGACTTAAGGCGAGGCGTCCTTGATACTAGCTCGAATGCTCTTGATGATAGCTCAGATGCTCCCGTATCATGACACCTCTAGATTTGTACCACTGTTATACTGAAATTTGTTTATACTTTAACAAAAACTTCCAGGAAGTTTCGTCAAGAAGAATGGGAAAGACATGCACAAGAATGCTAGTCTCAAAAATAGTAAAAATATGGAGCTTAAGAGGTCTGGTGCGCTACACTTTGTATAACGTAATTAAGGATTATTACACTATCTTTAAAGTGGATTTGTATGGTTTTGGAGTCATTTTTACTACTTGGATATTATGAGTTGAAGTGAAGAATTAGAAGATTGAAGAGTAGATTTGAAGACACTTAGGAGAGATGGCGATCGCTTCCCAGACATAGCGATCACGTCCATTCAACAGAGAGCTACTGCAGAATTGAAGCCAATACGCAATCTCCACCTCAACATAGCGATCGTGTCCTGAAGACAGAAGCCAGTGAAGACTTGAAGATACATAGCGATCACGTCACATAATATAGCGATCGTGTCACTTGTTCCGGGTGAAGATTCAGACTTTCCTTTCACGTTTTGTTCTATTATTTCGTTTTGGAAGACTTTCCTTTTGTTAATTTCGGTATTTTTCTAGGGTTAGACTCTTCTTTAAGAACCCTAATTCTCATTTTATGCTTTCTTACCACTTTTCATCTAGAACTTTAGTCTTGCAAACAATGAGCAGGAAGTAATTTCGTTGTTTTGCCTAACAGTTAAAACCAACAGTTGATTCAGTTGTAAGATTTATCACTCTTGTTCTTTTCCTTTCGGTTTGTATTGATTCTCTTTTTTCTATTCATATGATTTCTATTGGTTTTGCTAGATTGATCACCCAGTTTGATTAATAGTCTTTTATTACTAGACTAGGAATAGACGGTGAAATTCCTTGTCATAGTAGCATCCATATTTGCATGATCTTATAGTTGATTGCTTTTATGAAAGAGAATTGATTGGATGTTCAATACTTGACGGTTGTAAGTTATTGCATGCATCATTGTGATTCTTATACTCTTTGTTGCTATTTGATTCAATTCAACCTAGGAGGTGTCCTAGGTTAGTAGTAAGTATTATCAGGACCGGTTGACCTGCTGATATACAAAAGATCGAAATAAGAACATTCTCTAGGATTGATAAGAACTTGAGATAATCTATAATCAACTTGATTGACTGTTGTGTGGATACTTGCTAGGTGGAACCCCTTCACCATCATACTCTCAACCATCGTTGCTTTGTTTATTACTTTGTTGGTTCAATACAATCAACCCTTCTTGTTACTTGTTCATGAATTAATATTTCACTTGCTATACTCTAGTTAGTATTTTAGGGTTTCTTTGATTTAGCAACTACGACATTTACTTTAGATCTAACAACCGAGCTTAGCTCAACGAAGGTTGGCCAGATTTTGTTGATAAGTACTCAACCCGAGCTTGGTATCTCTTACTCTTCAAATACAAAGGCTGGTCTAGGTTCACATTGTCCGAATATATGACTTGACTACTTTAGAGTATGAGTATCCATTGATCAATGCAATAACTTATGACAATGATGCGAATATTGTAGATCAACTGTATTGTAAGTAAAATTTCAATGGACAATAAAGTTCATATAATGGTAGTTAACTTTTTAAACATTGTTGTTGTGATAATTTTATGTTGTAGGGGACAACAAAGTTTCGCAAAGAGCAACCAACACCTAACCTAACTAAAGCAAACCTAACGCCGCACGAAAATAGTTTTGAACCTATATTTTGCCACCAAGATACATCCTAGTAAGATGAACCACACCTACGGAGGAGCTTGTAGAGTTGTAGGTTCCAAACCATAAACAAAAAGATATGAATTTGAATGCCAAATGGAAGATTAAGCCTTGTTTTAGGCTAGAACATTAAAAATCTGGAACTCAAACAGTACATTGTTCAACAACAATACAACATTACGACTCATGAAACAAGACAACAAGTCACAACAAGACTTGATTCACTGATTCAGACATCAATTCAACAAAAGTAGACAACAAGACTTGATTCAACAAGTCAACGACACAATAAAACCGTAAAGTTTGATTCACTCAACAAGTCAACGACATGCTCTAGATAACTCCTTGAAAAATTTCTCCCTATTGGCTTTGTCATTCAAATCTACAAATAAGTGACATTTTGAAGCATCGTTGTTGAAGCAATCTATGACCCTCTCTAAATCTTTAAAGGTACATTTGTCTTTCTTGAAGTTAAGAAAATAATGGTATTTTTCTAAAACAAAGGTACATTATGTTACAGATGAATCACAAAGGAGGGCGTGAGTGAGGTCTGCGGCAATGGGTTTTGGGGCGCAAACAATGGTCACGGTGGAGGACCTTCTTCAATCCTCAGAAAACCTGATAGTCATTGTTAACAGAGCTGAAGCCGATGTATTTTTCTTCTTTTTTTAGTGTTTTAAGTATAATTTTTTTTCCATTTTAGCTTTTTAATAAACAATTGTTTATTTACATGCATCATCTATAAAACAACTATCCCCACCACTGTGAAACAACACACCTCCTAATTTCCTTTTGCATTAACAACAAAATTTCAGAGAATTGAAAACTCTTTCCGGAGTCTAACTCCGACACAACCTGGACATCGGGCACCACACCTATTGTCCTACCATGCTCCTGGACAGTAGCATACTAAACTGACCATGCATCGATTGTGTCAAGAAAAGCACTATGGAGAGCCCCCAATCCCCTCGCCTCAAGAAGGTCACGAAAATGAGTCAAAAGAATTTCAGCGGACACCTACGGAGGAGCTTGTAGAGTTGTAGGTTCCAAACCATAAACAAAAAGATATGAATTTGAATGCCAAATGGAAGATTAAGCCTTGTTTTAGGCTAGAACATTAAAAATCCGGAACTCAAACAGTACATTGTTCAACAACAATACAACATTACGACTCATGAAACAAGACAACAAGTCACAACAAGACTTGATTCACTGATTCAGACATCAATTCAACAAAAGTAGACAACAAGACTTGATTCAACAAGTCAACGACACAATAAAACCGTAAAGTTTGATTCACTCAACAAGTCAACGACATGCTCTAGATAACTCCTTGAAAAATTTCTCCCTATTGGCTTTGTCATTCAAATCTACAAATAAGTGACATTTTGAAGCATCGTTGTTGAAGCAATCTATGACCCTCTCTAAATCTTTAAAGGTACATTTGTCTTTCTTGAAGTTAAGAAAATAATGGTATTTTTCTAAAACAAAGGTACATTATGTTACAGATGAATCACAAAGAAGGGCGTGAGTGAGGTCTGCGGCAATGGGTTTTGGGGCGCAAACAATGGTCACGGTGGAGGACCTTCTTCAATCCTCAGAAAACCTGATAGTCATTGTTAACAGAGCTGAAGCCGATGTATTTTTCTTCTTTTTTTAGTGTTTTAAGTATAATTTTTTTTCCATTTTAGCTTTTTAATAAACAATTGTTTATTTACATGCATCATCTATAAAACAACTATCCCCACCACTGTGAAACAACACACCTCCTAATTTCCTTTTGCATTAACAACAAAATTTCAGAGAATTGAAAACTCTTTCCGGAGTCTAACTCCGACACAACCTGGACATCGGGCACCACACCTATTGTCCTACCATGCTCCTGGACAGTAGCATACTAAACTGACCATGCATCGATTGTGTCAAGAAAAGCACTATAGAGAGCCCCCAATCCCCTCGCCTCAAGAAGGTCACGAAAATGAGTCAAAAGAATTTCAGCGGACACCTACGGAGGAGCTTGTAGAGTTGTAGGTTCCAAACCATAAACAAAAAGATATGAATTTGAATGCCAAATGGAAGATTAAGCCTTGTTTTAGGCTAGAACATTAAAAATCCGGAACTCAAACAGTACATTGTTCAACAACAATACAAAACCCATGAAACAAGACAACAAGTCACAACAAGACTTGATTCACTGATTCAGACATCAATTCAACAAAAGTAGACAACAAAACTTGATTCAACAAGTCAACGACACAATAAAACCGTAAAGTTTGATTCACTCAACAAGTCAACGACATGCTCTAGATAACTCCTTGAAAAATTTCTCCTTATTGGCTTTGTCATTCAAATCTACAAATAAGTGACATTTTGAAGCATCGTTGTTGAAGCAATCTATGACCCTCTCTAAATCTTTAAAGGTACATTTGTCTTTCTTGAAGTTAAGAAAATAATGGTATTTTTCTAAAACAAAGGTACATTATGTTACAGATGAATCACAAAGGAGGGCGTGAGTGAGGTCTGCGGCAATGGGTTTTGGGGCGCAAACAATGGTCACGGTGGAGGACCTTCTTCAATCCTCAGAAAACCTGATAGTCATTGTTAACAGAGCTGAAGCCGATGTATTTTTCTTCTTTTTTTAGTGTTTTAAGTATAATTTTTTTTCCATTTTAGCTTTTTAATAAACAATTGTTTATTTACATGCATCATCTATAAAACAACTATCCCCACCACTGTGAAACAACACACCTCCTAATTTCCTTTTGCATTAACAACAAAATTTCAGAGAATTGAAAACTCTTTCCGGAGTCTAACTCCGACACAACCTGGACATCGGGCACCACACCTATTGTCCTACCATGCTCCTGGACAGTAGCATACTAAACTGACCATGCATCGATTGTGTCAAGAAAAGCACTATGGAGAGCCCCCAATCCCCTCGCCTCAAGAAGGTCACGAAAATGAGTCAAAAGAATTTCAGCGGACACCTACGGAGGAGCTTGTAGAGTTGTAGGTTCCAAACCATAAACAAAAAGATATGAATTTGAATGCCAAATGGAAGATTAAGCCTTGTTTTAGGCTAGAACATTAAAAATCCGGAACTCAAACAGTACATTGTTCAATAACAATACAACATTACGACTCATGAAACAAGACAACAAGTCACAACAAGACTTGATTCACTGATTCAGACATCAATTCAACAAAAGTAGACAACAAGACTTGATTCAACAAGTCAACGACACAATAAAACCGTAAAGTTTGATTCACTCAACAAGTCAACGACATGCTCTAGATAACTCCTTGAAAAATTTCTCCCTATTGGCTTTGTCATTCAAATCTACAAATAAGTGACATTTTGAAGCATCGTTGTTGAAGCAATCTATGACCCTCTCTAAATCTTTAAAGGTACATTTGTCTTTCTTGAAGTTAAGAAAATAATGGTATTTTTCTAAAACAAAGGTACATTATGTTACAGATGAATCACAAAGGAGGGCGTGAGTGAGGTCTGCGGCAATGGGTTTTGGGGCGCAAACAATGGTCACGGTGGAGGACCTTCTTCAATCCTCAGAAAACCTGATAGTCATTGTTAACAGAGCTGAAGCCGATGTATTTTTCTTCTTTTTTTAGTGTTTTAAGTATAATTTTTTTTCCATTTTAGCTTTTTAATAAACAATTGTTTATTTACATGCATCATCTATAAAACAACTATCCCCACCACTGTGAAACAACACACCTCCTAATTTCCTTTTGCATTAACAACAAAATTTCAGAGAATTGAAAACTCTTTCCGGAGTCTAACTCCGACACAACCTGGACATCGGGCACCACACCTATTGTCCTACCATGCTCCTGGACAGTAGCATACTAAACTGACCATGCATCGATTGTGTCAAGAAAAGCACTATAGAGAGCCCCCCAATCCCCTCGCCTCAAGAAGGTCACGAAAATGAGTCAAAAGAATTTCAGCGGACACCTACGGAGGAGCTTGTAGAGTTGTAGGTTCCAAACCATAAACAAAAAGATATGAATTTGAATGCCAAATGGAAGATTAAGCCTTGTTTTAGGCTAGAACATTAAAAATCCGGAACTCAAACAGTATATTGTTCAACAACAATACAAAACCCATGAAACAAGACAACAAGTCACAACAAGACTTGATTCACTGATTCAGACATCAATTCAACAAAAGTAGACAACAAAACTTGATTCAACAAGTCAACGACACAATAAAACCGTAAAGTTTGATTCACTCAACAAGTCAACGACATGCTCTAGATAACTCCTTGAAAAATTTCTCCTTATTGGCTTTGTCATTCAAATCTACAAATAAGTGACATTTTGAAGCATCGTTGTTGAAGCAATCTATGACCCTCTCTAAATCTTTAAAGGTACATTTGTCTTTCTTGAAGTTAAGAAAATAATGGTATTTTTCTAAAACAAAGGTACATTATGTTACAGATGAATCACAAAGGAGGGCGTGAGTGAGGTCTGCGGCAATGGGTTTTGGGGCGCAAACAATGGTCACGGTGGAGGACCTTCTTCAATCCTCAGAAAACCTGATAGTCATTGTTAACAGAGCTGAAGCCGATGTATTTTTCTTCTTTTTTTAGTGTTTTAAGTATAATTTTTTTTCCATTTTAGCTTTTTAATAAACAATTGTTTATTTACATGCATCATCTATAAAACAACTATCCCCACCACTGTGAAACAACACACCTCCTAATTTCCTTTTGCATTAACAACAAAATTTCAGAGAATTGAAAACTCTTTCCGGAGTCTAACTCCGACACAACCTGGACATCGGGCACCACACCTATTGTCCTACCATGCTCCTGGACAGTAGCATACTAAACTGACCATGCATCGATTGTGTCAAGAAAAGCACTATGGAAAGCCCCCAATCCCCTCGCCTCAAGAAGGTCACGAAAATGAGTCAAAAGAATTTCAGCGGACACCTA
Source organism: Oxyria digyna (assembly GCA_029168935.1). Taxonomy (NCBI): domain Eukaryota; kingdom Viridiplantae; phylum Streptophyta; class Magnoliopsida; order Caryophyllales; family Polygonaceae; genus Oxyria; species Oxyria digyna. Next base: position 4,114,648 of record JAPVLV010000015.1, on the reverse strand, counting down.
CGGAGGAGCTTGTAGAGTTGTAGGTTCCAAACCATAAACAAAAAGATATGAATTTGAATGCCAAATGGAAGATTAAGCCTTGTTTTAGGCTAGAACATTAAAAATCTGGAACTCAAACAGTACATTGTTCAACAACAATACAACATTACGACTCATGAAACAAGACAACAAGTCACAACAAGACTTGATTCACTGATTCAGACATCAATTCAACAAAAGTACACAACAAGACTTGATTCAACAAGTCAACGACACAATAAAACACTAAAGTTTGATACACTCAACAAGTCAACGACGTGCTCTAGATAATCCCTCGACAAATTTCTCCCTATTGGCTTCGTCATTCAAATCTGCGAATAAGTGACATTTTGAAGCATCGTTGTTGAAGCAGTCTATGGCCCTCTCTAAATCTTTAAAGGTACATTTGTCTTTCTTGAAGTTGTTTTGCAAATGCTCGTATGCTTGCATTCTATCTGAAATTAAGAAAACAAGTAGACGTCTTGATCATGATGGCAAGAAGATGCAATTCTATTACATGTATCCATCATAGGGAAACAAAGAGAAATGAGTTTTTTTTACCCAAAATCACCCGTATGTTTCATTATTACCGGAAACCACTCTTATAAGCCTCTCCGTCACTCAACAACCACCCCTCTTTAACTTCCGTCAAATATTTATGCCACGTGTCATAATATAGTATTATTTTATTTGAAATTACTGAAATCACCCCTTTAAAATCTTGTAATGATATTTTTTCTATGCCTTCAAATCTTCGGGTCGTTTATGTAATTTTTTTAAAAAATAATCAAAACCCCCAAAATTCATCTCCCCAAAAGAAACTTATCATTTTCATCTTCATCTTCTCCACCCGTCACCTTGTTGGTTTAACAATGGTGGTGAAACTCCAACTCTTCCACTCACTTCCTCTGTTTAATACATCTCCGGTTTCATCCTCAAATCTACCTCCCAATGCCTCGCCACTTCCGTTCGCTTCTCCTCTCTCCTCGTAAAATGGGTTTTTTATGAAATATGAAGTATAGATTACATCCCAATCAATATCTTCCTAAGATTGGAAACAAAACGGGAAATTTTTTAAATCTAGGTTTCAATAGCAAATATTTCAGCTGGTCAGAATGAGAGCAAGTCTGAGATGGCGGTAGTTGATGAAAGTGTACAGAAGACTGAATCAAGTGAAGGTGTTGTTGCTGAGAAGTCTAACATAGAAAGCTTGGAGCTTCAAACGGAGATAATTGAACCACCGACTATTTTTACTAATAAGAGCACTGAACAACAGGCAAGTATGGATGGAAGAGGCGATGAATTGGTCGCAGGTGGCGACAATAGCTGTGAGCAAGCACCAGAAAGTGTCAGTAACAGATTAGAGTAGATACTCCGACCTTGTGCTCATTTTCTTTCTGTCGAACAAGGATCTATTTCTAACGCTTCAATGAACAACAAACAAGTATGGATGGAAGAGGCGAGTCTAGGTTCACATTTTTTAAATCTAGGTTTTTCATCTTCAAACAATTTACAAACTGAAAAGTACCAAATCGGTCGTCGATTCCTCGAACTAATAAGCCAATACCACGAATGAAACTATCAAACTCAAGAATCGAAGTCCAATCAAGATAAGGTTTGGTGATTGGATTGAGCTTTCGAAGTTAGGGTTCTTCCTTCATGTTTGGGGAAGAAGATAAATTTTGGGGTTTTGATTATTTTTCCAGAAATTACATAAACGACACTAACCATTTCTGTAGAAGTGAAATGGACAAAAAAAATTTGGTTTAATATGTTGAATTCTCTGGTTGAACTCTGCAATGAACCCCGGCCAGAATGTTGTCATATTTTACTCTGATGGTTGTATAACTATTTTTTTACAATCTCGTGAATGAGAGATTCAAATAATGTGGTTTATAGAATTCAATATTTTCCTGACACATGTTCCTCTGGACAACGAAATCATTATTTTAATACGAATGTATATAAACGTGTATATAAGCTATTAAGTTTTAGAAGAGAAATTAAAAATCACAAGTCTTTCTATGATTCTGCAGAACTTTCACTACTCTAAATCTTCATCTAACTTTAATGAGAGGAGGAGAAGATTCATCATATTGTCCTAACATGGAAGAGATTTCTCCTACTCATTAATCTAATCTACATCTATCTTAAATGATCATTCATCTCTTACCTGACTTTTAATAAACAATTGTTTCTGTACATGCATCATCTATAAAACAACTATCCCACCATTGTGAAACAACACACCTCCTAATTTCTTTTTGCATTAACAACAAAATTTAAGAGAATTGAAAACTCTTTTCGGAGTCTAACTCCGACACAAATCATATTTGTCATTGCATTGTCAAAATCTTTGATCTTTATACATATGATATAAGGAACATGGGGATGTAAATGCGAGATGAAGAAAATAAGTAATATAATTATAAAAGACGGCGATGAAGAATTTTACCTAAATATAGAGGCCTTATTCAATTCAAAGTTGTTGTTTATGGATTGGTGGATAAAATTTTCTTCATGATCTAGAACTGCATCTCCAAGAAACTCCAACATCTATCAAACAAGACATCCATAATGTTAAAACTAAATTTGAAAATGGAAAACTGAAAAATGAATTTGAAATGCACACATACTTGATAGCATCTAGGAACTTTAGGTATCATGTAGGAGCCGTGTGTCATCGCCTCCACCAACAACGACAGATCATTAAAAGTGTACTTCAACAAGGATTGTAAATGGTTGATCTTATCATACATGGGCTGATCAATCTGGAATTGGCTATTGTAAGGTATAAAAGATGACTCCACCTCTATCCCAACCCAGTTCATGAATGACAAAGCACCACAGCTAAGAAAAGCACCAAATAGTCATTATGTTATACAATTCTAACATGTGAAAAGCACCAAGTAGTCATTATTTTTTTCTTTAACCCGCTATCCCATTCTAACATGTGAAAATCAACTATCCCACTAACTCAAGTAGTCAAGTCCATCATTCTACTAACTCAACTAATAATTATGTCTGAACGGAATCATAGGCAGTAAAGCAATATCGAAAATTTATTCTATAGTTAATTATTGTATAATATATTTTTAATTCATTATGCTATACAATAATCGTTCATTACCCGTACATGGTACAAGACGATCACTAGTTTAAAAGTAAAAAGATAATTTATCACAAAATGACACATAAGCATGGTGAGACCAAGGTGAATGAGAAAGCTCTAATTAATTCTATTTTAATACGGGGGTTTATAGGGGCACCACAAAATTTACTTGGGCACTACTTTTTCATACTCCTACTTTTTCATACTCCTACTTTGTTGAGTACAATTTTTGAATTTTTTTCTAAAATGGGCTTTTTTTCAAAAAAAAATTCCCGACGTAGGCTCTTTTCAAAAGAAATTCCCAATATAGGCACTTATGCCAACTTCGGATTTTTTTTATGTGTGAGAGACGTTTCTCGTCCGAAGCTGGTAATTTTTTTTGAATTTTTTATGTATAAGAGACGCTGGCCGAACCAGCGTCTCTTATACAGATTTTTTTTTTAATTCCCCGTGTAAGAGACGCTGGTCGAACCAGCGTCTCTTACACGTAAAATGTTTTTAAAAAAAATTATTTGTATATTTGTAAATATCCATTTACAATAGAAGGTACGCACGAGACTTACGCTTGTTCGGATGGCTCGTATGGGCTCGTTTGAAATCGGAATCGATCACGACCGATTTCGTTGGGTCCGTATTGATCCCAACTTTCACCAGATATGTGTCTCGCTCGATTCTGATTTCGAACGACCCCATACGAGCCACCCGAACAAGCGTAAGTCTCGTGCGTACCTTCTACTGTAAATGGATATTTACAAATCCGTTCCTCCATATCACGCAATGAGAGACATATCTGGTGAAAGCTTGGATCAATACGGACCCAACGAAACTGGTCGTGGTCAATTCCGATTCCGAACAAGCCCATACGAGCCATCCGAACAAGTGTAAATCTCGTGCATACCTTCTTTCACCAGTTCGGAATCGGAATTGACCACGACCAATTTCGTTGGGTCCGTATTGATCCAAGCTTTCACCAGATATGTCTCTCATCGCGTGATATGGAGGAACGGATTTGTAAATATCCATTTACAGTAGAAGGTACGCACGAGACTTACGCTTGTTCGGGTGGCTCGTATGGGCTCGTTTGAAATCGGAATTGATCACGACCGATTTCGTTGGGTCCGTATTGATCCCAGCTTTCACCAGATATGTCTCTCGCTCGATTCTGATTTCGAACGACCCCATACGAGCCACCCGAACAAGCGTAAGTCTCGTGCGTACCTTCTACTGTAAATGGATATTTACAAATCCGTTCCTCCATATCACGCGATGAGAGACATATCTGGTGAAAGCTGGGATCAATACGGACCCAACGAAACTGGTCGTGATCAATTCCGATTCCGAACTGGTGAAAGAAGGTATGCACGAGATTTACGCTTGTTCGGATGGCTCGTATGGGCTTGTTCGGAATCGGAATTGACCACGACCAGTTTCGTTGGGTCCGTATTGATCCAAGCTTTCACCAGATATGTCTCTCATCGCGTGATATGGAGGAAAGGATTTGTAAATATCCATTTACAGTAGAAGGTACGCACGAGACTTACGCTTGTTCGGGTGGCTCGTATGGGGTCGTTCGAAATCAGAATCGAGCGAGAGACATATCTGGTGAAAGCTGTGATCAATACGGACCCAACGAAATCGGTCGTGATCGATTCCGATTTCAAACGAGCCATCCAAACACGAGTAAGTCATGTATAATAATATATATATATAAACTTTGAAAAAAAAAAATTTAACAAATGCTTTGTATAAGGCGCTGGTACAAATAATTTTTTTTTTTAAAACATTTTACGTGTAAGAGACGCTACGGGGAATTAAAAAAAAAATCTGTATAAGAGACGTTGGTTCGGCCAACGTCTCTTATACATAAAAAATTCAAAAAAAAAATTACCAGCTTCGGACGAGAGACGTTGGTTCTACCAGCGTCTCTCACACATAAAAAAAATCCGAAGCTGGCATAAGTGCCTATATTGGGAATTTCTTTTTTTTTTGAAAAAAAGCCCATTTTAGAAAAAAATTCTACAATTTTTAACAAAAGATTTTCACCAATTTTTTTTTAACAAATGAAGGGGGTTTATAGGGACACTACAAAAATTACTTGGGCACCACTTTTTTATACTCTACTTTGTTGAGTACAGTTTTTAACAAATGATTTTCACAAAAAAAAAAATTAACAAAGGATTTTTGTACCCAACCATGTTAAGGACAAAAAAGTACTCCCCAATAAAATTTATGGATGCTCCTATCATGAGAGTTTAATATATGAGTTTTTCTATTGTGCACATGGGCACACATTAGACAAACCCTTAATATATATATACTCGTATAAGTACCCACGTCTTTAAGACGCGGGGGGTTTAGCTTTAAGTTTTTTTTATAATAACAACATAAAATTGAATTACTTGATCCAAGGTGACTCAAAACTTGATATTAAATACTCAATATTTTGTGTATATTGCTACAAAACCGCGATCGCGGTTTTGCACCTTTCAGCTTTTCCGAATTTGTTCGTTTTTTACTGTTTCAGGATTATTTCTTATTCTGTTTTTGTTATTTTAGAAAACTCTTTAAATTATGGTATTTCCTTTTAATTAGAAGCCTTTGAACCCTATTTAAGGTTTGCTTTGTTCATTGCTTAGGTTAGACAAACTATTATGACGATTCGTTTGAATTACAGAAAACGTTGTTTTCGTTCCTCTAAAAGAGAGGTTTTGTGAGAAGAGTGCATTTGAGTATGTAATTTTATTTTGTTGAGACAAAAAAAGGCGAAAGAAGAGAAATTCAAAAAAAAGTCTCATATCTCAACGTTTATTTTTACGTTTTTTTAGTCAAGTCAAGTCCATCATTATTTCAGCCGAAATTCAATAAGTTGGAGGACACGAGATTGCCACGAGCCTATACAAAGACGAACAAAATACTCACTCAACCACAAAACCGCGACCACCTACGATCGCAGTTTAGTGCGATAGCAGGTGAAGCCCCTGGAGTAAAACCGCGACCGCGGCCCCCAAAATCGCGCATGCGGTTTCGCGGTTGTCCCTGTTTTGCGTCTACGAGCTAATCTAAGCCATTTGCGATCTTACCCTAGCCCTCTCGACTACGTCTTCGATCTTCATTGACACATGTTGATACAAGTTAAGGTACACTTCCTTTTGGCTCTCTTGAGTTCAAATGTGAGTCTTCTTATTAGTTGATTGCATTCACATTCTTGCAATTGTTTTTGATTCTTTGTTTGTTTCATTGATTGTTAAAAAAGTTTTGCATGTACAAACTGCTCCTTGTGTTGATAATAAAAAAAGAAGCACTTTTCCATACTCATTGCCTAGATAAGATTAAGAATTGCAACATGATTATTGATGAAGGTTGTTGTAGTAGTATTGCTAGCATGAAATTGAATACTAAATTGTAAGTTACTACAATATGCTACTCTAGTTCTTAAAACTGCATTAGATTAATGATTGTGTTGAGTTGAAATTGAAATTGAACAAGCATGATAAAGTCTCCATAGCAGTGGGACATTATGATGATACTATTTTAGGTGTTGTTGTGCCTATGCAAGTTTGTCAAGTTATTTTGGATTATCCATGACAGTATGATAAGAGAGTTCTCCATGATGGTTTTACTAATCGCCATTCATTTAGCTTTCATGGTAAAAATGTTGTCCTTATCTCAATGGTTCCTTCACATGTTGTTGATGAGTTAGACAAGAGGAAAGACAAGGATAAAGGAGCGAAAGGAATGAAGGAAGGCCAGACGACCCGCGACAATCTAATGGTTCATCAAAGTCGAGCTATGCACGCAGAGAATTCAAGAGGAAGTTGTACATCCAAGAGGATGAAGCCTATGAAGATTGTTCTATCATTCATATCAAAACTGATTCGAGGTCGAATCCTTTTGAAGAAGGGGAGAATGATGCGGGAGCATCCGATCTATTGTCAAGAGCATCCAAGCTAGCATCAAGGACACCTTATCCTAAATCAAGAGATGTTCTAACCACTGGAGCAAGAGATAAAGATCGCTATGAGCCATCATTAAAGTCGTTGTTAGTCATCTAATCTCGTATGGCAGTCGTCCAAGCTCGAACAACTCCAGTTCGAGTCCAAATGAGAAGACAAAGTTTTCTGCCAAACCAAAACCGCAATTGCGGTTTCACACTGTTCAACTTTTCTGAATTTGTTCGTTTTGTTACTATTTAGGATTCTTTCTTATTTCGTTTTTGTTATTTCAGGAAACTCTTTTAATCATGTTATTTCCTTTTAATTGGCAGTTTAAAACCTATTTAAGGTTTGCCTTGTTCATTGTTTATGTATGACAAGCTATTATGACGATTATTTTGAATCAAAGAAAACGTTGTTTTCGCTCCTCCAAAAGAGAGCTTTTGTGAGAAGAGTGCATTTGCGTGCATTGTTGTTGAACTCGCCTAGTTGTTCTTGTGTGTGTCAATCTCCTTCATAAGATTGGTGCTATCAAGCTTCCATATAACATCCTTCAAGTGTCTTGGTCTCCCATAGTCATTGTGTTTGGTTGTAATTATTGGAGTTTTGGTGTCTAGATTGACAACAAAAGCGTATCCCCACATCAAAAGGTAATGATCATGTATAATGTATATTTGTGTTGTAGCTCTATACTCTATACTCTATACTCTATACTCTATAGCTAGATTAATAAACTTAAAACAAAAAGGTAAATCCGTTGTAAACATACTACAAGAAAAATTGTAAAAAAGATTCAGAGAGGGAATATTTTAATCTTGAGCTTGGTTTCTTTCAAGAATTGCCATATTGAAAGCCATTATCAAAGGTGAAACAAACAATCTCACACTTCTTCTCGATACAAGCCAGACAAGTACATTCCAAGACAAGTGTTAGGAGTAGGCCAAAAAAGAACCAGAAAAACAAGATGATATGCACTCAGCCACTCGAGGTTATAAAAACAAGGAGCAAGTTCAAGTGACAATCTGCACAGCTAAATTTGATCCACAAGAAAAACAAGGAAAAAGGAAGATGAAATCACACTACACCTAATCGATCTCTCAGCGTGTCAAAGATAGACGAAGCAGCGGCGTTTTGTGCAAAACTTTGCCTCAGACGACCAAGCAACTCACTGTCTTTCGCCTGTGATGCAGCCTCGGCTGCTTCCTTTGCCATACCGATTCGAGCATATGCCTAATCATGATGACATCACACAACGTAAGGACTTATTGTAAGAATAAGATCTGGTACGGATAGCTTCACGTTTGAATGTACGAATACATGCACATTAATTCATATTCACATGCACACACATACATGTGCATGTACTTTTCAATAGTCGCCTGTATGTGCATGTGAATGTGAAAAGATGTGCTTGTGCATGTGAATAATAATACAGAATGCAAAGCCGGAAAATTACCTCAGCTCGCTCTCCAAGATCACTTAATTTAGGAATATATTTAAGAGCCTCGCTTTTATCCTCAGCGTCAATGCACGCCTCTACAAAAGGTTTGTAACCTGCATGGTGCCATATGCTAGATTAGATTACTTGTGTATGAAAGCAGTATTAGAATTTTGCAAGTACTCACTACTCAATGATATACGACCACTACTTTTGCAGAGTTTAAAAGCAGTAACGAACTCGTACCTACTGGTGGTCGTTTTTCCTTGGAGAATTTTTCAAGGGCATCCCAGTCTCTTTTGGTAGCCAATGCAAAAACCTTTAACCAATACCATCTCTTCTCAGAGACCTGACATATTTTATTAAATAAAAAAAGCAATTCAGATGACTGATACATCAAGCAGCATACATTAGCTTATGAAGACAGCTCAAGAATCTCTGTATGTTTGTTGGTTTAGTCATGTATATATATTTGATGAGGAACAGAAATTACAAACCTTGAATTCTGTTTTGACTTTCAAAGCGGCTCGATGATTTCCCAGTACAATACATGTCCTGATTGTATCATTGATGCTGGAGTCTACAAAGATAGCCTGCTTTGTGGTGACTTCGAGCTCATGCTGCATTCTGTTATGAATTCAAAAGAATAATTACAAATATAGCTCCCAATACAATGTTGTACATCCAGGAACTTTTCAACCTTACTAAGCTTGAGACAAAGATGGAGCCTATTCACTATCAATTGTCTTTAAGTAAAGCCGTTGCTAAATAGAGCTTTGAAAAGGGAATAAATGGTGAACGGAAGATTATTCTTTTTTGAACTATTTAGTAAAAAATTACTAGCTCTTCTGCTGCTTCTAAATGGAGAGAATAGTGTCTGCACCTTAACAATTTTGCATGCTCATCTGAAGCTTTTGCCTCAAAATTATGCTCCTTAGTTTCTGCAAAGAGATCTCGAGTTTTCTCAATAAGCTTTATCCGTGGACCCTGAAGTGGGCTACCTTTGCTAGCCATTGGATTCTTACTTAGTTGCCATGATTCCTTCCACAAGAGGTAAGCAACTTCCTGCAATGGCAAAAAGTTAGTCACGTTTAATCATACAGAAAATATAATCTTCCCACAGATGTCACAGATACATGTTGTAAAGAATTCTTGTCATAAGATATTATGTTTTGTAAATATACACCCCCCCACCCCCCCAAAAAAAAAGTAGGTGAAAACACCAAGTAAAACATTTGGAAATCTGGGTTAGAAACCTCTGGACATTGTTCACAAAATACGGAAGCTCTGAACATATAATGGATATAAAAGGTTACTGATCGAATCACTCACAGAAACAAATACCAAGACATGATATTTCTATAAATTTTAGACAGCCAATAAAGCTATAAATTAAAACCAACTGCTTCAACCAACAAGATTCTCATCAATCAGACAATATCAGTAAAAATTTAATGCTTGTAATTCTATATCTGGCACCAAAACTTCACTATGGAGCAGGATAGATGGTTCAAAGTAAGAACACAAACTTTGCATCCGAAAAAAAGAAAATAAAACATTTGCATCATGGATTGGTGGAAAACTACCTCAAGCTGCCCAGTGGATAGGAAGAAATCCTTCAGGAATTCATGCTTATAACATCTGAAATAAAACGTAAGCCTGTTAGGTGCATAGTTCAAGTGTTCTACATTATAGTTGTTACTGTTTGGCCTCCATACAGGTTTACTGAAAAATAAGATTCAGAAAATAATTTACCGTCCATAAATTATAAATAGATCCCGTGCCAGAGGTTTAGACTGTATTGTTCCAAAAAATTCCAATGATGGTCTCTGCAATAAGAACAAACTTATTAGCTGGAATCTTTTAGCCTTATTTTGGATGACATGTTAAAATGTTCAGTCAAGGCGCCACCTTCTGCCAAATGTGAAATAGGACCATATATACAAGATCAGTGTCACCACTTTCAGTTGCCTTAGTTAAGGCTGAATCTTCCTCTCCTATGCTCAGTAGCATTGGAACCTGAATTACAAGAGAAGCATGACTGGTGTTAATATCAAACGAACAGGTTAAAACATAATATTTTAATCAATGAAAAAATTCTAACTTGTTTCGAAGGGCGTGGCTCATGTTCAACGAGCATGGCAGCCAATTTCCGGCGCCCACTCTTGTCTGCATGTGCAGCAACTGATGCATAGGAAATACCTTTACATAACTTCAGCTGAAATAAAAACAGAAACCATCAGCAAAAGATTTTAATATCTATAAAATACAAAAAAATGTAATCTTTAAGTGAAACAAGACAAAGGATAAATCTGAGCAGCATTCGCAACCTTGTCAAGTAAGACTTCAAGAAGGCTGGAATCTTGGATAGATAATGAAGCGGTTATCTTTGAACATGCCCAGTGCATCACCACTAGATCCTGTTAGCACCATATCATAAACCCATCATAAATGAGAAAAAACAATTACAGATGCCAACCCATCTACAAATATCAAAGCTTATTAGAATCCATTGGATATTTGGATCATAGATTAAAAAAAGCAAGCTCTTTTAATAATCTGAAAATCGATCGACTGCATATGCACTAGTATCTGAAAATCTGGAGAGAAGAAAATTACTTACCGGGCTCAAACTAAGGTACTCAGACAACCGCAATGCTTGAAGATGATGATTAGCATTAATCAAACGGCTAATTAGAACCGGTGCTGTTAATTCCTACAATTACGATGGACATACCATATTGAATAAATATATAAAATCAAGTAAGAAAATAAACAGAATTCAGCATGCAATAACAACCTTATATTGCTGGATACTTAGGGGGATCCCAATCTCAGGACTGCGAACAGCATTTATGACACGCAAAGTTCTACACATTTCCTGAAAGCGGTCACGGGGGACAGTGCTGCCAAAGCCAACTGGAGATCATTATTTAGAGAATAAATCAGAGAAATTAAGGAACTCTATGCAGTTTTATATATGCTAAGCATGGCAGGTATATTAAATAAAAGTCGTAGCAGGCAGCAAATACAGATACTCAGCTTTTTATGTACAAACCTGTTAGACAAAGTACAATCTTTATTTAAAACAGACCTAAACAACTGAAAGTTATATAACGAAATAAAGCCTATAAAGTTTGCTATGACCACACCCAAAACTCAACAAAAGCACCTTCATTGATTCAATAAATAAATAATGAAGGGATTCACTAAATAAAGACTGAGGACTTGCACATTAAGGCAGCGTCTAATATTTTAATCTAGTATAATACCTTAATACCTTACTAGCAAGTATAAGTCTAAGAGGTGATGCCTGGGGATTCATGACTCCTATTACTAACTTAATCAAGTAGTTAACGGCCACGAATAATGCCCATTAGTACCTAGGGCATCACAATGGCAGAGATGAAACACAGACAACAGATGGACATAGAAACAATTTTTTTTCCATAAAGCACATGCAATTGAATGCATACACCTGGGCCAGAGGGAAGATTACTCAAGAAAGTTATTCACAATCTAGAATTCTAGATACAAGCAGCAGAACCAGCAACTCATTAATTTTTATAAAAAATATAAACGTTCTTCACAACTAACCTGCAAAATGCTTGACCATAGCTAGCAGCCCTGAGCAATGTCTTTTGACGTGCAAGATCAAACTCATAACCCGCAGCATCAATACAAGCTTCAATAGCCTCAGGCAAGGACTGCCTAATCATTCTCAGGTTTTCATCTGCCTGGTATACAAAGTCAAAAACACTGAAATATTATAAACAATTTATTGTCAGATCATCAAATGCAGTGTTTATCCAGAAGACCAGAATTGACATTTAATACAAGTTACAAAATGGCTATTAGTTTGTACGGCTATAAGAATCCAAACATCATGGATGTCTTACTCAGTCTTGGTTCAGCAATGGAAAAAAGAAGGAAGATGGTCATAAATATAAGGAATACCTTGGCACTTCGTCTATCAAAGTGATCCAGGGCATCATATAACAAAGCTGCTGCTGTTGTGCTGCCTATTTGAAAAATGGACACTGTTGAATCTGGAACTCGCTGTAGGAACTCCAAACTTGTGTTTGAAAGTATCCTCACACCATCACATTCAGAAATGAGAACTATCGGTTCATCATAAAAGTACCGCACAGGTTCACCATAAGGACCCACCATCAGTAGCTCGTCATCCCAATACAGCAGCACACTATCCATTCCACACCAAGCTAACTGTTCAGGAGGTAGAGCAGACTGCAACCGAAAACAAATAAAATGTAATGAGAAATATGTTGCATGACTCATTGTGAATTAGCGAAGTGAAAAAGTCCAGTCAGGAGTAATAAAAATATGAGTGCAAGACATATCTTATTTATGATTTTACTCCTCTCCTTTTACTTTTCTTTCCCGTTCTACAAAAGCCTTCTACGGTAGTACATGACCTAAAGCCATTCCTACGAACTTCTCTTCATTTATCAAATACCACCGGATATAAGATGTTTCCACAACAAAATTGAACTGAATATCAACTGTCTACAGCTATATCTATATGATCATCAACTGCATCATTTATTGAACATTAACCAATTCTAACTTTTCCACTGGACATAGAAATTTGTCCCTTGTACTAAAAAAAAGGAAGCAACAACGAATGGGGAAAGTTGAAGTTCATCATCAGTATCTTTTTTCAATGGAAAACCAAAAGGTCACAGCTTTGAAGTTTCAACAACAAAACTCCCAGTTTTCTCCTGTATTATGAAAAGTTAACCAAACTGATTCCAATCTAGCAAACAAACACAAGGTTTAAAGGACTCAAACCTCACACGTATACTCGAAAATGATCTTGGAGAAATCAGATGATAAAACGAGAAGACGTCCATCATGAGTAAACGACGCAATCAGCTTCCCATTCCTAGTAACCACCATTTTCTGAATCGGCCCAACCCCTTCTCCAATCTGCTGAACTCCATCCTCCTCCACCTGCAGCACATGCTCTTCCACAGCGAGCAGAACCTCCACATTCCCAGACATTGTATACTGCGGCTCAATCACCGCTATACAAAGCGGCAACTCCTCCAAATTCGGATCACCCAACTTAACCACCCCACCCTCCTGCCCCAAATTCTTGAAATCAGAAACACACAACAGCTGAAAATTCTCATTAATGCAAACCACACCATTCCCCCAGAACACACACTCAACAACACTATGCTCAAAGCACTCCTTCCCTAAAGAAACATTATTCGGCTTTATCATCTCGCCATGGATGTTGTAGCGGTAAATCGTGCCGTCTTGTACAATGCACACGAGGATTTGATCATCGGTCCACGACATTCCGACAAGGCGACCCCCGGGGTTACGCCAAACGGTTTCGGAGATCTGGATGCCGCCGGAGTTGAAAATTCGAAGTTTACGAAGAGCAGATTCGGCGTAAAGCTGGACGATCTTGGAGTCGTCACGGATTATAGCGACGGGACCGCCAAAAGGAGCACAGGCGACCTTATTGCGACTGAGATCAACGTGTTTCCAATTTAGAGTGTAGATTTCAGGTTTCCGGTAGTAACGATTGTGCAGAAGCTGCCACTCCGCCGCCACCGATACTGCAGAAGCCGGGACCGCCATTGCCACCACAATCAAACCCTAGCCAAAATTGAAGCCTTGCAGTTGAATTTCTGATCGCAATTGTCTTATTAGGATTTGAAGCAGCGCAACCCTACCACCAAAGTTTGACACCGAATTGAGACAGATGATAAATTGAAAGAAGACTGAAAAGGCTGAGCGATCCCGCTAATAGTTTCAATTTGATATCTAAGCTTCCCTTTGCAGTTAGATTTTGCGATCCGTGCAAATAACAACGCCGTTTGATCAGATTGAGAGCCTGTCTAGCATCAGAAAATTCATTAAATTTGAGACTGCCAGTAAAGTTAAGCACCAAATTGGCAAAATGAGAGAAGACCGACGAGGCCGAGCGATCGGAGAAAAGCTCAATCTTCTGGAAGTGATGGAAGGGTGAGAATTGAGATGAACAAGGAAGACGGAAAAAAGAGGAAAAGCACGACGTTTGACGGGTTCAAGTCATGAAACGACGAGTTTAGGGGAATTAGCGCCATGGGAATTTTGATGCTCTGCGATCAACACGATAGGACAAGAGTTTTGTTTATTTTTGTTCAGCATTACTTGTGATAAAAGATTCCCAACTTCCACAATGAGATCTTTATTTTCCATGCACATTAGATTCAAAGCTTGACTAATTGATGATAATAGCATGAAGAATTATTCTCTAAATTTTCCAAAATGAAAAGCTATCCTCAAGTGATATTATGTAGTACTAGACTATATCATTCTCTCAATTTTCAATATGAATAGACTTATTGAGCTAAAATCAAGTAAGTTATGAATCAAGTTAAGCTTGAAACCTGTTTTAATATCGAGTCGGATTCTAAGTACGAATATACAAATGTTTAAAAGTTCATCAAAAATTTCAATGCACATCGAAATAGTGATAGGTATCTTCTCCAAATTACTAGTAAATATTCACCATTCCTACGTTCGTATTATAAAGTATATTAATATAACTGACATTTTCACTCTGATGTCATGATAAAATCAATACACTATATCAAAATCGTAATATATATAATGAAACATCAATAATCTGCGACAAACATCAGTTTCGTGGCCCATGACAAACAATTAGGGTGACAAATCTTCATTTGTCACACTTACTTAACATTCTTTTGGGCGACAAAATACATGATTCGTAGCCCTATTGCTTTTTCGGCGACAAAAACCTACTTCAGTCACCCATGTTGTTTTTGTGCGACGAAGTTGACTTTCGTCACCCAAGTAGATTTTCGATGACGAAAAGAATTTTGTCACCAAAGATTTAGAATTTTGTCGCCCAAATACACCTTTCTTGTAGTGGTATAACAATCATCTCTTACCGAAGATAGTTGGTGAGAATATGAAAGGGATTATGGTTGAGGCGTTTAATTCGGATTGGAACTCGTTATTCTGGCGGGTTCATCCCGGTGGAAAGGCGATTCTTGACGAGATTGAGAGGAAGCTGGAGATGAACGAGGAGAAATTGCACGACTCGCGATACGTGTTGAGTGAGTATGGTAATATGACGAGCGCGTCTGTGTTGTTTGTCATGGACGAGATGAGAAAATGATCGTCGAGTGAAGGGAAGAAGACGACCGGAGATGGGTTCGAGTGGGGTGTCGCCATTGGATTGGGGCCGGGGCTTACGGTTGAGACTATTGTCGTGCGAAGTGTACCTATTCCATGAGAAATAAGGGTTTTGGAGATTGCTCAAACAACCACATAATATGAATTCCTAGAAGCAAATATAGTAAATATATTGTATGAGAATATTGTTTTGATGATAGCTACATAGCGTCAAAACTAATACTCCCTCCGTCCCTTTAAGTTCTTCCCGTTTTGTACTTTGTACTTGGATTAAGGCATGTCTAATCAAAACAAGAGTGTAAGTAATGGCACGTTAAATAATAAAATCCAACCAATAGGAAAATTATTAGAAGGAAAAAGGTTGATTTGATTGATAAAGTGTTGTTAAGATATGAATAAAATAAATAAAGTAAGGGTATTATGGGAAGAAATTAATGGATATAAATGGAAATGGGAAGAACTTAAGGGGACACCCAAAACGGAAACGGGAAGAACTTAAAGGGACGGAGGGAGTAATCACAAGCTTGTATGCTTTCGTACTTTGAGTAAATGAGTAATGCCTATGATAATTTATACTAAACTGATGGTCAAACTAAAAAAAATTATGAAATAAAAAAGTTTGACAGCTGTGGGATTTGAACCCACGCCCTTTCGGACCAGAGCCTAAATCTGGCGCCTTAGACCACTCGGCCAAACTGTCTTGTGTGTTTAAATGATATTGAAAACGGAACTTAACTCAAAAGTGTTAATAATACAAGGAAGTAATCTCAGCTGTAGAGGAAGAAAATAAGTTTAACCATTAAAACTTGTCCATTCAGGTGACTTGAATTTTGATATGAAAAACCCACTTCTCAATCTAGCCGGATACATATCAATTTACTCCCAAAAAATTCTTACAATATCCAAAACAGCTCTGAATAGCTTTGTATCATTGAGAAAGACAGGTTAAAAATGTCAGTAGCTGATGTTTGGCTAGATGTAATTGTCAGGATCTTCTATACTTCTTATGATGGGGACGCCGTCGTCCCTCCAAACTATCCGATCTTCACATAACGCTGCAGCCACGTCTACGTACAAGCTATGTTCCTGAAAATGGAATAAAACATTGGACTGCTAAGATTATCTCCAAGAACACATGATTTTAGATCTTATTATAACATGTTATTAAATTACCTCATGTAATACTCTGGCAGCAAGCATATCTGCTGTGTCATTTGCCAACACAGGAACAGCTCTCTGAGCAAGAATGCGACCTCGGTCATATTCCTCGTCAACAAAATGGACGGTTGCTCCAGAATATCTGACAGCGGACAATCATCAGAACTGCCTATAAATTTTATTAGGCACTAAAAAATGAGCATATAATGTACCTTGCTCCAGAGGCAATGACGGCTTTATGAACCTTCATCCCGTAGTACCCTTTGCCTCCAAATGCTGGCAAAAGTGAGGGGTGGATGTTTACAATACGCTTGGGATATGCTTGAACCAATTCTTCTGGTATAAGCTTTAAGTAACCAGCAAGAAGAATTACATCAACACCAAATTGCCTGGATGGAACCACATCTATGAGTAAGATGTCAATATGTCATACATGCATACTAACTCATTTAAGTAATGCAATGAAAAAAAGCTTCATATTGAGTATCATCGAATGACATGCTACAAACTAATAAAATAGCTTATCCAATATCATTAGAGCATTTTCTAACCTAGAGACCTTAATAAAGTTGAACATTACTTGATTGTGGTTAAATTCTTAGATTTTCACGGCCTTTCACTTCATTATGATTTATTAATTAACTGTTACATTTAACTTTAAGAATGATCAAAATCTGGAAGATAATCATTTGTGAAGTCAAACCTTAGCATGGTTACTAGGTCTTCTGCGGACATGCCCTCAGGTTCGTCCTTTGATTTCGGAAACACAGTAACTGGAATGCCCCTCTCTCTTGCATAATTTGCACCTCCACAAGCTGCCATTGACATGGAAACAATATGAATCAATCACTACAAAAGACTATTTTAACATAAACAAGTGGATAGAAGTCGAAGATACAAAATTCAACTATCTAAAACCAAAGACAAATAAGACTCTTCCACAAAAACACAAGATCAAAGAGCTTTATTTTGGAAATTCATATGAACTGTTCATTAATCTGTATTACACTATCTAAGAAACTATAAAAAAAAAAATCCGACAAGCAACTGTAGGAAAATTGAAATTATTCTCTTACCATGTTTATTTGTGACAAGAACAGCAACATCTCCTAAAACTGATCCAGCAAGTGTAGCTTCATGAATTGCCCTGAAGTTGGAGCCTCCACCCGACACAAAAACTGCCAACTTTTTTTTAAAAACACTGACTACTGGGTCACCTAAATTAGGATTTACAGCATTCAATTTATGCACCTCAGCTCTGCAATTCACATTTGATGTAGTATTCTTAACGACAGCAAATCCTCTCCACTGCAGATAATAATTGGATTTAAGGGCCACCGGTTTACCGATGCGAAGTTGAGAAGGGGCAAATGGACCAAAAGTTAAAGCATTGGATTGCTTGGATGATGGAAGAATTGAGTTTGCAGAAGAACCACCACAGTAGAAACTCAACGATTCCATGTACTGAAGAAAATATCAATCCTAAATTTTCAGCAAGAAACAATTTGGATCAATCTGCAGAGATAAAGAGAAGAAAATGAAAACTTGTTAAAGCTTAAGAGGCAGAAGCATCAGTAAACATATAGCAAATCTACGTCCACTATTCACCAAGAAAATAAAGAGTGTCTCATCATTGTTCATCACAAACCTGTTAGCCTGATACAATTCACTCTCAGAGCTCCAAATAAAGCATTTAAAACCGAAACTTTGCAAAAACACATCAAAAAAAGAACCAAACATAAGAATAATGAACATGACCAACCATCACCATCATCACCTCATCTCAGTGGCGGATCCCCTTCACCCCCAAGAACCTCCAATTATAGATATAGAGACGGAGAGAAAACAGTGGCGAAATTGTTCAGGAGGAGGAGGGAAGAAGACGAACATTAGATAGGTTTTGTTATTCTTTGTTTTTAAATTGGGCTGGGCTCCTTTCTTTTAAAAACGAGTTGTCTAAAATTTAAAAGCCCATCAAACCTGATGTCCCTTTCTTTTAAAAACGGATTATTTAAAATTTAGAAGTCCATTCAAATATGAGCCCAAGAGTCACCACTATCATATGCTTAAAAACGTACATGGTAACGAGGGTCCAAGAGGTAGCCAATAAGTGGAATTTGAAAATTTTATATTACTCCGTACTAATTACATTGATAAACAGAAAAATAAATTTTCATTAAAAAATAATAAATGATACAAAATGATATATAATTTTTAGGAATTAAAAAAATAAGCAATTTCAGGCCTAATCTTTACAATTATATAATATAATTACCATGAAATCATTAACAAAAAATATAGAAATATATGAAAAATAATAATATTATATTAATTTAAAAATTCACCCCTCCTTCTGACAAATCCTGGCTCCGCCACTGCCTCATCTAATAGCAGCAATAGTAAGAAGAAACAAGAACCTGAGATCGATCAATTATTCAGAGCTTCTCTTCCAATAGTAGCAGTAAGTAACAATGCTCATAAATATAAAATATTATATATATTAGATTGTATCACTACTGAAAAATAACATCCTTCGAGGTGCATGTCTTGATGATTTAGAACTTTTTGAACCAATGCTCATGAAATATCTCTTCATCTTCTGAGATTAGTGGGTTATATAACTAGATTAACAGACTACATATATACATTAGAAAAGCAATTCAAGTATAACAATTTTTCAAACACTTGATATGCACTACAAAATCTCTAAGAAACAATTTATCAAACACTTGGTGTGCACTACAAAATCTCAATCTATTCAAGGCTGAAGTTTTATGAATCCCAATCTCGTATATGCAAAATCTTAATCTGTTCTACATATAAGTATATTAATCAAAGAGACAAAATCTCAACCTGCCATTCAAGTAAAGGTTGGAAAACAAACCTATCAAGATTGAGAAAGCTTCAACGATTGAAATAGGGTAGAACAGAGGAGACTGGAGACGTAGGGTAGGCGGAAGCTTCAACGATTTGTTTTTTATTTCTGAACTAAAATCTCGATTTTGAAAAATTAATTAAATAAATAAAATTCATAACTAAATAAAAAATAAAATAAAACCGTAAACGACATCGTGTAGAATCTCTACTTTGAACTTGCGTTAAACATACGTCTAAACCAGATATCCGATTCGTCAGAAGTTTTTGACGATCTCTAATCCAATCACTTCCCTTCGGAATTATCTGTCGATCGATCTCGACGATGAGCAGCGCAATTTCGCACAATGTTTTCGTGTACGGTAGCCTCCTCTCCGACGACGTCGTTTCTGCTTTGTTGAAGCGCGTTCCTTGCTCTTCCCCAGCTCTCCTCAATGGCTAGTCTGTTTCTATCTCTCTTCCCTTCTCCTTCCCCCAATTTCCTGTTTTCTTGCTTCTGCTTGATTTAGGGTTTTAAATTGGGAATTTGGTGTTTCTGCAGCCATCGTTTCAGCGTCAAAGAACGAGTTTATCCAGCCATTTTGCCTGTTGATGGCAAGCAAGTAGATGGGAGGGTTGGTCTGCTGACTATTCTTCATTGAATTTCTACTGTAATTGTTACTGATCGTTTGCTAGTACTTTTTAGCTGATTGAGGAAATGATGGCAAATTGTGGAAATATTCAGGAATCTAGTACGCTGCATTGTCTATAAATTATTTGACAATATTGATAAGTGCCATCGCAATGAGCTCATGGCAGAGAATGTTCTTGACCTTTAACTCAGACTTTTTTGTACTCTCTAGTGTCTTTGGTTGCTTTCCAGTATTTTTCTTCTTGTCTGTTTGGAGTTGTGTCTTGGCACTGGTTCAATTGTTGTTGTTGTTGTTGTTTGATCAGTGTCATACTGTCATGATATCTGAATACTAGTTTACTTTGGTTTCAGGTTCTAATGGGATTAACTGTACCTGAGTTGGATATTCTGGATGTTTTCGAGGATGTCGAGTATGTTAGAGATCTCGTCGAGGTTTCTCTAGTTGTAAGTGTAGTATGTCTGCCTTTGTACACAACTACACATAATAGTCTGCAAGTGATATGCTGAAACAATGTAACTTCTTTCATTCTTTCATTAAGCGTGCAACTGTGCAAGCTGAGAAAACTATGTTGTTCAATCAAGCTATGTGCATGCTTGCAGGAGAATGCTGAGACGGTTCAAGCATTCACCTATGTTTGGGATGACAAAGATGATCCAAACTTGTATGGAGATTGGAACTTTCAGGTAACTTTTACTGAACATTCTCTGGGTGATTCTTCAATGGAGTAGTATACATGTCAGCGCAATGGTTTTATGTGTTGTAGGAATGGCAACAGCAACACATGATCGATTTTCTTAAGATGACTAAGGACTTTGTGGAAGAATTTGAGCAGCCTGATGCCAAAACAAGGGTGGAAACATATGAATCTCATTACCAGAAAGGCGATAAGAACGCTACTGCATGATCTACCTTGCGTCTTTTCTAATTGTTCCGTCCTATTTTTGTTTCGAATTCTGAATTGTATTGCATAACATTCAATGTGAGATTAAGTTTGCATTAAGCTGGTGTATGATGATCATTGTTGATCTTTTCTGCATATGAAAAGTATGTTTGTTCAACGGTAAATCAAGACCTTAAAAATTGCAATTCAAGATAAATAAGTTTGGCAAAGGTAACCTGGACAAAACAAGACAATACACTTGACTTGGCATGTTAATGAAAGATGAGTGCAAAGAACAGGAACTTCACCATATTTATAAAGAGTATACAAGTTAAGTAACAGAATCAACGACAGAAAAAAGCATATGATGGTTTAAACCACACAAAAATATCGGCTCCTGAACGTCTTTTCCTTTCGGTTTCCAAACAAGGCTTTAACTTCTACTCTTCATCAACCATCTCATCGCCCATTCCTCCTTGAGCAATTCTGTAGTATAAGATGCCCATTGTTGCCATGCACGCCCTGATATAATAACCACAAAATATTCATGTTAAAACCGAAGAGGAAGAATGGCTTACAGTAGGCACCAGATTTATGAAAGAAGAAGAAGAAGAAGAAGAAAGAATTACATTATTGCAATGACCAGAAGAATTCTTCTGGGGTCCATCCTTGATGACTTACGGTGCCGTGAGCGACTTTCTGGTGTTTCATCTGAATTTGACGGGTCCTTACGAGGTGGCGCTGTAACTGGTAAAGTCGGTAATGCACTGGACCAGAAGGGGAGCAGTGCCCGTAGAAACTTGTGCCGTATAGGACCTAAATAGAGAAGATTGTCTTCAGATAATATTGATATTTACAGTTCTCATTTTCCCACCAATTTTGTTCTAGGACTAAATTTAAATGAAGTATATGAATTAGTTTGGAACGACATGGAAGAATAGATCACCTCTTTTGGTGTATTTTTTCTTGTTTCCATCTTCATCATCTGCATAGTATGATAGCTCAGAATTCTGTCTTTCAACATTCACCTTCCTTGTCGTTGCCCCAGGCTGTAATGCAGAAAAAATTCTCAACCTGAGAAAATTATCGTGATGGCTATTTAAGTATGGAGCTATTATAAACTCATAATCAACTTACAGGTCCTGGACTTCCTACTTTTATGTAGTTAGGCTCATGAGAATTGTCCAGCAAAGGAACGTCAACCTGCATAATCTCTGATGATGTGGAGCCTACTGAATTTTGCATATCTTCCCTGCCACCAACGCTCATGCGCTTCAGTGGATCTGAAGCAAAAGCAGGAGGGGGCCCATGTGATTCTGCTACTGGGTGGTTCCCAAACACATTTTTCTCTATACCAGTCTGCAATGGTCGGATAATTGTTATATATTATTACATATCAATACTTAAATAGGGAAATTCACTCTTTAGAGGAAAACTTAATAGAGGCAGGCAGTTATGGACCTTACCTGCATAATTGCTTCTTTGAGTTTAGAATGAAGAGAAGAACCTGAATCCTTGACACTCTTTGGGGGCCATATCTAGATTAGTCACGATTCATGGGTTAAGAATTTGTGCAATGCTCAAAATATATCATTCACAAACAAATCAGAGAGAATAAAACCGATAACAAAGATTACCAAGTAGATATAAGAACGACCAAAACCATATAATTTAATTGATTATTTACTTCAGCAAAACAATTATTTTGAGAGTTTGCGGATGATGACTTCTGCAGAATCTGATCATTTAGAGGATACTCTGATTCAAGATACCCACATCAAAGAAGCCCTTAATTGCAGTATAGGTGTATCTATGGTGGAACTATTTCCATGGAATAATGACTAGGACAATGTTATGAAATTTGCTTCCTATAGGCTGTTTCAAGCACATGCCTAAAATTTTAGTATATTAATGAGGCTATCATAGATATTTACACATTTAACATTAATAGTTTAGAATCATTACGGTAAAAACACTAAGAAAATCCAAATGACTACACTCTCAAGGAAATGAAAATAAAAAAGGCAGCAACCATTTATATCCAAATGACTATACTCCAAAGGAGATGAAAGTAAAAAAGACAGCAAACATTAATATTTACAACATAATCAATAAAAGAAATCACTGGATGTCCATATGAATGAATATTGATGGACTTCTCTCATTAGTCATTATGATACACATGCAGCTGATCATGAAGCACTTACAACTTATTTCATACTAGCAGCAAAGACAACTTCACAAAAAAACTAAAATTTGTGATATTGTAGAAAATTATATTGTTCTAAACATCAATTTTAGTAAAAATTAAACTTAATCAGCTACTGCATAAGATTTAAATAAAATAACTGTCACAGAAACGGTCTTACCGAAGTAGAGCAAAGCGAGCAAACATATCCAGCTGGTGCTGTATGTGGAGGAAAACTTTTGATATGCGAAATTAAGCAGCTTGTGTGAATGACATCTGCAGAAAATGGAATGATATGATTAAACAAAACATCTTTTATTTTAGACCAGTCTAAAAGGTACAAGAAAAAGCTAAATGAATTATTTATTATACGCCACATTTGTCAAATCACATACGTAAACAACCCAGACGAGTCGTTTGGTTATCAACTCCCTCCTCTAGGACTGCTTTGCATTGACAACAAGAAGGTGGCCAATCATATTCTCCATCAATTACCCACTCCGAGTAGGTACGCACCTACATGTATCAGATGCATATTGAGCTCAAAGAAATTCACAGTTTTTATAGTAGCAAAGAAATAGCAAAATATTATCACAAACAGTAAAACGCAGCCATTGTGAACAAACATTTTAGAGTGTTTATGACCACTTCCCAACTTGTGTGATACATCTCTATGACGGTGTTCTACAGTGTAAAAAAGTTCTCCCATCTAAAATCCAATATAGCTGGCTCATTGGAGTTTGTTAATTAAAGGCAGAGAAACCAGAAGATCTCTAAAGATATACTATTCTGTATCATTGTTACTTCAGGGGATCGCAAAATTAGTTTTATCTACGATTTAGTATTTCTATCAGAATATCCATATTCCATTACAAGTAATTTCTACAAGTCTACTTTCTCTGACCCTAACCACAATAAGACCATCCTACTGACCTCCCTAAATCATTCCAACCCATTTTAAAATCCAGAAACAATTTTGTAAATCCAGCTCCTATTAACAAATCTATTTTCTGCTCAAGCTAACAAATATATAGGAGGAAGATTATAACAATTATAAAGTTGTGTAGCAATAGCTGCTGCAGTACCACACAGATCTGGTGCTCGGAAAAGCATACGCACTCTCCGCAAACAGGAACCTTGTGGACGAAGCAGTATAATTTTGTAGCCTGAAATACCAAAAGACATATAATACTTAGAACTTTCAATTTGCAGCAATGCTTATATAATTTGATTGCAGATCAAAAATTGAAAACCATGAAAACTTCCCAACCAAATTTAAGCTACTTCCAGGCATAAACTCAACTCACACCACCCCTATAATTTAATATTTATGCATATGATCAGCTAAATCCTTCATGCATTCAACAATATACCAAAACAATCAATTTATCAATCGGGATACAAACGCAATAGCAACTAGATACTCTAGATCGAGAAGCATTCACCAAAAATTCGCATGTAAACCAAAAATCAGAGATCATCATACTTTGGAATTACAATTTGATCAGATCTAATAACACGAAAGCGCCTAAATAAATCAAATCTGATACGAATTTGACAACCTAAGCAAAGATCCGCTGAATTCCTCGAGGAGGAAGGGAAAAGAGAGAATCAGGAAGATTACCTTGCGGCATTTGCAGACCACCATAGCATGCAGTGGTGGTGTATCAAGTCAACAGAAATTGCGATTTGAAGATCAAGGAATCGAAATCAATGAACGAAATCTGGCCCAAATTCAGCGCGTATATGCAAGTACAGAGAGAAATAGGGGAAGATAGATTGGAATCGAGGTGCTTAGAAAGAACTCAAAGAAGTAACAACGCCCTCGAACCGGTCCGGTTTGTTTTTCTTGTAAAGGGTAAACTTGTAATTTTGACAAAATTGTAAATCTATCTATCCATCTTATATATTAAAGTTGAGCCTTTTAGAGATCTTGGAGTTTGTAGGGTTAGTTTGTTACACAATTATTATTTTTTTATTTTTAATTTCAATTATTAATAGATTGGATACTTATACTAACAAATAAATCTTAAAAAATTATCATTCCTTTCAACAACAAATACAAGCTATTTTATTGAGAATAAATATTATATTGAAGGTTAATATATATTCTTACGATAAAATTAGGATTAATTTCGATAATAAATATTAAGTCAAGCTACGTACATAACCTTCCTGAAATAAAATATATTTTTATAAATAGTCTTTACAAGAAAAAGTTAATTTTTTGACGAACTCGATTAAAAAGATATGTAATTTTTATACGAATAATATGGATTTCTCGTGCATGGCACGGGTCACTATACTAAGTAAGTAAGTATACCTTAATTTAGAGATAGTTTGGAAATTCATAAAACTTTTCACCGAATTAAGATAGTTTGACAATTCATAAAACTTTTCACCTATAAGTTGGAGTATAATGTATTTTTTCAAAGTTTCCCACGTTTCAAATTTTGGATTACATAAAAAGACAATTTTTTAACCGTTTAGTCTTACAGGTTTGTTGTACGGGACAACCCATGACGAAGGCTCAAGAACAAATTTTGCGCTAGATGTACGTTATTAGAGAAAAAATCGGTGTAGCTGATATCACGGACAACCGAAAAATTTAGAATCTTTTGGTATGAACATGTGCAGAGAAGGTAAGCAGACGCGTCAACCCTAAGTGTAATTCTAGTAATGCTAAATCTGGAACATATAGTTTTCATAGACTAGTTTTTTCATTTACAAAGTTGTGAGGCTCGATCATCTTGTTGCTAACTCAGTATTAACTTTTTGTTGGTATTTCTTCTATTCATTCTTTCATTGATATATAATAAAAGTCAAATTCCTAACTTTCAAGTGTGTGTTTGTTGAAGAGGTTATAGAAAGTTCATTCTAAAAGAGTATTTGTATTTCACTTGGCACAATTCTATAGCATCCAAGTTTTAGATTCTGGAAAAATATTTTTTAAGTAAAATCTTTATAAACAGATATAGAAATCACCTTAACAAACTTATTTTCCTTTAATGTAACTGGTCACAAAGTATTCTTCAAATTTACCAATATACCCAAGCCTGTTTCTCCCTGAATTTTAGTTTCAATATCATCTACTCCCTCCGTCCCAAAATGTTAGTCTCATTGATAAAAAGTACATAAGTGTATTGAAAATGATGAATGTAAAATATTAAAATAATTCATTAACCAATGGAAGAAGAGTTTACAAATAAAAAGTACATACGTGCATTGGAAATGATGAATGTAAAATATTAAAATAATATGAGTAAGGGTATAATTGGAAGAAATTTATGAACAAAAATGGAAATAGAACTAACATTTTAGGACACCCAAAAAGGAAAACAGGACTCACGTTTTAGGACGGAAGGAGTAGGAAATATCTTTTATGTATGCTGCACGTAATGAAAAGAAATTTACACTCATCATCCTTGCACATCCTTATAAGTAACACAAGAGAGAAAGAAAAACACACACCTGAACTTCAAGTTCAAGCACTGACATTTATACAAAGATCGAACAAAGCAACGAACAAAGAAGATGAGTATGGACTATTGATATCACTTATTCAGCTCGTTGATATCATTTATTCGGCTCCATTTGAGACGTAAACACTCGTATAACATTACATGGAGACTGATCAAATATATGTACCTATATCTACAATAATACATTCCAAATGAGCTTTAATAGTTCATGCTGCAAGATATGGTAAACAAAGCTTAAGAATGAGAAAGTAAAGGCACTCATCTTAGTTTATGACCCTCCGGAGTTCATCAACTAGTTGCTTGCGTTTTGATGGATCAACCTGCATTTTTAATCACAACTACTTTGAGTTGCTTCAAAAGTTTTTCTTGATATGAATAAAGATTGAAATATGCAAATATTACCTTGTCTAGGAGACTAGCAAGACTCCGAGGCAATGCTTGCAAGTCCGGAGCTGAATTGCAAATCTCGGTCAGCTGAACAAGTATTTTCTGTGCACTCAACTCCTGAAGCCTCTGTTCATAGTTACAACGGTCATCCTTCCATTTAAAGAAAGCCTCATCATCATCCCAAACTTCATCACTGACATCACAACAAAACCACTTCTTTATCAAATCCCTAGCAGATTTATGTGACAGTTCTTCACCAGCAGCTTCTCTCAGAGTCCTAATCATCGTCTCCTCACCGACCCTCCTCACCAATCTCTTGTAAAAAAAAGCACGTGAATCCGTCCAGTCAAGAACGCCCTTCACCACGCCTTTAACCTTCATCCTTAAAGAAGTGTCATGCAGCTCTGCAAATTTTATTGCCAACTGTGTGTATACCGGGAGAAGCTGCTTCTCCCGAGCTTTAATCTGTTGCATTATGGGCACGCTGTTCTTGGCTTCTTGAAGTTTCAGTTTGAGATCAATAAGTTGTTGATCAAGCCTGCCCATACATTCTTGCAATTCCTTGGTCCTAAACTTGATCTCAATCATCCCTTCTGGTTCTAGAACATTCCCTTTAGCGGTACGGTCAGCATACATTTCGATTTGGTCTGAGTTGATTCTACTATCGACAACGACCCACGCCCCACCACAAAGCTCGCCCATCATAGGGATGTAAACAAACACAGGCTGATTGTAGCTTCTGAGATTCTCAACAATGGTGGATCCAGCTTGAAGTATACCCTCAAAGAGATCTCTTTGCCCACCTGAGAAGCCTCTCCAGTTGGCTAGGATGAAGAGTGGTAGACCTTCCCTGTTGAAATCCATCAACGCTTGAGCGGTTTTCGATGCAGAATCTGGAAACCAAACTTGCCCGGCTTGAGGAACGACTCTCTCATGGGAATCCAGCTGACCTGGGTCAGCTGGAATAATCTGCATAGCGGTTTTTGTCTCGACAGCAATCACTCCTACAGGAATACCTCCAAGCCTAGCCCTGCCCGTTACGACCGTTCTTGCCCAGCCTTCCAGAATTTCAGTGAAGCTGTCCTTGTCAAAAATACCGCCAAGCCAATGACCGTTTCCATCCAAAGAACCGGAAATGGCGGCACGAGGATCACACGAGTTTTCGGGGAAATATTCCACGGACCGTTCAGGCGGGTCCAGAGAACGGGAGATTGGAAGCGGTCCGCCAGCATAGGATGGAACATAACTCAACCAATTCAGAATGGAAGCAATGCCTTCGAGATCATCTGAGACAGTGAGATGAGTGACACCATTTGTTGCCATGATTTTGGGTCCACCGAGTTGCATGTGTGAGCTATAGACCTCTCTACCAAGAAGTTTGTTGAGTGCTGAGAAACCGGTAAGGATTATAGGCTGATCAAGCCTCTGTATGCAACGCATCCCTAAACGAGCAAGATAAGCCCCAATTCCGACAGTCCTGCCAGTCACATAAGTCAAGGTGAACGTTTCTTTATACGCCCTAGAATAAGCACCAGCAATGGCTCCACTTCCTGACAAATTCTCTACCCCAATTCCATGATCCTTCCCAACAATAGTATTTATAACCCATCTTGTTTCTCCACTTTCCAGCTTCAATTCATGAGCTATAACCGATGAACCGATCCTTGAGTAATCTTCAGGAGTCAAATAGACATACTGAAAACCATGCTCTGGGCTTGATTCATTGTGCCAACCAACCTTAAAGCATTTTTTCACTTCATCGGCCACACCGAGTCTTGCCCCTGAATTGGCAGCCAAGTAAATAAGAGGCAGCTTTTCAGCACAGGCAATGCCTGTAACTGCATGGAAGAATGCATCCTCCTTTGGACCGAACGATCCAGCTTTGAAAGTGACATCATTCGATACCACTAGTATAGTCCTTCCATCTGGAAACTCTGGGGTTGACATTTCCATGTACCATGCCACCATTCCAGTATCATTCAAACCTGGTTGTCGTTCGACCGGAATCAATGGAGTATCCCAGGTACCTTTTGGATCAGAAAATACCAACTCTTTCGCCTTTAGCAGGATCTTATCCTTGGGTCTCTGGGCATCTGTGAACTTGGATGCCCATGATTGTTTGAGTGCAGTCTCAAATACCTGTTAAATTATGAAAAGCGGTTTTTCAAATACTAGCTTCGTTACAGAGAATAGAATGAAATCTAGTGCAAAGGTTAAGACGAAAAAACTCAGATCAATACTCAAGTGATTACTCCAGCTAAACATGGAAATGAAAATGTAAATAGATGTCTATGTACATTGCTGTGGTGAAGCAGGGTTGAAAGGATGTTTTAGTAGCTTACAAGTGGAAAATCATAGCAGTAAGTGGTGTTATTTCTCCAGGCCACAAGACGTCTACGATCAAGGGCTCCAAGTGAAGAATATTGTCCATTGACAGGCTTTCCATGAAGGGGACCATGCGTGTTTGCTGAATTGTAAACAGTTTGGCGTTCAGTAGTGTCTTCTAACTCTCTGTAAACCTGAACTTTCCATTTTAAAAACAGAAAAATAGTTAGAATACGACCAGGAGGAATGCATAAGTGTGTATTATGCATTTCTACTCTCTTCCCCAACTGCCCTTGATTGTTCTTATACTACTTTATTGAAAATATAACTTGCAATCAGTCAATACTCAATAGAAGAAGGCAATGAGAAGCTTACATGTATTACACAGGTATGACCAGTCACGTTAGTGACCAAAATCCTCCAAGCACCATTTGCCGGTCCAGTGGATGCCACCCACAATTTCACTTCCCATTCACAGACATTTAACCGGTGCATTTTGACACCAACATGATCATGGATTTCATGAGCAAGATCTCCCAGAATTTCTTCAACTGTTGTCTCTTCTTGTCCATCACTTACTTCAACTACCCTGGTGAGATATTTAATATCCACAAACTTCAGTTAAAAGGAAGAAAAGAAGAAGAAAGAAGCTAAGATACAATAGGCGATTACCGATGATAAGGAACAAGATCATTTATTTGCTGTTCTTTCACAATGTACAAGTACATGTGGGCATGATCGGGTCTGAGACTGGCATTATGTGCATTAAGCTCCAACTCTTCCATGGCAGACGTCAGGGACCTCAATATGCTTTTTGAGGTAAAAGACATAGGCCCTTTTGCTCGGAAAGTTCCAATTTCGACTCCTTGGTACCCATCATCTGATATGGGCTGCCTCACAAGTGTCCTGAGAAACATCCTCTGCAGAGCTTGTGGCTTATCCACCACGGAGTAAAGGTGCCATTGGCGGTCCCGCGAAGGCATGTACTTCATATTTTCATATCCTTTAAGTTTGTCCTGAATCAAAGCACATGTCAAACGAGTTTAGGATTTTTCAAGAGGAAAGTTTAAATATCCTACACAACGGGAAAGCGATACCAACCAACTCAAGGTATATAGAGAGAGGAGGTTCCAAATGACGCAATAAAGGCTCCTCATCATAATATTTTTTCTCGGCCAACCAATAGAAGGAATGCCTCATGGGTGATCGTCCTTCGTCCCTCTGTATGATGCAACTAATAGCTCCAATACCAGCATCACGAAGAGTCAAACTAAGTTCTTGACCTCGGAGGATTTTAGCTAACTTGTCTATTCTCTCCTGAGCTTGATCTTCATCACCACTGCAGTTTTTCATTAAGGCATAAGCACACAACTATCATACCCAGCAAAGCTGATCATGCAATAATTGATCAATGATCATAGCTACTAAGCAAGTTCTTGATCTCCATTTTCTGTGTCCACTATTTAAACTATGTAGCAAAATTGAAAAAGGCGAATCACAGTACCTATCCTGGAGCATACTCATCTGATTGTTGACTCCCACAAGTGCAATATGCAGAAGATTGCCGTGGCTAGCTGCTTCATAGCAGTCATGAGTCGTTTCTCTCAGTGCAACAGCAATTACGGTTGAAAGAAACTGAAGAGATTTAATTATAATCATTGCTCCCCCTTTTTTGTCACTGTGTTTCTCGACTTGTGGTTTATTTGACATCTGATCGTCAGATACATTCACTCTTTCCATATATTCTTCCATAAACTCCCATGAAGCGATGAGGCCAGATCTGTGCCATTGCATTCTAATGCTACCCTTTACAAGATACGGCTAATGAAAGATATAAAGAAGTTAGATTTCCATTTCCTGTGGCAACATCAGCATTGAAAAACATAAGAACCTTACCTGGTATAGCCTCCTTATGTAGGTCTCCACAACACGTCTCTGTAAGGTGGGATCACTGTGATCAAACAAACTAATAAGTGCATCTTCAACTGCCAAAGGCGCGCTCACAAGAGCCTCCATTCGTTCATTGATGGCAGTTTTCCTCTTTGGAGTATCCATGTGTTCACCATCCTCTGTAAACATCTCAAGCTCAGAGAGACTTCTGGCTATGGTGGATCGGAGTTCACTCAACTTGGTTTGTTCTAGTAACTGGCTTGCTTTAAGCGCCAACTGCAGCATCAAGCAAGCATTTCAGAACATAAACATATTACTAATGATGGAAATGGCACTTGTATAGTCCTACCTAGACCTTACTCTGGGGAGTCTGAACTAAATATACACTCCCTCCGATCTAAATCAAGTGCTGTATCAACACTTAAATTTCTAGGCAATTATTAACTAAGAGTGAGTTATGAGGATTGTTGTTGGAAATATCTTTTGTTTGACTTTTTTCTTCTAAATTCTCCATTTATTCGCTGAAAAGGGTGATTATGTTTCATCCGGGGAGATGGAAGAAAACCTTAAAATATCAGGTTTGGTTATTATTATTTTTAAATTTGTGACAAAGGCTAAAATAACAGTTAGTTTAGATCGGAGGTAGTATACAAATAGAATGGACTCAATGGAGGAAGCTTACTATCTGACGGGAACAATGATACTAGCCTATGGAAGGTATGTACACAAATAGTGCCAGAACCTATTTGGGAGAAAATAAGATAAGATAACATCTAGAACAAATATGCCAGATCTAGCCTCCAAGTCAAAGTCACAAGGGGATCACAAACCTCAGAGTAGACTGTATGGTTAAGTAAAGAGAAGCGGATTAGCTTATCCCTGTATGCAGCAGGGTTTGGGTAAACTAATTGTTCCATCAGACAAAGGATCAACTTGTTCTTGTTCTTGACACCCTGCAATTTAGACATTGCATCAGTAAAATAAAAAAAGTTGGAGCTAAAACAGTTGTGTCAAGCAATTATAGTTGTTTCCGTACCTGGCGTGAAATTACAATGTCGACCACCTTCAATAGATCTTTCTTGTAATGCTGACGCAGACGCTCAATAACATCAGCCTGAAGAAACATATTAAAAAGCAGTAGAGATCAATATATAGAAGAAAAATAAAACTAAAAAACCTTTATAGAAATTTAATGGGCAGAGTCATCATTCAATCAAAGGATAGAATATGGATTAGTTTAAGGAAAACTATAGAGTCTTAAGCATTTTCCCCATAGATAAGGGAAAAGTTGTCTTGTAAGTTGTAACTGAATATGTACATGTATATATATTTCTATACTAACCTGGATGTTGTCACTGAACAATTCTTCAACCGACAAATATTCCTCAAACAGTGACTGAACAATTACACGGGCATGACTCTCTCTTCCACCTTCGTAAGATTTTACCAGACTCATTAATGGTTCAATGATCCTTTCCTGGGCTCCTTTTTCTTTTTCAGGACAGGATGACAGATGACTCTGCCGCAAAAAGGGATTACATTAAGATAAATTAATATCATGAAGAACGAATTTAGATTTAAAGCCAAAATACATGGCACAAACCTCAAGAACGCTCCGTAATAGTTTGGCAGGGAATTCCACATTCTGAGCTCTCAGTATACCTTCATATTGTTTGAAATTTGATTCCAACTGCAAAGATAGATAGATTAACGGAATTACATAAGTTGTGGAACTAGACAACACATAAGACTACATCCACCAAATCTCAACTACAACAAAAAGACACAGATACTCACTTCAATTCTAAGTTCTTTTGGGAGACGATTGGCAAGAACTGACATGCACTCTTGCCATTGAAGGAAAGGTAGCTGAGGACTATCAAGGCAGGTTAACAAGTTTTGTACGACCTGAGATAAATGAAGACCAGTTTTCATGAATTTAAGATCATAATAGCCACTTCAGCATACACTCTCCCTAAAAAATAGCACTGTTGACTGTTATGTTCAGTAGAGGAGAAGGTGAAAAGTATTTACTTCATCAATGTTGTGCTCGTAACCAGCAAGAATCATCTTTGCAGCATTTAAACTGGTAGCACACCTTTGATGAACTTTGCCTGATACAGCACTTGGGGGCCCGAGGATGGGAAAGGTTCCTTTGAAGGGATCTGCTTTTCTTACTGTAGATGGATCGTCAAGATCAAGTCTAGCAATGAGCTCACCAGCCTATACAACAAGTATGAATCCTCAACAACCATTGTTAAGACATGAATATGTTTCACATTTCATAATACCAAAACATTAGCTTACCTGCAAGGGTTGACCTTCTGACATCTTAAAATGCACAACTCCAGAAGCAGGTGAAAGAAGTGGCATGCACATTTTCATAACTTCAACTTCAGCATATGGAGTGTCAGCATCTATATGACTGCTATCTGGGACTAAGTACCTTAACAACTTGCATGGTGTCTCAGCAATTAGTTTAGAAGGATCATGATCGTTCTGTGTCAGGATAAATAAACTAAATATCAGCCAATATCAAGGATAATACTGAACATCAAGCTTAACGTCAAATTTGGCACCTGAAGCAAACAGGTCCTTCCATCAATGAGAAGTCGAGTTCCAGCAGCTTCTTCTTCAGCATATATTACATGACTATTTCCATCCAACTGTTATTTAACAAGAAAACCTTCAGTAATGGGCCTAACGGTTTGTTTATTTCAAAATTAGAACAGTGAGAGTATTCAAAACAACTGTGTACACTCAAGAAAATCGCCCGAGTACAAGAAAATTACTTCTAAAATTGGGAAACCAAAAAGGAAAGGAAAAGACCAAACTTTGAGTAGATGAAAAACTACATGGACTCCCATAAAAAATGCTAAGATGGCATCACATATCAAAACTATTATGCATTATTAGTGTGCTGAATTAGAGTACAAGTTGGATGACATCACATACCAGCAATATAAATCTTGCAAATGTAAATATCCAAAGTATAATAAGCTGATTTTATAAGGTAATCCAACATACTAATGTGTGTTTTCCAGTTCTTGGAAATTGCCACACATCCTGAAGTCAGTGAGCTTCTACAACAATAATCTAAACATGATTCTATATTTACCAAAAGATACACAAAATATAGCAATGTATAGAAGGGAGCTTGCCTGCATCAGAAGACCTCCATCTCGTAATGTGTGTATTTCTGCTTCAATTTCTGACTCATTCATTCTAAGTCTGTAGCTTCCAGGTCCACCCCTTACCATATCAACCTAACAAAATAATTTCATGTCATCTGCTTATTTCTACGAAAGGCACGAAACCATTCTCAAGAAAACCGCGAAGCAGTATTCAGTATTCTTATAAGACATACCGTATATTTGCTTCCTTCAATGTTCAGAGAAACTTCAGTGTACACAAGTGATATGTGCTACAATTATGACCAGGAAACGTCATAAATTATACAGCTGGACAAAGAATGCACGCGTAGATATACCTAAAATATTATTCGTGTTACCGTACCTTAGGAGGAATTTGGCCCTTCTCAAGGTACCCAATATATTCAGTTACCATTGCCGCACTGCTAGCAGATGCTTCCTGAGAAATTTGACATGATAAGCTTAATACTTTCAGTGGATATTACTGAAAGTTTAAAATCATCATGCAATGATATGAAGGAGAATGTGCTTACAAAAAGTGCCCCTCCAACCACAGAGATGTACCAGGGAGGCCTCTCTGCTCTGACTCGCATAGCAATTCTGCTGTCCAACCAGCCAGTATGGAATTTGTTGTCTCTGTAATCAGAATCCTGTAGAGAGCAAATGACAACGGTCAAACAGAACGCAGAGTAAAATATGACAAGAAAAAAAGGCAATGAAAACTAGGCATGAACTTACGTGTAGAAGATCGACTGTGTAGTCGACGTTGGTTCTAATTTCTCCTCGAATCTGTATTTCTTTTAGACCAAGAACCATATTTGCTATGGCTATAGCTCTAGATTCTCCAAATGCAAAAACATGCCCTGAAAAGGTCGCTTGCTTTCATATATAACACTACCAATTTTTATACTTTTTGAGTATTTTCGATTCTATATTTAAGATCTAATTAACACATTAAAATCTGAGTGTGAATTCTAAGGTCTATGTTTATGGCGATTTCTGTAGGAGTATTAACATAATCTTCAGTATATCTACCAGTTTGCTTCTTTGAGTCTGACTTATGAAGTCATAACAGAGCTAATAAAATGTCAATTCACTGGCGAGGTTAGTTATAATTTGACAACAAAAAGTTGAGATCATGACTAAGACATCTGTAACTAGTTTTATGCTTTCAATGCATTTGAATGTTTTCATTTAGATGGTTACTGTAAACAAAACAACACGACTTCAGATTGACAATAAAACCAAAAGCTCTTTCACATAAATATAATTCATATTTTTTTCAAAAGAATGTAAACCATCGGTAAACAACGTAGTCAAAACTACTTGATAGCCGTTTTTAAAAAAGTTCGTAAGCAAACACTACTATATAACTATCTATTTGAATTCAGGCTACTTATTAATTACAAAAAGAGTAAACTAGAACTCACCAAATTGAGAATCTGAGAATTCATGAATCCCTCCTCCTGACTGCAGGAACATAGCATTATTAGCAAATACAGAAGTGCTTACTACTGTACCACCAATAAGAAGCAGAAACCCCAAAATGAAAGAAAAATGTACCTTGACAGAGAAGTAAGCCCAAACATTTGGTTTGCTTTTAAAACTCAGTTCCTGACAGGAGAGTCATAGATAAACACTGAGAAAATCAAAACTGACAAGTACCTTTCCACTGGTAGCTTAAACAAATAAGAAATCCGACCTGTACTTTCCCACTTGTAGGCTTAAACCCATCATCCGGATCCTCACTGGTCACACGTACGGCAACACAGTGGCCCTTTGGCATTGTAGATTCTGCCTTGTCGAAATCAAAAGCGAATGAATTTACAGATGTTTTCCTCCAAGCACCATAGCCGCCACCATGTTCCTTTCCATAGAATCTCCTAATTTCTAAGATGTTGGCCAACAATGTCAAGTCATGAAGATAAAGAGTATTTTGAAATTTAATCAGAAAATTGTTAATTACTGACCTGGAATTTTCCACAGAGGAATACCCATGCCAACTCCCAACTGGGCAGCTGGTATATTGATTTCAGCAATCCACTCTGTAACAGGATGCTCCACCTACAGTTACATCGAAACAAAGGCTGCAGAGTAATTATTTACAATTCTAAAGCTATCACTAAGGAAATAAAGGAGTAGGAAGACGTTATTATAGAGTAAATGCACGTGTAATATCCAGGTTGGTAATGATTTTGGCTGTAGCCAGATGGTAATCATTCAAAAAACGTTTTAAACATAAGATCTACAAGAAATATGCTTTTCATTATGTAAGACTTATCCAGCACTCGTGATATAAGGAACAACTATTTTTTACTTTGGACTTGAGATATAAGACTAATGCAGTTCATACACAACTGTATACATAACTTAGAATGTAAGACTAGAGATTCATAATTAGTTACTACTAGAAGGCATTGACTCAATTTTTTACCACTCATACATCTGTCAATTAGAGTTTGACTAGAAATGATTAGTCACATAATAAGTCTTATGAACAGCTACTAAATAAGTCTAAGAGGAAAGTTATGCTAATGTGGCCAATAAAAAATAAGCATGTTCTACCAGTACTCAAGGGAACCTGACTCATAACTTTTTTGTTTAGAATATATAATGAAACTTATCTAGTAATTAATCCATTGAGAAAAAAAATCAGAATGTAACAAACCTGTAGCCTAGGGTTGAGCTCTAGAAAATAGAACTCGCCAGTCTCCATACAAAATAAATACTCAACAGTAGCTGCTCCTACATAATTAACACACTTGGCCAACCTTCTAGAAGCCTGCTCCAGTTTCTTTATTGTCTCAGGAGGTGCAATTGTTATGGGACCCTCTTCAATGATCTGCTCCATGGAGATAGATCAAACACTTAAAAATGATGTTTAACAGTGCAAACTTGTTTAGATGGAGATCAAAAAGCTATAGGTAGGTATCTAGTCTGAAGCTTACCTTCTGATGCCGCCTTTGAACACTACAGTCACGACTATGCAAGGCTGCAACATTTCCATATTGGTCACAGAGTAACTGAACTTCTAAGTGCCGGCTCTACACGAAAAATTCAATATTTTAACAGTTTTCCATGTCCAAGATAAACTGACAATCTGATAGAAAACCAATTAAACCATAGCATCAGACTTTAATATCTCACCTGTGAAGCCACCTTCATTATAAAGATGGGTGAACCAGGAACTTCACCCTGCACTTGCTTGAACAATGCTCTCACTTCATCGTCATTATGAACCTTCATGGTCAAACAATGAACAGTTCCTTTAACAAATCAATATGGAATTACACATGCAGAAGGGGGAGATACAGAAAGACTCCGGACCACGATTTTGTGTAGGGAAAACTGTTGACCAAACCAAAAAGGTTGCATTCTTGAGAAATTTGTTGTTTCTACTTAACATTAATTATTAAGTCATTAACTTAGATAGTTAAAAATAAATGCATGAGAAATGAAACTTTTGCATAAGCAACCAAAAATTACCTTCACTGGCAATTATAAGTAGAAAGAAAAACAACATATCCAATCATTAAGTAATCAATTTGTAAGTAATCCAAAACTGATATAACTACTAAGAAAGAACACCTTTCTTATGCCTTTGCCTCCTCCACCCCATGATGCCTTGATCATTGCAGGGTATCCAACAATTTGACAGCTTGCAATTGCTTCCTCGGTGCTAAAAACGCAAGCTTGTCTGTATATTTCATCAGGAATCGTATCAAGACAACTACCTGCAGAAAATTTTACCTGCAAAGTAATCGTCTTGCATATAGTGATCAAACTTCCTGGAAAGAAACCATCATCATGAAAAAGAGAATACATTCATTGGACAGAAACCATCATCATGAAAAAGAGAATACATACATGAGAACCACTCCATGGAAGAGTAGGCACATCTGCAGCTTGAGCAATCAATGATGAACCAATCTTATCTCCCAATGCTCCCATCGACGCAGATGGCGGGCCCAGAAAGATAATTCCCTTTGCAAGCAAAGCATCCGGAAGCTCAGGGTTCTCTGATGCATGACCCCACCCAGGCCAAACTGCATCTACAAATGTGCTTTCTGCTATCTGATACCCAAGAAATTATAATTAAATTCCTACCGAATTCCTAATCAGAGAGAGAAGCATTTTGGTACCTCTACAATGAGTTGCACATTAGCATAATTATTATTGTTTGTCCCACCAGCAACCTCAACAAACTGATCAGCCATTCTGATATGTTCAGCATTTATCCTCATGTCTTCAGGTGTAGCCATGGCCACTAGCAATATAGCCTTCTCTGTCCCAAACGTTTCATAAGCCCATGTTCTTATACTTCTTATGAATTTGACAGCAGCCATTCCATTGTTTGCAACTAGAATACTAAGAATTGGCTTTTTCCCTCCAAGGGCATAGCAGAACTCGTGTATTTTGGGGACTACAGCAGGCTGCCTAGCTGAAAATGATCTGTTTATGTGTCTATTACTACGAGCAACTGCAGCAGCCATAGCTGAATTTTCCACAATTTACAATGCGTTGCAGCACAGAAATCAGGTAATGATATTATATAAAGCCATAGAAGAAATCAAGAAATCTTGTATTGTACAGAAATCAAACCCTGATTAGTACCTGATTCTCCGATGCAAGCCGGTTCTTAATTCACTGATTACTTCTTTCTCAGTCTCCACTTTGCATTACAAGTTCCTTTGATTCTGATCTTATAGATCACTCGGGGACAAACTACATTTCTTTATCCATTTTCGTGACCGAAAAAGACTATATCTTGGGTAGATGGGCTTGGCCCACAATACACTAACGAGAAGATGGTATGTTTTTTAAGTTTTTGCATCACTTTTTTAAGTTATAAGAAAATACCCCATTTGCTGTCAACACAATTTTTAACAGAGCTGTCAATAAAATTTTTTACAGAGCTGTCGACAAATTTTTTTACAAAGTTGTCAACAAATTATTTAACAGAGTTGTCAACAACAAATTTTAACAACAAATTTTTTAATAGAGCTATCAACAAGAATAATAAGTTGTCAACAAGAATAATAAGTTGTCGACACGACTAAATAAGTTGTCAACAAGAATAACAAGTTGTCAACAAGAATAATAAGTTGTCAACACGACTACATAAGTTGTCAACATGACTAAATAAGTTGTCAACACGATTAAATAAATTGTCAACACGACTAAATAAGTTGTCAACGCGACTAAATAAGTTGTCAACACGACTAATTTACGGTCAAGAACATACAACACGAGTAATATTACAAAATTGTCAACACTTTACAAAAATTGTCAACATACTAAATAAAATTGTCAGCACATTTTAAAAACTATAAACACACTAAAAAATTGTCAACAAATACTAAAAAAGAAGTTGTCTAACACATTGAAGGATTGAGAAGATCCATTTTGAGGCATTCATCTCTTCTTCTTTTTCTTCAAGCACCAGTACTCTAATTTGTCACTCGCAAAGTTGGTTCCACTCGCAAAGTTTATACACCTTTCCTTTCAAGAAAAGAAAATCAACTCAATCAAAGCAAAATTGGTCACTCGCAAAGTCATAATACTCCAGATAAATTTCACTCTACTGCTTCCACACGAAATCAAAATCATCATAGTTCCAATTTACAATTAATCCTCTTAGGGTTAACTTAACCGCAAAGGAGCAGCGCACAAATACACCATCAAAAGAAGACAGCAGAATAGAGCAAAACGCAGAAATCCAGAAATCAAAAGAAGAAATTAGCGACCGCAAACAAATCGAGCGGTCCCTGAAGCGGCGACGGCGTAAGGACGACGACGGAGCAAGGCTGACGACGGAGTAAGGACGACGACGAAGCAAGGCCGACGACGGAGCAAGGCCGACGACGGAGCAAGGCCGACGACGGAGCAAGGCCGACGACGGAGCAAGGCCGACGACGGAGCAAGGCCGACGACGGAGCAAGGCCGACGACGGAGCAAGGCCGACGACGGAGCAAGGCCGACGACGGAGCAAGGCCGACGACGGAGCAAGGCCGACGACGGAGCAAGGCCGACGACGGAGTAAGGACGACGGAGCAAGGCCGACGACGGAGTAAGGACGACGGAGCAAGGCCGACGACGGAGGCGAAGTCGATGGAAGCAGCAGCAATGGAGGTGAGATCGGAGGCATGGCGATGATCAAGGAACCTCCGATTGCATCTGAGCGGCGCAGAGACAGGAGAAAGAGGAGACTTAGAGCCGAATCTTGCAGTTGTCAAGCACATGGACTGCATTTTTGTTGAGAGAATTGAAGAATGGGAAGAAGAAAGAACCAGGAGAGGATTTGGGAGTGAGCAGGAAGAAGAAAGAACTACCAGATCTAGATCTGAAAAGAGGGAGATATTTATAGATAGGGTACTTTATTAATGTTTAATTAAGGAGTGTAGTTGTTATAATTATAGTGCCCAATAGGGCATTGGACACAAATCCTTCTGATCGGGCTTATGGGCCTATTAGTGCCCGTTTTAAAATTTTACAAAAATTTATAAGTCTAACTTTATATATCTAGAATTTTCAACCCACTAAAAACAAAATCATCAATATACTTAAATATATTGTCAACAACACTAAATAAAACACTAAATAAAACTCTTGAACACATAAAATAAAGAGGTTTTTGCATCAAACTACCCTTTATTTAGCCGAATTTGCGTCGAACCACCCCTTATTTCATTTTTTGCAAGGAACCACTCATTTTTGCTATTCTGTTAACATGGAACCACCCCTCTCTCCAATCCGTTAAATCATCCGTTTGTTTCTGTGAAATGACTAATATACCCCCACTTATTTCTATTTTTTAAGGGCAAGAATGTAATTTATTATGTTCAACACTTCATCCTCTTCTTCCTCTCTCGTGTGTACTTGCTCGCATGTTCGTGAGTCAACCCTAACCCTAACCTTAGGCCCAACCCAGATCTTCACCACGTTCTAGCCGTTGAGAAGATAGCGAAACGTTAGTAGCTAAATGAACTTTACCAACAAATGTGAAATTGGGGTGTTTGATTTTGTTTTTCCCCAAAAAATGTTTTATAAGCGT
The DNA here is from genome assembly GCA_029168935.1 of Oxyria digyna. Classification (NCBI taxonomy): domain Eukaryota; kingdom Viridiplantae; phylum Streptophyta; class Magnoliopsida; order Caryophyllales; family Polygonaceae; genus Oxyria; species Oxyria digyna. The sequence goes on along the minus strand of JAPVLV010000015.1, from coordinate 4,072,941 downwards.
TTTCAGAGTGGAAAATAAAAGTGCAGATGCATAAAAGAGGCGAGGAAGATGGAGAGAAAGATCTGAATCAGAATGTTGCTTTGTGGGAGAAGATAAGATGAATTGGAATTATCTCAAAGTTGTTGACTCACGAACAAAGTTGGCTATGAGGAATAAAGGCAGAAAGAAATGTTGATGAACCTAATAACAGTAAAAGAATTATTTAATTATTGTAAACCAATTCCTATTCTCATGTATAGACTTAGTCTAATCTGTTGTAACTATCTCCTCCACTAAGGAGAGAATATCTCTAGTCTGGTGATTATCCTGTGTGTGTATATATTGATCTCTATTAATGAAACAAGTATGCAATTACTCAATTCCTTATATGGTATCAGATTCCTCACGATTCTTCCTATACTAAACACTCATCTTCTCACCAAATTTTTCTAGTCATGACTGACTTCACCACCAATCTCAGAAATCCATATGATGTTGCAAATCCTTTCACACTTGTTCACTTTCCAAACATTGTCAAGCTTGACTCTACAAATTATCTCAACTGGAGGCTTCAAACTGAAGCAGCTCTTGAGGGATATGACCTTTACGGTTTTGTCGACGGCTCTCTATCTCCTCCTCACGAATTTCTCACCACCGGCACACCTCCGGTGACCCAACCCAATACAACCTTCCTCTCGTGGAGGCGACAAGATCGTCTGATTTACAACGCTCTCCTCGATACTCTCTCGCCGTCGGTGTGCTCCTTGGTAACTCAGGCCAAATCCTCCCACCAGATTTGGACACTCCTCATGCAGACCTTTGAAAAGCATCCAGAGGCCATATCAAGCAACTCAAGGAAAAACTCCGGTCCGCAGAGAAGGGTTCACAGTCCATTTCGGATTACATGAACTCCATTAAAATTACTGCAGACAAACTGGCATCACTTGACACCCATGTGCACGCCGAAGACTTGACCGACTACGTCCTTCGTGGACTAGACGAGGGATACCAACCAATTGTTGAGGGCGTTCACTCCAGAGATTCCCCGATTTCATTCGAGGAACTACATGAAAAGCTCATTCAAAGGGAGCTTGTTGTCAAAGCAGGAACCAAATGCAATCCCGACCGAACACAAGCCCTCAACGCTCAGACTCGCCCAAATCGTCCCCGACCCCGCTCTAACTTCTCTGGCCCATCCAACCGCAACAACCCACCCACAACACCCAAGCCATTCCTAGGAAGATGCCAATGGTGTAAACAACAAGGCCATGTTCTTACACACTGTCCCACATTCCGCTCTCAGCATCCATCTCTCACTCCTCCGTCCTCAAATCGCTTTCCGGCCCCAGCACCACCACAAAATCCCATGCCACCGCAAGCCCATACACTTAATACCGCCACCGCAACAAACCCATGGCTAGTCGACTCCGGCGCATCCTACCACGTCACACAAGACCTCGGCAACATGGCTCTACACTACCCATATAATGGCCCTGATTCTCTCTTTATGGGTGACGGTAAGGGTTTAACAATTAAGCATACGGGTACTCTTAAGCTTGGTAAATTTACCTTACAAAATGTCCTTTGTGTCCCAGATATGACCAAAAATATTATATTTGTTTCCCAATTCACAAAACAAAACAACTACTATATTGTGTTCTTATCTAACTACTTTCTTGTGAAGGCACTTTGAACGGGGGAAACACTACTTAAGGGTCCATGTATTGACGGCGTGTATGTGTGGCCTACATCATCTCCTCCCACTGTCCACAACCTTCAAACTTCTTCCACTGCTGCCTGGCATCATAAGATGGGTCACCCTTCATCCGCCATTCTCAAGATTATTTCCAAGCACTTCAATTTACAAATTCCTTCTTCACTGCATGACTCATGTCACTCTTGTCATTCAAATAAAAGTCATAAATTGTCATTTTTTAATTCCACTATATTATCAAATTCTCCTTTGGAAATAATATTTTCAGATGTATGGACATCCCCTATTATATCTTCCGATGGCCTTCGATATTACTGCATTTTCGAGGATCATTTTACTCGTTATATGTGGTTTTATCCCATGAAGAAAAAGTCAGATACACAATCGGTGTTCATCAAATTCAAACACTTAGTTGAGAATTTCTTTAAACACAAAATCAAAATTCTATACTCTGATAATGGTGGAGAATATATAGCGTTACGTTCCTTTCTAGGTTCAGCTGGAATTAGTCACTATACCACCCCTCCACACACTCCTGAACATAACGGTCTCTCTGAAAGACGTCATCGCCATATCGTTGAGACGGGCCTCTCGCTCTTAACCCATGCCGGCATGCCAAACACCTTCTGGCCACTCGCCTTTACCACTGCAGTCTATTTAATAAATAGAATGCCCACACCTGTCCTACAAAATCAGTCCCCATACACAAAATTACTCAACAAACCACCTAATTATACTAAGCTTAAGGGTTTCGGTTGCTTATGCTTTCCTTGGTTACGCCCTTACTCTAATCATAAATTGGATCCCAGGTCTATTATGTGTGTTTTTGTAGGCTATGCTGATGATCAACATGCTTACCAATGCCTTGATCCAAAATCTGGTCGGATTTACACATCGCGTCATGTTCGTTTTCTAGAATCGGAATTCCCATATCGAAAGCTCACAAATCACCACCCACCACCTGCTCACTTACCCACCGAATGGGCCACTGTCACAATTCCGATAATTCAGCCCACATCCACAACGGGCCCTACAATCTCTCCATCCACTACGCAATCTACAACAAACCCTCAATTTTCCACTCATCCTGCCACCTCATCCACTAACAATTCTGAATCTTCATCAATCCCTCACCCGTCCCCACAAATTTTGGCCCAAATCCCAAACAATACCCTACCTCCCCAAAATTCAGTCCAACCCACTACTGGACTGCCCCATTCCCCACCCACCTCCATCATCCCATTACCCAAACCAAATACTCAACCTCCGATCACACAAAATCTAGCCCTACCAAACGAAACTCCGCCTCCCTCGTCCTCCATAATCCCTGCAATTCCACACCCTGTTCAAAACCCCACTGTTCAACCAAGCAAAAGGCAACGAACGGGGATCATAACTCGCTCTCAAAATAACATCACAAAACCAAAAATCCGACTCAACCTCCATGTTACTACTACACCTCACCATGAACCAAAAACAATCTCCCAAGCCCTCAAACAACCTGAATGGCGAGCGGCTATGCAAGAAGAATTCAACGCTTTGGAACGCAACAACACTTAGGAACTCGTTCCTCCAAAATTCCGCTCAAAACCTGGTTGGTTGTCGATGGGTCTTCCGGGTGAAGTTCAAATCTGACGGATCCATCGACCGCTACAAGGCGCGACTTGTTGCCAAAGGATTCCACCAACATCCTGGATGGGACTACAACGAAACCTTCAGCCCCGTGGTGAAGCCGGTCACTGTCCGAGTAGTTCTCACCCTAGCTATCCACCACGGCTGGCCGCTTCGTCAACTTGACGTCAACAATGCGTTCCTCCAAGGAACTCTCCGAGAGGAGGTCTACATGAGTCAACCACACGGCTTCATCGACTCCTCCTCACCAGATCACGTGTGTCGGTTGCGCAAGGCGATCTATGGTCTTAAACAGGCACCTAGGGCCTGGTATAATGAGTTGCGCGGATTCCTCTTGTCACTAGGTTTTCTGAATTCGGTAGTTGATGCCTCTCTTTTCATTTATAGTCAAGGACTAACAACTCTCTACTTGTTAGTTTACGTCGATGATATCATAATAACAGGGAACCCAGTCTCTTCAGTGAACAAATTGATACAAGTGCTGGCTGCAAAATTCTCGATCAAAGACCTTGGAAACCTAAGTTACTTTCTGGGGGCCGAAGTTCTTCCAGCTTCAGGGGGAGTGTTCTTAAGTCAGCGCCGCTACATTCTAGACCTCCTACACAAAGCAGGCATGGACAATGCCAAGGCTCCAAGTACACCAATTTCTGCCTCAGTTCCACTTCGTCGCACTGACGGGGTACCGCTGCCATCTCCTACAGCCTACCGCACTCTTGTAGGCAGTCTTCAGTATTTGAGTCTCACAAGACCTGATGTTGCATTTAGTGTGAACAAGCTCTCACAATTTATGCAACAATCAACATCTACTCACTGGACAGCTCTTAAGCGAGTGCTTCGCTATCTAGCTGGCTCAATTGATCGAGGTATCCGCATAACCGCTCGTTCTCCCCTGTCTTTTCATGCTTTTTCAGACGCCGATTGGCCAGGCGACAAAGACGACTATGTCTCAACTACAGGCTATATTCTTTACCTCGGTCAAACACCAGTCTCCTGGAGCTCTCGCAAGCAAAAGTCAGTTTCTCGTTCTTCAACAGAATCTGAATACAAAGCCTTAGCTGATACTGCAGCTGAATTAATGTGGGTTCTATCCTTATTTGGTGAACTCGGCTACAAGCAACCTCAGGATCCAGTTGTTTATTGTGACAATCTAGGAGCCGCAAGTCTCACCTCCAACCCGGTATTTCACTCTCGTATGAAACATATCGCTCTTGCGTTCCATTTTGTGCAGGAGCAGGTACAAAAAGGAGTCCTTCGCGTCTCCTATGTCTCCACTGATGATCAATTAGCTGACGTTCTAACAAAGTCTCTACATCAACCTCGGTTCGACACTCTCATCTCCTAGTTGAATCTCTCCTCTAGGTCGTTCATCTTGCGAGGGAATAATAACAGTAAAAGAATTATTTAATTATTGTAAACCAATTCCTATTCTCATGTATAGACTTAGTCTAATCTGTTGTAACTATCTCCTCCACTAAGGAGAGAATATCTCTAGTCTGGTGATTATCCTGTGTGTATATATATTGATCTCTATTAATGAAACAAGTATGCAATTACTCAATTCCTTATAGAACCCACTACTGGACAATTGTCTTCCTAAAGAAGATTCAATGAATATCATTTTTAGTGGAAAAAATTCAAGCCCAAAACCAGTAGACAACTTAAATGAAGAAGCAGAACCAGCAGGAAATAAAACGAGGGAGAGAGGAAGAAATGAACATGATAAATCACATTTTTGCCCTTAAAAATTAAAAATTAGTGGGCGTATATTAGTCATTTCACAAAAACAAACAGATGATTTAACGGATTGGAGGGAGGGTTGGTTTTGTTAACGAAATAACAAAAATGGTTGGTTTCGTGTAAAAAGTGAAATAAGGGGTGATTCGGCGCAAATTCGACCTAATAAAGGGTGGTTTGGCACAAAAACCCTTCGCTGCACCATAACTTGGAAAAGGAGAAAGAAGAAACAGAGGTAGACAGCTGGGAAAAGAGACTATAAGCCGTTCCCGACAAATCAACCCTTCGCTGCCAACCTTGCTCCGTCGCCGACCTAAGAGTAAATCGGAGTGGCCGGAGATGGAAGCTCGTGTTCGGAGTCGGATGATGGTGTGACGGAGAGGCGACGAGGACGACCGGAAATGGAGGTGGGGCGGAGGCGGCCTGATGCGGGAGTCGTGGTGGAGTTTAGGGTCGTCTAGACAGTGGTGGAGATCGGTGAGACACGAAGCAGGTGTCAGAAACGGTTTTTGCAGAGAGTGGGGAGAAGGGGTGGGGTATTTACATAGTGTTTAATAAACAAGTTTATTAACCTAAGTTTTAGTACCAAAAGGTATATTGAGCACAAATAGTTTCATTTTTCTTTATCCCTTTTCATGACCGAAAAAGATATAAGGTAGACCGAAAATGGGCTTGGCCCACAATACACCAACTAGAAGATATGGGCTTATGGGACAAGTACTGCCCGTTTTATAAATGTACGAAAATTTATAAGTCTAACTTTAATTATTTTTTTTAAATATCTAGAATTTTCAAACTTTGTATAATAATCCTGTTTAAAATATTTCATAATAAATATCCTTATTTTTTTAAGCAACGCACCGATGTTAAAATCGAAAATCGTTTCATACGTCACGTTACGAAACCTAATATACGTCGTGTATGGATTTTGTTTTTCCATAATCTTGTAGAAAATTTCAATATGATCGCGTATGGATTTACATAGTGTTTTATAAACAAATTTATTAACCTAAGTTTTAGTCCCAAAAGGTATATTGAGCACAAATAGTGTCATTTTTCTTTATCCCTTTTCATGACCGAAAAAGATATAAGGTAGACCGAAAATGGGCTTGGCCCACAATACACCAACTAGAAGATATGGGCTTATGGGACAATTACTGCGTGTTTTATAAATGTACGAAAATTTATAAGTCTAACTTTATATTTTTTTTTTAAAAATATGTAGAATTTTCAAACTTTGTATAATAATCTTGTTTAAAATATTTCATAATAAATATCCTTATTTTTTTAAGCGACACACCGATGTTAAAATCGAAAATCGTTTCATACGTCACGTTACGGAACCTAATCTACGTCACGTATGGATTATGTTTTTCCATAATCTTGTAGAAAATTTCAATATGATCGTGTGCATATAAAATTCGTCCAAAACGAACATCGTTTGTCCCTTTAAAACGCCAATAAACAAAGAATATATGCGCAACTATATATACTCAAGTGTAACGGATCTATTACATATACATTGTAGTTATTGATTATATTTATGTATTATAAAAAAAGGTTGAAAAACTAGTGTGTTAAGTTTTAATGCAATTGTTGAGGCGGGACGAATGCACTCGGAATAAAAAAACAAAAAAAGGAAAGAAAGTTATCTATATAGGGTTTGTGTCACCGCTCTTTGTTGGTGCCTTTTTACTCTTTAGTCTTTCTTATTATTCAAGCTAGTTAGCTGGGGAATAAACCGAGCAACAACAGACTGGTTGTGGAGTTCGCATCTGGGGAAGAATGGCAAACCGAGCAAGAAAATCATGAAAATAACCCCCATTAACCCTAATTAGTGTTGGGATGATTTTGAATCTGAACCCTAATTACGTAAACTGTGATTTAGGTTGGACGCGATTGAGGGAGAGATACGTAGAGTTCGTAGGCTGATTGTGGGGATTACTTGTGTTGCTGTGATGGGCACTGGAGTTGGGATGTTGGGCTTTACTGCTCGGGGTAAGCGGTTCTATAAGACGGGAGTAGAGGTGGTTAATCTCTCAAAACTGTTGTGGATGACATTTCCAATGTTTTTGTAGATTAGTTGTATTTTTGCTAAAAAAAAACTTGTTAATTCCTTCACTATTCATGGTAATGGTTTCTTGCTTACTTGATCGTTCACTTTTTCTAATATCATACAATCCAGATTTATAAACATGAGAGGATTCTGTCTTTGGAATGACAAATATGATTTGTGACAGAGTTAGACTCCAAGCAGAATTAAGAGATGCATTAATGATTTTTTTTGCTAAACAGGGATGAACGCTTTCATAGACTATATAAATGCGACATTAGGATAAAAAAATTTGGTGGTGTGAAATGCATTAATGAGTTTTGGGCTAGAAAATCTACTTTTGAGTTCATATAAAACTAGGAGTGAGCGTATCTCGCGTCGGACATTTGAGGATACGTGAAAATGAACGGGAACATGTTGGAAATGTCGCCTGAGGGCTGGGAGACAATAAAAGAAAACGATGCACCAAAAACCAAAGGAAATGTGTTCCCACGAAGTCTCTTACTCTCAAAGGAAATTGAAAGCCCAAGTGCTAAACTCAACCAAGTCTCATACTCTCAAGAAAAGTAGAAAACCTTTCAAGCCTCGAGAAATAAGGTTGGATGTCTTGGTTGACACTAAAATACAATAAACAGTCAAGTCTAGAAAAACAACTTTAACAACTATAGTTCTAAGCTATAAGAAGTCAGGATCAATATATTTAAATTGGCAGAAAAAAAGTATATTAAGAGTTATAAATTTATACTCAACCTTATAAGTGAAAGCAAACTCAAATAGAACAAAGCTATATTCTAAAATGAATACAATAAAACACAAAGATAAAACACAATATTATGATGAGCATACTTAATTTATAAATATTAGGAATACTCGAGAGAAATTGATTTATCAAATATGTGAGATCAAGTAATTGTTTTATAAATTTTTTTTTTAATACAAAGGTGAAGTGGTCACTTTATCGATCAACACGTGGTAAGTAATTGATTTGTTGCCCTAAGGAAATTTTGGGCTACAAAAAAAATTGATTTGTCGCTCTAAGGAAACTTTTGTGCTACAAAATAAACGAATTCAGATAACAAATTTTCTTTTCAGATAACAAATTGATTTGTCACATAAGATGTAATCTGTAATGCGAGTCATATACCTGATCTCAGTTTGTCAAGCTCTTATCTAGAGCAATCGGTTATTCATTCAGATTGTTCATGAACAATTAAAATCCAATAAACCACATTCGGAGACTGAGCTAGGGAAAACAAGCAGTTAAAACCTTAAGTGCGAAAAGTAAAACTAAAATTCAATCAATTACTTAAAATAACCACACAACAACTCGCAATTTTTTCGAAATCGATCCATAAATCAAGATGTTGTTCGTTTGAAGAATTGGAAAACCACTGTCAAGACAAAATAGCAGTATCATAGAAAATGTGTGAGGGACAAAATGATTATTCTGATTCCTTAGACGAAAGTGCTATAAATACATCTTCTTCTTCTTCACTCGCCTTTATTATTCTTCTTCTTCACTCGCCTTTATTCTTCTTCTTCTTCTTCTTCTTCTTCTATTTGATTCAACAATGGATCATCTTCCTCCACCACCACATTGGGATGATTTTGAATCTGAACCCTAATTCCTTCACTTCATGGTAATGGTTTTTTGTTGACTTGATCGTTCACTTTTTCTAATATCATACAATTCAGATTTATAAACATGAGAGGATTCTGTCTTTGGAGTGAAAATTATAGTTTGTGACGGAGTCAGACTCCGCGCGAAATTAAAAGACGCATTAATGATTTTTTTGCTAAAATCGGATAGACGCTTTCATAGACTGTATAAAAAAAATTGGTGACGTGAAATGCATTAATGAGTTTTGGTCTAAAAATCGAGTCAGTTGAGAAAGAATGACAAACTGAGCAAGAAAAACCAGGAAGGTAACCCCTCTCATTAACCCTAATCAGTGTCGGTATGATTTTGAATTTGAATCCTAATTACGAAAGTTGGGATTTAGGTTGGACGCGGTTGAGGGAGAGATACGTGGAGTTCGCAGACTTATTGTGGAGATTACTTGTGTTGCTGTGATGGGCACTGGAGTTGGGATGTTGGGGCTTTACTGCTCGAGCAAGCGGTTCTACAAGACTGAAGTAGAGGTGGTTAAGCATTTATGTTACTGCATGAGATCTATTTTTAGAAATTAACCCTCGAATTCTCGATTGAATTTCTGAGTTGGACTATCCTAACCTATCCATTGTCTCATCCTCTCGCCCAGGTCCCCTTGCTCTCTCTCTCTCTCTCTCTCTCTCTCTCTCTCTCTCTCTCTCTCTCGCTCCAACTGCAGTTTTCCTCTCGCTCAGGTCCCCTTGCACTTTTCCCAATAGGTAAGTTTTTTATTATTAATTTATTACTTTTTAAAAATATATATTTCTAACATTTTTTTTATTACAGAAACAAATTATTTCGCTCTGCCCTATTCGGACCTCCAGCAGGTTTGCAAACCATATAGAGAGGAAGTCTCTGGAAAAGGGAGAATCGTTATGGCTAAGTAGCTAGATTTCAAATTTAATGTAATATATAAATATGCTTTAACTTTATTAACTAATATTATTTATAGATTGTTTATTAATATTTAATATCTTATTTCAGGAAGGAAATTATATAGAGTTTTCGTGGCGAAGACCATGACTTTATTTCCCGGATTTGTGGACGAGAGACGATGGAAATCCTCTGTTTTATGGATTAAAACAAAGAAAAGGTATTGTATTGTTATATTTTATACAAAGAATAAAAATATAAATTTGGATAGTGAAAGCATACTTATTGTGGCCTAGCGGATGAGGAGATGGGTAGATGAATTTAGATAAATTATCCTCTTAAACATATGTTGGAGATGTTCAAGCCCATTGGTTCTCAATCTAACAATGGAGCCCTGGTGATAAAAAGGATTCAGAAGGAAGGTATAGTTGCAGAATCTGATTTTGCTATCCGAAATCATGTGGGGGTAAGTTTCTTGCTCTTATCTTTTTTAGATATTTCTACCAATCTAATCCATGACAAAGTAACAGATCAATTTTTTCTATAGGTCAAAAAGTACTATCTGACATCTGATGTACGGGTTGGACAAGGTATAACCTGTGGACAAGACGACCTTGAAGAATCAATTGAAGATATAAAAGGGGAGCTGAGGAAACATCCACTTATTGGGGTATTAGATGTGTATCGTAATTATAAATGGGGCAAGACACTGTACAGACCCATTGCTTAGTCCTCTCAAAACTGTTGTTGAGGACATTTCCAATAGTTTTTTCTTGCTGACTTGATCGTTCACTTTTTCTAATATCATACAATTCAGATTTATATACATGAGAGGATTCTGTCTTTGGAGTGAAAATTATAGTTTGTGACGGAGTCAGACTCCGCGCGAAATTAAAAGACGCATTAATGATTTTTTTGCTAAAATCGGATAGACGCTTTCATAGACTGTATAAAAAAAATTGGTGACGTGAAATGCATTAATGAGTTTTGGTCTAAAATTCGAGTCAGTTGAGAAAGAATGACAAACTGAGCAAGAAAAACCAGGAAGGTAACCCCTCTCATTAACCCTAATCAGTGTCGGTATGATTTTGAATTTGAATCCTAATTACGAAAGTTGGGATTTAGGTTGGACGCGGTTGAGGGAGAGATACGTGGAGTTCGCAGACTTATTGTGGAGATTACTTGTGTTGCTGTGATGGGCACTGGAGTTGGGATGTTGGGGCTTTACTGCTCGAGCAAGCGGTTCTACAAGACTGAAGTAGAGGTGGTTAAGCATTTATGTTACTGCATGAGATCTATTTTCAGAAATTAACCCTCGAATTCTCGATTGAATTTCTGAGTTGGACTATCCTAACCTATCCATTGTCTCATCCTCTCGCCCAGGTCCCCTTGCTCTCTCTCTCTCTCTCTCGCTCCAGCTGCAGTTTTCCTCTCGCTCAGTTCCCCTTGCACTTTTCCCAATAGGTAAGTTTTTTATTATTAATTTATTACTTTTTAAAAATATATATTTCTAACATTTTTTTTATTACAGAAACAAATTATTTCGCTCTGCCCTATTCGGACCTCCAGCAGGTTTGCAAACCATATAGAGAGGAAGTCTCTGGAAAAGGGAGAATCGTTATGGCTAAGTAGCTAGATTTCAAATTTAATGTAATATATAAATATGCTTTAACTTTATTAACTAATATTATTTATAGATTGTTTATTAATATTTAATATCTTATTTCAGGAAGGAAATTATATAGAGTTTTCGTGGCGAAGACCATGACTTTATTTCCCGGATTTGTGGACGAGAGACGATGGAAATCCTCTGTTTTATGGATTAAAACAAAGAAAAGGTATTGTATTGTTATATTTTATACAAAGAATAAAAATATAAATTTGGATAGTGAAAGCATACTTATTGTGGCCTAGCGGATGAGGAGATGGGTAGATGAATTTAGATAAATTATCCTCTTAAACATATGTTGGAGATGTTCAAGCCCATTGGTTCTCAATCTAACAATGGAGCCCTGGTGATAAAAAGGATTCAGAAGGAAGGTATAGTTGCAGAATCTGATTTTGCTATCCGAAATCATGTGGGGGTAAGTTTCTTGCTCTTATCTTTTTTAGATATTTCTACCAATCTAATCCATGACAAAGTAACAGATCAATTTTCTCTATAGGTCAAAAAGTACTATCTGACATCTGATGTACGGGTTGGACAAGGTATAACCTGTGGACAAGACGACCTTGAAGAATCAATTGAAGATATAAAAGGGGAGCTGAGGAAACATCCACTTATTGGGGTATTAGATGTGTATCGTAATTATAAATGGGGCAAGACACTGTACAGACCCATTGCTTAGTCCTCTCAAAATTGTTGTTGAGGACATTTCCAATAGTTTTTTCTTGCTGACTTGATCGTTCACTTTTTCTAATATCATACAATTCAGATTTATATACATGAGAGGATTCTGTCTTTGGAGTGAAAATTATAGTTTGTGACGGAGTCAGACTCCGCGCGAAATTAAAACACGCATTAATGATTTTTTTGCTAAAATCGGATAGACGCTTTCATAGACTGTATAAAAAAAATTGGTGACGTGAAATGCATTAATGAGTTTTGGTCTAAAAATCGAGTCAGTTGAGAAAGAATGACAAACTGAGCAAGAAAAACCAGGAAGGTAACCCCTCTCATTAACCCTAATCAGTGTCGGTATGATTTTGAATTTGAATCCTAATTACGAAAGTTGGGATTTAGGTTGGACGCGGTTGAGGGAGAGATACGTGGAGTTCGCAGACTTATTGTGGAGATTACTTGTGTTGCTGTGATGGGCACTGGAGTTGGGATGTTGGGGCTTTACTGCTCGAGCAAGCGGTTCTACAAGACTGAAGTAGAGGTGGTTAAGCATTTATGTTACTGCATGAGATCTATTTTTAGAAATTAACCCTCGAATTCTCGATTGAATTTCTGAGTTGGACTATCCTAACCTATCCATTGTCTCATCCTCTCGCCCAGGTCCCCTTGCTCTCTCTCTCTCTCTCTCTCTCTCATTTGCGTTTCTCTTATAGAAAGAGAAGTTACAAAAGAGAAGTTACAAAAGAGAAGTTACAAAATCGTTCCCCCCCACTAAACCAGCCCTACTCGCTTCCCCTTTGAAGACTCCAGCCGCTTTCATTCCACGACTTCCCCGGCCGCGCTTCGTGCGAACTCCCCGCCAGTGCACCTTCATCATCCCCGCCAGACGCCGGTGCCACCCCGCCGGAACCGCAACTCCTGGCTGCGACAGTGCGACTGCGAGGCTGCGAACTCCCCGCCAGTGCGAACTCCGAGCTTCTTCATTCCGACTCCTGTGAAGGCTGCGAATTGAAGTGCGAACAGCAGTTACTTCCTCCTCTGCAGTCTGCCCGCCTCCATAGCTCCACTTATCTCCAACCTCCAGGTTAGTAATATCTAATCTTCCTCTAATCATCTTGTAATCCGAAAAAAATGAATGGATGAATTGATTTTGAATTAGAAATTGTTTGTGAATGGATGAATTGGTTCATGAGGCCTAGACTGAAATGCCTTACCTATACTGGCAATATTCAATTGTTAGTGCAAAGGAATGCCACCAACCACCGGCCAATCTTACAACATTTTCATGTTAAGGGAATTTCCTGATTTTGAGATCTATCTTTGAACAGGGAGGAATGAGGCCTAGATGCACTACTAGGAGAGAAAAAATGAATTCACAATGAGAATATTGTAATAGGAGTTACTGTGTTTTAATCTATAGAATATTTTGATACTTTTGATTATGAACTATTGAATCTTACAACATTTTTATGTTTTAAAATAGGGATAAACTGATGAATTGTTCCCTATTGTGTTAACTTTTGATTATGAACTGTGTTTTAATCTACAGAATATTTTGATACTTTTGGTACTTTCGCTAAAATTTTTTTTTCCCGCTGGTGGATTGAGATTCTGGATCCGCCACTGTATATATGGCGTAGCTAGTTAGTAAATAGATTTCGTCACTACTTTAGGGCTTTGTGTTGTGAATTTTGTGTGTGTTGAGGTATACGAAAGGTGAATTCTCAATTTGTGAATTTACTTCCATCATCATCTAATTAACTCAAAAGTCTAGTTGCTGATGTCGCGTGGCATGTTTCTGATGGAAGCTTCTCATTTTATTCTTCAGTTGACCTTATTGAATCTAGATAATATTTCCTATGGCTTAAACTCAAAGCATTAAACAAGATAAGTGTTATAAAAACCTGGACATCAGCGTTGTGAGATAATATATGCGCTTGTTGATCATGTTTGTTGTCATGAACTGTAGCAAAATAAGGATTGTATACTGGTATTTGTATTAAACCTCAGTAGAAGTAGAAGTGCAGGCAGGGCAGCTCATGACAGGAACAAATAATATAATGGTTATGTTTGTTCAAGATTAATACAATTAATGATGTTTAATCAAGTAGAAGTGTGGGCAGAATTTTATTATGATTCTTATTATGATTCTTCATGTCTCTAGGATGCCTCGTACTCGTATTTGCGCGCATATGCATATGCTCGATGGTTTTGCTGTACAAGCAGATGTGCGACAAAACTTAGAAGGGACTGGTTTTGAGCACTACTTGGATATTCACAATTCGGTATCTCATTGTCTTGTTTTAGTAGAAGTTTTAATGAGCATGTACGACAGTGTTTCCGGATGTTTTCAGATTCGTGGCCGGAACTTTTATTTTAGTTTACTCGATGTTTTAAACATCATGGGTTTTCCAATTGTTGGAAAACCCATAACTGGGAAGAAAAATAAGCTGTCCGAAATGTGTGCATTACATTTCGATAACTTCGTAGGAATTGAATTAGAAAAGGGGATGACAAAGGGGCTGAATCTAAAATGTCTAAAAAAAGTAGCAATGTCACAAGACAAGAGCCTTGAAATGAGAACCAGGGCGACCGTTCTTTTCTTAATTGGAGCAGTTCTAGTCCCAGACACTTCTGGGAATAGTGTAAAGTCTATATACTGCTCTTTTCTTAATGATATAGAAAGTCTCAAGGACTACGCGTGGGGTTCGGCTGCCCATGCACTACTGTATTCTTCCCTTAGTGAGAGAACTAATAGTCTCTCAGGGTGTGCTTTCGCTATAATGGTAAGTGACTTGACCATTTTCTTGCTGACTTGATCGTTCACTTTTTCTAATATCATACAATTCAGATTTATATACATGAGAGGATTATGTCTTTGGAGTGAAAATTATAGTTTGTGACGGAGTCAGACTCCGCGCGAAATTAAAAGACGCATTAATGATTTTTTTGCTAAAATCGGATACGCTTTCATAGACTGTATAAAAAAAATTGGTGACGTGAAATGCATTAATGAGTTTTGGTCTAAAATTCGAGTCAGTTGAGAAAGAATGACAAACTGAGCAAGAAAAACCAGGAAGGTAACCCCTCTCATTAACCCTAATCAGTGTCGGTATGATTTTGAATTTGAATCCTAATTACGAAAGTTGGGATTTAGGTTGGACGCGGTTGAGAGAGAGATACGTGGAGTTCGCAGACTTATTGTGGAGATTACTTGTGTTGCTGTGATGGGCACTGGAGTTGGGATGTTGGGGCTTTACTGCTCGAGCAAGCGGTTCTACAAGACTGAAGTAGAGGTGGTTAAGCATTTATGTTACTGCATGAGATCTATTTTCAGAAATTAACCCTCGAATTCTCGATTGAATTTCTGAGTTGGACTATCCTAACCTATCCATTGTCTCATCCTCTCGCCCAGGTCCCCTTGCTCTCTCTCTCTCTCTCTCGCTCCAGCTGCAGTTTTCCTCTCGCTCAGGTCCCCTTGCACTTTTCCCAATAGGTAAGTTTTTTATTATTAATTTATTACTTTTTAAAAATATATATTTCTAACATTTTTTTTATTACAGAAACAAATTATTTCGCTCTGCCCTATTCGGACCTCCAGCAGGTTTGCAAACCATATAGAGAGGAAGTCTCTGGAAAAGGGAGAATCGTTATGGCTAAGTAGCTAGATTTCAAATTTAATGTAATATATAAATATGCTTTAACTTTATTAACTAATATTATTTATAGATTGTTTATTAATATTTAATATCTTATTTCAGGAAGGAAATTATATAGAGTTTTCGTGGCGAAGACCATGACTTTATTTCCCGGATTTGTGGACGAGAGACGATGGAAATCCTCTGTTTTATGGATTAAAACAAAGAAAAGGTATTGTATTGTTATATTTTATACAAAGAATAAAAATATAAATTTGGATAGTGAAAGCATACTTATTGTGGCCTAGCGGATGAGGAGATGGGTAGA
Source organism: Oxyria digyna (assembly GCA_029168935.1). Lineage (NCBI taxonomy): Eukaryota > Viridiplantae > Streptophyta > Magnoliopsida > Caryophyllales > Polygonaceae > Oxyria > Oxyria digyna. The sequence goes on along the minus strand of JAPVLV010000015.1, from coordinate 4,056,998 downwards.
TGAATTTAGATAAATTATCCTCTTAAACATATGTTGGAGATGTTCAAGCCCATTGGTTCTCAATCTAACAATGGAGCCCTGGTGATAAAAAGGATTCAGAAGGAAGGTATAGTTGCAGAATCTGATTTTGCTATCCGAAATCATGTGGGGGTAAGTTTCTTGCTCTTATCTTTTTTAGATATTTCTACCAATCTAATCCATGACAAAGTAACAGATCAATTTTCTCTATAGGTCAAAAAGTACTATCTGACATCTGATGTACGGGTTGGACAAGGTATAACCTGTGGACAAGACGACCTTGAAGAATCAATTGAAGATATAAAAGGGGAGCTGAGGAAACATCCACTTATTGGGGTATTAGATGTGTATCGTAATTATAAATGGGGCAAGACACTGTACAGACCCATTGCTTAGTCCTCTCAAAATTGTTGTTGAGGACATTTCCAATAGTTTTTTCTTGCTGACTTGATCGTTCACTTTTTCTAATATCATACAATTCAGATTTATATACATGAGAGGATTCTGTCTTTGGAGTGAAAATTATAGTTTGTGACGGAGTCAGACTCCGCGCGAAATTAAAAGACGCATTAATGATTTTTTTGCTAAAATCGGATAGACGCTTTCATAGACTGTATAAAAAAAATTGGTGACGTGAAATGCATTAATGAGTTTTGGTCTAAAAATCGAGTCAGTTGAGAAAGAATGACAAACTGAGCAAGAAAAACCAGGAAGGTAACCCCTCTCATTAACCCTAATCAGTGTCGGTATGATTTTGAATTTGAATCCTAATTACGAAAGTTGGGATTTAGGTTGGACGCGGTTGAGGGAGAGATACGTGGAGTTCGCAGACTTATTGTGGAGATTACTTGTGTTGCTGTGATGGGCACTGGAGTTGGGATGTTGGGGCTTTACTGCTCGAGCAAGCGGTTCTACAAGACTGAAGTAGAGGTGGTTAAGCATTTATGTTACTGCATGAGATCTATTTTTAGAAATTAACCCTCGAATTCTCGATTGAATTTCTGAGTTGGACTATCCTAACCTATCCATTGTCTCATCCTCTCGCCCAGGTCCCCTTGCTCTCTCTCTCTCTCTCTCTCTCTCTCTCATTTGCGTTTCTCTTATAGAAAGAGAAGTTACAAAAGAGAAGTTACAAAATCGTTCCCCCCCACTAAACCAGCCCTACTCGCTTCCCCTTTGAAGACTCCAGCCGCTTTCATTCCACGACTTCCCCGGCCGCGCTTCGTGCGAACTCCCCGCCAGTGCACCTTCATCATCCCCGCCAGACGCCGGTGCCACCCCGCCGGAACCGCAACTCCTGGCTGCGACAGTGCGACTGCGAGGCTGCGAACTCCCCGCCAGTGCGAACTCCGAGCTTCTTCATTCCGACTCCTGTGAAGGCTGCGAATTGAAGTGCGAACAGCAGTTACTTCCTCCTCTGCAGTCTGCCCGCCTCCATAGCTCCACTTATCTCCAACCTCCAGGTTAGTAATATCTAATCTTCCTCTAATCATCTTGTAATCCGAAAAAAATGAATGGATGAATTGATTTTGAATTAGAAATTGTTTGTGAATGGATGAATTGGTTCATGAGGCCTAGACTGAAATGCCTTACCTATACTGGCAATATTCAATTGTTAGTGCAAAGGAATGCCACCAACCACCGGCCAATCTTACAACATTTTCATGTTAAGGGAATTTCCTGATTTTGAGATCTATCTTTGAACAGGGAGGAATGAGGCCTAGATGCACTACTAGGAGAGAAAAAATGAATTCACAATGAGAATATTGTAATAGGAGTTACTGTGTTTTAATCTATAGAATATTTTGATACTTTTGATTATGAACTGTTGAATCTTACAACATTTTTATGTTTTAAAATAGGGATAAACTGATGAATTGTTCCCTATTGTGTTAACTTTTGATTATGAACTGTGTTTTAATCTACAGAATATTTTGATACTTTTGGTACTTTCGCTAAATTTTTTTTTTCCCGCTGGTGGATTGAGATTCTGGATCCGCCACTGTATATATGGCGTAGCTAGTTAGTAAATAGATTTCGTCACTACTTTAGGGCTTTGTGTTGTGAATTTTGTGTGTGTTGAGGTATACGAAAGGTGAATTCTCAATTTGTGAATTTACTTCCATCATCATCTAATTAACTCAAAAGTCTAGTTGCTGATGTCGCGTGGCATGTTTCTGATGGAAGCTTCTCATTTTATTCTTCAGTTGACCTTATTGAATCTAGATAATATTTCCTATGGCTTAAACTCAAAGCATTAAACAAGATAAGTGTTATAAAAACCTGGACATCAGCGTTGTGAGATAATATATGCGCTTGTTGATCATGTTTGTTGTCATGAACTGTAGCAAAATAAGGATTGTATACTGGTATTTGTATTAAACCTCAGTAGAAGTAGAAGTGCAGGCAGGGCAGCTCATGACAGGAACAAATAATATAATGGTTATGTTTGTTCAAGATTAATACAATTAATGATGTTTAATCAAGTAGAAGTGTGGGCAGAATTTTATTATGATTCTTATTATGATTCTTCATGTCTCTAGGATGCCTCGTACTCGTATTTGCGCGCATATGCATATGCTCGATGGTTTTGCTGTACAAGCAGATGTGCGACAAAACTTAGAAGGGACTGGTTTTGAGCACTACTTGGATATTCACAATTCGGTATCTCATTGTCTTGTTTTAGTAGAAGTTTTAATGAGCATGTACGACAGTGTTTCCGGATGTTTTCAGATTCGTGGCCGGAACTTTTATTTTAGTTTACTCGATGTTTTAAACATCATGGGTTTTCCAATTGTTGGAAAACCCATAACTGGGAAGAAAAATAAGCTGTCCGAAATGTGTGCATTACATTTCGATAACTTCGTAGGAATTGAATTAGAAAAGGGGATGACAAAGGGGCTGAATCTAAAATGTCTAAAAAAAGTAGCAATGTCACAAGACAAGAGCCTTGAAATGAGAACCAGGGCGACCGTTCTTTTCTTAATTGGAGCAGTTCTAGTCCCAGACACTTCTGGGAATAGTGTAAAGTCTATATACTGCTCTTTTCTTAATGATATAGAAAGTCTCAAGGACTACGCGTGGGGTTCGGCTGCCCATGCACTACTGTATTCTTCCCTTAGTGAGAGAACTAATAGTCTCTCAGGGTGTGCTTTCGCTATAATGGTAAGTGACTTGACCATTTTCTTGCTGACTTGATCGTTCACTTTTTCTAATATCATACAATTCAGATTTATATACATGAGAGGATTATGTCTTTGGAGTGAAAATTATAGTTTGTGACGGAGTCAGACTCCGCGCGAAATTAAAAGACGCATTAATGATTTTTTTGCTAAAATCGGATACGCTTTCATAGACTGTATAAAAAAAATTGGTGACGTGAAATGCATTAATGAGTTTTGGTCTAAAATTCGAGTCAGTTGAGAAAGAATGACAAACTGAGCAAGAAAAACCAGGAAGGTAACCCCTCTCATTAACCCTAATCAGTGTCGGTATGATTTTGAATTTGAATCCTAATTACGAAAGTTGGGATTTAGGTTGGACGCGGTTGAGAGAGAGATACGTGGAGTTCGCAGACTTATTGTGGAGATTACTTGTGTTGCTGTGATGGGCACTGGAGTTGGGATGTTGGGGCTTTACTGCTCGAGCAAGCGGTTCTACAAGACTGAAGTAGAGGTGGTTAAGCATTTATGTTACTGCATGAGATCTATTTTCAGAAATTAACCCTCGAATTCTCGATTGAATTTCTGAGTTGGACTATCCTAACCTATCCATTGTCTCATCCTCTCGCCCAGGTCCCCTTGCTCTCTCTCTCTCTCTCTCGCTCCAGCTGCAGTTTTCCTCTCGCTCAGGTCCCCTTGCACTTTTCCCAATAGGTAAGTTTTTTATTATTAATTTATTACTTTTTAAAAATATATATTTCTAACATTTTTTTTATTACAGAAACAAATTATTTCGCTCTGCCCTATTCGGACCTCCAGCAGGTTTGCAAACCATATAGAGAGGAAGTCTCTGGAAAAGGGAGAATCGTTATGGCTAAGTAGCTAGATTTCAAATTTAATGTAATATATAAATATGCTTTAACTTTATTAACTAATATTATTTATAGATTGTTTATTAATATTTAATATCTTATTTCAGGAAGGAAATTATATAGAGTTTTCGTGGCGAAGACCATGACTTTATTTCCCGGATTTGTGGACGAGAGACGATGGAAATCCTCTGTTTTATGGATTAAAACAAAGAAAAGGTATTGTATTGTTATATTTTATACAAAGAATAAAAATATAAATTTGGATAGTGAAAGCATACTTATTGTGGCCTAGCGGATGAGGAGATGGGTAGATGAATTTAGATAAATTATCCTCTTAAACATATGTTGGAGATGTTCAAGCCCATTGGTTCTCAATCTAACAATGGAGCCCTGGTGATAAAAAGGATTCAGAAGGAAGGTATAGTTGCAGAATCTGATTTTGCTATCCGAAATCATGTGGGGGTAAGTTTCTTGCTCTTATCTTTTTTAGATATTTCTACCAATCTAATCCATGACAAAGTAACAGATCAATTTTCTCTATAGGTCAAAAAGTACTATCTGACATCTGATGTACGGGTTGGACAAGGTATAACCTGTGGACAAGACGACCTTGAAGAATCAATTGAAGATATAAAAGGGGAGCTGAGGAAACATCCACTTATTGGGGTATTAGATGTGTATCGTAATTATAAATGTGGCAAGACACTGTACAGACCCATTGCTTAGTCCTCTCAAAATTGTTGTTGAGGACATTTCCAATAGTTTTTTCTTGCTGACTTGATCGTTCACTTTTTCTAATATCATACAATTCAGATTTATATACATGAGAGGATTCTGTCTTTGGAGTGAAAATTATAGTTTGTGACGGAGTCAGACTCCGCGCGAAATTAAAAGACGCATTAATGATTTTTTTGCTAAAATCGGATAGACGCTTTCATAGACTGTATAAAAAAAATTGGTGACGTGAAATGCATTAATGAGTTTTGGTCTAAAAATCGAGTCAGTTGAGAAAGAATGACAAACTGAGCAAGAAAAACCAGGAAGGTAACCCCTCTCATTAACCCTAATCAGTGTCGGTATGATTTTGAATTTGAATCCTAATTACGAAAGTTGGGATTTAGGTTGGACGCGGTTGAGGGAGAGATACGTGGAGTTCGCAGACTTATTGTGGAGATTACTTGTGTTGCTGTGATGGGCACTGGAGTTGGGATGTTGGGGCTTTACTGCTCGAGCAAGCGGTTCTACAAGACTGAAGTAGAGGTGGTTAAGCATTTATGTTACTGCATGAGATCTATTTTTAGAAATTAACCCTCGAATTCTCGATTGAATTTCTGAGTTGGACTATCCTAACCTATCCATTGTCTCATCCTCTCGCCCAGGTCCCCTTGCTCTCTCTCTCTCTCTCTCTCTCTCATTTGCGTTTCTCTTATAGAAAGAGAAGTTACAAAAGAGAAGTTACAAAATCGTTCCCCCCCACTAAACCAGCCCTACTCGCTTCCCCTTTGAAGACTCCAGCCGCTTTCATTCCACGACTTCCCCGGCCGCGCTTCGTGCGAACTCCCCGCCAGTGCACCTTCATCATCCCCGCCAGACGCCGGTGCCACCCCGCCGGAACCGCAACTCCTGGCTGCGACAGTGCGACTGCGAGGCTGCGAACTCCCCGCCAGTGCGAACTCCGAGCTTCTTCATTCCGACTCCTGTGAAGGCTGCGAATTGAAGTGCGAACAGCAGTTACTTCCTCCTCTGCAGTCTGCCCGCCTCCATAGCTCCACTTATCTCCAACCTCCAGGTTAGTAATATCTAATCTTCCTCTAATCATCTTGTAATCCGAAAAAAATGAATGGATGAATTGATTTTGAATTAGAAATTGTTTGTGAATGGATGAATTGGTTCATGAGGCCTAGACTGAAATGCCTTACCTATACTGGCAATATTCAATTGTTAGTGCAAAGGAATGCCACCAACCACCGGCCAATCTTACAACATTTTCATGTTAAGGGAATTTCCTGATTTTGAGATCTATCTTTGAACAGGGAGGAATGAGGCCTAGATGCACTACTAGGAGAGAAAAAATGAATTCACAATGAGAATATTGTAATAGGAGTTACTGTGTTTTAATCTATAGAATATTTTGATACTTTTGATTATGAACTGTTGAATCTTACAACATTTTTATGTTTTAAAATAGGGATAAACTGATGAATTGTTCCCTATTGTGTTAACTTTTGATTATGAACTGTGTTTTAATCTACAGAATATTTTGATACTTTTGGTACTTTCGCTAAAATTTTTTTTTCCCGCTGGTGGATTGAGATTCTGGATCCGCCACTGTATATATGGCGTAGCTAGTTAGTAAATAGATTTCGTCACTACTTTAGGGCTTTGTGTTGTGAATTTTGTGTGTGTTGAGGTATACGAAAGGTGAATTCTCAATTTGTGAATTTACTTCCATCATCATCTAATTAACTCAAAAGTCTAGTTGCTGATGTCGCGTGGCATGTTTCTGATGGAAGCTTCTCATTTTATTCTTCAGTTGACCTTATTGAATCTAGATAATATTTCCTATGGCTTAAACTCAAAGCATTAAACAAGATAAGTGTTATAAAAACCTGGACATCAGCGTTGTGAGATAATATATGCGCTTGTTGATCATGTTTGTTGTCATGAACTGTAGCAAAATAAGGATTTGTATACTGGTATTTGTATTAAACCTCAGTAGAAGTAGAAGTGCAGGCAGGGCAGCTCATGACAGGAACAAATAATATAATGGTTATGTTTGTTCAAGATTAATACAATTAATGATGTTTAATCAAGTAGAAGTGTGGGCAGAATTTTATTATGATTCTTATTATGATTCTTCATGTCTCTAGGATGCCTCGTACTCGTATTTGCGCGCATATGCATATGCTCGATGGTTTTGCTGTACAAGCAGATGTGCGACAAAACTTAGAAGGGACTGGTTTTGAGCACTACTTGGATATTCACAATTCGGTATCTCATTGTCTTGTTTTAGTAGAAGTTTTAATGAGCATGTACGACAGTGTTTCCGGATGTTTTCAGATTCGTGGCCGGAACTTTTATTTTAGTTTACTCGATGTTTTAAACATCATGGGTTTTCCAATTGTTGGAAAACCCATAACTGGGAAGAAAAATAAGCTGTCTGAAATGTGTGCATTACATTTCGATAACTTCGTAGGAATTGAATTAGAAAAGGGGATGACAAAGGGGCTGAATCTAAAATGTCTAAAAAAAGTAGCAATGTCACAAGACAAGAGCCTTGAAATGAGAACCAAGGCGACCGTTCTTTTCTTAATTGGAGCAGTTCTAGTCCCAGACACTTCTGGGAATAGTGTAAAGTCTATATACTGCTCTTTTCTTAATGATATAGAAAGTCTCAAGGACTACGCGTGGGGTTCGGCTGCCCATGCACTACTGCATTCTTCCCTTAGTGAGAGAACTAATAGTCTCTCAGGGTGTGCTTTCGCTATAATGGTAAGTGACTTGACCATTTTCTTGCTGACTTGATCGTTCACTTTTTCTAATATCATACAATTCAGATTTATATACATGAGAGGATTATGTCTTTGGAGTGAAAATTATAGTTTGTGACGGAGTCAGACTCCGCGCGAAATTAAAAGACGCATTAATGATTTTTTTGCTAAAATCGGATACGCTTTCATAGACTGTATAAAAAAAATTGGTGACGTGAAATGCATTAATGAGTTTTGGTCTAAAATTCGAGTCAGTTGAGAAAGAATGACAAACTGAGCAAGAAAAACCAGGAAGGTAACCCCTCTCATTAACCCTAATCAGTGTCGGTATGATTTTGAATTTGAATCCTAATTACGAAAGTTGGGATTTAGGTTGGACGCGGTTGAGAGAGAGATACGTGGAGTTCGCAGACTTATTGTGGAGATTACTTGTGTTGCTGTGATGGGCACTGGAGTTGGGATGTTGGGGCTTTACTGCTCGAGCAAGCGGTTCTACAAGACTGAAGTAGAGGTGGTTAAGCATTTATGTTACTGCATGAGATCTATTTTCAGAAATTAACCCTCGAATTCTCGATTGAATTTCTGAGTTGGACTATCCTAACCTATCCATTGTCTCATCCTCTCGCCCAGGTCCCCTTGCTCTCTCTCTCTCTCTCTCTCTCTCTCTCTCTCTCTCTCTCTCTCTCTCTCTCTCTCGCTCCAGCTGCAGTTTTCCTCTCGCTCAGGTCCCCTTGCACTTTTCCCAATAGGTAAGTTTTTTATTATTAATTTATTACTTTTTAAAAATATATATTTCTAACATTTTTTTTATTACAGAAACAAATTATTTCGCTCTGCCCTATTCGGACCTCCAGCAGGTTTGCAAACCATATAGAGAGGAAGTCTCTGGAAAAGGGAGAATCGTTATGGCTAAGTAGCTAGATTTCAAATTTAATGTAATATATAAATATGCTTTAACTTTATTAACTAATATTATTTATAGATTGTTTATTAATATTTAATATCTTATTTCAGGAAGGAAATTATATAGAGTTTTCGTGGCGAAGACCATGACTTTATTTCCCGGATTTGTGGACGAGAGACGATGGAAATCCTCTGTTTTATGGATTAAAACAAAGAAAATGTATTGTATTGTTATATTTTATACAAAGAATAAAAATATAAATTTGGATAGTGAAAGCATACTTATTGTGGCCTAGCGGATGAGGAGATGGGTAGATGAATTTAGATAAATTATCCTCTTAAACATATGTTGGAGATGTTCAAGCCCATTGGTTCTCAATCTAACAATGGAGCCCTGGTGATAAAAAGGATTCAGAAGGAAGGTATAGTTGCAGAATCTGATTTTGCTATCCGAAATCATGTGGGGGTAAGTTTCTTGCTCTTATCTTTTTTAGATATTTCTACCAATCTAATCCATGACAAAGTAACAGATCAATTTTCTCTATAGGTCAAAAAGTACTATCTGACATCTGATGTACGGGTTGGACAAGGTATAACCTGTGGACAAGACGACCTTGAAGAATCAATTGAAGATATAAAAGGGGAGCTGAGGAAACATCCACTTATTGGGGTATTAGATGTGTATCGTAATTATAAATGGGGCAAGACACTGTACAGACCCATTGCTTAGTCCTCTCAAAATTGTTGTTGAGGACATTTCCAATAGTTTTTTCTTGCTGACTTGATCGTTCACTTTTTCTAATATCATACAATTCAGATTTATATACATGAGAGGATTCTGTCTTTGGAGTGAAAATTATAGTTTGTGACGGAGTCAGACTCCGCGCGAAATTAAAAGACGCATTAATGATTTTTTTGCTAAAATCGGATAGACGCTTTCATAGACTGTATAAAAAAAATTGGTGACGTGAAATGCATTAATGAGTTTTGGTCTAAAAATCGAGTCAGTTGAGAAAGAATGACAAACTGAGCAAGAAAAACCAGGAAGGTAACCCCTCTCATTAACCCTAATCAGTGTCGGTATGATTTTGAATTTGAATCCTAATTACGAAAGTTGGGATTTAGGTTGGACGCGGTTGAGGGAGAGATACGTGGAGTTCGCAGACTTATTGTGGAGATTACTTGTGTTGCTGTGATGGGCACTGGAGTTGGGATGTTGGGGCTTTACTGCTCGAGCAAGCGGTTCTACAAGACTGAAGTAGAGGTGGTTAAGCATTTATGTTACTGCATGAGATCTATTTTTAGAAATTAACCCTCGAATTCTCGATTGAATTTCTGAGTTGGACTATCCTAACCTATCCATTGTCTCATCCTCTCGCCCAGGTCCCCTTGCTCTCTCTCTCTCTCTCTCTCTCTCATTTGCGTTTCTCTTATAGAAAGAGAAGTTACAAAAGAGAAGTTACAAAATCGTTCCCCCCCACTAAACCAGCCCTACTCGCTTCCCCTTTGAAGACTCCAGCCGCTTTCATTCCACGACTTCCCCGGCCGCGCTTCGTGCGAACTCCCCGCCAGTGCACCTTCATCATCCCCGCCAGACGCCGGTGCCACCCCGCCGGAACCGCAACTCCTGGCTGCGACAGTGCGACTGCGAGGCTGCGAACTCCCCGCCAGTGCGAACTCCGAGCTTCTTCATTCCGACTCCTGTGAAGGCTGCGAATTGAAGTGCGAACAGCAGTTACTTCCTCCTCTGCAGTCTGCCCGCCTCCATAGCTCCACTTATCTCCAACCTCCAGGTTAGTAATATCTAATCTTCCTCTAATCATCTTGTAATCCGAAAAAAATGAATGGATGAATTGATTTTGAATTAGAAATTGTTTGTGAATGGATGAATTGGTTCATGAGGCCTAGACTGAAATGCCTTACCTATACTGGCAATATTCAATTGTTAGTGCAAAGGAATGCCACCAACCACCGGCCAATCTTACAACATTTTCATGTTAAGGGAATTTCCTGATTTTGAGATCTATCTTTGAACAGGGAGGAATGAGGCCTAGATGCACTACTAGGAGAGAAAAAATGAATTCACAATGAGAATATTGTAATAGGAGTTACTGTGTTTTAATCTATAGAATATTTTGATACTTTTGATTATGAACTGTTGAATCTTACAACATTTTTATGTTTTAAAATAGGGATAAACTGATGAATTGTTCCCTATTGTGTTAACTTTTGATTATGAACTGTGTTTTAATCTACAGAATATTTTGATACTTTTGGTACTTTCGCTAAAATTTTTTTTTCCCGCTGGTGGATTGAGATTCTGGATCCGCCACTGTATATATGGCGTAGCTAGTTAGTAAATAGATTTCATCACTACTTTAGGGCTTTGTGTTGTGAATTTTGTGTGTGTTGAGGTATACGAAAGGTGAATTCTCAATTTGTGAATTTACTTCCATCATCATCTAATTAACTCAAAAGTCTAGTTGCTGATGTCGCGTGGCATGTTTCTGATGGAAGCTTCTCATTTTATTCTTCAGTTGACCTTATTGAATCTAGATAATATTTCCTATGGCTTAAACTCAAAGCATTAAACAAGATAAGTGTTATAAAAACCTGGACATCAGCGTTGTGAGATAATATATGCGCTTGTTGATCATGTTTGTTGTCATGAACTGTAGCAAAATAAGGATTTGTATACTGGTATTTGTATTAAACCTCAGTAGAAGTAGAAGTGCAGGCAGGGCAGCTCATGACAGGAACAAATAATATAATGGTTATGTTTGTTCAAGATTAATACAATTAATGATGTTTAATCAAGTAGAAGTGTGGGCAGAATTTTATTATGATTCTTATTATGATTCTTCATGTCTCTAGGATGCCTCGTACTCGTATTTGCGCGCATATGCATATGCTCGATGGTTTTGCTGTACAAGCAGATGTGCGACAAAACTTAGAAGGGACTGGTTTTGAGCACTACTTGGATATTCACAATTCGGTATCTCATTGTCTTGTTTTAGTAGAAGTTTTAATGAGCATGTACGACAGTGTTTCCGGATGTTTTCAGATTCGTGGCCGGAACTTTTATTTTAGTTTACTCGATGTTTTAAACATCATGGGTTTTCCAATTGTTGGAAAACCCATAACTGGGAAGAAAAATAAGCTGTCCGAAATGTGTGCATTACATTTCGATAACTTCGTAGGAATTGAATTAGAAAAGGGGATGACAAAGGGGCTGAATCTAAAATGTCTAAAAAAAGTAGCAATGTCACAAGACAAGAGCCTTGAAATGAGAACCAAGGCGACCGTTCTTTTCTTAATTGGAGCAGTTCTAGTCCCAGACACTTCTGGGAATAGTGTAAAGTCTATATACTGCTCTTTTCTTAATGATATAGAAAGTCTCAAGGACTACGCGTGGGGTTCGGCTGCCCATGCACTACTGCATTCTTCCCTTAGTGAGAGAACTAATAGTCTCTCAGGGTGTGCTTTCACTATAATGGTAAGTGACTTGACCATTTTCTTGCTGACTTGATCGTTCACTTTTTCTAATATCATACAATTCAGATTTATATACATGAGAGGATTCTGTCTTTGGAGTGAAAATTATAGTTTGTGACGGAGTCAGACTCCGCGCGAAATTAAAAGACGCATTAATGATTTTTTTGCTAAAATCGGATACGCTTTCATAGACTGTATAAAAAAAATTGGTGACGTGAAATGCATTAATGAGTTTTGGTCTAAAATTCGAGTCAGTTGAGAAAGAATGACAAACTGAGCAAGAAAAACCAGGAAGGTAACCCCTCTCATTAACCCTAATCAGTGTCGGTATGATTTTGAATTTGAATCCTAATTACGAAAGTTGGGATTTAGGTTGGACGCGGTTGAGGGAGAGATACGTGGAGTTCGCAGACTTATTGTGGAGATTACTTGTGTTGCTGTGATGGGCACTAGAGTTGGGATGTTGGGGCTTTACTGCTCGAGCAAGCGGTTCTACAAGACTGAAGTAGAGGTGGTTAAGCATTTATGTTACTGCATGAGATCTATTTTCAGAAATTAACCCTCGAATTCTCGATTGAATTTCTGAGTTGGACTATCCTAACCTATCCATTGTCTCATCCTCTCGCCCAGGTCCCCTTGCTCTCTCTCTCTCTCTCTCTCTCTCTCTCTCTCTCTCTCTCTCTCTCTCTCTCTCTCTCTCTCTCTCTCTCTCGCTCCAGCTGCAGTTTTCCTCTCGCTCAGGTCCCCTTGCACTTTTCCCAATAGGTAAGTTTTTTATTATTAATTTATTACTTTTTAAAAATATATATTTCTAACATTTTTTTTATTACAGAAACAAATTATTTCGCTCTGCCCTATTCGGACCTCCAGCAGGTTTGCAAACCATATAGAGAGGAAGTCTCTGGAAAAGGGAGAATCGTTATGGCTAAGTAGCTAGATTTCAAATTTAATGTAATATATAAATATGCTTTAACTTTATTAACTAATATTATTTATAGATTGTTTATTAATATTTAATATCTTATTTCAGGAAGGAAATTATATAGAGTTTTCGTGGCGAAGACCATGACTTTATTTCCCGGATTTGTGGACGAGAGACGATGGAAATCCTCTGTTTTATGGATTAAAACAAAGAAAATGTATTGTATTGTTATATTTTATACAAAGAATAAAAATATAAATTTGGATAGTGAAAGCATACTTATTGTGGCCTAGCGGATGAGGAGATGGGTAGATGAATTTAGATAAATTATCCTCTTAAACATATGTTGGAGATGTTCAAGCCCATTGGTTCTCAATCTAACAATGGAGCCCTGGTGATAAAAAGGATTCAGAAGGAAGGTATAGTTGCAGAATCTGATTTTGCTATCCGAAATCATGTGGGGGTAAGTTTCTTGCTCTTATCTTTTTTAGATATTTCTACCAATCTAATCCATGACAAAGTAACAGATCAATTTTCTCTATAGGTCAAAAAGTACTATCTGACATCTGATGTACGGGTTGGACAAGGTATAACCTGTGGACAAGACGACCTTGAAGAATCAATTGAAGATATAAAAGGGGAGCTGAGGAAACATCCACTTATTGGGGTATTAGATGTGTATCGTAATTATAAATGGGGCAAGACACTGTACAGACCCATTGCTTAGTCCTCTCAAAATTGTTGTTGAGGACATTTCCAATAGTTTTTTCTTGCTGACTTGATCGTTCACTTTTTCTAATATCATACAATTCAGATTTATATACATGAGAGGATTCTGTCTTTGGAGTGAAAATTATAGTTTGTGACGGAGTCAGACTCCGCGCGAAATTAAAAGACGCATTAATGATTTTTTTGCTAAAATCGGATAGACGCTTTCATAGACTGTATAAAAAAAATTGGTGACGTGAAATGCATTAATGAGTTTTGGTCTAAAAATCGAGTCAGTTGAGAAAGAATGACAAACTGAGCAAGAAAAACCAGGAAGGTAACCCCTCTCATTAACCCTAATCAGTGTCGGTATGATTTTGAATTTGAATCCTAATTACGAAAGTTGGGATTTAGGTTGGACGCGGTTGAGGGAGAGATACGTGGAGTTCGCAGACTTATTGTGGAGATTACTTGTGTTGCTGTGATGGGCACTGGAGTTGGGATGTTGGGGCTTTACTGCTCGAGCAAGCGGTTCTACAAGACTGAAGTAGAGGTGGTTAAACATTTATGTTACTGCATGAGATCTATTTTTAGAAATTAACCCTCGAATTCTCGATTGAATTTCTGAGTTGGACTATCCTAACCTATCCATTGTCTCATCCTCTCGCCCAGGTCCCCTTGCTCTCTCTCTCTCTCTCTCTCTCTCATTTGCGTTTCTCTTATAGAAAGAGAAGTTACAAAAGAGAAGTTACAAAATCGTTCCCCCCCACTAAACCAGCCCTACTCGCTTCCCCTTTGAAGACTCCAGCCGCTTTCATTCCACGACTTCCCCGGCCGCGCTTCGTGCGAACTCCCCGCCAGTGCACCTTCATCATCCCCGCCAGACGCCGGTGCCACCCCGCCGGAACCGCAACTCCTGGCTGCGACAGTGCGACTGCGAGGCTGCGAACTCCCCGCCAGTGCGAACTCCGAGCTTCTTCATTCCGACTCCTGTGAAGGCTGCGAATTGAAGTGCGAACAGCAGTTACTTCCTCCTCTGCAGTCTGCCCGCCTCCATAGCTCCACTTATCTCCAACCTCCAGGTTAGTAATATCTAATCTTCCTCTAATCATCTTGTAATCCGAAAAAAATGAATGGATGAATTGATTTTGAATTAGAAATTGTTTGTGAATGGATGAATTGGTTCATGAGGCCTAGACTGAAATGCCTTACCTATACTGGCAATATTCAATTGTTAGTGCAAAGGAATGCCACCAACCACCGGCCAATCTTACAACATTTTCATGTTAAGGGAATTTCCTGATTTTGAGATCTATCTTTGAACAGGGAGGAATGAGGCCTAGATGCACTACTAGGAGAGAAAAAATGAATTCACAATGAGAATATTGTAATAGGAGTTACTGTGTTTTAATCTATAGAATATTTTGATACTTTTGATTATGAACTGTTGAATCTTACAACATTTTTATGTTTTAAAATAGGGATAAACTGATGAATTGTTCCCTATTGTGTTAACTTTTGATTATGAACTGTGTTTTAATCTACAGAATATTTTGATACTTTTGGTACTTTCGCTAAAATTTTTTTTTCCCGCTGGTGGATTGAGATTCTGGATCCGCCACTGTATATATGGCGTAGCTAGTTAGTAAATAGATTTCGTCACTACTTTAGGGCTTTGTGTTGTGAATTTTGTGTGTGTTGAGGTATACGAAAGGTGAATTCTCAATTTGTGAATTTACTTCCATCATCATCTAATTAACTCAAAAGTCTAGTTGCTGATGTCGCGTGGCATGTTTCTGATGGAAGCTTCTCATTTTATTCTTCAGTTGACCTTATTGAATCTAGATAATATTTCCTATGGCTTAAACTCAAAGCATTAAACAAGATAAGTGTTATAAAAACCTGGACATCAGCGTTGTGAGATAATATATGCGCTTGTTGATCATGTTTGTTGTCATGAACTGTAGCAAAATAAGGATTTGTATACTGGTATTTGTATTAAACCTCAGTAGAAGTAGAAGTGCAGGCAGGGCAGCTCATGACAGGAACAAATAATATAATGGTTATGTTTGTTCAAGATTAATACAATTAATGATGTTTAATCAAGTAGAAGTGTGGGCAGAATTTTATTATGATTCTTATTATGATTCTTCATGTCTCTAGGATGCCTCGTACTCGTATTTGCGCGCATATGCATATGCTCGATGGTTTTGCTGTACAAGCAGATGTGCGACAAAACTTAGAAGGGACTGGTTTTGAGCACTACTTGGATATTCACAATTCGGTATCTCATTGTCTTGTTTTAGTAGAAGTTTTAATGAGCATGTACGACAGTGTTTCCGGATGTTTTCAGATTCGTGGCCGGAACTTTTATTTTAGTTTACTCGATGTTTTAAACATCATGGGTTTTCCAATTGTTGGAAAACCCATAACTGGGAAGAAAAATAAGCTGTCCGAAATGTGTGCATTACATTTCGATAACTTCGTAGGAATTGAATTAGAAAAGGGGATGACAAAGGGGCTGAATCTAAAATGTCTAAAAAAAGTAGCAATGTCACAAGACAAGAGCCTTGAAATGAGAACCAAGGCGACCGTTCTTTTCTTAATTGGAGCAGTTCTAGTCCCAGACACTTCTGGGAATAGTGTAAAGTCTATATACTGCTCTTTTCTTAATGATATAGAAAGTCTCAAGGACTACGCGTGGGGTTCGGCTGCCCATGCACTACTGCATTCTTCCCTTAGTGAGAGAACTAATAGTCTCTCAGGGTGTGCTTTCGCTATAATGGTAAGTGACTTGACCATTTTCTTGATGACTTGATCGTTCACTTTTTCTAATATCATACAATTCAGATTTATATACATGAGAGGATTCTGTCTTTGGAGTGAAAATTATAGTTTGTGACGGAGTCAGACTCCGCGCGAAATTAAAAGACGCATTAATGATTTTTTTGCTAAAATCGGATAGACGCTTTCATAGACTGTATAAAAAAAATTGGTGACGTGAAATGCATTAATGAGTTTTGGTCTAAAAATCGAGTCAGTTGAGAAAGAATGACAAACTGAGCAAGAAAAACCAGGAAGGTAACCCCTCTCATTAACCCTAATCAGTGTCGGTATGATTTTGAATTTGAATCCTAATTACGAAAGTTGAGATTTAGGTTGGACGCGGTTGAGGGAGAGATACGTGGAGTTCGCAGACTTATTGTGGAGATTACTTGTGTTGCTGTGATGGGCACTGGAGTTGGGATGTTGGGGCTTTACTGCTCGAGCAAGCGGTTCTACAAGACTGAAGTAGAGGTGGTTAAGCATTTATGTTACTGCATGAGATCTATTTTCAGAAATTAACCCTCGAATTCTCGATTGAATTTCTGAGTTGGACTATCCTAACCTATCCATTGTCTCATCCTCTCGCCCAGGTCCCCTTGCTCTCTCTCTCTCTCTCTCTCTCTCTCTCTCTCTCTCTCTCGCTCCAGCTGCAGTTTTCCTCTCGCTCAGGTCCCCTTGCACTTTTCCCAATAGGTAAGTTTTTTATTATTAATTTATTACTTTTTAAAAATATATATTTCTAACATTTTTTTTATTACAGAAACAAATTATTTCGCTCTGCCCTATTCGGACCTCCAGCAGGTTTGCAAACCATATAGAGAGGAAGTCTCTGGAAAAGGGAGAATCGTTATGGCTAAGTGGCTAGATTTCAAATTTAATGTAATATATAAAGGCTTGGTCTATATGCACACGTTTTTTTGCTAAATGCACACTATTCTGTGTGGTAACAGTTGCAGTACACATCTGTGCATTAAGGCTTACCGCACCAAAGGAGTCAGGGGCATTGTTGGAATTTTTTCTGAAACCTATACGACGCTGGTGCGGTAAGCATTACCGCACAGATCTGTGCGTTAACATTTAACGCACACAGTTAATACGAGATTAACCCCAAAAAAAATTTAACTTCTGAAAAACCTGTGCGGTAACTCTTACCGCACTGCAATTTTATTTTTTTTAATTAATAAATTTTTGAAAAAAAGTATTAAAATACTAATATCTTGTGCGGTAACACTTACTGCACAGGTTTAATATATTAAAAAAAAAATATAATATGGTGCGGTAACCCTTACCGCACCAGTTTTAAGTAATTAAAAAAATAATAAATTGGTGCGGTAAGTGTTACCGCACCGGTTTTTTTTAATAATTATTTGAAAATAATTAAATTAAATTTGTAAGAAAATAATAAATATAATCTGTGCGGTAACTGTTACCGCACGGGTTTTTTTTGAAAAAATGCCCGTTGGAATTTTATGCCCGTTGGTGCGTTAACTATTACCGCACCAACGGGCATAAAATTCCAACGGGCATTTTTTGGTTGTATATATAGGTTGAGCTCTCTTGTTGAAGTTTTGCAATGCACACCACAATGTCTTATAATTATGAGAGTAGTGAGGATGATGGTAACGACAATTGGATATCAGGGGTCGTGGAAGAAGAATACGAAGTCGATGAAGAAGAGGAAGTGGACGAAGAAGACGAAGAAGTCGATGAGGAAGTGGACGAAGAAGAGGAAGAAGGCGAAGCAAATGTATCAATTGCATTAGACGATTGGACTCCGTTACCGATTTTGGTTAGTATATTATGAATTTAAATTTTGTATTTAATTGCATGAGATTTAGGTTAATTAGTTAAAATTGCGTATCTAAGTAATGTAGTTTAATCAATATAGGAAGAAGACTTTAGACCACATTTTAGTACTGCGCAAATGTGGGATAGTAAAGAAGAGATGATGGAATGGACAAAACAGAGAGCAAGGGATTTAATGATAGTTTTGGTACATCGTACATCTAGCAAATATTGCGTTGATTTTGTATGCGATAGGTTTGGAAAACCTAGATCGGGTAGGCCGAAAGTGAATTTAAAAAATCTAGAATTGCCGGTTCCGAGGCTTCGTGACCGAAAATCGAAGAAATGTGGTTGTACATTTGAGTTATATGGGGTTCGTATAAAAGAAGGGTCTTATAGTTATAAATGGATCGTGAATGTTGTAGAAGGTCGTCACAACCACACCCTTCCTACTAGTTTTCATGGGAATTCATTCGTGGGTAGAATGAGCAAAGAGGAGGAGAAAATAGCAAGGGAAGCGGGGGATGATCGCAAGACGCCAAAAAACATACTTATTCAGCTTAGGAAAAGAGACCCGCAAAATGTGACATCCATGAAGCAGATTGCCAATTTTTTGCAGAAGATCAATTTTGAAGATCGTGGTGAATTGTCAGTTACTCAGTGGTCTCTAAATTTTCAGAAAGAGAACAAGTATTTTTGTCAACCTTTGAGGAACACGAGGACGAATGAGGTTGAAGTCCTTTTTTTCGCTCACCCGGAGTCGATTCGTTTGTTCAGGAAGTTTCCTCACGTGATTATCATGGACGCCACATACAAGACAAATAGGTATGATATGACTTTAGTGGAGATGGTTGGTTTCACTTGCACGCACAAGACGTTCAACATCGTATATGCATTCATGGCTCAGGAGACAGTAATGCATTACAAGTTTGTGATGATGTGCGTTCATGAGTTGTGTAGAAATTTGGGAGTGATGCCGAAGGCTATAATGACCGACTGTGAAAAGGCTTTGTTGAGAGCAATCAAACTTGTGTTCAAAGACACTGATGTGAAGCAACTATTGTGTTGGGTGCACATTAAGCACAACATCCAGTCACACGCAGAAAAAGTGATTAAAAATACTAAAAGGGCGGAGAACTTTGTTAAGCAATGTTGGGGGATATTTTGCTCGAGCACCGAAGAAATCTACGAAGAGAGGTTGAGAAAGCTGAGAGATTCATGGAAGAAGGGCATTGTTGGTTACGTTGAAAAGTACTGGTTTACTCTGTACAAGAAGTTCATAGTTAGAGCGTGGACGGACTACACTCTTCACTTTCACACAAGGACTACAAACAGGTATCTTTGTTTGTTTAGTTGTTAATTTGGACCACCATATTATTAATGCTAATGATTAGAAATTGTGTTTATTTAGGGTGGAGGGGATGCATAAGGTGTTGAAATAAATTGTGGGTTCTAGTAGAGGAGGCTTCAACAGAGTGATCGTGAGGATCCACCATGCGGTCATAGTTCAGATGGACCTGATTAGGGCGACGATGAACCAAGCACTTACCACTCGGAAAATGGTCTTTGATGACCCAACCTTTCCTCCTGGCATTCGAATGTTGTTTTCAAGGCTATTTTACCGAGTGTCAGATAGGTGTTTTCTGTTGTTGTTGGAAATGTACCAGCAAATATTGAAGGAGGAGTATTCAAATGTTTGTGATGATCATTGGGTTCGAGATTGTCTTGGGATGCCATGCGTACACGATCTTGCTAGGGCAATCATTTCAAAGACACCTCTTGTTCCGGATGATTTTCATGACTTCTGGAAGGAACTGAGATGGGAAGATGATGCAATAAATTTGTCCTTACCCGACGACAATCGTTCAATGTCTATTCCGGAGATCAGAATGCGTGAAATGTGGGCGAAATGGGAAAGTGGAGATTTGAGGGATGGAACTCTATTCAGATTAAGTGAGTTGTACATTGACTTGGAGCATCCGGAACAAAGTTCTTTGGTAGAGCCAACAAACTTGTTTAGGAAAGGAAAAGGAAGGCCGCCGGGATCAAAGAACAAGGAGAAGCAGCGAAATGGGAATTCTCCTCCGAGAGAAAAGAGGGAAAAGAGTTACCACGAGTATGTTAGAGAAGACTTAACAAATACTGAGAATGCGCAAAAAGTCGCAAAGGAGAAGGCAAATAGGCAAAGTGAACGACCAACTTGTCCTAAAAAGCAAGCAAGTCAAGTGTCGTTCGACTTCGGATCACAGTCCCAACCTGAACCATTGTTTTCAGAGACCATCGATTTAGAAGACGAAGACATGAATGTCGTGCCCCTAAGAGCTTGGTATCCAGATCGAAACGAAACAGAGGAAGGAGAAGATGAAGAAGAGATTGAAGAAGCCATAAGTTATATGGGGGTGAACTTGGGGGTGAAAAATATTGACTACTTTTGGCTTTCCTACATGACTTCTGTGAAAGATGTGCGTTCAGACGGACATTGTGGGTATCGGTCAATGGCTCTACTTACGGGTATGCAACAGAGTCAATATCGTATGATCCGTGCTGCGTTGGCAGCGGAGCTTCTTGGAAACAAAGAGACATGGGAGCCCATACGACGTGGACTACGGGTAGGAACATGGGATGATCTTATTGCTCAAGTTAACTACATGAGAAGTCCTTGTGAGAGACCATTTTGGATGGACATGCCATTTATGGGTTTGGTGTTTGCCACAGTGTATAATGTTGGTTTAGTGCAATTATCCTGGGATGCGCCGTGTTTATGCTTGCCAATAAGGCAGTCTACAGTGAGCCCTGGTCCTCCACAGAAGATTTTTGGGATAGCTCTTGTCGGATGCAGTAATCACTGGATACCGGTAAGAATCTGTGGTAATCTAAACAAACGTCATGAAACGTCGAAATCATTTATATTTATTGATTAATTTTCTTTGTATATCTAGGTTTGGCTCCGTGATGGGGCACCATTGCCACGTTGTTCCGGTTCGTGGAGAAGATTTGCAGATGACAACATCAAGTGGTGGGAAGGGATATATGCTGGCCAAGTGGACTTGTTTCGACAATACCGCTTTACTGCTGGAAAGCGTATGGACTACATGACTTGATTTGTAATAGTTTACTAGCCTTGATCTTTAGACTTCGATTGGAATTGATTTATAATATGTAATGACTTGTCTTGTCTGCTTTGAAATATGTAATGACTTGTCTTGTTTGCTTTAAATAGTGTTTTCAGTAGAGTTAGATGAGGTAGGTGAAACAGTGAAGTGAAATCAGTGAATCCATAAACTACAACACACCCAGCATAAATTAAAAAGACAACAGACTCATTAAGGAAAGACAACAGACTCATTAAAGAAAGACAACAGACTCATTCTTGAAATTTAAACTAAACACAGACTTAACAGAGATTCACTGATTTGATACCAAGATCCCTAATCGGAGTCACTGTCATAAAAACTAGGAACAGGGTCATTGGGAAACCTCTGTTGTATCCAGTGTTTGGCTACTTCAATACTCTTAGCCTGGTGAAAATATACCAGCTTCAACTGCTGGTCAGCTATTTCCTTCAACAGTTTTGCAATGACTCGGAGATGATGACTGTCGTATTCTGGCTCAAGATACACGATCATGTAGTTACACTGACATGTGGTATACCTTTGTCCATACGTATGGGGATTGTTCTTGTCATTACCAGTGAACACCTTGATTGTTCTTGAGCACCTTCTACTCGGGCACTGGATCTCACTGCCTTCTGCTGGAACTGGGGAGGATGAAGATGATGCCATGGTTGTTTGAATCTGTAATACAAAGTAAGAAAACATGTTAGAAACAATGAAGATATCTAACGAAATCAGGAAAAAATGAGACTTCTAATTGAAATACAGAGTAAGAACTTGAAACCTAATTATTTTACGGCGCAGTGAGAATGAGATAATAGGGTTCACTGAGGCAGTGAATTTATAGCCGAGGTTTTACTAGGGTAACTTAGATTTGGGCCGATGTAGACAAAAGGTCCACAACAACAAAAGCCCAATAACGTAATTCGGTCATCCAAAAGTGACTTACAGCTGTGTAGTAGCTGTAACACACTCGAGCAAAATATGGTGGTGCGTTAGCAATAAACGCACAACTGATAACACAACTTCGGCAACATCGAACAGAAAAAGCCCAGCCCAACAAAGACGACCAACCCAAATTCTGTTAACGCACAGAAAATGTGCGGTAAGTGTTATTCTGTGCGTTAACACTTACCGCACAGATTCTGTGCGTTAACACTTACCGCACATATTCTGTGCGTTAACACTTACCGCACCAACCCTTTTACCCAGAATCAAATGTTTCTGGTGTTTGTAGGGTTTAGGGTATTAGGGTTGGTGCGGTAACTGTTGTAGTACCAACCCTAATTACATAAAAATTCATTTTTTATGTTGTTTTCTTATACTATTTGATATTATAAAAAGTTTTATGACCCAAAGTAATGTTATACTACTGAAATATGTCGTTATGGAGAGTTTTGTGAATAATTTTATCAAGTTTTACTAATGTAATATGAGATTACGAAGAGTTATATGATAAAAAATCATATTATACTAATGAAATACGAGGTCAGTTGAGTCAAACAATAACAATTAAGTGTTAAACTAATGTTATATGATGAAATAAACACATTATATGAAGTTCATTTTAGTAACGAAGTGGTATCACATACATATGAGTATAACTATACAACTTATATACTTGAGAGTAGTAGCATACAGGTGAAAGTCTTCGTTTACATACGTCTAAGTGTTAAAGTTGTTAATTTCTTATAAAAACGATAGCGTTTGATTGGTAATGCTCAAATATTAATGATACATTTCTTGACTTTTACGTTTTAAGTGCTTATTAAGCCGTTTTATGTCATTTTTTGTCGTTTTTTGTGTTTGGGCCTCATTCAAATTTCATTAGGCCTTATTAGGCCCGTTGACGTTTTCAATAATAATTTTTCGATTCCGAAAAATGAAAATAACTATTTGCCGTATTTGTTGTCATGTTACAATTTAAAAATTTCGATTTTCATCGTTTCAAGGCGTTAAAACGATATGGGCCCAAACTATACACATATGACATCCATTATCCATTACCCACTATCCATTATCCATTATCCACTATCCATTATCCATATTTCGTTTTGGCTTGTTTTATATCGTTTTGAGTCGAATTTTTTCGTTTCGAGACGTTTTTAACCATTTTTATCAATATTTGACGTACTTGGTCGTTTTTCGCCTTTTTCAAAAAACTCAAGTTTTGCTAAGATTTGCTCAATTTGGCCATATTATGCCATCATTTTGGCCACATTTTTACACATTTTTACAACTTGTTCGGAATTCCTCCATATTTTGTTTTGGCTTGTTTTATATCGTTTTGAGTCGAATTTTTTCGTTTCGAGACGTTTTTAACCATTTTTATCAATATTTGACGTACTTGGTCGTTTTTCGCCTTTTTCAAAAAACTCAAGTTTTGCTAAGATTTGCTCAATTTGGCCATATTATGCCATCATTTTGGCCACATTTTTACACTTTTTTACAACTTGTTCGGAATTCCTACAAATTTCGTTTTGGCTTGTTTTATATCGTTTTGAGTCGAATTTTTTCGTTTCGAGACGTTTTTTATCAATATTTGACGTACTTGGTCGTTTTTCGCCTTTTTCAAAAAACTCAAGTTTTGCTAAGATTTGCTCAATTTGGCCATATTATGCCATCATTTTGGCCACATTTTTACACTTTTTTACAACTTGTTCGTAATTCCTACAAATTTCGTTTTGGCTTGATTTATATCGTTTTGAGTCGATTTTTTCGTTTCGAGACGTTTTTAACCATTTTTATCAATTTTTGACGTACTTTGTCGTTTTTCGCCTTTTTCAAAAAACTAAAGTTTTGCTATCAATATTTGACATCACTACAAGTCACGACCCTCATTCCCACTACCTTGCCCACTACCTTGGCCTTCCTCGTGGATTGAATGCCGAAAAAGCTGAGATTGACGAACCGGAGCTGGAGCCATCGGTGGAGCCCCGTCAGTCAAAACTCCAAGGAGACGCCTCATGAACTCATCGATATCTGCAGGCCTCCTCTCTGGTGGTGTCTCCAAGAAAGCTCGAATCTCACAAGTCACTAGCTGGGTCCGCTATATTAACAACATATCAAAACATTACAATCAAATATACTAATTGAATGAATATGACTAATAAAATTTATAATCGTACCGCAAAACTGTCAACCGAAGGTGGAATACGCAGCGGACCAACTGGACGATCGAGTCTACGTGATCTGGGATCTACCAAAGGATGAGAAACTCGATCATACCAATCGAGATAATCATCTGTGACTGCCCAATAGTACGTCGCTCGTGGCTCCCGAATCTGTATCAAAGGCCTGGGGTCCTGATTCCACACACCAAGCAGATCCTTCTCAAAGCCAACTGAATAATGCGTCAGCCTGTTATTACGTGTCACCTGGATGGGCTCTGGGGGAGGATCTGGGATACCCTGCACATGTCCAAACTGTCGCAGCAGGCGACCTGGCTGATAGAGCTCCTCGATGTCCAGACAACAGAGAATGCCCTCAAACAAAGACGGGGCGTACTGCGGAAGTCTGAAATCCACATTTGAAAAGGGAAACCAGTTAACCTGCAACAAAACATTACAAAACAGTTAGTATAGTTTACATTCACACAATATAACGAAAGCATACATTCTTAAAATCTGACCTCCTCATAACGAACACGGTCAAGCATGCCACGAATGGCAACCAAACGATCCGTGCTCTTCCCCTGTGGCACCTCTCTGCCCTCCCTCATAGCAGCTGCGGCGTGGTCCATAGAAAGTGGATCTGTCACAAAATGTCCACGAAAATGTGGAAAATATGCCCAGATCCACGACTGCAAAAAAAGGATAATTAGAACTCGACTTCCTAAACATAGCCAATCATATAGTTGTTTGCGTACTAACCCGCAAAAGAATGCCAGAACTCCCCATCCCCATAGCCAATCGCCTCGACGCCTGTCCAAGGTTGCGATACAGATGAGCTAACACTCCAGCTCCCCAAGCATATCGGCCAGTACTGTCGTGGTCGGCCAAAAGAACTAACCACCAGTGCTTGACTGCTGTAGTCGACTTGTCCACTAGAACTGTAGTGCCGAGAAGCAACAGTAAGTACATAGACGCAATGAGGCTCTCATCTCTCTGTCCATCCTCCATCCGCATCATATCCTTCAATCTCTGCTGAAGATAACCCAAAGGAATGCCTCCATCCCTATACCAAGTCTTCACCAGTGCCTCCTCTACGTGAAGCATCTCAGCAACAAAAGTGAAGATCTCCTCCCTGCTCAAAACTGAGCTACAACTCCTGCCATGTATAGGCAGCGACAGGATCTCAACCACATCGTGAAGTGTAGGACCAATCTCTCCAAATGGCAAATGAAATGTGTTGGTTTCTGGGTGCCATCTCTCGACGAAAGCAGAAACCAACACATGATCGACAGGACCGGACCCGATATAGCGTAGATCAGTCAATCCAGATCGCTCTGCAAGCTGAAACCACGAATCTGGACCAGGTCTCCTAAACGCCTCTAGTGGAGTGCAGTAGGCGGTGTGGAAGTGAACCTTGACGACCTTCCGTGTCTGGAAAAAAAGTAAAAAATTAACACAGTTACGTCTACAGAATGTCGTTCATATTTCACATATGAACATTATAGTTCAAATACATACCAAATCAAGAGGAGCCTCGCCTTCTGGAAGATCAGCAGGTTGTGGAAAATCAGCATGATCTGCAGCACGTCCACGTCCACGTCCACGTCCACGTCCTCGTCCTCGTCCTCCGCGTGGAGCGCGTCCACCTCGTGCTGGAGGATCAGCAGCGTCTGCATCAGCAACATCATCATCTGCCTGAGCTCCTCGGCCTCCTCGCTGTCTCTGTATAAATGGAGGAAGAGGACGGGGTCCAGCTGGAATCACAGGTGCGGGAGGATCAACAACTGTAAGCTCATAAATAGCCCTGGCGATGTGCGTCTCATAACTCTTCAGCAACTCATTTGTAAAAGGACCTCCGGGCATCCAAGGTACAGCAGGAGGTGGTACAGGATCTGCATCGGGAGGTGGTACAGTCGGGGGAGGTGGTACATCTGGCGTAGGAGACGAAGGACCTAAATCTGTAGGAGCTGGCGATGAAGGCCCCATACCAGCATGATCCTCTGAAATAATAGGAGGGTCGTCTCTCCTAAGCTGATCTATCGGTATCTCGGGATGAGATACAATATAATCTGTACCTAAACCCTCACCGTCTCCCAGCATATCATCATCCAAATCAACAGCTGTATCATCGACGTCCATATCCTCCTCCTCACTCTCACTGTAACCCTCATCATCAGCAGACGGATCAACATCTAGACCACAATCCCTAACTGCCCCAGTATCTGTAAGTGCACCAGTAACATCAGTGGGTGTCGAACTAGAAGCATTCATCTGGTCTCGAGCAGTAGCAAAACTCTGACGTATGGACGCTGTAATCTGCGTCCTCCTAACACGCTCTGCAGCAACAGGAGCCCCCGGAACAAAACCACTAGAAGCCATCGTATCTCGCACCCCCTAATGTTGTTGTTATAGCCTAACGTTATTTTCATAGCGTTACAAAAATAACGTCAAATTCAAAAACGTCTTTTCCATGACGTCGTAACGTTACAAACAGTTGTTGTAACGTCAATCCTAATCAAAATCATCTCTAATTTCTAAACATTTTGTTCATAACGTTACGAAATTAACGTTATAATTCGCCTAATTTCAATACTTTATATACTAATAATTCATAACGTTACAAAATAAGAGAAGAACAATGTCATATTTCATAAAATAATTAATTCATTACTTTTACAATATAGAATGTCATATTTCATAACATTATGAAATTATTATATTTCATAACGTTATAAAATTTCATTAATTTCATAACGTTACGAATAAATTAATTAATTTCATAATGTTACCAAATAATATAATTTTATAACATGACGCAATAAATTACTTAATTTCATAACGTTACGCAATAAATTACTTAATTTCATAACGTTACCATATAAATTAATTTCATAATGTTATAAAATAAATTAAATAAATTGATAACGTTACGAAATTTATTTAAATATTTCATAATGTTATCAAATATTATTAAATTCATAACGTTACGAAATTAAATAACTAATTTCATAACATTATCAATTTAATAAATTAATCAAATTAAATAAATTGATAACGTTATAAAATTAAATAACTAATTTCATAACGTTATAAATTTAATAAATTAATTAAATTAAATAAATTGATAACGTTACGAAATTTATTTAAAAATTTCATAACGTTATCAAATATTATTAAATTCATAACGTTATGAAATTAAATAACTAATTTCACAACGTTATAAATTTAATAAATTAAATAAATTGATAACGTTACGAAATTTATTTAAAAATTTCATAACGTTATCAAATATTATTAAATTCATAACGTTATGAAATTACTTATTAAATAATTTCATAACGTTACGAAATAAAATAATTAAACTATTTAAAAACATTACAAAAGTTATAGAATATTTAATAAAAATACATACTTGATATAGATCTACAGGAGTCGAAAAAGCTTCCGGTTGCGCCTCGGTTTGAGAATTCAACCTTCTATTTGCTCGAGTAGCGTACCCGGGACCGACGTTTTGGACGGGTCGCTTTCGGTTTCTTGGCCTCGGAGCGGGTATCGGGGCGGGTTGGGCTGCTGGTATCGGGTCGGGTCGGGCTTCGGGAATCGGGTCGGGCACCACCGCTGTTCTTCGTCGGAGCTCTCTCCGGGCACCACCGCTGAACGTCAATGGAACCTCCTCTTCCTCTTCTTCTTCCTCCTCCATAGCAACCCAGCAAGCCACCGTCGACGGCGCTTCCGCCATTGTTGGCTGCTCCACAGTGGGGGGGACGACTCCGGCAGAAATTATGGGC
Organism: Oxyria digyna; assembly: GCA_029168935.1. Classification (NCBI taxonomy): domain Eukaryota; kingdom Viridiplantae; phylum Streptophyta; class Magnoliopsida; order Caryophyllales; family Polygonaceae; genus Oxyria; species Oxyria digyna. The sequence continues at coordinate 4,028,803 of JAPVLV010000015.1, read as the reverse complement.
CCAGAAGAACCGCCTTGGCCGGGGCAACTCGATTCCATGGTCTATTTAGCTTCTTGGTAGGGGTAAACGTCGGGAAAGGGGGCGGCGGAAATTAGGTTTAGCGGCGGCGCGGGTTTGGGGAAGAACAGACGAAGAAGAAGGTCGGGGGAGGGAAATCTGGGGTTTTCAATTTGTAAACCTGGTGCGGTAACGTTTACCGCACCAGTTTTATTTTTTAAAAAAAAACAAAAATACGGTGCGGTAACGTTTACCGCACCAGTTTTATTTTTAAAAAAAAAAAAAAAATATGGTGCGGTAACTCTTACCGCACCTGTTTTATTTTTTTTTAAAAAAATATATCCTGTGCGGTAATTGTTACCGCACAGGGTTTAAGTTAATCAAAATCTGTTTTTTTTTTGTTAATCTCGTATTAACGTGGTGCGTTAATTGTTAACGCACAGATCTGTGCGGTAATGCTTACCGCACCAGCGTCGTATAGGTTTCAGAAAAAATTCCAACAATGCACCTGACTCCTTTGGTGCGGTAAGCCTTAACGCACAGATGTGTACTGCAACTGTTACCGCACAGAATAGTGTGCATTTAGCAAAAAAAACGTGTGCATATAGACGCAGCCTATATAAATATGCTTTAACTTTATTAACTAATATTATTTATAGATTGTTTATTAATATTTAATATCTTATTTCAGGAAGGAAATTATATAGAGTTTTCGTGGCGAAGACCATGACTTTATTTCCCGGATTTGTGGACGAGAGACGATGGAAATCCTCTGTTTTATGGATTAAAACAAAGAAAAGGTATTGTATTGTTATATTTTATACAAAGAATAAAAATAAAAATTTGGATAGTGAAAGCATACTTATTGTGGCCTAGCGGATGAGGAGATGGGTAGATGAATTTAGATAAATCATCCTCTTAAACATATGTTGGAGATGTTCAAGCCCATTGGTTCTCAATCTAACAATGGAGCTCTGGTGATAAAAAGGATTCAGAAGGAAGGTATAGTTGCAGAATCTGATTTTGCTATCCGAAATCATGCGGGGGTAAGTTTCTTGCTCTTATCTTTTTTAGATATTTCTACCAATCTAATCCATGACAAAGTAACAGATCAATTTTTTCTATAGGTCAAAAAGTACTATCTGACATCTGATGTACGGGTTGGACAAGGTATAACCTGTGGAGAAGACGACCTTGAAGAATCAATTGAAGATATAAAAGGGGAGCTGAGGAAACATCCACTTATTGGGGTATTAGATGTGAATCGTAATTATAAATGGGGCAAGACATTGTACAGACCCATTGCTTAGTCCTCTCAAAACTGTTGTTGAGGACATTTCCAATAGTTTTTTCTTGCTGACTTGATCGTTCACTTTTTCTAATATCATACAATCCAGATTTATAAACATGAGAGAATTTTGTCTTTGGAATGACAATTATGATTTGTGACGGAGTCATACTCCGTGCAGAATTAAGAGACGCATTAATGATTTTTTGAATTTTTTTTCTTAAGTAGGTCTTTTTTTAAAAAAATCCAGATATACGCTCGTTTTTAAACTAATTCCCGTTATAGGCACTATGGGTAGGGTCGGAATTTTTTCACGTATGAGAGACGCTGGTTTTCCCAATGTCTCTCATCCGAAGGTGAAATCTTTTTTTTTTTGAAAACTTAATTATATTTTTTGAAAAAAACATATACGTGAAAAAATTCCGTCTCTTATACTTTAATATTTTTTTTCAAAACTTTTTCAAGCTTTAATTTTTTTTAAAGCCCCGTATAAGAGTGATAAGCGGTATTTTACATAGCGCTACTATAGGTTATTAGCTCATTTTGTATAGGATTATGCTAGATGTTATGATGTATTCTGTAATCATGGAGTTCTGGAGAGTTGAGTCACATATGGGATTACAGAGGATGATGCAGAGCATTGAAGCATAAGAAGAGGAGTCGAAGCTGATGAAGACCACAGGATGAAAACGAAGACGAAGCATTGGAAGCAGCAGAAGACGAAGCCACAGAAACAATTCCGCGACCGCGGGTCCCAAACCGCGATCGCGGAATTTCCACCGGACCATCCTTGTTTACAGAATAAAATCCGCGATCGCGGAAATCCGCCAGAGAAGACTTTCTTCATTTGCCCGATTTAGTATGTTGTGTTTACTTCTGTAACGTTTTTCACACGTTTTTAGCTTTAATTTGGCAGTTGAATTCTGCAGAAGACTTATATGTTTAGGTGTTGATGATCTTCTATCATCTTCTAAATTCCATTTTCCAAGTTTTAGAGTTTTCTCCCAAGAACTTCATGAGTTGCTGAAGTTTCCATTGTTTTGCTTGACATTTGAAGCTTTCGGATTGATTAAGTTGTGAGATTCCTTTCCTTTGTTCTATTCATATTGATTGTCTCTATTCTCTTGTGTGTATTGTTATTGAATTAGATTTTCTCATTTAGATTGGCCATCTAAGTAGTTTCATCTCATTCATATTGCTATTGTTTGGTTATTTCTAGTTGAAATATCATACTTGTTTGTAGCACACACAATTTGCATGAACTAGTTGTGAATGTCAATTGTGAAGAGAATTGATTACATGTCGAGTATCTGACTAGTTGTCTATGGTATTGCATGTATCTATCCATTCCTGAACTTAAATCTGCTTTATTATTGAATCTTGATAGTTTCAAGGTTATAGTTGAGTAAGGGTTATTAGGACTAGTTGGACTAATAACTACATTAGAACAGGGATTAGAACGATCATATGAGTAATTCGACAGAGGATTAAAAGGAGTTTATGATCAACTTGTTAATCTGTTAGTGGATAATTGTCGAGTGAAACACCTTCCATTGATATATTTACAAACCAAATCAACCTTCGTTACTTTGTTCTTAAAACATACCAACCCCCCCCCCCCCCCCTTGGTTACTTACACTCGTTAATCATAATTGTTACTTTAAGAATCGATAACCTGATTCCCTTGGGATTCGACCCTTGCTTGCCTACTATACTTGTTAGTGAGCTTGTTAGGATTACTTGACTTGGCATACGACAATTCGCCTCGTCAAAGAGACGCTGGGAAAACCAGCGTCACATATAAAGCAATTTTTTTTATTTGATCATAAACCAGCGTCTCTTACACTAAACCCTAAAACTAATAATCCGTCGTTGTTTTGTGTATAGTGGTTTTGACAGAATTGATTTCAGTGGTTGAAGGTTGAAGGTTGGCAACGTCTCTCTGCAGGAGTAATAACTCCATCTCCATCTCTTTAACTATCTCACATCTTCATCTCTTTAACGCCTCCTCCTTCTTTCGGTTTCAACAGCAACAACAACATCTCTTTCCTTCACTTTTTTTTCTTATTCGTTCCAACAACGTGGGCTTCACTATCATTCGAACAACAAACGAAGGCTTCATTGAATATCATTCCATTAAAATCGTAAGTCTTCTTCTTCTTTTGATATTATTTCAAGCATTCTGATTTTATTTATTCTCTAATTGTCATTAAAATCTTCACTATTTTTTTCTTCACACCGAACAACAACGATCGAACGGGGAAACGGGCAAACGTTATTCAGCAGAGAAAACGTAAGAAACTTTTTGCACCCATTCTATATTTTTGAATGAATTTTTGCATGATATAGTTATAGAATAGGGTTAAGTCTGAGATAGGGCATAAAACTGAAAATGGAATGGAACAAATTAGGTTTAAAAAAGGATTAAGAAGAAATTAGGTTTAAAAAAATAGGTTTAAGAACGAATATGTTCAAGAACGAATTTTGTATGATAATAGGTTTACACATGTATATTGTATGATAATAGGATTAAGAAGAAATTAGGTTTAAAAAAGGATTAAGAAGAAATTAGGTTTAAATTCCAATACATTTAAGAACGAATTTTGTATGATAATAGGTTTAAGAATTTTTTTTATGAGAATAAGATTAAGAAGAAAATTTTGTATGATAAAATGTGGCTTGGCTTGAATTTTACTGATTTAGTTGGAAATAGTTATGTGATAATCATATGTATTTTGATGTTATTTGCATGCTTAATCATAATTATGTATGAGTATATAACCGATTGAAATTTAAATATTATTAAAGTTAAACATCAAAGTAATTAGGTTTAAGAATTTTAAACCTCAATTACTTTAAAATTTAAGGATGAGTATAATAACTTGTATATTTGCATCCTTGACAAAATAGAATGGAAGGTGGATACAACTATCGTCAGTGTGACACCTCATTCACCAGATTACTCTCAAATGTTCAATCTGGTGTAGCTAGTGGATCACAAATGGTAGTACGTGGAGAGGGAAACAATGATCACGAGGATCCGTTTGTCGATGCGTTTGGTCTTGATCACGAGGATGACATCGATCAATCGTCAGAGGATGAGGATGTCAATGAAACTGATATAGCTAGGGTTAACATGGTTAGAGAAGCAGCGCAAATCACCCCGAGTTGGAATATGACTGGGGAGCCTGATCCAGCATTGATGAACTCATGGCAAACTTGGATTGGAATGGATCCACTACCAAATCAAGATGAATTTTGCAAAGGACGACTTTTTAGTTCACTTGAAGAGCTGAAAAGAAGAGTCATAGTATATTCACTATCCAAGGGGAAGGAGTATAAGGTGCAAAAGGCCAGAGATCGATGGTACACAGTTATCTGTGTGTAAAAAGACCAAGGATGCACATGGAAACTATCGGCTCATAAAGTCGTCGAGCTTGACAATGTGTGGAAGATAAGCACATACAAAGGTCCTCATGTCCCTAGCTGTGTAAGAGATGTCATGCATATGGATAATCGTAATATCTCTCAAAACTTCATCGTTGAAGATATAGTTTCTCTTATCCGAGTTGACAAAGCACTGAAGCCTGGGACCATTATGCAGATAATACAGAATTCGTATCAGGTCTCCATTACGTACAAAAGAGCATGGGGTGGAAAACAAAAGGCAATAGCTTCCATTTTCAGTGATTGGGAGGAATCATATGCTATTTTGCCTCGGTTTATGGTACTATTGTTGAATGGAGTACGGTACCAAGTGTTGATGGGAGTGGATCCATCTTCCGACGTGTTTTTTGGTCATTTGGACAAAGCATCCAAGGTTTCCAACATTGTCGGCCTTTGATTACTATTGATGGAACTCACATGTATGGAAAGTACAAAGGTACTTTACTTATGGCAATGGTTGTGGATGCAAATCAACAGATTTTTCCTCTTGCGTTTGTTGTTGTTGAGAGTGAGAATGGTTTGAGTTGGTCTTGGTTCATGGATTTAATTGGTCGTCGAGAAACAGATCGCATTGGTATGTGTGTTATATCAGACAGACATCCGGGTATCATGAAGGCTATGAGAGAGCTACAACGTTGGAGAGCGCCAAATGCATATCACAGGTTTTGCGTTCGCCATGTTGTTTCAATTTCAACAAAGTTGTTAGAAACAAGCACTTGAAGCGATTACTTGGTTCAACAACATACAAACATGAAGAGACGGAGTTTGATGATGGGTTCTCTACTTTGTGCTCCAAAAATGCAACGGCAAAAACTTATTTGGACAACATTGAAAAGAAAAAATGGTCCTTATGTCATGATGGCGGTTCCAGGTATGGAGTGATGACAACCAACATGTCTGAGTGTTTCAATGGGGTGATGAAGGGTGCCAGAAATTTACCTATCATGTCTTGTCCAATCGACGTTCTATAGACTTAATTCCTACTTTGTAGAGCGACTTGGAAAGGCAAGAGAGCGTAATGTTGCAGGGCAACGATACGCTAATGCAGTGGAGACGTTGATTGAGCACAATGTTACAATAGCTCGTCGTGCACAAGTGATCTCATTCAACGCATTAAGACATGTCTATGAAGTGCATGTTCCACCTGTCCAGGAATACGGCCAGTACTTACAATATGTCGTGGATTTGACAAGTAGGACATGTACTTGTCAAAGATGGAAGAATTATAAGGTACCTTGCCCTCACGTCTTAGCAATGTGTCGCCACAGAAGCTACTCTTATGTTGAATATGTTGATCCATTCTACTCCATAGAGGCTCTTATGAGGACATACCAGACGGCCTTTTATCCGGTAGGAGATACTTTAGATTGGTCTGTGATTGAGGGACCGGCATTGAAGCCAGATCCAAACGACCTTCAGGACATTGGTAGACCGGGTAGGTGGAAAGAGTCTTGATTCCATAATGATATGGACATTGTCAGTGCTCCAGGGAAAAGCAACTGCAAACTATGTGGGCAAGAGGGACACAACAGGAGGACATGTGCATCACACGCTAGCGGTTCTGGTCAACATAACTAGCTTTAGCTAGTTTTCATTGTTGTACTTTATTTACGGTTGTTGTTTATGAAGACATTTTTAATGATTGTGGTTGTTGTTGTTGTTGTTGTTTATGAAGACATTTTTAATGATTGTGGTTGTATTGAAGTTTGTATTAATGGTTGTTGTTTCAATGGCTAGTACATGGAGATTAACCCCGGTCCATTATCTTTTGAGGTGCTTAGTCGGCAAAAACAACACAGATCTTCGGATGTGTGGAACAATGTTGAATATGTAAGTGTAACTCACCTCCATTATCGATTTTCATTAGTTAGTTTGTACATTGCATGCATAAATATCAATAAGTTTCCATTTCTTTTGTGTAGACAATGACACCGTTAGAAACTAGAGTACACCTCCGAAAATGGATCGATCCCTTCCTAGGGTCTTAGATTACATTTGCCTTGCTGGATTTTTTTGCGTATCCCGTCTTGGATCCAACTTCAAACTAGACAAGGAGCTAATTACAACATTAGTGGAGAGATGGAGACCTGAGACACACACCTTTCACTTGCCTATGGGTGAGGCGACAATCACACTTCAAGATGTTGTTGTGTTGTTCAGATTATGTGTGGATGGATATGCTGTAACAGGCACTGCAGGTCACCATTGGAGATCAGAGGTCATCCGTCTACTCGGTAAAGATCCAAGTCGATCACTCAGCGGCTCAGCGTTGAAAATTTCATGGCTACGAGCAAACTTCAATGATTTGTCGGATAATGCGGATGAGGAGACGATCAAGTGTTATGCAAGGGCATACATTTTGATGGTAATGGGTGGCCTCCTTTTCTCAGATTATAGTGGAGGCGAAATACAAGTAGTGTATTCGCCGTTGCTGGAGGATCTAGGGAATGCGGCATACTACAGCTGGGAAAGTGCTACTTTGGCATATCTTTACCGCAACTTATACAAAGCCTCAGAGAAACAACACTCTCAGATAGGCGGTCCATGGATCTTACTTCAGGTATATAATATAACTTATTTAATTTAAAGTTATCGATTTTCATTGGTTGATTAATATCATGATTGTAGTTATGGGCATGGCAACAGATGCCGATTGGGAGGCCAAGGTGTATCGGTGTCTCAAACCCGGAGCTAGATCGCCTAGCGAGGAGGAGAGATAGAAGGAGGAAGGCTAAGGCTACCCTATCTGAAGGGTCACAACCTCCACCACTTGATGACCAATTTCTGAATGGTCAAGATTCACTTGCTTTGAGGTAACATTCACCATTATTGCATATATATATCTCGGGCGAGTTCTTATCAATCTCATTTTTCATTTAGGTGGTTGAACTGTGATTATGTATATGATGGTAAAAGTCATGACCTTTTGTATTATCGAGATGCATTGGATAGGCTAAGGAGCGATCAGGTTTGTATTTTTTTTTATGTCTAATTGCATAATACATATATACAAAATACTTAAGGTCGTTTTATTTTATATTTAGTTTGCATGAGAGCCCTACACACCAAATGAACTAGGGAGGCTTGCTAGAATTTGTTTTTTAGGATGCAATGTGTGGAGGACCCAAGCCCATATGATTTGTTTTGACATAGTTGAGTGGCATCGACCCGACCGTGTGATGCGTCAATTTGAATTTCCACAACATGTGTCGGGTGCATGTGAAAACTATGCTGAGTTGCATTTAGTGAATAGAAGGGGGAAGCATGAGACAAACTGGGGCATATTTCACAAGCAGTTTATAGATTTGTGGAACAGTCGTGCGGATTGGATTGCTATGCCTCTCAATGACCCATGTCCTTCAACAGTGGAAGAACGGTATATGAGCTGGTACAGATCAATTACTCGTAGATTTATTAGTCCACATATTCGGCCGCCAGTAGGACAATATCAACCATTGTCTCAAGACTTGTATATGGTGGTGAGTATGAAATATAACACATCAATTTATAATATTTACATTGAATATTTCAAACATACTTATAATTATTATTTTTCCAGGGACAACTTGTGACGACGCAAGGGATTGATGTGCTAAACCAATTGTCTGTAGATCAATCATTCTTCTATAGCCAGAAAGATATGGGGAGAGGATCTTGTACTACAGATCCTCCAATGACTATGTCACCACCCTATATTCCGCCAGCGCCAGCGTCTACGCCACCAATGTGTTATCCAACGTCGTTTCTCATGGCCTCTCCAACACCTCCGCCCTATTTTCCGTCCTTTGAAGATTTTTCTAGTTCTTCAAGGCAGCAACCACCGTTGTTCTCAGATCTCGATGAATATGGATGGACTTCCTCGTCTCAGTATTCATACATGACATCATCAATGCATGCACCAAGTTCATTTATGTCCACTAGTGCTTCAAGTGTATTTATTTCTCCCACTAGGCCTATTTCTAAGGATGAACGTAATATTTGTGGGTTTGGGTATGAGCCTACGTTAGCACCCGTCCGGGAGCCAAGTAGGGAAGAAGATGATGGTGAGACAGAGAATGAAGACGAGGATTATGATTAGGATTATGACGTATTAGTTGATGTAAATTTTTTATGTTGAATTCTATAAGTTTTTACGCATATATTTATCAGATTTATTAACCAACAATTTCGTATTTATATTATTTCAAACAATAAATAATATGTAACCAAAACCCTAAAAAAAATACCACCTTTGCAGACTCTTATTTTTCAAAAAAAAATGACGCGTATAAGAGATGCTGGGAAAACCAGTGTCTCATATACCAGCGTCTCTTATACATGTTCAAATAAATAAATAAAATTGCCTTATATGAGACGCTGGGAAAACCAGTGTCTCATATAAAAAAAATTATAGGTTAACGTATAAGAGACGCTGGGAGAACCAGCGTCTCTTATACGTAGCTTTTAAAAAAAAATCAAAACTTAAATTTTTTTGAAAAACAATATTAAAATGTTTTTTTTAAAAAAATCAGCTTCGGATGAGAGACGTTGGGAAAACCAGCGTCTCTCATACGTGAAAAAATTCCAAACCTCCCCAGAGTGTCTATACCGGAAATTAGTTTCAAAACGAGCCCGATATGGGAATTTTTTTTTAAAAAGGCCTACTTCAGAAAAAAATTCTGATTTTTTTTTGCTAAACTGAGATGAACGCTTTCATAAACTGTATAAATGCGACATTGGGATAATTTTTTTGGGTGGCGTGAAATGCATTAATGAGTTTTGGTTAGAAAATCAAGTCAGTTGGGGAAGAATGACAAACCGAGTAAGAAAATCAAGAAGGTAACCCCTTCCAGTAACCATAATTAGTGTTGGGATGATTTTGAATTTGAACCCTAATTACGAAAGTTGTGATTTAGGTTGGACGCGATTGAGGGAGAGATACGTGGAGCTCGCAGGCTGATTGTGGGGATTACTTGTGTTCGCAGGTTGATTGAACCCTAATTCGATTATTAACCAAAACCGAAGTAAATAACCGAAACCGAACCAAAGTTAGTTTGGTCCTGTTTTCGGTTCTCATTTTTCAGAAGTTCGGTTTTCGGTTCGGTTAAAACCGATTTTTTTTTTTAAAAAAAATTAATTAAATTTGAACTTTTAAATATTTAAATATTAATTTTTTTAAAAATAAAAATAAAAATCAATTAATATAGGGTATTTTTCGAATATTTTAAATTTTTTATAATTTATTTTATAATAATTTTTTTTAAATTATATCGTAATTCGGTTAAAACCGAATCGAAACCGAAAAAACCAAACCATGGTTATTGGTTCCTAAAATTTCCTAGTTCGGTTTTTGGTTCGGTTTTAACCGAATGAACAACCCTAGAAAAACTTTTAATACCAATAAGTACTTCGAAGCAAAACCACTCCATTTCAGCTTCTCACTAGAAGGAGTTTGAATCGTTTACTTGTGATATTGATTTCTTGTTACAATAAGGATTTGGATCACTTTTCTAAGCTTCTCACCTAGATCTTGGATTTCTCTTCTACTCGAACTCAATCTCTAACACTCGTAGTCTCTTTCACAATGCTCATTGCTCTATGATGTGCGCCTAGTCTCCGGGAAGCCAATTGCGCTCGAAGATCTTTGACAAAATATCTTGGAAGTGTTGGGTGGATGTCTTTTGAGGGGGTCGTAGGTAGAGATGGGAGTTTGCAGCGGAAGATTTGGATATAGACGTCAAGTTTCCTTGACGAATTGGGATATGAATGAAGAGTAGGCAACTCGACAAGCTAGTTGGTGAAGGGTCGATTATGGCGATTGAGGGCTGCTCAAACAAGTGAAGTTTTGGCTAGGGATGTAGAAGAAAGGGATTAGAAGATATGGGAACTTATGAGGCTAGGGATGTAGACGAAAGGGACTAGAGGATATGGTGAAGGAGATGAGAAGACAAAGCCCGTAGGAATTGTGACGCCTAGATCAAGAAGAGGAGGAATGCTTCGTCTCAACAAGGTTCTTGATTCAAACTAAACGTGAGATTACAATGAAGGAGGCAACAACCTTATAAAGAAAACACAAAGCAAAAGTGACGGCTAAACCTAGGGAAAAGCAAGAGAGCCGGCGGCTAGGGTTGGGCTAGGTTTGGGCGAGCTTGGGCTTGAGTGCCAAGAGCCCAATAGGACGGCCCAAACCATGCAAGGTTGGACCACTCCATATTTAGAAACTTTCTAAAAATAGAAAGTTCTAAAACGCTAGCAAAACCCGAGACGAACAACTTTCTAAAAACGGAAAGTCTCCGAACATGGGACCGAGACAACAAATCCCAAATAGAGACAACAAATGCAAATAGGGACAACAAATCCCAAATAAAAGACAACTCAATGTTTGAGACAACAAAACCAAATAAAGACAACAAATCCAAATAGACGCGCCTTGTAGTGAAATTCAGCCTCGAGCAATCTCGGCGCGGAGAAGGGCTACCAAGGCGCTGATTCCAGAGTCGCCGGTAACCATGGGGTTGCGCTCAAGATGAGCCTGGGAGCTTGGCATGGAGAGCTTTGGCGAGGCCTAAGTGTCATGGCATGACATGGCGCCTTCTTGCGCTTGACTCTCTTCCGGGCACCTAACCTCAACTTGGGTTGAGTCTTGGTGCTTTGGACATACACCTTGTTCATTTCAGCCAAGATTCTCCGGGTGTGTCGAGTGAGCCTCGGAGGAGCCACTAGGCTAGTCATGGAGCTAGGCAGGGGCGCATCACTCTAGTTCTTTACCAGTTCTCAAAGACTTGCTAAACTACATGAATCTCTCACAATATATGTACATATAGCAAACTAAATAACTCTAACTAGACGTCGTCATGTGCTCCAAGTCTTCTATCTGAATTGCCATAAATCTTATCTAAAGATATGATATATTTTATTTATAGAAATCGCTTCCTTAAATAAATATATCATTTTTTTCTTCCAAATAATCTTCTGTCTTTTTCTCCAAGACTTCAAATCCGACTTTCCATAAATCTTCAAAAAAAATTGGTTGAAAGAGAGATGGCACTTTCGTACGCTCTATAGAAAGGCTAGTTAAAAATGTTACGAGGTATAGCCACCCCCATTACATCCTTCTCAAGGAGGGATATAACGCATGTACGTAGGCGGGTCCAAAACAACATGATAACCAAAGGGAAAATCAAAAGCAAAGGACGCAAGTCTATCCACCACCCGATTGGATTTGCGATAGACATGACGGAGATGGATGTTCCAACTCCTACCAAGGAAGCCTTGACAACGGATAATCAGGGTAGCAAGCGGGTGATTCAGCGGCACCACAGAATTGACGAGTTCAACTTCTCTCTTCAAATTACCATATCTTCATTAAAGATATGGTAAATTCTATCTTTAAGAAAATCTTTTCCTTCGATATAATTTACATATTTTCCTTGTACGCAATCTTCTCTCTTCAAATTATATCTTTCCTTGTAACTAACTCTTCTCTTCTCTTCTTTTAATTTAATTCTTCTTTTCAAATTTCTTCAAGAATATCCTCCAAATATCTTTACCAATATTTATTTTCGGATTTTCTCGATCTTCACCACACAAATGTCTTTCACTCGACGTAACCTTACGTCTCGCGTAATCCAGCAAGCTCTTCTCTTATTCATGTAATCACTTAAAACAAACTTATACACTCAAATAAATCATTAATAAATATTTATCATAATCAAAACACATCACATCTCAACAGATACATAGCTATAGCATGTGCCTAGCTGATGGGAATCCCTAAATATTTCAACTTAAAGACTAAGCTTGTTGGAGTACTTGGCGATTTCAACTTAAACACTAAGCTTGTTGGAGTACTTGGCATGTTTCCTAGACTTGTTTGTATGAGTTTGAATCTTTCTTTTACCCATCCGCTTCCTCTTAGCAACTCCAAATTAATTACCTTGTATATATCAACAAGAAGAAGAAGAACTGATATACAAATCAACAACAAAAATACGGATCAACAATAACAAATTTGTCTAATGGCTACACAAATACACCGTCAATCGACTCAATCCCAAATAACAAGCAAAGCACATCTAAGACGAGTCTAAAGCAAAGAACATGAGGAGTCGAGGAGTAGGAAGACATAACCGCAATTACACGTTGTTGGACGAAGTGGTCGAGCGGAACTGCGGAGGAGGATAATTTAACTATAGTTAATCATATTTAACAATTCTATCTGGTACGAATATACTTATTGCACGAGCGTACGAATACATGCACATTTCTTCATATTCACATCACATTTCTTCATCTTAGACATGTGCATGTATTTTTCCATACAATCTTTAATACATGCACGCATCTATAAATGTGCATATATTTACACGCATATGTACATTTAAATGTAAATGATGTGCATGTGAATAAGTTTGTATATTCGTAACTTAATAATCATGAAACCCGGTTTTAAACCGATCTCTTGCATGTACGTATTGTGGTTGAAACCATATAACACGGTCCATTTCATAATTAATAAACTATAAAATGCTTTTATTACAACTTATCACCCCCTTTAGAAGGTAATCTATATATGTTGACCTAATCACTTCAATAAGAATATCATCATCGTATTTTTCATTGTTTCAGAGCGCCAATAGCACTCAAATACGTCGAGTAGGGATCTATATAGGATACCAATGCACCCATCTATCGAACATTTCATAACATCTTCTTCGGTGATACTCTGGCGCTGTATGACCTCCTCCCTGTATCACACAACACAAAATATGTAAACTCGTTTAATCACGTACATATTTGGTCTTGGTCACGATGTAAAATAGACTCAACTTAAGGCCCTTACTATACACCACCTGTTTGGTAATTTATCCTAGCGATATACAGAATCTGTGTCAACTTACTTTTACAATTGCAAACGCAAGCCTATATCCATTTTCTGATGTGTAGTATTTCTCTGTATACCCCGCTACTTGACCATCTACGAACCATGGTCGCCATTGTTCGTCGACTGTAAGATTGAGCGACTTTATCCATTGCACGGTACCCACAAACGGTACGGTCATGTCACGATCTCCACTAAGATCATGTTCATATAACGAGTCATTTAGACAACATTATGGAAACGGAGAGATATCTAAATCAAGAAATGAATAATGAATATATACCACTCGACTAACACATTAAGTTGTTTGGTGGTGAGGTATTTATGTACATAAACAACACTTTGTACATCTTGTGTGTAATCCAAGGTCATGTTGCACCTCACCCAGTCTTGTACAGTTCCCTATAAATGATAGGGAAAGATTTATGACAGAATTATTTTTATTGTAAGAATATATGAAAAATTACATGCATATCTCTTTATTTTTACATGTACATTAATAGGTGTGTGCATGTTTAACAATGTATATGTCTCTGTGTGCATGTGAACGTGAATAAATGTGCATGTAATATAAAAGAGTGTGCATGTATTCTTACATTTGTAGCATAAGAAAATTCTCACTTGATCCTAATCCTAAATAATATAAATAACACTATTAAAATATAGCCTCAAATTTGAAGAAATATAAAAAACTTAGTATATTTGAAGAAAAAATTGATTCAATAAACTTATTATAAAAAACTTATGTACATAAACTTAGTATACACTGATATGTATTATCGGTCAATAGTATATAATCTAGTAGAATTTCTTGTTATTATCATTTGATAATTGATTCAAGAATGGTATTCTATAAAGTAGAAGAATGGAGAAAAAATTAGGTTTTGCATGAGTACCTTTCGAACATGTAAAGCCTCCCTGACTAGTGGATCATTTGCCCAATCCATTGCTAGAGCATAATTGAAGTTCTGTAAAAGAAAAAAAAATGTCTCTGGTTATGTTTGACATTTTTTACCCTATGCTTTGACACAATCTTTATTTTGGGTTATCCGAAACAATCTCTCTGTCCTTTTAGCATAGAGTTCGGTTGTGTACATCTGATCCCCCACCCTGCTATAAGCGAAGGCCTTTTTAAGGCATTGGAGTGATGTTATTATTGTTGTTGTATCGTTATATCTTAAGAGGCTTACCCGACACCAAAGCTCATTGATTTTTGGAGGAGAAAGAATGAAGCTCTTGGATTCATCTTCGAGAGATCTTTTGTTCCATGTTTCAGAAGGTCTTGCAAATGTACATTTTGGCTCCAAAATGCAATTTGTATATAAATCCTTCACACACTGATAAAAAAATGAATTAACTCTACATCAAGTCAATTTTTAGGTTACGTACACAGCAAGTTTCAAACTAGGGCATCAGAAAAGCTTAAGCATTGTACTTGCCCTCTCATATTGAGCTAGAGCAAGCAGACAATCCGTGTTCGTCGGATCCACATCCACATAATTCTCGTGGCACGATTCCTTCGCCGTCTAATGCCAAGAACATCAGAATTCAGAATTAGTATGATAAACATTTAAAACTTGTTGTATAGATTGTGTTATGAGTTTTAAGTACCTGGAAAACTTCATCTGATATGAGTCCCATTCGATGTGCAAATGTTACCCTCGCATTCGTATCGATCAATGAGTCGGTTTTTGGGCTTCCAACCAAATATCCCTGCAACAATTAAAGTTTGTAGTCGGAAAATCTATCTACATCTATATAAAAGTTGATAGGCCTTGAAGAAGTAACGGTAATTGGTATTTAGTTAATGCATTGAGTGAATATTAAGAAGGGTTTGGTATAAATCATAAAAAAATCTATGAAAAGAAGAAGAAAATTAAAGTTTGGATCAACAAGTTTACATGGATCAAGAAGTTTATCTAACCTTCGTGTAAGACGCGTTGTTCAACTATTCATATTAAGAAAACAAATTATACTTGGGTATTGTTGTATTCATATCCCCTATTTAGAGGAGATACAATTAATGACTCTTTTTTCGTCGAAAAAAATCATTTATCATTTTCTTGATTGATTATGTTTACACGTTTAGCTTTGTTGAAGTTATATTGTTCCATTGAAACTTTGTGAACATGATTATTCTCAATTCAATTTTAAAACGTCTATTTAACAACGTTAATTACCGTCTATATCAAAGTACGAATTACCTTAAGATTAACGCGTGGATGAACTTGCGCTTCTATTCCTGCAACTCATATGATTTTAACACTTGTATTTTGTTGTACAACTTTTCTTTTATCTTTGATTGAGTATAGTAGTTATGTACCTTCTACAACAAGTTTTGTGATGAGAGGAACAACGATACCGGAGTAGGAATCCCCAGCTATATATGTTTGAAGGGGGAGATATTTAGGGTTTTCTTCTAGCCACTGTAAATGATTAAACATGTCTGCAATTAATACTCTCATTTTCCATACGTTAAGATCTCAAACTCTAATGGACTTTCGGTGCAGATAACTCTTAACGTAGGACAAACGAACAGATTTTGTAATACTTCGTTTTTCCTACGTTAAGCCTTATTCACACGAAACTTTTCTCATAATAGTTATATCAATTTTGTAATATGAATGAAACTATACCTTGAGAAAGAATTCATAGACAACTATAGATGCTTTGGTATCAGAAGTTGCCCAACCATCCGAAGTGGTGGAATAGGAAAACCCGGTTCCAATTGGAGAATCTAGGAAGAGTATGCTTGCAGTCTGAAATTAATATATACACCAGAATATATCTAGCTACATTAGTCTATTATAAGTTATAATGTCCATTAAAGGCAATTCAGGTATGAATAAATTTTATGGTGCGAACGTATGCCCTAATGTCCATCAAAACATCCATAAATATTCATTAAAACTTACTTAAAATCTTCATTGAAATTTGATGCACATTCTTTGAAAAAGTGTGAACATATATATTTTTTGTCTAAAAGTTCTCCGATCTTCTCAATAAATATTCTTCAAAAAAAAAAATTATTTAATGATTGAATGTTTTTAAGTTTGTTAATAAAGGTTCTCCAAATTACTAATAAACATGTATCAAGTTATTAGTAAAGGTTCAACTGATATACATTCACATTATAACATGTATTTGTACCTAACTCTTTTCCATAAATAAATATTTCACCTAAATGTTAGCTATTCTGGCATCTATAGTGTTAGTTTTAAACCTTGTAACTTGAGTCACTTGACGTTTAAGTGAAATCACAAAATTTAGATAAAATAAAGACTACGATTTATAATCAGAAGAAGTTGGATTCGGTGAGAATGACCTTATCCTACGAATATACGAATACATGCATATTTTTCTATTTTTCACATGTATATTCTTTCACACGCATATGTAATTTTCATGTATTCGTAATTCGTAAGATAAAAATCATTTTCCCATAAATCTTTTCCAAATCAAAATAACAACAATATAATGTATGAAACAACCTTAGTCCAAGCATAAGGGTAATAGTTGAGCGATGGTATACCGCCTTCATAGTCAGTGATGTTGAACTCTATTGGACCTGAAACTCCAAACAAATAATTACTTGTCCATGGAGTCCAAGTCATTTGTTAAAAATTACTTGTCTTTTAACATAATTTACACCTTTTTTTTTCAAATTTACTCTGTTGTTATTGATTCTTTTCTTTATTCTCTCACTATTTTTTCTTTTATTCTCTATGTCATTACTTAAACTATAAAGGGTATATTTGTCTAAAATTTTAATTAATAAATTCTCCCTAAAATTGCTCCAGGAACAAGTATTCTTTAACGGAGTCAGTATAATCTATCTTAACAACTAATCAGAAACTTTTATGATCATAGTTTAGAAGTAGAAAATACGAACCAACTTCATAGATAATGCCACTGAAAGAAGAGCAACCAGGGCCACCAGTCAACCAAATGAATAGAGGATCCTCTTTGGGATTACCTTCCGATTCTATGAAATAGTAGAACAATTCTGACTCATTCACGCTTATATACCTGCACACATAATTTCAATAGTTAACCATGAAAATCCATCTACATATTTGATTAATTTGTACAAGTCTATGAGTCTACGCGTACGTAACATGTGCGTATATTATACAATTGTATTTAAATGTCTATTCTTCATTATATGATAATATGTCTCAATTAATATAAGGAGTAAGTAGATCAGGAATAATCACACCAATCATCTCTTAGGAAGTAATTTAGCATTTTTTTTTTATTCATGACACTTATATTCAAACGTTTACGGTTGTTTTTATAAAATATTCACTAATTTATGCTAACATATTCATGGATTTTTTAATACATTTTCATTAATTCTATTTGTCGTTAGTTTTCGGTGTGAACATGAGGTGAATATTTTATGTTTAGAACAATGAACATTCATGCATGTTCAGTGTCATGAGCAACAGTGTATATCATGTTCATTACATTTATTTATTTTTATCGATCATGTTCATTACCGCGAACATAACATGAACATTGTATCTCAAAGTCATGAACATTGATGTTCATAGCAATAAACATTAAGAATTATGTTATGATCATGAATAATAGTGTTCAGATTGCTAGATTATCTCGTAAGACATAATTATAGTCAGAACCTACCCCGGTCCCCGTAGCAAGCATATCAAATCTAGTAAATACTTTATTGTGTTTATTAAGTTTATTTATTTGAATATAGAAAAATAGTGAGTACAATTCTATTTCTAATGGAGTACTAAATTGTGTCATGTACGTACAGTATAATCCGTTATATAGTCAATCATTCACACTAATCCCATGCTTGCGTACTTCTAAATTTCTAATCCCGGTTTCTTGGGGAGTACTGTATAAGCAAAGATTAAATTATCTTGATTTAACTTGTTACGATGAAAACGACTACGACTACGACATGAATTAGTCATATCCGATTAAGTGCAATTTGCAACCCACGTTTATGTACAGCAGCTCTCGGCCCTCCCTTGCCAATAATTTATGACAATCGATTAAAGATTTGTGATGTTGGATATTATTTACTCCTATTTAAAGAAATCTTAGTAATTTCGATCAATATATAAATAAAAACATAGTCATGTGTGGTCTTGTTTGATTCGTCTTATCGAGTACTTTAATAATATTAAAATTTTATATTAAAATTTATGATGTTGGGACGGAGGGAGTATTAACACCGTGGGCCGACCGTTACATATGGAATTTGCATATAATTATATAAGTCAGATCATTGATTTTTGTGAAGGCCAAATAAAACCAGTATATTAAAATTTAACAAAGACAAAGTGGTTTACTGCTTTTAAGCAAATGTTCACTTATGAGTACTTTGATTGGAAGGTCAGTTTTCAAATTTTAGAAAATTCCATGAAATAGGATTGGATAACTGATCATTTTTTTTAGTGGAAATTATTTTGTTAATTTTCAATTCCTATAAAACAGCGGTGCATATCTCTCCTATAGTTATAAGTTATAACATCTCAATTTTCTCATTTTTTTAAACTATTACTCCCTCCGATCCAAATTATAGTTCGTTTTGGTAAAATACACTAGAATTAGGCAGTAGCTTTATTTGGGTTTGATTGCAATTAAATGTTGTTTTTTCCTTAATGAATTTGATTGCAATTAAA
This sequence comes from Oxyria digyna, assembly GCA_029168935.1. NCBI lineage: Eukaryota > Viridiplantae > Streptophyta > Magnoliopsida > Caryophyllales > Polygonaceae > Oxyria > Oxyria digyna. The sequence goes on along the minus strand of JAPVLV010000015.1, from coordinate 4,009,551 downwards.
TGCACCAACATTCGTGTCCTATAGGAAGTACTAGAAACGGGCTCCGCGCTACGCGCGGGGAAATTACAGTTTTTAATATGATTTAACGTTGTTTAATAGGCGTCCTAAAATTAGATTGGGCTAATCATATTCACAACCTTTTATGATATAGAATCTAACCTCGACAAAGCAGTCTCTAATCTTTGTTCTATCAAAAATAAAAGTAAAAAAATTTAATTAGTGATTATGTTTTTCCTGAATGTTTTATTAATCATTTTAGCAATTGACACACAACTATCTATGAATTCGTCTCTCCCTTTAAAATCATCACATTACCTAATTAGCTCGGGTGCTTTTTTTTTGCCAAACAATTAGCTCGTGTATTAGTGTTCCTATTTCATTAGGGCTTAAATCAACAGACTGAAACTCGCGTACGAGTCTTGCGTAATTATAATTTCTTAAATGTTTCATAATAGATATTGAAATGATATTACATCATATAATCAAATGAGTTTGATGATTTGTACCTCTTCTCTCAATTCGCCAAATTGTTATATCATTTTGTAATATTATTGTAATATACGGGACATAAGTTTTTAAAAATATGATTTTTAATATTCTTGTAATGTACAGGACATAAGTTTTTAAATATATGTTATTTGCGTATGCAATTTCTTCAATGCTCTATATGCCAAATTTTTGTTCAAGTCTTGTTTGCAGTATTATTACCAACTCCACAGATTTTGGTATATAAAATAAGGTAATCTATTTTGATTTATTAATAGCCAAGTTGGTGAATATATGATCTATTTTTCTGTCTATAACTCATTACAATTGAATAAACTCGAGGACCAGTTATTAAATGTCTTTTCCCCATTGTATACATTTTTGACGTGTTTACTAAATTATCATGCTTGTTGGAAACTGAGTGTAAATGTTTGAAAACAACATGCTAGCATATTGCAATATGTAATATTGTTTACAATTACTAAAATTAGATGCAAACGGCCTCCGATAAGGGCTCAAAGTTTGGTACTAATGACGAAAAATGTAGTTTAGGATAAGTAAAAAGTAAACACTTCAAGCACAAAGAAATTGAATGAGGAAAAAATGCATACCATATAGTTCACAACAGATCTCCCTCTTTGTATAAATTTAGTAATTGCAAAAGTTTAATCCTTTTACAAAGACACATGATACATGAATTGAATATAGGGAATTTAGATTCTTTGGTAAGTCGGTCCTCTAAACTCTGTAAACCTGCATATTATTTGTATATATATATACTTCATCCGTCTCAAAATATGAGTCTCATTGTACAAAAATATCTTGGATTAAGGCAAATGCTTTAACGTACATAAGTGCATTGGAAATGATGAATGTAAAATATTAAAATAATTCATTAACCAATGTGAGAAGAGTTTACAAATGAAAAGTACATAAGTGCATTGGAAATGATGAATATAAAATATTAAAATAATATGAGTAAGGGTATAATTGGAAGAAGTTTATGGACAAAAATAGAAATGAGACTAACATTTCGGGACGCCCAAAAAGGAAAATAGGACTCATATTTTGGGACGGAGGGAGTATAATTTACTAAAACCTTCATGTGTACCTTTGAAAAAAGTTATTGATCTGACTTTTTACTTTTTACTTTATTAATCTAATGATAAAGTCAATTACTGCAAAATCATACCATCCACTCCAAACCTCTGTCCACATGAGAGGTTTGTAAGGTCTGTTTTAGTAAACACATAACAGTAAAAGTCGTTGCAAGTATATTAATCTGTCACAATAAGATCATTAACTATTAAAAAATTTATTTTGAAAAGAATTAAGATTGTCAACAAGAACACTGAAACTTATAACGGGATCAAGAGAGTCATCTTCCTTGCACATTAACCATGGAACACCAATATCTAATCCAACAACAATGTTAGCAACCCATCTCATGTGATCACAACCTTCTTGTCCAAACATCTTTCTTTGCATTTTATATTTATATTCGATCTGAAAACACAAACTGATAGCACATAATTCAGTTTTTGAAATCAGAAACTCAAATTAATTTGACTAATCTTAATTACAAGAGGTCATGAAAAAAAGAGTCAATGAAAACATACAACATTGAGTGATGTTAAGGCATTGAATTTCATGTGTACAAGAGTGATTGCCATGGAATTTCTTTTTATTATTGCCTTCAAAATGCTCAAAAATTCGATCTAGTTTTGGGCGCATTCTAGTTGCGCCCAAAACTGAACCGGGTTTTAAAAAAAAGGTTTGGGGTGCCAATTAAAATTTTCCGAGTGCGGGATTTTTCCCCACAATCATACGGTCAAGTATGTGCGCGAGGGGGAGAAAAGACAAGTAGACATCATTCACTGTCATCTATGTAAGAAGAAAATTACTACAGTCAAAATTGAGGTTGATCGGTGAATTTGAAGGGGAGAGTGGGGATCGAGGAATTGGGGTTATCGGCAGTGGCGGATCTAGAAAATTTCTACCGTGGGGGCTCGTATTAGAATTAAGATTATAAATTATGTTCTCTTTTTCTTGAGTATTATCAAATTTTTTAAAACATATTCAATATAATATTAACCCACATTTAAATTTTAAATTAATTTAATTTATTTGTGGTAAAATCAATAATAAATATTCTTCTACTTTTTATTCTTGTATCAAATAAATATCTTGTACATAGAAATATCATATAAAAGTTATTCTTTTTCTCTAATATTACCGATATTTAGTGGGTTTGATAGATATTAAAAATATAAAAACTCTGTATGTAAAAATTTCATTTAGTTTCCTTACATTTTTAATAATCATGTTTCTCTGTTTAACACACCTCTTACTTTTCTTACCAAAATTCAAGAATAAAATAGAAAAAATCTCTATATAACTACTAAAGCAAATTACATTTCTTCAATTCTAGCTATGTCACGTGGCATACTCTTCATTCAGGCCATCCACCTGTCGTCATTTCATTGGTCACGATTTTTTATAATTTATTGTAATTTTCTCAACAAAAAAAAATTAAATTTGGAAAATCGTGTGCAAAAATATTACAAAAAGATTGCTTAAGATCTTTCAGATTACAAAAAGGTTTTTTATGTGTTAATTTTCTAGATTTTGACCTCCCAATATCCTATTATTTTATTTTACAAATATATATTTTATTTTTATGATATGACGTATCACAAAAAGATTGATTTCTTAATAAATAAGAGAAATAATTATATTTTTGTGTTATTGTAGTGTTTTCAATTATATATTTTTATATATGTTGAAATCAATTTATTTAAATTTGTTAAAAATTGACCCATGATAATTTGATCAAATAGGATTTTTGGTATTAAAAATTCATGTATATTCGTTGTTTATTATATTTAAAATGTAAAAACTTAATTATATATCAATATCATTTTAAGATATACACTTATTTTCATATAAAATTTTATATTACATAATACTCCTTACTACTAATTCACTATATCGAGTTATATAAACTCGCGCATGGCGCGAGACCTAGTCTAGTTTGTGTATAAAATTAAAAGGCTAAAATGACTTACGTTATATTACATGAAAAATAAAATCAAACCAACTTCATGTAATTCTATTAAATACTTAATAATTAATTACCGTTGTGTAAATTTAATTTTAAAAAAATATATTAAAAAGCTAACTACTTATATGATACTAAACCAGAGGAGTATAATCAGTATATCACATTTTTACTTAAAATTTAAAACAATTGAATCTCTAGTTTGGAAAATTTTAACCGTTGTACAGTTTTACCACGGATCTAATGAAAGAAAAAAAGGAGGGTGTTTAATTTTTTAGCAAAACGCTTCGTTTTGATCTTTTGGACATCTTTTTAAATTAGAAAAAATGGTGATGTAAATTTATTTAGTGAAATCCTAAATTTATCAATGGAGGGAGCAACATTTATGAGGTACCAATTTCATTCAATTTTGGCATTGGATAGTCAATCTTTATATAGATAAGATTATGATAGGAAGCAATTGGAGGTTTCAACCATTGAAAGCTTTGGAAAGGTAAAAAAACATTAATTACATTTTTTTGGAAAAAGAAAAGTAGGTTTTAGTAGGGAGGAAAGGCTAAAACGAATTATAATTTCGTTCAAGAAAAGAGGGCTAAAACGAACTATATTTCCGATCGGAGGGAGTATATGGTAATCTACCAAGCAAATTTTCTCCATATTCCTCTATGAAGTACACCATCCATTTAATCAAACGACATATTATGATTAATGGTTCAATCCTGTGCATTTCACAAGATTTGAATTAAACTTATTATAAATTTGTTTAAAAATAGTAAAACTAATTCAATTTCTATCACAAAAAAAATAGTTTTTTACTATAAGAAATAAGAAAGGAATATTGACTATAATGGTAAAATACAATTACCAAAAATGAGAAATTACGGAGAAAAGAAAAACACATTAACAATGTAAGAAAATCATGACACTCACAAATGAATTACATAGTACAGTAATACATTGTAAAACAGAATTTTTCTTTCATAGCTGTATACTCCATAGATAGTTATATACTCCATTAGATTTAACTTTGGATAATGAACGAAAGGAAAACTCGGTTGACCTAATAACAAATTGGATAAAGATGAATAAAATCAGCATGCAGTACGTACTCTATGATCAAAGATATGATGAATTATATATATAAACTTACCCAGTTTCGAGCTTGAAAGGAAGCTTGCCGTCAAATCCTGGAAGGTACTCGACGAGCTCGCCGGAGAACACCGTTTGTGCCGCCGTTAGAAGAAGCAGAGCCGTCACTGGAATAAATCTATGAGCTGCCATTTTTATCAACTCTTTGAAAATATATGTATATAGTTCTTTCTAAATGGAGCAATGGATTCTTATATAGTGAAGATTTGGAGGAACGTACGTTGGACATAAATTTTGTATAATTGACTTGTCTAGCGAGAAAATATTAAATTATTGCTTTGTTCGGCGAAACTTTTTTTTTTTAACGTACTATAAAGCTTAAATATTTATTTCATCTAGTTGTTGAGTGTTCGATAAAAAAGATATTCATCTAGCTTAACAAGCTTAACGTAATTTTTAATCCACCATTACCTCTTATTATTCAAAGATTTATACAATTCATTATATCTTTTTTTGTAATTTTATCATTACAACAACAGCAACATTACCCCAATGCCTTAAAAGACTCCCGCTTATAGCATGGTGAGTGAGGGACGGGGTCGGTTGTACGCAACCACATCCTGTGTTAAAAAAACAAAGAGGTTATTCTGAATCCCGATGACCCAAAATGAAGATTGCGTCAAAAATTGCATAGTTTGACTAAAAACATAGAAATGAGCCAGTGTCCGGTGAGAATAACTTTTAAAATACGAACGTGAGAATGGTGCACATTAGTAGTAAATTGGTGCACATTTAGTGCTAATTTGGTGCACATTCGTTGACAAACTTAAAAACATCCAAAATTTGAAGAACATTCATTTTTTAAAGAATATTTAAGAAATTGAAGAATATTTAGACAAAATTTGCATATGTGCCTCACTTTTTCAAAAGATGTACATCAGAATTTTTGATGCACATTTAAGTATATTTTGGTGCACATTCAAGTATATTTTGGTGCACATTAATCATTCTCACGTTCTCATTTAAAAAATTATTCTCACCGGAACCGCACCCTTTGCTTTATTCCATATAATTCTGAAACCAAAGAATAGTGCATATTTGGTTCCATTATTATTACAAATTTAGTTGAAATCACTGAACGTTCAAATAGCAATTTAAACAACATTTTCATCTTCAGCTTCATCTACAACTCTAGTTTCAACTACTTCATTAACTCTAGCTACTATTTCAGCTCAATATTTCGAACAAAGCCTATGTCTTATCGGAGGCCTCCAGTGGCGAACGCAGGATTCGAACCCATGAGGGGCTAAATTTTATTTTAATTAAAATTAATAAAAAAACTACATTCAGGAGAGACTATATCAGAAAAAACGTTATCTTTACACTGATTTTTTTTTCGAGGAGGGGCTATCGGCCCAACGTGTGTCCGCCCTTGAAGGCCTCTAATCCATAAGGCTGAATTTGATATGCGATATTCCAAACAACATTTTCATCTTCGGCTTCAACTGATCATTCAGTTACACAATTACGCCATCCAGTGAGCTACTATTTTAGTTTAATATGTCGAATGTATTTCTTATCGGCGGCCTCTAATCGATAAGGCTGAGTTGGCCGCTCGAGGAATTGTCAATTTGTCAAATGGTGCATGCATTTTTTTCGTTTTTTATTAGCCTTGGTTCATCGTACTAGTAGATGTGGAGTGGTAGTTATATGTCACACGTGCATCTGCTCTTCCAAGCTAGCTAATTAAGCTTCGTTTAGTTGATTAGACAAACGAGCTAATCAATCCAATTATCCAAATACGTTACATACTGTAGAATATAACCTCTTGATATTGTATACAGAGTAAGTAGTTGTTGTGAAACCCTACACGTGAATCACACATCTAACCTAGCTGTGCATGGGCCAAGGAAGCCTTAGATTTTTATTACGTGCACGCAAATGTTTTAATATTGACTATTGATTTGATTGATTAAAAGTCCGACGTACTCTCTTATTATCTACAGTATAATCTATGTCCATGATTGTGAAACATTTAATTTGCAATGAATCAAATCTAAGGTACTATCAACCCTTAGATGTATAATGGAATAATCAAACACTTGTATATGAGTTAGGACTAGAGTTTTCATTTTGTTGGTATATCATTCATTTTCGTATCTGCGTTTGGTATAATCACTACTTTATTAATAGAGGCTTTTGCATGTAACCACCATTTATATGGGTCAATTTGCATGGAACCACCCTTTATATGACTATTGATTTAAAACTACTCATTATTTCGATTTTTGTTACAAAATCCCACCCTCTAGTAACTTCTGCTAACTTATCTGTTAAATATATAAAAAGACCATTTTGCCCTTTAAAATTTAAACAAATATCATTCGCTTCCATATCCATATCTGATATTTCATATCTATACCTGACATCTCACTCATATCTTGATACTCATTCAAATATTGTGATACTCATACCAATATATTGATCTTCCCGAGTAAAATTAGGTGAGAATTATTATAGATACGACCGAAAAAAAACGCATTTGCACGCGCCTCCCCTGATTTGAATCTCAAACGATTAAGTACGTGGGAATTGACCGACTAGAGGGTTGTTTGCACAAGAGGGCTAACACAAATCCAAAATAATCTTATAAATGCAAGGTTTGTAGAGACTTGCTTTATACTCGTCTAAACACTATTACCCCGATCTTAAATCACAAATCCTAGAAAGAAAGAAAAAATCTACTTTGGGGCATGTCATAATTCGGATGATCAGTAAATTGGAGTAGGCAATGGGCCACTTCATCACATTGGGCTGGGCCCGAAATCATATGAAATTCATGGACTTCATCACATTGGGCTGGGCCTCTGTCTGGGCCTTTAAAATTGAGAGGTTTCACGTCTTTGGTTTCATATATGTCATCAAAAGCATCAGCAATCATCTTGGCTAACTGATATGGAATCTGATTGATGGAAACTAAAGACAACATAATTTAACGTTTCATCACTAATCTCTCAATCCAAACACAAACTCTCATCATCATCATCATCACACTAAAACCTACAGTCAGTCAATCACCACAAGCTTCTGATAAGCCTCGCCAGCAATGGCAGCTTCCATGACATCCAAAGGAGACAATACCCCATCATTCCCCAAAAACATGGTCAACAAATTCTTAGAGAAACCACTCACAAGCGCCACCCCTTTCTCATTTCCAGGCACCGGTGTCGCCTCCGAATCCCTCAGATTCCAGAACACAATCTCCGGCACCGCCTCTCCGTACCCTTTCTCCTCGTACTTTCTCTTGATCACCATGTAATCCGTCTCCCATGGATTCAACGAAGCCTGATCAAACTCCATGTCACTAAACACAAACACCCTCTTGATCATATCATCCGCCTTCAGCTTCGCCTTCATCGCCACCTCCAGGATCTTGTCGAACACCTTCTGGAAATTCGTGTTCCTTCCCCAATCCATCTGCTGGACAAACGACACCTTCGATTTCAGATCAGATCCTACAATCATCTGCAGCCGTGGATTTTCACTAAACGTGATCAGCTTCCCCTTCCACGGCTCCTCGCTCAGCTCCGAGACGAGGATCCCCAGCGCAATCGAGACCTCCATCGGAATCCCGGACATGGACCCCGAGACGTCAGACACCGCGATGCAGTTCCTCATCTTCCCTTTCTGAGTCAAATCGTCAACCATTCTCCTCCATTGAAGCTCTGCAACCACCCCGCCGTCTTCATCCTCAAGCGACTTGATCACCTCGTGGGGGAGAACCGCTCCCGCAGCGATCTTCGCCTCTCCGGTTTTTACTCTCTCCAGAAAAGCAGTAAATCTTTCGTCGTCGTGCTTCTTGAAATGCTCCTTGTAGATTCTCATGGCAACCGAGGGAACTCGATTATACGGCAGCTCGCTCCACCGATTAGCGCTCATGTAAACCTCCGGTAATTCCAAAACGCGGCGCAGAGGCACGAGGATTTCCTTGCGAAGACGATCCCGGATTCTGTACGCGTAGTGAGCGTCGTCTATTTCGGCGTATAATTCGCGCGGAAAAATCTTTCTCGCGATCGTCTCGCAGAGGAGAGTTGACCGGTCAAACGACGAATCGAGCGAGGGACACCACTTCGCCGCGAGGCCGATCTTGCTCATAATCCCGGAGTTCAGACTCTCGAGATCTAATTTCAGGCAATCGGCGAACAGATCCGAGATCCGATCGTGAAGGAAGCGGTAATCGGGATCTAGATTGTACCGATTCAGCGCTTTTTTCGCCGAATCGATGCGTTTCAGTTCACGCATCTCCTTCGTGACTGGTTCCTTCTTCTCGATCGATTTAGGGATCGAATTGAGCCTTCGTCGTCTAGATCCTCCCTTCGTCTTCCTCCTCCTCCCTTCCTTCACAATTTTCCTCACATCTTCCCCTTCAATCAACCTGTACAGAATCTCAGGCAGATCCTTGAAGTATCCAAACTCGGCTAGCGAAGAAACGTTTACCGCTAGCGTTTTCGGATGATGCCTATGAAGCCAAAGCGCAGCAGTATAAAATCCTTCCTTATCCGATTTCCCGGTGCCTCGCACGCCTCTGAGGTTACAGATAAGTTGGAGCGTCGTCAATGGATGGTGCAACCAGGCCTGTTGGAGGCGAGTGGTTAGGGTTTCGGATGGCGTGTTAGGGACGATGTGGAAGAAGAAGTCGAGGCAGGGATTGGAGGTGGTGAGGAAGGTTGCGGAGTTGTTTTCTGTGAGGGACATGGTGGAGACGGAGTCGTTGAAGTGAGTTACCATGGCGGATATGAAGGGATCTTCGGATTCTGAAGGCATGGTGGTGGCTATGGAGGTTGGAGTTTGGCGGTGGATTTCAGGAGGGCCGATCAGAGAGATTGGAGGAGAAGAAGAAGCCATTGTTGGTAGGTTTGGGAATTGTGTTTGGGGTTTTCTTTAAGCAGAGAAATTTTGATTTACTTGGAGGCCAAGGAGTGGACCCGTTTACATATTTGAACAAACTTTCAGTTTTTTGTTTTACTTAAGAGGCCAAGGAGTGGATATTATATTATACGATCATGAATATATGGAAAGTGAGTATATAGTAATAAATTAGTGATTAATTACTATTAATATTAAGGGTCTGGTTCGGTCAGAACGGTTTTTAAAATGAGAACGTGAGAATGGATAATGTGCATCAAAATATACCTAAATGTGCATCAAAATATACTTAAATGTGCACCAAATTTTTGATGCACATTCTTTGAAAAAGTAATGCACATATACAATTGAAACCTGATTGTTCTTCAGCTTCTCAATAAATGTTCTTTAAAAAATGAATGTTCTTCAAATTTTAAATGTTTTTAAGTTTGTCAACGAATGTGCACCAAATTAGTACTAAATGTGCACCAATTTACTATAAATGTGCATCATTCTCACGTTCGTATTTTAAAAATTATTCTCACCTGACTCTTTTCCTAATATTAATGAGAATATTATATCCTGAATGTATGAATAGGAATATTTAGTGCTTGTTTTAGTAGTAAATTAGTGAGTATTAAATATATTTATATGAAAGAATATCTTTTTTAAATACTATTTATTGAGAATTTGAACAACAAGAAAAAATGTGTATGTACATCACTTTTTAAATAATTTTTAAATGATTTACGTTAAAACTTTGATAAACATATTCGTTCTTGAATTGCCTTCATTAGAAAAAGGGAATCTGAATTATGTTCATAATTTTTTCAAAAAGTGAACATCAAAAAGTTTCATCAACATTTTAAGCACGTTTTGATTCACATTTAGACATTTGTATTTGTCATATTATAAAACTTGTTCGTATACCAGGATCTTGAAAAATATACATGAGATGATTATTAAGGTATGAATGTACGAATGAATTATTCACATTCGAATGCACATAAAGCTATAAGAACATACACATTGTATGGAAAATAAATGCAATATGAAGAAATGAACATGTATTCATTAATTCATGCGTTAATATATTCGTGCGCTAGTATATCCGTGCTAGATCTTAAATTCTAATTCTTTCACCCTAAATTCTATATCACCACAAATCCTAAGAGAATAAAAGAAAAAATGAATTTGATTTCAGATAAACCAATTGTTTCATATTTGAACATAAATGAAAAGCCACTAATATGAAAATTATGCTATTTCATTTTAATTATGAGCTAAAATAAAAAAGGATAAACAATGAGTATGTGCATGGACTTTTGCACGTAAAATGAACATTTACCACATTACGATCAAATATTTCATGTTACGAAATTTATTTGCTACAACAAGAAGCTGTACTCAAAACTATTCGATGATGTTTAAAGATTATTCTTATGAAGTCATGGATTGAATAATAAACTGATCTTGGCAAGTTTATGAGGTCAAGGTGGAAGAGTTGGCTGCACGATTCCTTTGTATGATTATTTAGTTGTTACGAAGTCACTGTAATTCATATATTTATTAGTATAATAGATTTTTTAGATCCGCGCTACGCGCGAGTTTTACGATCTATAAAACTTCACACCTTACAGAATTGAAGAGTAGAAAATGATGATAAGTTTCATACAGATCCGCTATAGACCTATGTTGGTGGGTCAAAATCTTCATTTGAGTGACATATTCGTAAACGTAGGAAAGAAAAGAAAAAAGAAAAAATCAAAAAAATAGATAAATTAAAAACAAATCATTTAATGTAGTGTGATTAATTTGAGAGGGGAAAGTTCGGGTGCAAATAACCCTTAACGTAGGAAAAACGAACAAATCGCGTTCACAGATTACACGTCAATGTTCATATTCTGGATGGTAATGTTCATAATCTAGGCCATTAAAAATTTTGAACGTTTTAAGCGAGGGACACGGTGGCATACTTGTAATTACTCCGAACTTTGATTTTTTTTTTAATTTTTTTTCAAAATGACCTTAAAAAAATTTATCGCCTAGATTATGAACATTACCGCTCAAATTATGAACATTAACTTGTTATCTGTGAACGCAAAAACTTCGTTTTTCCTACGTTAAGACTTGTTCTCACCGGAACTTTCCTCTAATTTGAGAACCCCCTAATTTTATAGTATACTAAACTTTTTGGGCCCACGCTACGCGCGGGTTTTACAGCCTATAAAACTTCATAATAAGACGTTGCGAATTCATTATAGACATGTGTTGGTGGGTCAAAATCATCATTTAGACGACATATTCGTAAACGTATGAAATAAATGAGAAAATAATAAAATCAAGAAAACGATAAATTAAAAACAAAACATTAAATGCAATGTCATTAATTTGGGAGAACCCCATGTTAAGATTAAGATTCATATTTAATGTATAAAAGTATTAATTTTTAGTTGTTAAAAAAACATGAGCCTCAGAGAAAAAAAAAAGTTGTATACCGAAGAAGCGAAGGAGATTGTCGTAGGCGAAGGGAGTAGACGCCGATGAAGATGTCAATGAAAAATCGCCAAAAACATGAGCCTTCAAATCCATCCTCCTCAACAATCGATCCATACTTGATTAACATTTTCTTTCAATCTTCCTCCCTCAAGAAATCATCGAAAGATTCACAAATTATAAAGGACGGATCGGTTGATGTGGAAGATGATTTTGAATGTTCATGTTTTCGGCGGTTTTTCCACTGACAATAGCGCAGATTAAAGCCCAATTAACATAACATAAAGTAAGATTAATATAAACTAGGCTTTTACCGAACTAAAAAAGATCTCCACACGTAAATGCAATCACTAGACATGAATATATGTTCATGAAAAAATCAACACACATAATATATGTATACACTAGGTTAATTTTTTCTTTATAATCTAGGTTTTCATTATTGTTATTAGTAGTATTTTTATTGTGATGGGCCGGACCCAATACTTCTAGGCCCAAATGTTACTGAATATGAAAATTCATCAAGGCAGTAAATACGAGAAGATATCAATCCATCTCCTTAAATAAAAAATGTTCTCGAATCAAAGAAACAGAGGAATTCACGTATGAAATTATGGTTTACTAAGATTACGATTTGATACATGCATCTTATTAAGTAGTGCAATAAACTAAGAATCCTCTATATATACAACCATTTCTCTTACAACACACTCATCGATCACCATTTCATCTAGTCTCACTTTCTAAACACAAGAAAATGAAGTTCTCTTGCGCTGCCTTCATCCTTGTTCTCATTTTCTCCTCAATCTCAGGTAAAGATATATACTCTCTTCTTTTTGGTCAAAGAAAAATATATACTCTCTTAGCTAGTCTCTACGTTACATGTTATATATACGGGGATATAATCATATAAAAATCATCTCTTAACAATCAATCTAGCAACATTTTATGTTCATGATGCTCAGTGACAAAAAACGTTAAGTCATATTCATTAATTTCTAAGGTTGTTTTCCAAGGCATTGTTGCTACAGTGACCTACCCATGTAGTTCTGTTGCATGGATAATTGAACATTAATGTGCATGTTTTATACGTAAATGTTATATATACGGGCAATAATCATATAACAACCATCTCTTCAGAATCGACATAGCAACATTTTATGTTCATGACATTTGCCTTTGAACATTCGCGATTGTCTTCATAAACTGTTTACTCATTTGTGCCAAAATGTCCATTAAAATTTAAGGGGATAAACTTTTGAGCTGAAAAAATTGAGTTTTGCACCGATTTCAAACGCTATGGCGTGGAGTTTAAAAATTGACTTTATATCACGGTTCTGTCAAATCCGGGTTATAAGGTATACTTTTTACCCCGGTCCTGAAAAAGTCTGGGTTATAAAGTCCATAAATTGTTGAAATTTGGGTTATAAAATTGATTTTAAAACGCCACCACGTAGCGTTTTTAATACTTTATATCTCGGAAATTTCAGAACCGTGGTACAAAGTTAATTTTTTCAAAATCAAAAGTTAAACGCTACGTGGTAGCGTTTTTATTTCGGTGTAAAAACAAAAAATCTTAGTTCAAATAAGACCCCCCGAAATTTAAGCATTCATTGTGTTTTATGTGTGAACAAGCTAGCCATTAACATTTTGTGTTTAGTGCCACACGTATAAACATTGATGTTCGTGACAATGAACGTTAAGAGTCATATTCTTTAATTTCTAAGTTGTTTTCTAAGACATTGTTGCTTCTGTATTTATGTAGGCAATGAATGTAGTAGGAGGGAGCTATATACAGGAAAGCCTTGTGTCCCGAAACAGATTCGTCTTGCGACACCGTGCATGGCTGTAGGTGCATGCGATATACCTTGCGGTAGCCCATCTAATCGATGCCAAGGAAACATTTGCTTCTGCATGCCAGGAATCCAATGTCAAAACTAGGGCAATTAGCTTGTGATCACGTAATATTTCTAATAAATGCATGTATGTAATCTTTGCATGTTCAGTTTTGATGCATAATATACATGTTCGGTATCTTCAATATCAGACTATGGTGTGTACAAGCACAAAATGATTCGATCTTGAACGTACCTTGATGCAAATAAACCGGATATTTGGGTTTATCAAATGTTCCTGATGTCGTAATATCCGGGTTATTTGATACCCTAATAATTCAGGCTAAGGGAATTTTGACAGGCCGGATTATTTGCTTGAAGCAAATGCGGTGGGCTCCGAATTCGGATTATTTGGTCTGAAACGTCCGGGTTGCGATCAAATATTTCATGTTACGAATTTACTCGCTACAAGAGGAAGCTGTACTCAAAACTATTCGATGATGTTTAAAGATTATTATTACGAAGTCTATGGATCGAATAATAAACTGATCTTGGCAAGTTTCTGAGGTCAACATAGAAGAGTTGGATCTTGGATGCACGATTCCTTGTATGATTATTTAGTTGTTACGAAGTCTACTCTAATTTATATATTTATTAGTATATTCAATGTATAAAAAGATTAATTTTTTCAATGAAAACTAATTACCAAGGCTCAAGATTCGGATCACTGAAGTTTAAGCTAGTAACGTCCTTTGTTTTGGGTTGTTTTAAGTCTCTTGTTTTGTTCTTGTTTCTCCAAGAGTTGGAGTTTATCTGGCTTGTGGTCGGTATGTTTTTGTGATTTTTGGTATGTATAAGTCTTATTATAGTCGCATATATGATATATATACTTTTTGTTGTGTTAGCAATACAAAATAATTGAGCTAATGTAACAAAAAAATTGTAATGATATTTTCGGTGTTACAATAGGTCTTCTAGTGTTAAGATTCATAATCTAATGATACATCGTTGTCTATTGTAATGCTTTATTAAATAAAGGTGACTGTAACAATAGATATTAAACCATTATAATAGAACTAGGGTAAGGGCACCTACTGCAACGGTGTGTAACCTGACCTAACGTGTAATCTGTAACATTCTGTTCGTTTTTTCTATGTTAGGAGTCGTTAGGAGTCATTTGCACCCGAACTTTCCTATATATAATTTGGTTAAAATGGCCGATTAATCGCCATCTAAACATTGGGCCATTTGGGCGTCACTCCAACATACCGATTTAACCCTACTGAGCCACGACATGAACAAATTAACCTAGGTCAAACTGAACAACTAATGGACTTATAATTATGCAAGCCCAATTCACGTAAACTTTTACCCAAATTGTTGGGGTTCGGATTTGTTGGAACCTCATTCTAACGGAAGGGTAAACCGGCAACACTCCGGATTCCCGAGTCTTTGTCGTTTCTTCTTCTAGTGGACTCTCTATTCTCTCTCTCGTTGTAAGGTAAAAACGTCCATGTTTCTGCAAAAGCCAAAACCCGGAGCTGGTGCTCCCCGGGAAAGACTCTCCGACGCTCAAGTCAGTAATTATATAAACGATATAACTGTCAAATGATACTTTAGGGAATTAGAATGATTAGTTTAAACCCGAAAGGAGATTTAAGAAGGTAATTATACATCACCAAGAGAAGGTGAAACTCATGCTCAATGCTTTATTCGACTAAATGACCTCACGAGCCATATATATACCCATAACATCGACTTACTCAATTACTCGTATATGCTTGGATCGCCATTAGTAATAATATACTCAAACAACATTCATGCATGCCCACGTGAACAGTAAACCCAAGTAATATATATGCATGCTTGTAATCTCATTTTCTTAACCCACCTTATATACTTTAAATAAGTTACCTCGCAAGCCGATAAATCATGTATTAGGAAGTCGACAAAGGCCGTAACGAATATGCTAAAGACGCGTGCATGTGAGAAGGCTCGAGCTGGGTTCTATGGCGGAGATGTAGCGCAACCGATACCTCGCGAGCAAGGCCGTAATGCGCTAGTTGAGACGTGAGTAGTCTTAAGCTCGCGGGTCGGAAGGGATCGCCATTAAGTTGAGTCGCAAGCAAGACCGAGGGGAGGACGCGAGCAAAGCCGAGGTGAGGAGTCCCGCGAGCAAAGTCGAGGTGCAGTCGGAGGTCGTAACGAATATCGCCATGTACAAGGCGGAGGTCGTAACGAATATCGCCATGTACACGCGAGGGTCACGAGTAAGTCGCGAGGTGGGCTACGGCTTCGACCGAGCTCATGGCCTGTTTAGAGAAAGCTGAGCTTGGAGCGGGGAGCCGATCATACCTTGCGTGTCGCTGTTGCCGGGGACAACCGTTCTGAGTGAGAGAGGGCTCTCGGTTGAAGAGACCTTATGGTCAGTTCTCCTCCTGCTTCTTCTCTCCCATTTCTCTGGTTCCTTCTCCCTTCCTCTTCCTTTCTCCTCCCTCTGTCTTATCCTCTTTATTCTGGTGCTTATCCCCCGTCCCCTTCCTGTTGAGCACAACACACACATATATACTAGTATATGGTACAAGAGAAGGCTATTGGGCTTTTCTTTAACGGGCTTTGAGCTTATCTTATCCAGGGTCCAACACAAATTACCTAGGGATGATTACCCGTCCAATATATAAAAGACACATGGAGAAATCAGTGAAAAGTTTGCGATGTGGGAAGATCTCATGAATTTCATGTCCTTATATAATGATCACTAGTCACTATGTTGTTTCGTGTGAAAATTTCCGATGTGGGATATAGTTCTTGATTTTATGGGTTCTTTTATTTTGGTATGTATGTTCTCCATACGTAAATAGGATCTTCACGTTTGGCGAAATGCTTCATCTATGAAATTGAGAAGTCCAATTTTATCACGTCTTCGGGGAAACCAATCATATTGTTTTAGGTAATTTCATATGCACTTTGTTGCCTCGCACATATATACCCACATTACACTGTTCACATTGCTTATAATTGGGCGGATAGTAAAAACCACGACAATTTCTAAGTTTTAATCAATGGAACATCATTCATGACATGAAAATCACTTATCACGTTGTAATTTTGAACCATCACAACTGAAAATAGTAGATCGGTATACTATATAGATAAAAGTGTTAACACTAGACTACTCTCAATTTGTACATTTAGCAACTAAATCAATCCAAAACCGGTGCTCAAAAAAAATCCAAACACTCTCTTTATCATATCCTCACTTTCAGCTTCGCCTTCTTCGCCACCTCGAGTATTCATACACTTTACGAATGACATTTTCAAAATAAAACCTTGAATGAGTTGCAGTAGAGGATTGTTAGCATATTCTCTCACACTCTATATATAAATAGAAGAGATAGTTGATTGCTAACAAAATTTATTTAAAAAATGATTGTATGTAAACTGGTTTAAAGAATGAATAAATGATTGTTTTCCGAAATTTACTCTTTTAAATAACACTAACTTTATTCTCGCACAATGTACAAAATTTGCACAACGATTTTATACTTATTTATAAAACTCATAAATACATAAAAATAACATTAATATAAATATGCATTATATAATTTTATTTATTTAAATTCATTTAATCAATATTATATAATTTTTTTTTTAAAATTAATCTATAATCTTGTTTAAATAATGAAATGATATTAATAAATTTGAAATAGTGATTTTTTATATATTCTTTTAACTTATTGAGTTTTAATAAAGAAATGATACCAATAGAATTAGATTAGTTATCTTTAAATATATATATATATATATATATATTTAATTTTTTATTTTTGAAAAGAATGATATGAGATGATGACGTGATATAGGAGACTATATTTAATCGTTCATCACTTCAGCTCTAAGTCTCTAAATTAAGAACTAGTTCAGTTTCTCGTGCCTTGTACGAGTTTTATAAAATAATAAATTTAATTTTAATACATAAATAACTTAGACTAAATTATTTTATCAAATAGATTTAGTTTATTTACCCATACAAATTTAGTTTAATTTTTTAAAATAATTGTTTAATTTGATTTATTACCTAAATAACTAAAGTAAAAAGATGATCGATTATTTAATATAAAGTTTTTGAATTTGTATGATAAATATTTTAATAAAGAGAGTGTTAATCAAGTATTGTTTAAATATTAGTTAAAGTATTTAAATTTATGAATTATAAGATGAAATCTTTCTATATAATTAATAAATAACTCTTTGTATATTAAAGTAAATAAAATATGGTTTGAAATTTTTTAAAAATATAAATAAAGAAGCATAGTATCTTGCATATCTTTATTATTCTAAAATAAACATTTATACATATATTTATAATTTTCCTATTATAGATTTACTTTTTATCAAAAAGGAAAATGATAGAAAAATGACATGTGGTAAAATGAATTTTGAAATGACATGTGACGGTTTTAGCGAGAAAGATACATTCCGCAAAAATTTGAGAATTATTTTAATAGTTTAATAGTATTTTCTTAAAACACTTTGGTGTAGCGAAAAAATATTTTCAACAGAAAATGGAATTTGACAAAATTGCAGCCTAACCCTCGTTGTGTTGGCCTGACTGAAAGAGAGAAGAAGAGAATGATGCAGTTGCAACCTCTAGTGAGGAAGAAGCCAACTCTACCTTCCTTTTACTCATGGCTTTCAATTCGAGCTTCCTCTTCTTCTTCTTTGGATAACTCCAACCAGTCTCGTGGCGGTCTTCCTCGCTTCTTCTCCCAATCGCTTCCTTCTTCCGCGGTACTCTGTTTGCTCAAAAATCCTTATTCCAAATGCTGAATTCATATAATTGCAGTGAATGTTTGCTCGAATCACTTGCAACTTGCAATTGGTGTTTACAGGGAGGTGTTCTTCGTGTTCAGGGAGATGAATTCTGGCATATGGCTAAAGTTCTTCGATTGAACATTAACGACAGGTATCCATACATTATAATGTAAACGAAGATGTTAAGTATACACGTCTTATTTGTGCTTCATTCTTTACATCCAGATAGTTTTCAAGAGATTATGGCTTTGTTAATGTTTGCTTTATACTGTATTAGGCAGCAATTGCTTAGTACTGATTTCGAAATCATTTGAAAAAATTCCTGAATCAGTACTCATAGTGAAATACTTGTGCTGCATTCTTTATATCCAGATAGTTTCCAAGAGATTATGGCTTTGTTATGCTTGCTTTATAATGTATCAGGCGGAAATTGATTGGTAATGAATTCAAAATCCTTTGAAAAAGTCTCCTGAATCAGTACTCATAGTGAAATACTTGTGCTGCATTCTTTATATCCAGATAGTTTCCAAGAGATTCTGGCTTTGTTATGTTTGCTTTATAATGTATCAGGTGGAAATTGATTGGTATTGAATTCAAAATCCTTTGAAAAAGTCTCATGAATCAGTTCTCATAGTGAAATACTAGTCTTATTGAAGTGTTTATTCATTGCTACTTGCTAGTGTCTGATTTAGTGATTTACGCTTGCAGTTCCTAATTGGTTGTGTATTTTTTGGTTAATTTGGATAATCACATGCAAGGGTAGAACTTTTCAATGGTAAAGGAAGTCTTGTTAAGGGATCCATACAAAGTATAGACCGCTGTGGGTTGGAGATTATCGCGTTAGAGAAACCAAGAGTGGTTGATCCGCACCACATTCAGTGGCATGTTTATGCAGCTTTTGGTCAGTACATGGACTTCGAATCATGCACTTTATATTGCATCAAGGTGTCCCGTAATATCATTAGAATTGTACTTGTGCAGGTACACTTAAAGGAGGTCGTGCTGATTGGCTTGTGGAGAAATGCACTGTAATTTTCTAGATTTTAGTGCTTCCACTAGGCATCAATTTAGCAAAATTCGTCTGCCTTTCTTTATTTTCTTATCAGTACATTCTCTTGTGATTCGTCATCCTTGAAAGAAGTTCTCTTATTCTTTTCATTTAGGAGCTTGGAGCAAGCAGCATAACCCCCCTTCTGACAGAGCGGTCTCCTTCAATCTCAGAAAACCGAGTTGAGAGGCTCGAGCGTGTCATTTTAGCTGCAACAAAGCAATGTAAGACCTCAACAACTTCCATTCCTAATAAATTTTCATGGAGATTTGGAAATCATGTAGTCAGAATCTTTTTAAGAGAAGAACCGCTGATTACCTTTAAATCCAGTTTTGAGCAAGTTTTACTCTTACATTCCATCTTTGCACTATTGTAAGGTCAAAGGCTGCATGATATGGTTTTGCATCCTCCAGCAAAAATCGGCTGCATCTTACCTACTGTGAGCTATACTTGTGTGATATATGCTTGGAATTTTGTTGTTGTTGTTGCTGTTGTTGTTTATGCTAATTATAAATAATTTACAACAGGCTGCCAAGTCAAATCTATCATTTGTGGCCGTAGCAGAAGCCACACCAGTCATGACAGCTCTCACTTCATCCACATGTGGATCTACTGGATCATTAATTATAGGACCAGAAGGGGGTTAGTACATGAATTTCATACTCCTCATTTCTTCTTTCACCATCGTTTCAAATTTTTTTTTCCCGTATATGTCATTCTCTGTAATTGTAATTGTAATTGTAATTGCTAGCCAGAAATCTTCAGTGGATAAAATCCGAGCTTTTATATGTTGAGATTGGGCCCAAACCAATAAAATTTCTAGATAAACAAAATACAGCAAATAAAAAACATGATGTTATTCAACTGCAGTACAGCATTCAATTGGACTGTCACATAAGTTAACCTCTTGATTGAGTGATGCATGTACCTTATAGGGTATAACAAAAAAGTGTAAGAGACTCTAATTGATTCTTTCTCTTCTAGATTTTTCAATCATACCCATCTCTTGTATACTGTATGATTCTCCACTGAATCTGGATCTGTGTCGATTTTTTTTCTCTTCAGATTTCACCGAAAAAGAGCTAGAAACAATAACTGAAGCAGGGGTGAAAGCGGTTGGACTTGGATCACATCGCCTTCGTGTTGAGACGGCTACAATGGCACTTCTTGCAACTCTAATGTTATGGTCTGACTCTCAGAAGCCATTAAGCTCATGACCTACTCATGCCAGCTCCTTGATCTATTCTCTTCTGAGCTTATTATGATGAATGAGGTGATTGTTGGAGTTTCAGTTAGTCTATCTAGTTTTAGGGAGAGGCTGTTAACTGCAACAGTTTTTGACACCAGGGATTAATGGATTATTATGAGTTCACTGTTCATTTGGTCATAACTCTTCTTGGAGCTTGTTCATTCTTTTCCTCTGCACTTTTTCTTATGGTAATGTCAGTTCTATGCCCACGATCCAAAAACTATATTTTATGTGATGGTGTGAATCCAGGATCAAGGATCAACACTGTCCCCTATGATGTTATCAAACGATTTTTTGATTTGGAATTCCTTGGTGATACAACAAAGAGAATGTAGGCCCTTGCTATTCGTCGCCCATTCATACGCGACGGACATTGTTTGCCCCTTCAAAAGACCATAAAACAAAGAATATTTACGTATTTATACTTCTATAACAGATCTATTGCCTATACATTTTAGTTATTGATCATAATAGTGTTAAGTTTTGATGCAATTGTTGACACGAAAATTATGTATGACAAATTTGTTTTTTGCCCTTTTAAATGGGTAAACGAAGACCGTTTTGGATGAATTTCATGTGCACATGATCGTATTGAAATTATCTACAAGATTATGTGAAGGAAACAAAAAATTTCCATATACAACGTATAAAACCGTTTCGATTATCGAATCGGTGCGTCGCATATAGATATCATTGATACGCAGCACACTGAAGATGAAGATGAAGATGAGCGATGAGCGATGAATAGAAAAAATTGGTGGTGGATCAATAAAAACCATTGAAAATTTACAGTATAAACTTTCCATTTGGGTTGTTTCTATATTTTGAATGTACACAGAAGATGAGGTGCATGCTTCAAAACCACACAATTCTTTTTTTGTGTCCTTGCGACTCACCAATAATTGCACATGCAAATGCGGCCCATGCAGACTGCAGTCAGTGAAATCCACCGACACAGAAATCCACCACATTTTCATCCGTACATTTTAAATGATTATCCATACATATGTACTCCATTCTCCATACATATAACATAATATTCATTCAATATTCAACAACACGAAGCATGTGACACATTAATATTAATACAACCAGAAGCCACTCTTCATTCCTCACTTGTCAAAAATGAAGAGCAGGCTCTGGTTTTTGGGGTTACTTCTCCTCTTTCTCATCCTCATTTCCTCTCTTGTTGAAACTGTAGATGCAAGACCCAGTAAGTTAATCTCCTCTCTTAATCTCTCTTTCTAAATGAGCCTTTATGAAGTTGAGATCTTAAATGCAGGAATGTGCTGGAGCAAATGCAGGAAAAGA
Source organism: Oxyria digyna (assembly GCA_029168935.1). Classification (NCBI taxonomy): domain Eukaryota; kingdom Viridiplantae; phylum Streptophyta; class Magnoliopsida; order Caryophyllales; family Polygonaceae; genus Oxyria; species Oxyria digyna. The sequence continues at coordinate 3,987,256 of JAPVLV010000015.1, read as the reverse complement.
TGCAAGAAGGCTAAGGTGAAGGGGAAATGCTTCAACAATTGTAATGTTTGCTGTGGAAAATGCAAATGTGTGCCTACTCTGGGTCATATCCATGAATGCATGTGTTATCGCCATATGAAGAAATGCCCGTAAAACCGCCTCGATCGACCCGAATGATGTGTTTTGTCTTGTGTAATTGTGTTTGATGAGTATGTTCTTCATCAATTGGTTGTGTTTGTGTCTTTTGTTTGTGTGGGTGAGTTTGTCAAGCTACTTTCTGCACAATTGAATAGACTTACCAGTCTTCATTGTCTGTCTATATCCATTTTCAAGCTTCACTATTATCAGCACAACCTTAAGTCAATTGGGCTGAGATTTGTTCTGAAAGCCCACTTTAATAGAATTCCCGAAGTATGTCTTCTTGGGCCAGGGCGTCAAATAGTCCAGTTGCCTTGTTTTAATACATTAACAAGTTAAATGTTTCCAGAAAAATTAATTATAATATTTTGATGACAATTTTTGTCACCTGTTAACATTATAATCAACTTAAATTGTTTGTAACCAAAATTGTCATTATAAAGTATTAAAGTTTTTGACTCCGGGTGACTGAAGACTTTATCTTCTTTGAACTAAGAAGAAACATATGGAGGCTTAGATATTAGGGTTTTAATTGACAATATTACTATTTTAATCCATCCTAAATTTTTCCGCGTTTCTGATGTGTATCCGTTTCATTGACGTTTATGACACGTGATCTGACCATTTTATAAAGTTTCCGCGCGTCGAAACGTTTCGTAAACCAAAACTTTCTAAGGCAGCTTGCTCCGGCTCTCGAAATAACTAGACCCAATAACCTGAATTTGACATTAAGAAGGGTTTATAACCCTTTTTTATTTGGACTAAGTAAACTAACCTGATCTAAATCACAATCCGTCGTCAAACTAAAATTGTCATCAATATAATACATCATCAACTGAAATTGAAGTGGACCATGTGGATCTGATTAAACCGGTACGAAAATGAACCGAACTGATGCTGAGTCGAGATCATGAACCTCACCATTGTTGCAGGTTGCCACGTCTAGCTGTTGCCGTGAATTAAGGAATCAAGAAATACAGGAAAAGGAATCACAAATTCACAATGAACAGATGTTGACATTTTACCTGCAGAATGCCACCTAACCATTTCCCATCACATAACATAATCATATATACCATGTTCCATCACCAACTAATTTGAGATCATGACTCTGATTGTAACATCCTGGTCTAGTATGTAATCTTGGTAGATTATACGAGCGTCCATGTAGTTTTATTCGCGATATAAAGTTGGATGATAGTTGGGAAACCAGATGAGTTATCATTTTTTTTTGAATTATTTTATCCGCGATCTAGTTGAGAAAAAAGTGGAAGGTACGTGAATCAAATCACTTGGTGCGTCTGTCGTGCGAAAAATATATGAACCACTCTTGACATTATTAGAGTCACTAATAGAGAGCGCTCTAATGCATGCAATCGTATCAATAACATTTTTATCCAATTCCAAAAAACGTAGAGTAAGTGAATGGAATTAACCTATATCCATTCTCCTCAAACTTAGAAGCATATTTCTTGTTTTTCTTCTCAATCGCATTGTACAAGGCCAACCCAGACGCCCAAGAACTCACACTTGTGCCAGCATATTTTCTTGTTCTCAATATTATAGAGTACAAATTCAATCGGATATTGGCCTTGTCCTCATCCTCGTGAAAGATTTTTTCCTTCACCCTGTTGAGTATAAAACGCGGTTTTTTTTCTTGAATTATTTTGTCCGCGTCTTGATTAAGGTCGAAAGTGTGGTGCGTGATTAGATTAAATATGAATATCAAGTTTGTAAAGCCAAACTCTGATCATGAACTCTAAAAAGAAAGAAATGGACATGATCATGATCATGAAATTAAACTTAGAAGCAATACCATATACACAAAGAAATAATATGATATAACATGATCACATGTTCAACGTACAGTACATGCTAATACAAAACACATCTCAATCCTCCTCTCGATAATCAATTAATACAAAAAGAATGTGATAAAAGTAACCAAATGATCAACGACGTCCATCTATGAAATGAAGTACCAAAATACATAGCAAATAGTAGATAGTGTAAAAACGCAGAACTAGACGAGCAAAACGACAGCTCCCCATGCACAAACAATGCCTGTAACCAGCTTCCATATGCCTTCAATCTTCACTGCTCCGTTCTGTAAAATATGATCCATCAAATGTACGTGAGTTTTACATATCTTATCCAACTTACAAAAACAGCCCAATAACTAATAAGTATGAAACATATTTCAACCTAATTCAAATACCCTAAACGACAACGTATTGGTCGGGGTTTCACTCATACTAGCCGTTGCTAGGCTCAATAATGTATGAATAACTTCAACTTCAAGGACATACATATATCCTCACATTCCTTTAAAATCAAATCTACAATCGTGCTGAATATGTTTGTATATGTAATTTATATAGCTAAATAATTATTCTTACAAAAATCAAATGAAAAGATTAGTTAGGACAAAATGACGCGATACGATAAACACTTTAAAGATCTGCTACGAATATAATTAACCTACGGACGTATTACTCACATTTTCCACATGCTTAAAACACATACATATCTACAAACATATATTATATGTGCATGCTAATGTTTGATACTGAGTATTCATATCTTAATAATTATTCCGAGCTTACGCACCTGAACAGAAGTGGTCTGGGCCGGACCGGGAGCGGCAGATCCCAACGACGGGACAGGCGCCACCGTCGAGGGAGTCGGTGGGCTCGATCCTAGAGGAGACGGAGAAGTCGCTGGCGACTTAAGTTTCGTCGGAGACGGAGCCGGGACAGCGGCAGGAGGAGGAGTCGCTGGTGCCGGAGGTGGAGTAGCCGGTGCTGGAGGTGGAGTAGCCGGTGCCGGAGGAGGAGTCATCGGTGCCGGAGGTGGAGTTGCCGGTGCAGGAGGAGGAGTAGCCGGTGCCGGAGGAGGAGTCACCGGTGCCGGAGGAGGGCTTGAAGCTGGTGTCGGAGGTGTAGCCACCGGAGGCGGTGATGACAGAGGAGTCGGTGGCGGGCTAGCTGGTGAAGTTGTGGTGGCCGGAGGTGGGGTTCCGGTGGCCGGAGGTGGGGTTCCGGTGGTCGGCGGTGAGGTCGCCGGAGGAGTGGGTGGATTTTGAGCACTTACGGCGGCGACTATAACGCAGAGAATGAGCATGGACTTGATGAAATCCATGTTAGATGCGCACGTTAGAGGAAACAGAGGTTGATCTGCTATAATGCGCCAGCAGCTAAATGTGAGGGATAAAGGACGGTGATAGCATGGAAGTGAGAATAAATAGTGGCGAATGTTGCGGAGAGATGAAGGAATGAATTGATGGAGTAGGGAAAGGGACATGTTAACAACATGGACATGATTACTCACCCGCCGTTGATGGCGTCTGATTTGGTTCTGCTCAGGGGCCACTTCATCACTATCACACTAGCTATGTTTTCATGAGGCTTAATTACCCGTCTATCTATATATATATATAAAAATTGTTGGGTTTGATGAAGTAATGACAATAGGTACCTAATTAATGTAGTCGTCTCACGTCTGTTCGTTTCTGTCAGTTGTTCTTCCTTTCATTTAATCTCCTAATCTGAGTCTTTTAGTTATGTTTTGAGCGTATGTTCGTGTCTGTATCGTATTACCTCATCGATTTTTATATGTTTCATCAATATGTTTTTTGAGATTCTCCTTGGACATGTTGGTTGTCTTTTGAGATTCTGTTTCAACAGGTTGTTATTGTGTAGATAATGATTTTAAAATATCACTAATTAGTAATTATACCTTTCACATTTCGTTACTAATCAATATGTTAAAATTTATATATTTAATTAATTAAAAACATCTTTTTTTTATTAAACTACATATATGAAAATTATACGAAATATATTAATACGATAAAAGTAAACGTGTTAGGCCTGCGCAAAGCGCGGGAGAATGAACTAGTGTTAAACTATGATTATAGGAAATGAGATAACCGAATTCCAATAATCCGAACCGATTTGATGCGAGTCGTAATTAATCACTTTTTTGAGAAAAAAACAAAAAAATAAGTAAAAGTTTGCAATAATCAAAGTATATCACACGTCCCTCAGCGAAAACGGTAAAAAAAATAAAGACTTATATTATGAACATTATTATCCAGAATATAAACATTAACATGTAATCTGTGAACGCAAACTGTTTGTTTTTCGTACGTTTCTTTCATCTAGGAAGTTTTCACACCACTCTCATAATGTCATTATAATATCAAATTTGACATTACGAGGGCGATCCAAACCCTGGTTTCGGTGAGGATGGAGGGTTTGAATGGTTTTTTAGATGAAGACTGAGGATGATGCACACAAACATTATAAGTCATGCACATACAAGTAATAACTCATGCTCACACTTTCTGTTACAGATGGTGGTGTGCATCACCAAATTTTGTGTGCATTAGTTATAGCGTTTGTGTGCATCATTCTCGTCTAAGGATCCATTCTCACGAGATCTTTTTCCTCCAAACACATCACCTTAGGCCACAAATCCAAAACTCGTACTAGTATCCGTGTGTTTTCGGTGAGCTCAAGTCACAATAACACATGAGTTGAGGACAATTCTTGATATTACTTTAGTAGTGCACTTATATTAGTGAATTGTTTCTCCAACTTACAGTATGTGATATATTTTCTCCTATCAAATTTTAAACTAGTGCACTTAATTTAATTCTAGATCCTCATTTCTCATTCAAACAAAGTTCATTTTTCATAAACGAGCATATTAATTATGATAATGTGCTCGGGAGACGAATCCAACGCTTGTAGTTTCGATGTCGACAGTGTTCAAAAGCCATCGAAGTTTATCTCGAAAACCGACAACGTAAATGAGGTCCAACATAAAGTTGGTACAAGAATCCAACATAGAAGCTTCATTGGTTGATATGGTGATAAGATCTAATAAGTAAACAAAAAATAATATAATGAACCAATTACACGAACAAATCACTAAGCAATTGAATGACGTACCAATTTGAAGAGAAGCTTAATCCGGCTATAAGTTAGAGCAAAGTCACATTTTATGTAAATTAGCTAGGCTGGAATCCTAACAGATCATATCAATGGTCTGTAATTAACCTTTTTCCTTTGTCTCGTAATGCGTTTTCTATATCTACCAACCGGGTATGATTCATTTCAAATTGGACTTTTATATTTTGATCATACATGTCTCAGCCAAACAAAACTTAGGAAAAACTTAATACAACTTTTACACATAGTTACTAGATATCTATGTTTAATATAAAACCACCATTTATGTAAAGTCAGTGAGAGTTGAGTAGTCATTGAAAACATGTCGAGTTTGATTTTTCCTAGTCTATTTGAGATGATAAATATGTGGATCTCTGTGTAAGACTTATTTGAGACTATCTTGGACTCTGACACCAATTTTTATTATAAAAATAGAGAAAACATGCCTGATAGAACAACAATAACAATTAACTAGTTTTTCCTATCCTGAGCCATATAGTTTGTCATTGTTAAATGCATAAAGTCTTTCCGTATCACATCTCTCCAACTCTTCTTTGGACAATATCCAGTGGCGGATCTAGAACAAAATTTTTGTGAGGGCTCAATATTTATTAAAAAAAAAGTCGAGGTTTATAAAATTAGCGACACAAAATGCATTATAGAAAGTTGACACTTTCGACTTTTCAAACTACAAACGGGGTAAATCCAACCTACGGGTTTTCATATTTTGAAAATGTTGAAGGATAACTACATTATCAATGCTTCTGAAAATATCTTTCTCCACATAGCACACTAGAGAATCTGTTAGAAACTCATCTCCCATCTTATTACGCAGATCTGACATGACGATCTTCATTGGTGAGAAGGCTCTTTCTGCGGTCGCAGTCGCAACAGGTAACACTAAAACCAACTCTATAAGACGATATACCAAGTGAAAAACTCCATGAATTCCTACCTTGACCATTTCGTTTGCAACATCTGCAGTATTTGACAAGCTTGAAAATTTGTCATTCCGCCTCATTTCATGAATCCACAGATTTAGTTGTCCTTTAAGTTCCCTTAGATCGGACTTTGAGAAGTCTTGTGGATATAATTCTGCAAGTCTGGGTAGCTTTGTTTCACTGAAATGGGAGAAAGAATCCTTTGGATTAAGACATGCTACACATTTGAGTACTTCTGTGCTCGACTCACTGAAACAGCGGTTGATTTCCGAAAGAATCTTATCAATAACCTAAAAATTAGAAAAAGATTAATTTTTAAAATAAAAGAAATTAGCTAAACATTAAAATAATAATAATAAAGTGCCTGAATAAATATATCATTATGAAATCGATGGAAGCATGTAGTAGCGACACGTTTACGAAACACACACGGGGCTTCATTTGTCATCTCAAGAATGTCAATCTCATTCTTATCACAAAAATCTTTGACGGTTTCTAATAATTGATCCCATTCGTTGTCCCTCAAATCTTGCAACTTTTCTTTGCCGCTTTGGATCAAACTCAAGGCCTGGATAATATCTAGATCTTTACTCTGCAACACTTGTGACATAGAATTTGTGATACCCAATATTTGAACCATCAAATGAGCAATAAAAACAAACTCATAAATCTCCATTTTTCGTCCCAAGCTACCAGTTGCTCCTTGACTTTTCGGATCTAGTCCATCATCATATATACCTTCAAGCACTTCAATGGTAGGCGACCACATAGATAGGAGGCGGAGAATCGTGGTATAGTGGGAACCCCAACGTGTAGCTCCGGGCCGAGTTAAGGTACTTTCTTGATTCTTTCCTCTCCCACTAGCGATTTCACCACTTTCTAACCTTTCCACAATGTTTTCATGCTGGTTTTGCCGAAAGTCATCTTTTCTTTTGCAAGAAGCTCCAACCAAGTTAGTAATCAAGCACAAGTAATTAAAAAAATCACTTATGAATCGATTAGTTTCTGCAACCGCCACAATAACTAGTTGAAGTTGGTGAGCAAAACAATGAATGTATACTGCACTTGGATTTTCATTCAATATAAGAGCCTTCAATCCATTAAGCTTACCTCTCATATTAGAAGCTCTATCATATCCTTGACCTCTAAGTTTAGAGATTGATAATCCATGTCTAGCAAAAAATTCATCAATTCCTCTTTTCAAAGATAGAGAACTAGTGTCACTAACATGAACAACTCCAAGAAACCTTTCCATCACACACCCACTGTTGTTCACATATCTCAAGACAATAGTCATTTGCTCTTTCACCGAACAATCACGAGCCTCATCAACCAATAAGGAAAAGACCTTGTCTCCAATATCACTAATTATGATGTTTATTGTCTCACATGCACACGCTTTAATAATATCTTTCTGAATACTATGGCTACTAAGTTTGTGATTTTTGGGTGCATTCTCCTCCACCACCTTCCCAACCTCAGGTTTGCGTGAGGCATACCAATCAAGAATTTCAAGAAAATTCCCTTTATTTCTCGAGTCTGATGTCTCATCGTGTCCACGAAAAGGAAGTCCTTGATTAATTAGCAATCTAGCAACATCCACCATTGCTGTCAAACGAATACGATAGGCCTCCTCCAATACTTGCTTTCCCGAAATCAACTTTCTCGAAACACTTTGTCTTTGATCTTTGTAATCAAAGAATTTGCCTCGAGCAACATTGTGTACACTAGTGTCAACTCCCACATGCTCATCAAATCTTTCACTTGCCTTTTTCCAATTACGAAATCCCTTTATAACAAATGCATCATCTCCCTTTTTTTTTTCCAAGATCCCCTCTAAAGAGATAGCACCAAAAGCAAAATGCGGCATCCTTAGAAATACTGAATTCTAACCATTCCCATTTCTTGAACCAATTAGCTTGAAAACTCCTCATAGTCTTGCTAAATAGACTTCGTTTAAAATCATATGAAACTGGTTGACATGGACCTTTAAGCACATATGCCCTCTTAACAGCATCTCTAATCTGAGGAGGATATTCATTTATTGGCTTTCGCAATCCTGGATCACTGACAATTTCGTCATCACAGACAACATCAACTTGAGGTTCACTTGGTCCAGCAACATTCGTATCAACTTGAGACTCATTCAATTCACTCACACTGACCACATTCATATCGACTCGAGACTCGTTCAATTCACCCACATTCATATCAACATCACTTGAACTTGAAATTCTCGTCCGTTTATTCCGAGTAACAAATTTATCCATTATGAATTTATAATTCTCCTAAATACAAACAATTCAATTTAAACAATATCAATTGATATATTCAACAAGTTCAATCCTTTAAACAAATTAAAAAATTCAATCATCATAGATTTGTTAAATTCTAAAAGCATACAAAATTCTCAACTTTCATCGTATAATCCTAAAACTTAAAACCTTAAAATTAATTAACTTATACGGACTAAAATTAAATTCATTACCCTAGAGTTAATTGATTAACTTACAAAAAAAATTAAATGAACTCAATGAAGTAAATAAAGAGTTGTACCGACAAATTGAACTTGGAAGCCTGCTGATCGAGAACAACTGGAAAAGGACAAGAAAAAGGCTGGCTTTAATTTCAATACTCCGTTGAATTTCTTGATGGGATATGTCCTTGTTTGCCGTCAGAAGACCTAATCTCAAACAAAGAGAAAGTTAGTTTTAGTTTCTTTTCCTTTTTATATATTGACTTAAATTTCAGCAATTTTCACTAAACCAAACGATGTCGTTTGGATGGTTCGTTTTATTTTAAAAAAAGGAAAACGAAATTGAAATAAAATTAGACAGCTTCTTCAACCTCTGTCCGATACTTCCCCCATTTTTCATATCACCTTGTTCTTTAATGGTGAAATTTTTTCTGGTTGCCGTGGGGGCTCATCCCTACCATTACATTGCTCGTCCGAGCCCACGACCCCACTGTAGATCCGCCTCTGGCAATATCAACCTCTTTATAGCACGTCAAAATCTAGCCTCTCGCACCTACGAACTGACGCGTCTACTTGCCTTCCTCTACACATGCCCATACCAACGTAGAAATACCCCTTCCTTGTATGTATAATAAAGTGATAAAACTCTAAAGCCTATGTAATTTGTGGGGTTAGGATTTGGGCTTGGCATTAAACATGGTAAACTCTTTTGTAGGCTTACGGTTTGGGCTTGGCATCAAATGGACCTTCAAATGCGTTACGGACTTTCTTCTTTGATCGGCCCATATAATATGATAGTCTAATGAGTAAGGACCTTATGGATTTTTTAATTATTGGTTGCTGAGCAACTTAAAAACCTGCTCACCAAACACAAGAGATGTTCATACTTTATTAGTTATGCATTTAGTATTAGTTACCAAGTTCTTGCACGTAATGTTGACATGATAATTCCGTTATTGCTTAGCCATATTTCTATTAATACCAAATTACTATATATGTTATTGCAGTTCTTGCAAGTTTCTTCCAGATTAAGAATTTAGCTATGGAATAATAACAGTTACTATATACTGTCAAATTTGCCCCTATAATTTTTAGTAGATTTTAAATTTTAAAAAATTATCATTTTAGGGGAGAGAATGTTATTATGAAAATTACAGTATTAATTAATTAACCAACCTAAATCATCACAAGAAGAAACTCAAAAAGAGCTTGGGGCTTATTTGGTATCGATATCTAGATATCAGATATAAGTATTCAAATACGAGAAAAAATTAGGTAGGAAGAAAGCTTAACGTAGTAAAAACGAAACGTTCATATTCACAATTTACACAACAATGTTCATATTTTGGACGTTAATGTTCAGAATCTGAGCGATGACAAATTTGAACTTTTTAAGTGAATCACGCGGTGACAATTTTGTGTTTTCTCGAAACAAATTTAGCTTTTTGAAAATGACCAAAACGGACATGATCGCCAGATTATGAACATTACCCTTCAGAATAAGAACATTAACTTGTTATTAGTGAACGTGAACGTTTCGTTTTTCTTATGCTAAGCTTTTCCTACCCGAACTTTTCTAGATAAGAGTACGAGTGATATTTTTGATATATTTAAATTTTGAGAGATAATTAGCTTACATCTGTAACTAATTAATCTTCACTTCCGCTTCAACAAAACGCTCTCAACAACAACAAAATTGCCTGTCTTCTAATCGATGATTAGCCCCAAATCTATAATTTTATGTGTTTTTATAGTAATCATTACTTATTATTTAGTTATTGTTAGTCTCTCTTCGTGTAAGAGGTTTCAGTACCCCCTTATGGTGGATGGTTTTCAGTCTCGTACTCTGACGGGTAGTGGTTTCGACTCCTACATTAGGAGAGATGCAAACAATGATATGTTTTTCTTTTGTTCAACATATTTACAATGGATGTCAACTTCTCGTATTCAATTTGGGGAATCAGATTATCATCTTCTTTCTCAAAACTATGGTGAATCAATAGACCCCTTCGTAGATGGCTGTATGTTAAGACATCAAAAGTTCAAACGAAGGCATGCAGAAACGTTAGATGTCATTTATAAGATTCTTAGTTTTATTGGAAAAGATTCTTGTTTGATTGAATTAGATTTAGTTTCTTTGCATTATGTTATCCATTGTAAACGCCGGGTGACATACTCTAAATAAATTATATTGTTTGCCTTTCAAAAAAAAAACTAACGGAGAAAAACCCCGCACCCGATTTTTTATAACTGCCACCTGCTTTGGGCGCATCCCGGGTGCGCCCAAAACATTTTTAAAAAAACCCGGTTCAGTTTTGGGCGCATCCCGAGTGCGCCAAACTTAAACCAGATTTTTTTAAATTTTGACGGCAATTTTTTTTTTTTTCTTTTTTGGGCGCATCCATTACTCGGTTTTTTTTAAAATATTTTGGACGCACCCGGGATGCGCCCAAAGCGGGTGTCAATTATAAAAAACCGGGTGCGGGTTAAACGGCCAAAACTAATTAATCTTCACTTTAACGGATTTACCCCCAAAACAGGCCTATTCTCCGGATCCAATCGAACTCCTTATCGGGTCGGGTTTTATCCTTTTTAATTAATTTTTTTTTGTAGCGTTGAATCGTTGAAGCGTTGATAGCAAAAATTGACATTTTGACAACTACTTGAAGAAACTTCGCTACTTCCGTCTTCCCTCTTTCTCTCTCCACACCTTCCTGAACCTGCTTGATTCAGTGTTCTTCAATCCAGCAATTCGCGCCTAATCTGATCTCTCTCTCACCAATTTAATCTCCTAAGGCTATGGCAGAGAAGAACCAGAAGCTGAAGTTGCTTCTCCTGCTCAACCTAGGGTTTCTGCTCTACTCAGTGGAATCTCGATTCGTGGTGGAGAAGAACAGTTTAAGAGTGACGCTACCGGATAAGATCAAGGGGACCTATGACACCGCCATTGGTAACTTCGGGATTCCTCAGTATGGTGGGAGTATGGCTGGCGTCGTTGTGTATCCGAAGGATAACCGTAAGGGATGTAAAGAGTTCAGTGATTTCAGCATCTCTTTTGATCGGAAGCCTGGTGCTATGCCTTCCTTTGTGTTGCTCGATCGTGGAGGTAATGAAAGATGTTCTTTATCATGATTAGTTTGGTGATTTGCATCATCTTTTGTTTAGTGGTGTAATGTGGTTTTCAGCAGTGTTAGGGCTCGTTTGGTATCGATATCTAGATATTGATATGAGTATGAGATATCGGCTATGGGAATTAAGATATACTTAATTTTTGGGAGATATCAAAAACACACTTTAAAGTTATTTTGATACCCATGCCTGATATACTTGGCTCATATCTCATTTTGATATCGAGTATGAGTGATATTTTATACCTATACTTGACATTTAGATATTGATATCGATACTAAACGGGCCTTTAGTTTGTAGCTAGTTGATCTTCTCTCTTTATTGCTTCAGATACCACTATTCTTTTAGAAGTGTTAGTTTGTTGTTTACCATCAGGCTGGCTAAAGTGGCTGATCTTGTGATTAATAATGCTGTGCTTCTTATTAATTTCTCTGCTGCTGTTCTCTTACTCCTGTTGTATTGTATCTTCACTCTCTGTGGATGTCAAAGTAGCTGTTAGAGGGCGAAGATTGTTTCTTTTTAGTCCTGTTTATCGAAATATAATGAGTACAAATGGATGTTCTTTTCACTTAAGGACTAAGTACATTGTGGAAACTAACAAACTAACATAAGATCTGAAATATCAAGTATCGCATCATCTCTGTGGATGTCATCATGTCAAAGTGGCTGTGGTGGTTTAAGGTGGAAAGGGTTAGGGGGCGAAGATTGTTTTTTGTTGATGTTTAGTGTAGTCCTGTTTTTTGAAAGGTAATGAATACAAATGGACCTGCTTTTCACTAATGGACTAAGTAAATTGTGGAAACAAACAGAACATCTGAAATAGAATTTTTTTTATATCTTGTAAATGGGCAGTTATATTTGCAGGATGGATTGAGATTTAGTGTTTTAATTGTCTTATTAATTTTGGTTTTGATTAACCAAGTCTACTATTGCATTTTGCTGCAGATTGCTTTTTTGCGTTGAAGGTCTGGAATGCACAGAAAGCTGGGGCGGCAGCTGTACTTGTGGCAGATGACATTGATGAACCTTTGATAACTATGGATACACCAGAAGAGGATAGTTCATCTGCAAGATATATCGAGAATATAACCATACCATCTGCACTCATTGAGAAAAGTTTTGGAGAGACTCTCAAGAAAGCTAATGATAAGGGAGATTTGATTAATGTCAACCTTGACTGGAGAGAAGCGGTTCCTCACCCTGATGATCGTGTGGAGTATGAATTGTGGACTACCAGCAATGACGAATGTGGTGTTAAGTGTGAGATGTTGATGTCGTATATAAAAGAATTCAAGGGTGCTGCACAGATACTTGAAAAAGGTGGTTATACTCAGTTTACACCACACTATATCACTTGGTACTGCCCTCAGGCATTTACTAAGAGTAAACAGTGCACATCACAATGCATTAACCATGGAAGATATTGTGCCCCTGATCCCGAACAGGATTTTAGTAAAGGGTATGAGGGGAAGGATGTGGTGCTTGAAAATTTAAGACAGCTTTGTGTGTTTAGAGTAGCAAACGAGACCAAAAAGCCCTGGGTTTGGTGGGATTATGTGACTGATTTTCAGATCAGATGCCCAATGAAGGAGAAGAAATACAACAAGGAATGTGCTGATGGAGTTCTCAAATCTTTGGGTAAATGCCATGTTATTTATTTATTTAATTTATGTTGTATGACGATGTTGTAAATGTTATTGTTCTTAAATCTATCATTATGTTTACAGGCCTTGATATCAAAGAGATAGACAAGTGTATGGGAGATCCTAGTTCTGACTCTGAAAATACATTGTTGAAACAAGAGCAAGAGGCTCAAGTAATGCTTTTTATCACTCTTTAGGCAGCACTCTAAATTTAAAAATGGATGTCTGTAGTTCATGTATATACTTTCCATTTTCTCAAGACATTGTGTTCTGTGCTTTTGCATTAGATTGGAAAAGGAACCAGAGGTGATGTAACCATTTTGCCAACTCTTGTTGTGAACAATCGTCAATATCGAGGTAATTGTTTGAAAGCATCTTGATCTGATGTTTTAAAAGTGATTTTATTTGCTAAGATGTGCAACACTTTTTTATTTGGAAACCTTCAGGGAAGTTGGAAAGGGGAGCTGTTCTGAAGGCTATTTGTTCTGGTTTTGAGGAAACTACAGAACCTGCTGCTTGCTTGAGTGATGGTGTGTTTCTGCATTTGTTGTGCTCTTGAACTTTTTATTCCAACTTAATGCTAGTATTTACTGGCTTTATGGTTTCTTTTCAATTGACAGATATTGAGACAAATGAGTGCCTTACTAACAATGGAGGTTGTTGGCAAGATACAGTTGCCAATGTAACTGCATGCAAGGTATGTGCTAGGATTGTTCCTTTTCTCACTTATGGTTCTTCAATTATGTTTGTATACTGTTTCTAAGAATTCTCATTTTTTGTCCAGGATACATTTCGTGGGAGAGTGTGTGAATGCCCATTTGTCAATGGGGTGCAGTTCAAAGGAGATGGCTATAATACATGCAAAGGTAGGTTTCCCTTCCAGCTACAATAATTTCTTCCTTTCTCTAATGTAATGATCTGTCCCATCATCAGCTGCTGCACACATCATATGTTGTATATTCTTTCTGAGAGGATTTAAAGGGTGGTCCTTTCTTCTTTATTTGTGTTAGTATCCCCCCATTTTCTTTGATCTGTTGTCTATTTGTAAGGGGGACGAGATGTTAAGAGGACGTACTCTTCCTAAATATTGCTCTAAGATTTTCTGTAAGACCTGTAGCGAATCTACCTTTTCAGCTGAGATTAGTAGAATACCAGAAGTAGAATAAGACTTTCATTATTAATGTTCTACTAATAGTATGATCTTCTTGGAGTTGCATGCTGAAGCTTTGGATAATTTTTTATTAAAATTTTATTTGTTTAGTTAATGAGCTTTTCCTGTAACCTATTACAGGTTTTTTCCATTTTCCTATTCGTCAAGTGTTATTATAATTTGTCTGTCATATCAGCCGGTTAATCCTGTATGTTGTTTCTTGGCATAGCCAATGGGCCTGGAAGATGCAAGATAAACCATGGAGGATGTTGGCATGAAACTCGTAATGGACATACTTTCACAGCATGTTTGGTGAGTTGACTCAACCTTCTCTTTATCTTTTTGTTAAGCAATGTAGATGCAATTGCTTATTTTGGCATATGGACAGGATGAGGATGAAAAATGCAAGTGTCCTCCGGGTTTCAAGAGTGATGGTGCCCACAGTTGTGACGGTAAATATTCTACCATTCATCACCTATATTGATTCAGAAAAATCATTTTAAAGTTTCTGATTTTTTTTCTTCTTCCTGTTATTATTACCCAGATGTTGATGAATGCAAAGAAAAAAGTGCATGTCAGTGTTCCGAATGCTCCTGCAAGAATACATGGGGAAGCTATGATTGTTCTTGCTCAGGCGGTCTTTTATACATCAAGGAGCATGATACTTGCATAAGTAAGCAAAAAACAGCAATCTTAACTAATATTCTGTGAACCGACAAATCACCTTTATATTAATTTTTTTTCCCTTGCGTATTTTGCAGGTAAGAGCGCTGCAGAGTCAAAATCAACATGGGCTGCTGTTTGGATTATCTTGATAGGCGTGGCCATGGCGTCTGGTGGGGCCTACCTTATTTACAAGTATAGACTAAGGGTAAGTGTTCATCTACAATCTAGTTTCTAGCCCTAAATTTCCAGAATAGTATGATTTTGAATTCTTTTTTCGGTTTTGTAGCAATACATGGATTCAGAGATCCGAGCGATAATGGCGCAATACATGCCACTTGACAGCCAAACAGAGATACAACATCACGTAAACGACGAACGAGCTTGAGCAGGTAACAAGTGGTTGAAGTTCTTTACAAAATTGACAAAGAGGAAATGGCCCATTTTTACTGCCTTATTTATCAGGGATAAAAATTTGGGCTGTTTCTTCCTTTTTTTGCCCCCTGTACATTATGTTTGATTAATAAGAGGGCTTGCAAGAAAATGGATGTTCATGAAATACTTTAGGTGACTGTAACATTCTGCTAGTGTTGTACTAGGATTATAGTCCTATAAACTTTTCTCATTCAGATCTGAATGAGCACGTAAGTTATATTTATGCTACCAGTTTAATTGGCCTTTGTTTAACAATACTGTCTTGCAATAAATTACATTTTTGTCAAATTTGAATTATAGATAAAGTACATTCCCCCATTTTGGATATTTTCCAATGTGATTATACTCCTTTCTAAGTTGTTCAGTTTCTAGTTAGCATGTGATCACATTCTCATATGATTGGATACAAAATCAAATTATTTTTGTATCATTGATTTGCTATGCAGGATTTTATAGCTTTTTGCCATAGCATGTACTTGTATTTTTAGGGCGCAAGTATATGATACGCATATGTTTGTGGATAAAAGTTCGGGTGAGAACAAGCCTTAACGTAGGCGTTCACAGATAACAAGCTAATGTTTATAATTTGGGCGATAATGTTCATAATCCGGGTGATAAAAATTTGAGGTCATTTTGAGGAAAAAACAACAACAAAGTTCGCATAGATTACAAGTTCAAAAAAAAATATTATGATTCCGATTATGAACATTATTATCAATAATATGAACATTGACGTGTAATCTATAACGCGAACTATTCGTTTTTCCTACGTTTGGTTTACGTGCGGGCTAGTTATTAGAGAATTAATATATTTGTATATGATTCTTTTCAATATTGTATTATCCATATAAGTGTTGTACAATGAGGTTAGACCATTAGAGGAATTTTCATTTTATATATTTTAATATAATATAACGTTTGGCAAACACAATTGGCCATAAAGTTCAAGACACCGT
Organism: Oxyria digyna; assembly: GCA_029168935.1. NCBI lineage: Eukaryota > Viridiplantae > Streptophyta > Magnoliopsida > Caryophyllales > Polygonaceae > Oxyria > Oxyria digyna. The sequence goes on along the minus strand of JAPVLV010000015.1, from coordinate 3,970,788 downwards.
GACTATTGCAAACCAAAAGATCATTTGAATAAAATGATGAACCCAAAACTAAAATAAAATGGATAGTCAAAGAAATATTATCATTACCAAGAAATATCATTTCAGTTGTAATTAAAAGACACAATTTTAAGAGTTACATTCTCCCTCAAGTCAGGTTTGTAATATGTATTGATCATTTGATCATACAGAAACAAATAAAAAATTGATGCCACTTCGAGTCGACCTCTTTGTGGACGATTCTTCACCAGCTATAAATCAAATAAATTAAGGATACAAAAGAATTAATTTTTATGTTGCAATACTGCAAGTTTTTTTTTCTTGAACTATATTTTCTGGATTAAAAATTCATCCATCACTCTTCATTATTGCTAATTTGTTTGTTATCTTCATGACTTTGCTGCATTGATCTTGATGTCAAGTCCAATGTCCATTCCATTGTAGGCAATTGGAGCATACATCCATAAATCCTCAGAGCTCAACAACTGCAACAAATCCATAAACAAAATAATATTAATCTAGTAAAATAATATTAATCTGTTTCTTGAAATTTCTTCTGTCTTCTCATTTATTTACCTTGATCTGAAGCTGTAAAAACTTAACATATTCCACAGCTTCTTCAAGCATTGTGCTGATATCAACCTGTAATGTCAAAACAACATTTTTCCTAAGTTCATTGCAAAAAAACTGAATCAAACACAAATGATTAAATTCAAGCCAAATCTCACCTTTGTTCCATTAGGTACAAGGCCTTGCAAGATCTTCAACCGCTCGTTAATTCGTTCTCTTCGTTTCTGTAACACATACATAAACCAAGATACATTAGCAGATGATTAACCATAATGATACACAAATAAATATTTTAAACAATTTATTACCCTAGCATAGAGGCTCTGAGGATCAGTGGCTGAACCCCTGCTAGCTCTGGTTTTACTATTAGCGTTTATCTTCGTCGAAGAAGAAACTCCATTGGTCAACTCAAGAGATAAATGAGACTCATCCTCTGAACTGCAATTACTGGTAATTTGTTTATTTAAACCGCCATTTTTATCGTCCTCGAGTCTCTGTATTTTCTTGGACTTGTTGGCATTTCTCTTCCCCTTTGGTGCCTAAATTAATTTTAGTGATCAATAACAACAACAACAACAACAAAAATCACAAAAATGACAGAAAGAAATGTTAAGATCACTTACATCCGATCCACGAGCGCGTTTTTTTGGATAGTCGTGTTCTTGCTCGTCGAGATCAACTTCACCAGACTCATGAAATGTGGCATTTTCGTAATTAGGCGCCAAGAAATTATCATTGTCACTAATGTAGTAATTTGTGGGGTAATTGGTAACACAACTAACACCACTATAACTACTTTCTTGAGGAAAACTATAGTGCAAGTTAGAGTTTGATGAATTCGACCAACAACCTAGACCGGTATTCGATTCAACTACGTTGTTAGTAGGAAACAATTGCGCCATAAAATCGGCTTCTTCGTTGACGAAGACTCCATTGAAGGAGCTCCAATCTCCAGCTTCCATGATCAAAAAAAAGTTGTTGTTGTTGACAGTTAGTAGAAGCTTCGATTTCTGTTGCTGTATCGATGCTTGAAGATAAAAGAGCCCAAGTTAAGAAGTATTTATACAATAATATTTTAGATTGGAGATGGACTTTGTCCGTATAACCATAATTAGATATGTATGTTCTTCACTTCTGAATTAATATAAGAGAGGTGTCCCTATCCTTAGCAGCTAAGCAATGGATTAATACAAAAATCATTGGCCTATCCTACCCTACGGCCAACTTTCATGGCTTCAAGCTTTGTTTACATCATACCGGCTTTTTTTTCGGATCATCGCTTATGATAGTCGCGGCGATAGTCGGGGAGTGTCATTACCTCTAGAATAACACTGTGTCTTGCCTTTTTTTAAAATAAAATATAAAAATTATTGTTAAGAATAGTATCTCACGTCGGAAGTTGAGACTAAACAAGGTTATTATATAAGTCTATGGATTACTCATCCTATAACCAATTGGTTTTAGGGTGGAACTCCATTGGACTTATTAGTTGAGCCTAATGCGTACATGTGCTCGTGTATGCACACACCCAGTTTATCTAACTTGTTCACGTTGTACTCTTGCTCGTGGACCCCCAGATTGTCACATGGTATCAGAGTTAAGTTTTGTCTTAGACCCTTGGGTTGTGGAGTTTGTCTATAAAGAGACTGAGAAGTGTGTTCAAGTGTCAGCCTGTTGCACTTGCGGATGTGTGTTAAGAATAGTATACCACATCGGAAGTTGAGACTAAACAAGCATAGTATATAAGTCTATGAATTACTTCCCTTTTGTCAATTGGTTTTATGGTGGAACTTCATTAGATTTATCTGTTGGGCCTAATGCGCATATGCGCACGTGTGTGCACACCCCCAGTCTATCTAACTAATTCACGTTGCACTTTTGCCCGTGGACCCCCGGATTGGCACATGATATCAGAGTCAGGTTTTGTCCTACATCTTGGGTTGTGAAGTTTGTCTATAAAGAGACTGAAAAAGCTCACCCACAACCGTGTGTTCAAGTGTCGGCCCGTTGAACTTGCGGGGTGTGTTAAGAATAGTATCCGCCGATTGGTTTTAGAGTGGAACTCCATTAGATTTATCTGTTGGGCCTAATGCGCATATGCGCTATTCTCAGTCTATCTAACCGGTTCACGTTGCACTATTACCTATGGTATGGACCCCCAGATTGTCACAATCATGATTACATAGAACAATCATTGACAAGGAACTTGGTTGGTGATTTTTAAACTAATGAAAGTGAAATTTGTAGGATTATTGATTAAATTAGGGAAACATGAAGAAGTAGGAGGGACGTGCAGTTTAATTATAATGAGAGATTTAATCAGATTAATAGTTATTTGAAGATTATGCATTGAAAATTAGTGTAATGTATATAAGAAAGGGAAATTATGGGGATAATCGGACATTCCCAAAAGCTGCTATGAATTGGACAAAATAATATTTGCTGACATGAGTCATTGTCTAATCTATTTCTTGATTGATTATCCATTGAAAATTAGCTAAGTGTGTTGGGTTACAAATTTGACTACTTCGTTCCTTTATAATTTTTTACACAAATTCAAAATTCAAAATTTTCTCTAAATTAACCTTATTTAATAACGTCTAAAATAATAATTATTTACGATTTTAAATCTAAGTAATATATAAGAATAAGAAAAACACTCTAAAACGACAATTATAAAAAAGCAGAGATAGTAATTAATTATTCTCCTCATCTAACAATATAAGTCTTTCAAACAACATTTTCTTGTATCATAGTACAAGTCATTCTAGTTTTTCATGAAAATTTTCTCTTCACCTTAATTTCCTTCCAAGTAGTTAATCTCTACAAGTGTTTTTACAAAGGTAAGTAAAAGTAAGAATGATTCTATCATATATCATATATGTAATATTAGAATTGTTAATTTCTACCTCAAAACCCTAGATATAAATCAAGACGGAGTACTTAATTGTTTGATCAAACTGAAAGACCAATATCGCTTGTTTGAATAGCACATTATGGAGGATAAAACATTAAGATAGGAAAAATGATCCAAAAAAATTCTAACTTTCGCTTATGCAAAAAAATCTCTTTCATATCAATAAAACATAATCTCAACTTTCGACTTATGAAAAAAATGATCTAAAACTCTAAATGGTTTTTTTGACTGAAATTTTGCTTAAGTTGATGATGTTTGCCAGGAAGGATTTGTACCCAATGCCCTATTGGGCACTATACTTGTAACAACTACACTCTCTAACTAAACATTAATAAACTACCCTATCTATAAATACGCACCTTTCAGATCTACATCTCCTCTTCCCCAAATCACCTTTCTTCGTTCATTCTTCTTCCCGGTTCTCGACTCTCAAATCCTCCCAAATCCTTCCTTCCCAAACTCCCGACTCCGTCACACCAGCAAGGCCGACGCCGACTCCACCACTATCGCCGCCCCTGCTCATCCTTCTCCATGCCTCATCGCATCTTCCCTACGCATCCGCATCGGAGTTCGGCGAGCTCCTTCAGCAGCGGTGATCTCCTTCTTCTTGCTGCTATCGGAGGCGACCGCGGGAAGGGAATTACAACGCAGTGAGCTCGACTCACGAGATTGGAGGCGGAGAAGACGAGATCCGGAGATCGATTCAACAGATCGGAGGCGTAGAAGAGGAGATCTGGAGCTCGATTCACGAGATCGGAGGCGGAGAAGACGAGATCTGAAGGTTTTAAAACTGAAATAGATAAGTTGTATCACCTATTGCTTTTGTTTTATTCATTCTTTGATATACTTTGTATTTGTATTGCAACTGCGCAATTCTTATTTTGATTTCAATCCTCAAATCAATCACCTAGCTGGTCTTTTTTAGCAGGATAAAGATAATTTTGAGGATTGTTTTGAGGATTCAAAAATCTCATCTCGCATGATAAAGATGATTTCAATCCTCGGATAATCTCATCTCGTAGGATAAAGATAATTTTGTTGCGCCAGATGTTATGACATAGCTTCAAATCGACTTTAGCTGTTGGCATGCATTTTGCATATTGAGAGAAGTCTTTTTGAATTACTAATGTTTGTTTATCAAGTTAACTGGCGCTTCTTGTCAAAAAGCTATTGTTGCTCCTCTATCATGCCTGATTAAATTAAATCTGCTGATGCTGTCTTTGTCAGAGGACACTGAGAAGGCTACATACATCAAGTTTCTTTTATCAAATGTTGCAGCAGGTTCTGTTACCGGAAAGGGTGTGGCTCAACAATACTGATTTCCAAACACAATTTGGGGCGAGAATTCAGCTGTCTCGTAATCAAGAATTTTTTCCTGGAACATCTCATAGAAGAATCATGATATCCGGGAATATTGATAAAACATTGAGAGCAGTAGACCTTATCCTTAATAAGCTGTTTGTAGAGGTAAAAAGTGTATATTTGGAATATATAAACACTTCCAATTTTTCATGAGAACATGAATAATTGTACCATGTCAGCCCAAATTTTCATGGATGTTGTTAGTGTGCATTTGGTGTCTTTTTTCAAGCTGTGAATGTTGCATTAAATTTCCCTATGTTTTTCTCTTGATCAATGTAAAGAAGGTTAAGCTAGATTCGTTAAGCACATCCGTGATCGTGAAAGTGAAATATCGCTTAATTATTGAACCCCGCGAATTGGGTGAAAGTAGGATACTCCAAATTCGGGGATCAAAGAGTTTTATAAAACGTTCTTGGTGGAAAAAAATCTTAACCAAAGATCCCACTGAATTCTTGATCTCTCTCAATATCTCTTTCAACTCGAAAACCCAGAAATCGAAATTTTTGGAATGTTTTTTTGTCATTTGTTAAAAAAATGCAATTTTAAAATACTATAATATGCAATTGTTAAAGTGAAAAAAAAAATGCAATTTGATACTTATACTCTTATACTATAGTATAATACAATACGAAAACGTAATTGTATGTATATCTATAATTGCAAGTTTTTGTAAAGTGTTGACAATTTTGTAATATTACTCGTGGTGTATGTTGTTGACCGTTTATTAGTCGTGTAAACAATTTATTTAATTGGGTTGACAACTTATTTAGTCGTGTTGACAACTTTTTATTCTTGTTGACAACTCTGTTAAATTTTTTGTTGACAACTCTGTTAAAATTTTTGTTGACAACTCTGTTAAAAAATTTGTTGACAAATTTGGTTGACAAATTTGGTTGACAAATTTGGTTGACAAACTTGGTTGACAAACTTGGTTGACAAACTTGGTTGACAACTCTATTATAATTTTCACGTCAGCAATATGTGTTCACAACTTATTATTCTTGTTGACAGTTCTGTAAAAAAATTTGCTGACAACTCTGTTAAAAATTATGTTGACATCTCTGTTAAAAAATTTGTTGACAAATTTTGTTGACAGCTCTGTTATAATTGCCACGTCAGCAAAGGGATATTTACTTATAACTTAAAAAAGTGATGCAAAAACTTAAAAAACATTACAGTTTTGAGGTATTTACCCAAAAATTGAGACTTCTTCTAAATTGATCATAGTAATTGTTACTTATGTGTGTAGTCTTTATTATAAGATGTCGTCTAATTATAAAATTAACTTAAATTTTAACAGAAAAATTGTTTGGATCATTTTTTTTATTGATGAATTGAAAGTTGAGATTATTTTTTGTTGATATGAAAGTTGAGACTTCCTAGGTCATAACTGAAAGTTGAGATTCTTTTGGTCATTTTTCAATTAAGATAAAACTTTCGGTGAGAATAAATCTTACGGTGTGAAGTGTTTACGTTTACAGTAACAAGATAACATTCATTATTTAGGAGATCATGTTCATAATCTGACGATCATGTCCGTTCATGTCATTTTCAAAAAAAAAATCAAAAAATCATAAAATATCACCGCGTGACTCACTTCAAAAGCTTAAAATATTCATCATCATTATGAACATTATCATCAGGAATGTGAACATTGACCTGTAATTTGTGAATACGAGCGTTTTACACTTCGCATCGTAACTTATTCTATCAAAACCTCCCTTTTTACATTAAATCACAATGTTTTACGTCATATATTCTGTAAAATTATATAATTTAATGTAGTTAATAAATAATAATGTAATATAAAATTTGATCCAAACACAATTGTAGTTATTAAGAAAGCTATTTGTAGCTTAATATATTGTTGATGTAACTGAAACCATTTGATCGACTTCAACAAAAATCTTCCAGCCAGGTTCATTTATTCCACACAAGTGTCATACATTTTTTATCTTGACTAGAAACGGACCTCCGCGCTACGCGCGGGGAAATTACAGTTTTTAATATGATTTAACGTTGTTTAATAGGCGTTCTAAAATTAGATTGGGCTAATCATATTCACAACCCTTTATGATATAGAATCTAACCTTGACAAAGCAGTCTCTAATCTTTGTTCTATCAAAAAGAAAAAAAATAAAGTTTAATTAGTGATTATGTTTTTCCTAAATGTTTTATTAATCATTTTAGCAATTGACACACAACTATCTATGAATTCGTCTCTCCCTTTAAAATCATCACATTACCTAATTAGCTCGGGTGCTTTTTTTTTGCCAAACAATTAGCTCGTGTATTAGTGTTCCTATTTCATTAAGGCTTAAATCAACAGACTGAAACCCGCGTACGGGTCTTGCGTAATTATAATTTCTTAAATGTTCCATAATAGATATTGAAATGATATTATATCATATAATCAAATGAGTTTGATGATTTGTACCTCTTCTCTCAATTCGCCAAATTGTTATATCATTTTGTAATATTATTGTAATATACGGGACATAAGTTTTTAAAAATATGATTTTTAATATTGTTGTAATGTACAGGACAAAAGTTTTTAAATATATGTTATTTGTGTATGCAATTTCTTCAATGCTCTATATGCCAAATTTTTGTTCAAGTCTTGTTTGCAGTATTATTACCAACTCCACAGATTTTGGTATATAAAATAAGGTAATCTATTTTGATCTATTAATAGTCAAGTTGGTTAATATATGATCTATTTTTCTGTGTATAACTCATTACAATTGAATAAACTCGAGGACCAGTTATTAAATGTCTTTTCCCCATTGTATACATTTTTGACGTGTTTACTAAATTATCATGCTTGTTGGAAACTGAGTGTAAATGTTTGAAAACAACATGCTAGCATATTGCAATATGTAATATTGTTTACAATTACTAAAATTAGATGCAAACGGCCTCCGATAAGGGCTCAAAGTTTGGTACTAATGACGAAAAATGTAGTTTAGGATAAGTAAAAAGTAAACACTTCAAGCACAAAGAAATTCAAAGAGGAAAAAATGCATACCATATAGTTCACAACAGATCTCCCTCTTTGTATAAATTTAGTAATTTCAAAAGTTAAATCCTTTTACAAAGACACATGATACATGAATTGAATATAGGGAATTTAGATTCTTTGGTAAGCCGGTCCTCTAAACTCTGAAACCTGCATATTATTTGTATATATATATATATACTCCATCTGTCCCAAAATATGAGTCTCATTGTACAAAAATATCTTGGATTAAGGCAAATGCTTTAACGTACATAAGTGCATTGTAAATGATGAATGTAAAATATTAAAATAATTCATTAACCAATGAGAGAAGAGTTTACAAATGAAAAGTACATAAGTGCATTGGAAATGATGAATGTAAAATATTAAAATAATATGAGTAAGGGTATAATTGAAAGAAGTTTATGGACAAAAATAGAAATGAGACTAACATTTCGGGACGCCCAAAAATGAAAATGGGACTCATATTTTGGGACGGAGGGAGTATAATTTACTAAAGCCTTCATGTGTACCTTTGAAAAAAGTTATTGATCTGGCTTTTTACTTTTTACTTTATTAATCTAATGATAAAGTCAATTACTGCAAAATCATATCATCCACTCCAAACCTCTGTCCACATGAGAGGTTTGTAAGGTCTGTTTTAGTAAACACATAACAGTAAAAGTCGTTGCAAATATATTAATCTGTCACAATAAGATCATTAACTATTAAAAAAATTATTTTGAAAAGAATTAAGATTGTCAACAAGAACACTGAAACTTATAACGGGATCAAGAGAGTCATCTTCCTTGCACATTAACTATGGAACACCAATATCTAATCCAACAACAATGTTAGCAGCCCATCTCATGTGATCACAACCTTCTTGTCCAAACATCTTTCTTTGCATTTTATATTTATATTCGATCTGAAAACACAAACTGATAGCACATAATTCAGTTTTTGAAATCAAAAACTCAAATTAATTTGACTAATCTTAATTACAAGAGGTCATGAAAAAAAAGAGTCAATGAAAACATACAACATTGAGTGATGTTAAGGCATTGAATTTCATGTGTACAAGAGTGATTGCCATGGGATTTCTTTTTATTATTGCCTTCAAAATGCTCAAAAATTCGATCTAGTTTTGGGCGCATTCTAGTTGCGCCCAAAACTGAACCAGATTTTAAAAAAAAGGTTTGGGTGCCAGTTAAAATTTTCCGAGTGCGGGATTTTTCCCCACAATCATACGGTCAAGTATGTGCGCGAGGGGGAGAAAAGGCAAGTAGACATCATTCACTGTCATCTATGTAAGAAGAAAATTACCACAGTCAAAATTGAGGTTGATCGGTGAATTTGAAAGGGAGAGTGGGGATCGAGGAATTGGGGGTTATCGGTAGTGGCGGATCTAGAAAATTTCTACCGTGGGGGCTCGTATTAGAATTAAGATTATAAATTATGTTCTCTTTTTCTTGAGTATTATCAATTTGATTTAAACATATTCAATATAATATTAACCCACATTTAAATTTTAAATTTATTTAATTTATTTGTGGTAAAATCAATAATAAATATTCTTCTACTTTTTATTCTTGTATCAAATAAATATCTTGTACATAGAAATATCATATAAAAGTTATTCTTTTTCTCTAATATTACCGATATTTAGTGGGTTTGATAGATATTAAAAATATAAAAACTCTTTATGTAAAAATTACATTTAGTTTCCTTAGATTTTTAATAATCATGTTTCTCTGTTTAACACACCTCTTACTTTTCTTACCAAAATTCAAGAATAAAATAGAAAAAATCTCTATATAACTACTAAAGCAAATTACATTTCTTCAATTCTAGCTATGTCACGTGACATACTCTTCATTCAAGCCATCCACCTGTCGTCATTTCATTGGTCACGATTTTTTATACTTTATTGTAATTTTCTCAAATAAATTTAATTAAATTTGGAAAATCGTGTGCAAAAATATTACAAAAAGATTGCTTAAGATCTTTCAGATTACAAAAAGATTTTTATGTGTTAATTTTCTAGATTTTGACCTCCCAATATCCTATTATTTTATTTTACAAATATATATTTTATTTTTATGATATGACGTATCACAAAAAGATTGATTTCTTAATAAATAAGAGAAATAATTATATTTTTGTGTTATTGTAGTGTTTTCAATTATATATTTTTATATATGTTGAAATCAATTTATTTAAATTTGTTAAAAATTGACCCATGATAATTTGATCAAATAAGATTTTTGGTATTAAAAATTCATGAATATTCGTTGTTTATTATATTTAAAATGTAAAAACTTAATTATATATCAATATCATTTTAAGATATAAACTTATTTTCATATAAAATTTTATATTACATAATACTCCTTACTACTAATTCACTATATCGAGTTATATAAACTCGCGCATGGCGCGAGACCTAGTCTAGTTTGTGTATAAAATTAAAAGGCTAAAATGACTTACGTTATATTACATGAAAAATAAAATCAAACCAACTTCATGTAATTCTATTAATTACTTAATAATTAATTACCGTTGTGTAAATTGAATTTTTAAAAAATATATTAAAAAGCTAACTACTTATATGATACTAAACCAGAGGAGTATAATCAGTATATCACATTTTTACTTAAAATTTAAAACAATTGAATCTCTAGTTTGGAAAATTTTAACCATTGTCCAGTTTTACCACGGATCTAATGAAAGAAAAAAAAAAGAGGGTGTTTAATTTTTTAGCAAAACGCTTCGTTTTGATCTTTTGGACATTTTTTTAAATTAGAAAAAATGGTTGATGTGAATTTATTTAGTGAAATCATAAATTTATCAATGGAGGGAGCAACATTTATGAGGTACCAATTTCATTTAATTTTGACATTGAATAGTCAATCTTTATTATATAGATAAGATTCGATCACCAATTGGAAAGGATGGAGATCGAAGAAATGTTCATTCCCTTCCTGATTGAACTCATAATTTTGTATTAAATAATCCTTATAAGATCCTTTCAAAAAAAAATATCCCTATTAGACTAAAACGAAACTCGAAACGGTATTTACATAAAAACTTGAATATTGGATTTCATAAATTAATTAACAACATTGGTTTCAGTACTAAACAATGACATTTCTCAATCTGACAATTGCGAATAAGACAAACTTCAATAAGTAACTCTTTGGCCAATTCTAAAGATTTCCATTATATTACTCACAGTATACGGAGTATTATTTATTTTATCCCAAAATATATTTCTGCCGGCCATTTTCAAAATCTCTGCTCCCTCTGAAGAATTAAAGGCAGTTGAGCGATATTATTTCTTCTTTTTTTAAGGTAATTAGGTAGAGGTTATGTCATCAAAGTTATGTATACTGTGAGTTTATTATGATAAATATTGTAATTATATATCAATATAATGATTAATGAAACTTGAAAAGACAAAATATAGAATATATATATGAGGATAAAATCTTAGATGACGAGTTATAATATGCAGACAATCGTTATTGTACATGCATGTGCATCATCAAATAGTGTTTCGATGAAGATTAAATATTAGATGACGACTGATAATGATGCAAACAATCGTTATTATACATGCATTGATGATGTGCATCATCAAATACTGTTTCGATGAAGATGAAATATTAGATGACGACTGATAATGATGCAAACAATTGTTATTATACATGCATTGATGATGTGTATCAACAAATATTGTGTGCATTAATAATAACGTTTTAATATATCCCAAAACATTTATGCATCTTCTACGGTCCTCACTTAATATCGTTATCATCAGATTCACGATCGCCGATATACCAATATAACCTTCATAATCGTCATAAATATATTTTGAAAACATAATATAACATTTTGTATTTTTATATCAGTAGTATAAAAATAGTTATATAACTTATATTCCTGAATTTTTAGCAAAATGTTTCTAACAATATCGTAGCCAAGATGTGACTTATACAACAAATAATGCAATTGTGCTTTCAAAAATAAAATACTCCTTCTTGGCTTATGAACAACAAAACTAACCAACAAGAAAAGCTAGAGAATCTGATTATTTTATAGCAAGAGAATATGCTTCTTTGGTTCTTCTATGCCCGCACGATCGTTGGATTTTATAAGGGAAATAGTAAAATTAGTTGTTTCTTATTTCGAAAGCTCTTGGTCATTTTATTAAGGAAAAATAGTGGAAAATCACCGCTTATTAGAGTTGGCTCCCGGTCCGGTCCGGTCCGGTCCGGTTCAATTCGGTTCCGGTTCCGGTCCGGTTCCGGTTCATACCGGTTCGGACCGGTTTTTTTTTTTTAAAAAAAAATTTTAAAAAATAAATAAAAAAATATAAAAATAATTTTTAAACTTAAAAAAAATAATTATAAAAAAACGCTATTAAAAAAGAATGTTTTTTCACTGTTTTTAAGTTTAAAAATTATGTTTAAAAAACTTAAAAAAAATGATTATAAAAAAACGCTATTAAAAAAGAATGTTTTGTCATTGTTTTTAAGTTTAAAAATTATGTTTAAAAAAATGATTATAAAAAAACGCTATTAAAAAAGAATGTTTTGTCATTGTTTTTAAGTTTAAAAATTATGTTTAAAAAACTTAAAAAAAATGATTATAAAAAAACGCTATTAAAAAAGAATGTTTTGTCATTGTTTTTAAGTTTAAAAATTATGTTTAAAAAACTTAAAAAAAATGATTATAAAAAAACGCTATTAAAAAAGAATGTTTTGTCATTGTTTTTAAGTTTAAAAATTATGTTTAAAAAACTTAAAAAAAATGATTATAAAAAAATTAAATATGAAGGAACAAAAAAATTAAAAAAAATTGGGCTTGCACTTAACAGTGACTTACTTGTTAAGTTGCCTACGTATCCTCTCGGGTTAGAGGAATCAAAGCCCACGTAGTTCTTTACCTTTTTTCAAAACCCGTTACCTAAGTCGAATCTTCGGCGGATGAATCGGTGCGTATCGTAGTAGAATCTCCAATCCACTCGTCTTCTGATGACTCGTTAATGTTACGTTGTTGCCTCATTGCGGCTCTCTTCCAATCGCAAACACAACATTGCGCCTCCAATGACTCCGGTGCCAAATTTGATCTCTTCCTCGTTAAAGTGTTGCCTCCTGCACTAAAAGTTTGTTCCACCGCCACGGTTGAAGCGGGGACGGCAAGAACTTGAGCCGCAATCTTCGCAAGCGTTGGAAACATGCTCCTATGATCCTCCCACCACTTCAAAACATCTAAAGCTTCACAACTAACAAACTCAAAGTTGGTGTTAAGATAGTTATCAATTTCCGCATTCGTGTTTGTAACTCTTGGTCTTTTACTAAAATACTTAGCTCCAAAGGCCCCCAAGCTACTAGAGCTCGAAGAAGCCGGAGGTAATTGTGAAGGAGTCGGAGAATCCGAAAAATGAGTAAATAAAGTTTCAATGTATGTTCTAGTTCTAGAAACCATACCTAAAATATCCTCTAGTTCACCGTCGGCTAAAATATATCCATAATAGTCATCTAAAAGAGCGTGTAAAACTCCTAATTTAAGTCTAGGATCTAAAACACAAGCAACAAGAAAACAATCGGGAATATATCTATAGTATTGCAACCACTTACTCCTCATGCTTGCAACGAATTCCTCAATGCCGGGAATTTTAGCTCCCTCACTTAAACCAGCCATAACATTACAAGCTTCCAAGACAAAAACATTACTACTTGGTATATAAACATGACTAAATCTCTTTGTTGCATCACTAAAACATTTTAAAAACGTTGCAATACTTTGACATATTTCCCAACCTGATTCGCTAAAATAGAAAGTAGAGCCAGAAAGGTTTTGAGAAACAAAAGACGTTAAAACTTGTCTATATTCTATACATTCACATAGTAATATGTAAGTAGAGTTCCATCGGGTACCCACATCTTTTGAAAAACGTTTTGGGTGCACCCCGTTAGTTTTACAAAAGGTCATCCAATCTCTTGTAACTTTAGGATGCCCCCAAATATACTTAATAACGTTCTTAATTGGATCAAAATGATAACTCATAGCACGTAAACCATCTTGAACACATAAGTTTAAAATATGACAAGCACATCGAATATGAAAAAATCTCCCACCAAATAAAGGTTGACACATTTCTTGTAAATCTCTAATAGATGCGGTGTTAGCAGATGCATTGTCGAATCCAATTGAAAAAACTCTATTAAGTAGTCTATATTCTTCTAAAATTGTACGAATCATCATAGCAATATTTTGTGCGGTATGTGAATCATCAAAGACTCTAAATGCCAATAAACGTTTTTGCATTGTAAAATGATGATCTACAAAATGACATGTAACACCCATGTAAGAATGGGTTTGAGTATTATCACTCCATATATCACTACAAATAGAAACATTCATATCATTTTGCGAAAAATAAGAAACTAATTCGTGCTTGTGTCTTTTATAAGCCTTAATTACGTTTTTCTTAATCACTTTCCTAGATACGGATTTAAAAGCGGGTTGTGTATTCTCTTTAATATACTCATTAAATCCTACATTTTCACTAAATCGAAATGCTAAATGATCAACACAAATAGCTTCGGCTAATGCTATACTATTAGCTTCATGATCAAAACGAAATAAAGGGTTACCGCTAGTAGAAGATGCAAATCCGCCGGAAATTTGCGTTTGTCCCCCTAGCATTCCCATCTCGGCGACGTGTCTGTGCTCCATGTGTCGTTGAAGGGTTCCATATCCTCCACTTTTCTTCCATTGGAATGTCGCCTCGCAAAAGTTACAAGAAACAATAATTAGTCCGGGATCATAATCCTTGGCCTCGAGTTCCTCGATACCGGGTTCTAATTTAGTAAACCACTTTGTAAAAACAGGAGATGTTAGTTTCCGGGATTGGTTCCCGGAGGAGGACCCGGTCCCGGTCCTCCCCCCCCTACCCCTAGCCGGCCTCGAACCGCTAGCTTGCCCTTGAGGCCTAGCGGTCCTACCCCTAGCGGAGGACCTAACTTGGGAGGTGGGAGTGGGAGTGGGAGAAGTGACATTATCACTCTCTTGGGTGTCAAAATGATCCGCCATAATATGATTAAGAACAATTAAATAATATGATTAAAAACAATTAAAAACAATTAAAACAATAAAACAATAAAACAATAAAACTTAGAACAATATAATAATGTGATTAAAAATGTAAAAGCAATAAAATATTGAAAGACAAAAGCTAATTAAAAGGAAGATTAAGAAAGGAAGAGATTAAGAGAGATTGTTGATGGAATTTGAGAGATTATGAGATTGAGATTTGAGAAAGAGAAGAGAGATTGTTGTTGTTGGATGTGTGATTTGAAGATTGTATGGTATGGTATTTATAGGGGTTTGATATGAATTTTTTAATATTTAAAAATGTATTTTTTTATTTTTTTTTAATTTCCTAACGGCTAGGAGCCGTTAGGACCGCCGGTTAACCGGCAACGGCTAGTTTACTAGCCGTTGTAACCGGCGGTTAACCGGTTTTGTATTTTTTTTTTTAAATTTTTTTAACCGCCGGTTAACCGCCGGTTTATTTTAATATTTTTTTAAAAAACCCGCCGGTTAACCGGCGGTTAAAAAAAAATTAAAAAAATAAATAAATAACCGGCGGTTAACCGCCGGTTCGAAAAACGCAATTTCCCGAACCGGAACCGGACCGGGTCAAAACCGGTTCCTACCGGTTCCGGTCCGGTCCCGGTTTTGACCCGGTTTGAACCGCCGGTCCGGTCCCGGTCGAGCCATCTCTACCGCTTATATGAATCATTTTGCGCCAAACAATCTCTTATATGCCTTATTATTCTTACTCATCCCTTATCTCTGTTTCGTAGCAGCGAGCCACAAATCACCTTCCTCTATTTGTAATTCCATCAAAATGAGTGAAAGACGATTTTGACAAATTACTTCAACTTTCTATCAAATTTGAGCCATTTATGTATTTTTTTATAAAGCGGTTTTTTTAAGTAGTAGAAAAGTGATCAAAATCCCTAATTACAGAAACTGTCCTTACAAAATTTACATAAATTGCAAATTGAAGTAATTTTTCAAATACTGTAGGGGTATAATCGCTTTTTACTCATTTTGACGAAATTCCTAATGGAGGAAGGCGAGGTATGGCTCGATCCTAACAAAATGCAGATAAGTGATGGTTAAAAATAATATCGTATATAAGGGGTGGTTTCCCGTAATTTTCCTTTTATTAATCATGTTATTATCACTGCCTGAATTAATCACGGTTAACTATTCTAATTCATTTATTTACTAATGTTTTAACTTTATTATTATGATTGTACTATTCTCTACAATTTAAAATTTATTTAAACATAAAAATGGAATTGCCTATAGAGTATGGGTTATGGTGTTTAATCCTTTTTAGTTATTAATGTTGGATAAATATCAGATACAAATATTCTTAACGTATGAACGTATAAATACATGCCACATTTCTTCACATTATAATGCATGTGCATAAATATTAATGTATTTCTCCAAACAATATAGTACATGTACTGATGTACACATTATGTGCATCTATTTGTGCTTGTATGTGTACATGAATACCTTAATATATTATCATTATCATTTGAATCTTTCCATTAATATTTAGATATATAGAAAATAGAAAATAGAAATACCCCATCTTTTTGTTCTGGTGCCAATGGGAAAATATCCTTTTTAATGAAACACGAACATTGTCTCTATAAAATATTACATGATCGAATTTGTCTAAAAGGGCCAGCAAAATAATTGAGATGTGGGAGTTGGTACGTGTAAGTAACTCGAATCTTATTAGCTTCTATTTGTAGTGCATAATTTTGTGGAATGTAGGTAGAGGTTATGATCTAATCGATAAAAAGAAGGAATTTGTATATTTATCGTTGGGGATTTTTAAGAATAAATCGTCTCATTTCCCTCGGATTTCTTATTAATGATATTCAGTCTATTAGAATAGAATTTAAAAATAGAGGGTGAGTCAGGGCCTAAGATCAGGCCGAAAGGCAAAATCAATGGACAACAATCTTCGATGCTTAGGTTTTTTACTCACGTCTTTCTTTAGGAGGTAGATAACCATTATGCGGCAAAACTTTTTTTCCCGTATGTTATGTCGTTACACTTTAAAAACATAATTTCTTGTAGTTAGTTTATAAAATTATTTTGAAATTGGGTAGCAAGTATCTCGCTCTTTTGTCTTTATAGACTTATCACTTACTCCCTCTGTCCCGAATTGATAGTCTCATTTGGGACTTTACATAATATTTAATGCAGTGCAAAAGTACAATAGAGGAAAGAGAAAAGGAGAGAGAAAAAATTATTTTTTTTATTTCCAACCAATCAGATGCTAGTATACAATTTTTATTAACCAATCAGAATCAAGAATTTCACTCACACGGATCACCATATTTACATACCCAAAATACCCCTATCAGCTATACCCACTTTTCCTTTACTTCCCTATTCAATTCTTGTACATTCTTCTTCTTCTTATTCCTTTGACAGCAACAAATACACAGTTAAAAACAGAGCATTTACTCCTTCTTCACTTTCACTTCTCTTCCACTTCACTTCATTCTCTTATTTTCACCAAACTCTGTGGAGCATCATTGTCGGGGTGGATGTCTTCAGCATTTGATTTAAATTATGCCCCACTTCTGGATGATGACGACAGCTATGAAGAGGACATGGATGAAGAATGGTCCCAAGAAGAAGGGCCAGTTGGGGACATGGATAACTATGACTTTGATCTTAACTTCTTACCTGAAGCCAATCATCCAGAAGCAGAAGCAGAAGCAGGGCATGAAGAGGCAGCAGAGCATCATCAGACACCCATTACCCGGCTCAGCAGTTTGGATAAGATGCAGATTCTAACCTTTCTTCTCCAACGAACTACAGGGGACAAGCTACCACATGGTGCCATAAATGAAGCTGCAACACATTTTAACAGAGCACGTAAGACTATAAGCAGAATATGGCATATAGCAAAGCAGCAGGCAGAGAAAATGGAAAATTACAGATTCACTACAAATTTTCACCTCAGTGGAAGGAAGAGAGTTCAGATAGACCAAGCAGCAATATCAGCAATCAACATGGGGGACATAACATGTGTTAGGGACTTGGCAGCTTCACTGAACATATCAAAATCAGCATGTCATAGGCTAATCAAAAAAGGAGAAATCAAGCCACATAGCAATGCCATTCATCCAGGTTTGTCAAATGTACATAAATTGAATAGGCTGAAATGGTGTTTGAGGCTGCTAAAAGGGGACACAGCAGAATCAAAAACAAAGTACTACCCTATGTATGATTTTGTACACATAGATGAGAAATGGTTCTTTCAAACAAGGAAATCACAGAAAGTGTATCTAGGTAGGAATGAAAAAGGCCAATACAGATCATGCAGTTCAACCAAATTTATTCCAAAGGTTATGTTTACAGCTGCTGTTGCCAGACCAAGATACAACTCAGAGGGGATATGCACTTTTGATGGGAAAATAGGTATATTTCCATTCTCATTTGAAGAACCAGCAAAAAGGAATTCTAAAAACAGAGATAAGGGGACAATGGTCACCAAGTTGGTGGAAAGGGTCAACAAAGATGCAACAAGAAACATGTTGATTAATCAAATTGTTCCAGCAATCAAAGAGAAGTGGCCAACTGAGGGAAGACATGCAACAATATTCATTCAACAAGACAATGCAAGGCCACACATAACTCAGCAAGATCCACAGTGGCAAGAAGTGTATCAACAAGAAGGATTCACATTCATATTGATACAACAACCAGCAAATAGTCCAGATCTTAATATTCTAGACCTTGGATTTTTCAGGAGCATCCAATCATTAATGCACAAAAAAATGCCAAAGACCATTACAGAAATGCTAGCTGCAGTACATCAGGCTTATTATGAGTTGGCACCACTAACACTGTCAGATGTGTGGCATACGTTACAATTTGTAATGAATGAAATTCTAAAATCAGAGGGTGGTAATGGGTATGACATGCCACATTTTAGTAAGCAAAAGATGAGAGCACTAGGCTTGCTACCAAGAGAAATAACTGCCCCAGACTGGGCTGTCAAACAAGCATGGGAGATAGTTCATGGTACAAGACCTCAGCAAGCAACAGAGGGGACAGCAAACACTCAAGCAAGAACAACAGATGAAGAAGCAACACAACCAACAACAGAGGGGACATCAAACACTCAGTAATATTAAGGCTTTCTATCAGTTTCTACATGTCACATTACTAGAGAGTAATGTGACATTAAGAAACTCTTTTGTATGCTAATCTTTTTTGGAAAATGGAAGAAAATATGAATGCTATGAATGAAGTTATGATTTCAAGGTCTCAGTTGTCCCCAAACATCATAGAATCAAACCCAATTTTAACAACTCATAATACCAGATAAGCCTAGCAATTCAGTTACAAGTAACTGGTGGCTTATAGCACATTTAAGTTGCAAAAATACTAGGATCATCATCTCAGAAATGAGGATTCATCATAAACCAGTTACCACAAAAAACTAATCTACACATACCAGATAGGCATCTACTTCATTGCAAATGAGAGTTCTTATGGCAAGTTAAGCTAGTGATCTTAGCCGAGCATATAAAAGCATCACAAAAATTCATCACTGATATTACTGCAATATCTCAGATAATACACACGGCTACACACTAACTTAAAATATCACACAAGTCACAATCAAATGCAAAAGAGTTCCTATGGCACATATAGACAGTTTTTTGTGATATGTTCAAACAGAGCACCCAAAAATCCATCATCCACATTCAGACAGCAGAGGATGAGATAAAAAACCATCATCCACAGTCAGACACCAGAGAATCAAACCCAATTATGCACAACCATGCTCAGTAGATCATCAAATGTTACTCTGTATTTTGTGGATTACCAACCATGCTAATGCTCAATGGATCACAGATAATACACAAACTGAATAGATTAACTATTCAATTCAGAGTACCTGTCAACAAGCCAACCAAAATCCACAAGACAATGCAACACAATAATCCACAAAATACAGTAAACATAAGTCAACCACAAAACATCCACAAAACAACAAAACATTGTCCAGTACTGTCCATCAGAGGTCCAAAACCACAAAGGCAAAAACAAAATATGTGCAAGACTGCATAAGATAACAGGAGCGACTTAGCTAGAGTGTATCCGATCGGGAAGGGCTGTCAGGGATGACAATAATCTCAGGGGACACCGGCGGAGGGGACACCTCATCAAAGCCCTCAACAACATCACCAGGAAGCATCTCAACAGCATCTCCATCGGGAATCACCTTCTCCGGCGTAGGGGCAACTGGGAGCTGCAGCTTCGGCGTATCCGGGATGACTATCACCTCGCGAGGACGAGAAATCGCCTCGTTCTCTGAAAGCTCAGGTGAGTAGTGAATCTCGACTGAGTGTTTGGGCTCCGGATCTGTCCACTCAGGAGTGGTGGGGATGCTCTGTCGCCGTTCGGGAGTGTAGAGGTGGTTCCCGTCGCATAAAGCCCCCTTTTCGCAAGGGAATGACAGAGAACGCCCACCACTCGAGGTGTTTGGGCTCTCCGACGTCGGATCTTCCTCCCTCATCCAGGTTGGGGAGCTCTCTGGTTCCATGTCCGAGAAGGAGTGGTGATTCCTCTCGAAAGAGGGAGGGGTTTCACTTTTGGTGAAGCTTTGGGAGGGACGAGTGTGAGTGGAGTCGATGGACATGGCGATTTTGAGGGAGGAAGATCCAACAGAGAGAGCGGCGGTGAAGAAGAGAAGAGAGTGTTTTAGGGTTTGTGAGTGGAGGCGGTGAACGAGAGAGAAGAGAAGAGGGGTTTTAAAAGAGGGAGTTTTAGGGGTTTTTTTTGGGCTGGGTAGTTTTTGGGCTGAGTAGATTAGGCTAAGTGGACTGGGTTAGCTTAGGTTAATAGGTTTAAGTGATTAATTTGGCCGGTAATTATAGAATAAAATTTTAATTAGATTAAGTTAAGTGTTTAATTAATGAAATCTGATGTTTAGTTAAGAAATGAGTTAAAAAATGGAAGAAATTTAATGGAGTTGAAGGTAGTTGGGTGATAAATGGAGAAGATTAGTTTGGAGAAGATGATGTAGATGGTTGATTTGATTGATAAACTGTTATTGGGGTTATAAATTGATATGATTAAATTGGAGTAAAATATTAAAAGTAAGGGTATTTTGGTAAGAAATTTATGGATATAAATGGAAACGAGACTATCAAAGGGGGACGCTCAAAATGGAAACGGGACTATCAATATGGAATTCAAGTTCAAGAGAGAATTACGTGGATCGTTTGAAGAAACATCCACCCGATTATGGGGTGAATAATTCGTGTTCCATTCAAATGATAGTTGGATAAATCGTGTTCCAGGCTTGTCATTCCGTAGTTTCTACGCTTAAATAAAACTCTTAGGGCTTCGGCCCTCGCTTCTACCAAAAAAAATGTGACGCTATTTTGACTCCCCATACATAAACGGGTGGGTTGTTATTGTTGTTGCCTTGGACAAATAATTCCGTAAGCTCCATTGTTAATCAAGTATTATGAAGTAGACTTTTGGCATTGTTTGTTAATTTCTTTTGAGCGGAGGTTTGCTAATTTCAGTATGATTAATGAGAAGAAAGGATCGTTAAATCATAAGATACGTATAACATAGGACAAAGATCATGTACGAATGATTTATTGTACGAGTGATTTATTGTACGAATACATGCAAATTCTTCAATATTTACATACACATTCATTCACATTCATATATACACGCATGTATTTTCATATATTGTCAAAGACATGCACAAATCTATGAATGTGCATGTATATATCACCGAATGTGCATGTCAATGTGAAGAATTGTTCACGTGAGTTTTTCATTCGTACATTCGCACGATAAAAATCATTCATACGTAAATCTTTTCCTATAACAAAATAGGAAAACGCGAAAAAGTCAATGATATGAACAAAAACAGCCTTCTGATCAATTTGAAAAAAAAAACTTCGAACCCTTCTCAACTTAACATTATCAATGAGAGAATTTTAGTTCGTTACACGAATAACAAAAATCTAAACGTACAAATATTATAATTTGTCATCTTCATTGACCCACAAGACCTAGATCTCGACGTCTTTCGTTGGGAGATAAAACAATGCCATAAAAAACACGATAAGAACCGCTAACAAGCAAATAACCGCCTTATACCCAAACGGATCATAGGCGAAAGTTCCGGTGCGAACAACTCTTAACGTAGGAAAAACGAACAGTTCACGCGCCGTTCATATATTTCACGTCAATGTTCATATTCTTGATAGTAATAAATCATAATTTGGGACATAAACGAGGAGGATCAACGATCTCCGAGACTTTCGACAAGAAGAAACCACTTCAATGTCCATATTTCAAAAACGTACATTCATCCCGATCAATATATATCGTTCTTTGTCGTTTGATATCTTTTTGACGTAGTTATTGTGTTATCGTTTGCTTATAAGGCAAGATAAGTATTGTATCTTTTTGCACAAAACAATTATTACTTAGACATATCCATCCAAAACATAAAAAAAAGAACTGAAAAACTATAACACGGCAAATAAGTGATTTCACGTCCAAATAAATAATTAACACCCTGAACATTAACGAGAAACCCTTCAAATCTGATCAATTAATGTTGCTTCATGCTCTAAGAGACATGATAACCAACACTAGCATGTGAAAGATCACAATCCAAACATTACCATTGTAACAAGTGTAAACTAAAACCGCAAGAATATAAAGTACCACTCCATAACAACTCCTCAAAACTTCTATAAATGAAACCGTGATGCATCCTAATAAGAACACATAATATGTAACGAAATAAAACAATATAGGATGAAATAAAACAATATAGGATGATGGTTCAAGTGAGAACTTAGGTCAAAGAACAAAAGGGAGAGAAACCCTAGAAACCCGAGAAGAACATTGAACACGTGGATAGGCGGCCTCACCGGATCTAGAAATTCCGCCACGTGGCGCTTCTCGGGATCCCATTGGATAAGGGCGACGAAAGCCATGGATGAGATGCTTGAAGAATTAAGATCGATGAGTTGTGATTTATCAAGGCGAAGATGTGCTATATAGAGCCCAAATATATGGCGTTACAAGGAGATGAATAGACAAAAGAGATCAAGTTACAAGGAGATGACATGGCCGGGCATTAGGGTGTTAAGAGTAGGTGACCGAACAGGGCCCCCAAAATTTCGGGGCCCCATATTTTAGTTTGAGAAAGTGTCGGGTGAGAAGAACTTTTAAAATACGAACGTGAGAATGATGCACATTAGTAGTAAATTGGTGAACATTTAGTATTAATTTGGTGCACATTCGTTGACAAAATTAAAACATCAAAAATTTGAAGAAAATTCATTTTTTAAAGAACATTTATTAAACTGAAAAAAATTCATATAAAAACAAAGTCTTTATTTGGCACACCCTAAAAGTTTATTTGGCACACCCTTACCTTCGTCACGAATGTATTAGAGACAATCTTCGTCACGAATGTATTTCACAAGAGATTCGTCACGGAGAAACGGAGGACTTCCGTCACGAAGGTTTCCAGGAGTTCCGTCACGAAGGTTTCATGGACTTCCGTGACGAATATTTTTTTTTTTAAAAAACAAAATTCAGAATGTTGTAGAGAATTTCAATACGAGTCCGTGCATATAAAATACGTCCAAAGCGGACATTGTTTGCCCTTCCAAAAGCCTTCAAAACAAAGTAGTCGCATGAGTTAACTTCGTAAAAGCAAAAACATATATAAATTTAGTATTTGTATAATATAATTATTAATTATAGTTAAAAATCATGCAATTAAATTTATATACTATAATTATATATTATCATTTAATATCACTAGTTTATTACTTATAAAGTATAATTATGCATTATGTTTAAATATTACGAACTTAACGAAAACGACTGTTTTGTTTTTAGGGCTTTTGGAAGGGCAAACGATGTCCGTTTTGGACGTATTTTATATGCACGGACTCGTATTGAAATTCTATACAACATTCTGAATTTTTTTTTTTAAAAAAAATAGATTCGTCACGGAAGTCCTTGAAACCTTCGTGACGGAACTCCTGGGAACCTTCGTGACGGAAGTCCTCCGTTTCTCCGTGACGAATCTCTTGTGAAATACATTCGTGACGAAGGTAAAGGTGTGCTAAATAAAATTTTAGGGCTTGCCAAATAGTAAGCCCCTATAAAAATTGTATATGTGCATCACTTTTTCAAAGGATGTGCATTTGATGCACATTTAAATATATTTTGATGCACATTAACCCTTCGCATATTCTCATTTTACAAATTGTTCTCATCGGAACCGCACCCTTTTAGTTTTAGGTCTATTATATATTTTTTATTTATATCTCCAAAATTAATAGGTTTATTTTCTACCTCTTTTTGTCCAAATTCGATCCTTTTTTTCTAGAAATTGGTCTCAATTCTTTCAATTATTGTTGATTCTTAATTCAAACGTATGTATTTAATATCATAAAAGCATAGTTTACAATGAATAATTTGTCAATTTTTTTTTTATAAATTTGGGTTTTTTATATGTTCTTTCGTCAACGTTCAAAGACACGGATTTTGGCATATGGGTTGCTGGTTCTCAATTTTTTTGGTTATTCTTACTTTTTCGAATTCCTTTCAATCGTTTTAATTTCCATGTGAAGTACTAACTTCCTTCTCTAATATTATTGATATTAAATTCGATTATTAGAATGATAAGCAATTAAGCATACTTAATAGGTAATGAAATACTACTTTTTTTTTTAAAATTTGTATATTTTAAGAGTTGTAGCAGGACCTCCAAAATGCTAGGAACGGCCCTGGGAGATGAATAGACAAAAGAGGCGAAGAGATAGAAATAACGAACCCACTTTATCTAAGAGGGCGGGTAACAAAAAACTTTAAATGCTACGAATGTTTGATGAACGAAGTCACTTATCTAAGAGAGCATGTACCAACGACTTTAGGCCTCATTTGGTATCCACGGATATGAATATGGATATGAGTATCGGATATCAGCTATTGGAACGAGTTTGATATCTGAAATCTGCGTTTGGTACGATAGATATTAAAAGGAGAAAAATAAAATTTAAGGAGGGGAGGAAGGGAAAAAGAAAGAGTGATATCTCCAATGTAAGCATATTAAACTCTACTAAAAGAGAGATCAAAATATAACGATTCCAATGTCAGTCAATTGTATTTCAATACGTTCAAACATCTCATGAACAAGAAACCCTGGTTTGGTAGCCTCCAGATATAGTCATTAAATCATTAATGACAAACTGGGTCAACAAATCTTGTGTTTTTACTACCGTTTTTATCGTTATCATTCAAGCGTTTTAGAGATCAATCATCGTCACAAATAATCATTGTGGTGCGGATTTTTCCTACCACATTTGTCCTCACTCAAATCAGAAAAAAAAAGAGTTCTTATTAACATGAGTAACTATCTAATTAATATAAAAAATTACAAATACGGAGTATTATAGAAATACTGTCGTCAAACTTGCTTTTTTCATAGATGAAAGTTAAGACTATTTCATCATTTATCCAATAAATAATTAGTGCCCCTCTCAATACTCTAAAAAAACTTGCGCAGACTTTGTATGACAGACAGAACAACATTCGAATGACATGTATTCGAAGGTTTGAATGATAAACATCTATATCTATCTATCTATCTATATATATATAAAATGTAGTCGTTCTTGGCCGAAAGTAAATGAAAACGGTACCGGGGCCCGTTTCATTTACTTTCCTTTTTCCTTTTTTGGTCCTCTTTTCATTGTTGTTGATTTTCATTACAATTACAATTACAATTACAATTACAATTTATTACCGTCATTATTGCTGCCTCATGTTTCTACTACTTCTTCCTCATCGCCTCTTCCAAGAATTTGAACCGAACTCATCAATCCAACGGCCAATAACGCTTGATCAGTTAGCGAGCTATAGCCAGATAGATCCAATTCAATCATATTACAGGAGAATCTCACAAAAGCATAAACCCCTAAATCACCAACTCTTTTTCGATCACGAAGCAAGAGAACTGAGATATTCTTACACCATTTATATAAAAGTTGGTTGGTATTAGCCGAAAGTAATGTCAATCGATACCGGACTTGATTAGTGTAGTTGTTCCAATTTGCACTCTCCCCCACCGCATCCAATACACGGTTCAAGTGATTACTGTAGTTGTTCGATTACTGTAGTTGTTTCCACTTGGAGATCTTCTTTGGGATGATGAGAGGAGGAGGGTACATCTCCACTGGACTATCTTATTCTCTCATGTCATTGCAGAATGGGCTCAATGGCTTGGTTTTGCTGTGTGATTTCAGTTTTATTGCTTTGATCATCTTATAATACGTAGTCCGCAAGGTTTACTATGACATTGATTTTCTGTATTTCCTATTTGGTCTATTCCATTATTGATTGCTCCTTAAATTCCTATTTGGTCAGTTTTCTTCACATTCCAATCCTATAAATTCTTTGTCGTCCAACTTCCATTTTCCATATAGCTTAATCATTCTGATTGTGTCTTCAACTTCCAGTTCATTGTTTGTTCCTATTTTCTTAGGATGGTTTCTAATGTAGGACCTGTAATCCGCGTTTATAACAATCTGTAAAGAAATTATTAAAGAACAGAATTAAGGAAAGAATTATACCGAAGTGTTCTTGACGAATCTGGTGCGTAGAGTCGAGAAAGAATCTCTTTCCTTAATTCTGTAACGCCCCGTATATGTGACGGTTACCGGCGTTGAGAATCCCAGGATACAACTACGAATTCTTCTGGTTTGCACAATCAAAAGCAGAAGCCAAACGAACCAGTTTCTGTGTCGTACTCTCAGAGAAGGAGAAGAAGAGAAGAGATGGGAGACTGTGTAATTTCGGATGTTCAGAATGAGAGGCAGAACTCTCCTTAAAAAGAGTTTCTGATCTGTTAGTGGAGGAGGAGATCTCGGAACCGACGACACCAACGAGGTGGAGTCAGTTGTGGAGCAGATCGTGGAGGTTGTTGCTGACTCAGTTGGGCGTCCCCAACGAGGCAGCCCAATCTGGAAGCCCAACTTCCAGATCCAACCCACTTCAAAAAGAAGCTAAGCTGCTGCTGCTTGGGCCTACGGCCCATTCCACAAGACCACAAGACCACGAGCCACGAGCCACGAGCCACGAGCCACGAGCCACGAGCCACGAGCCACGAGCCACGAGCCACGAGCCACGGACCACGAGCCACGAGCCACGGACCACGGACCACGGACCACGGACCACGGACCACGGACCAGGACCGGACGGACGGACGGACGGACCGTGCGAGGGCCCCCCGTGTCCTCTCTCCATACCTCTCCCAAGGGCTTACCAAGGGTATGGGGTTTGGGGTATATAAACCCTTCATATTCCCACCCCAATTTCCGATGTGGGACAAAACCCTTAGTCAAAAATCAGCTCCAAAATTGTTCTTTGAACTTAGTCAAGCAACCAACTTTGAGCCTTCATTTCTCATTCAAACGGAACCCGATTTTGACGTGTGAGTACACTACGGCGTAGTGCTCGCGGAGACGAAGCCAACGCTCCCATAATCCGGCACAACCGGTGACCGCAGCCCACCAGAAAAGTGCCCGGAAGTCCAGTCAAAAATCAGTTCCAACAATCCCCCACATGAATAGAAATGATTCTATTACACGTGCTTAGACAAGACAGACAGAAATTTTGAGAGTACGGGCGAAGAATCACTGCATCTGAGTTGGTGGCGTTTTTCAGCCTTGAACCACCCATTGTGAGTAGCTATCGGATTTACTCGACCAGGTAGTGAACATGATGTCTTGAACCACCCGGACTTTGACGTAAACCTAGACAATAACTATCACACAGTTTCATCTTCTCACAGAACTAGGTTCTTGATTGTGTTCATTTTGGCCGTGAACATCCCTGGTTATTCATGAGTGAACTTGGAGAAAGTAGCCTCTCTTTTTTCTCCTAGAAACGGCCCCATTTCACACTCATAAGGTGATTGACCATAAATGGTATTACCAATACCCTACTTTGTTCTTTCAAAGTTTATGGAATCATTAAAAGCAAATGCTTAACCTCTACTTTGCCATCGCACTTTTATCATCCTAGGAACTGGGGAAGAAGATATAATATCTCCAAGTGCGCTTCTAGATTCGACTTGAATTTGTTTTCCCCTTGAACCTATTTCTTGGGATCTCCAATCACTTAGGTAGGGTTGCCATCAAGCATCCTCTTTAGTCATAGGCTTTAAACCCATTCCTCTAGATGACTTTACAACTTGCTCTCTTGACAATCCCTTAGTGAACGGATCTGCTAGGTTGTCAGCTGACTTGATATAATCGATTGAGATTACACCAGTTGAGAGCAATTGTCTTATGGTTTTATGTCGTCGTCTTATGTGGCGAGACTTACCATTATATATTGTGTTCATTGCCCGAGAGATAGCCGATTGACTATCACAGTGTACACCTAAAGCTGGCACTGGTTTTTCCCACAAAGGAATATCCTCCATAAAGTTTCGAAGCCATTCTGCTTCTTCAGCTGCTTTGTCTAAAGCAATGAACTCAGATTCCATTGTGGATCTGGCCAATAACGTTTGTTTCGAGGATTTCCATGATACAGCTGCACCACCCAGCGTGAATACATACCCACTGGTGGATTTTGAGTTCTTTGAATCCGATATCCAGTTAGCATCGCTATAGCCTTCCAGAGTGGCTGGGTATCTTCCATAGTGCAGCCCGTAACTCCGAGTATGTCGCAAGTAGTTTAATACTCGAGTTATTGCTTTCCAGTGATTGTGTCCTGGATTACTGGTATATCTACTCAGTACGTTGACAGCATGTGCTAAGTCTGGTCTTGTACAATTTGTCAAGTACATAAGACTTCCTATCACACGAGCATACTCTAGCTGTGATATGCCATTACCCGAGTTTTTCTTCAGTTTGAGATGCGGGTCCACCAGACTTTTTGCAATCCCATTTGAATGGTTCTTGAATCGTTCAAGTACCGCCTCGGCGTAATGTTGTTGAGACAAGACTATTCCTTCTGAATGTCTAAATATTTTGATCCCTAAGATCACATCCGCTAGTCCCAAGTCTTTCATGTCAAACTTTCCATTAAGCATGTTCTTGGTTTGTTTGATCATGTCATTGTTGCTGCCTATGATGAGTATGTCATCCACATATAGGCACAACAGAATGTATCCTTTTGCAGTTTCCTTGACATAGATACACTTGTCACATTCATTTATTTTGAAACCATTTGACATCATTACTTGGTCAAATTTTTCGTGCCACTGCTTAGGAGCTTGCTTAAGTCCATATAAGGATTTCACAAGTCTACACACTTTGTGTTCCTGTCCAGGGACAACATAACCCTCAGGTTGTTTCATATAAATTTCCTCTTCTAGTTCTCCATTTAGAAAAGCTGTTTTTACATCCATTTGATGTATTTCTAGATTGCGTATAGCTGCAATGGCTATTAGCATTCTTATTGAAGTTATTCTCGTTACTGGAGAGTAGGTGTCAAAGAAATCCAAGCCTTCTTTTTGCCTAAATCCTTGCACCACAAGCCTAGCCTTGTACTTATCGATTGAGCCATCGGTTTTTAGTTTTCTTTTGAAAATCCATTTGCTCCCAAGAGCTTTCGAACCGGATGGCAACTCAGCTAACTCCCATGTATGATTTTGCATAATGGAGTCGATTTCACTTTTTACTGCTTCCTTCCAAGCAGGTGCATCTGGTGTTGACATGGCTTCTTTGAATGTTCTAGGTTCATTTTCCAAAAGATAAGTCATTTCGAAATCAGGACCAAATGATTTTTCCTTTCTAGCTCTTTTGCTACGTCTAGGTTCATCATTGTCCTTTTCTGTTGGTTGAACAGAAGTGCTTGCTTCGCCTTCTTCACGAGTCTGTTTCGGATACTCTTTATCCTTACACGGGAACGTGTTTTCGAAGAAGGATGCATTTCTTGATTCCATTATTGTATTTGCACGTATGTCTGGTATATCAGACTTGTATACCAAGAAACGATACGCACTACTATTGTGTGCATACCCGATGAAGATACAATCAATGGTTTTTGGTCCTATTGAGACCTTCTTAGGGGGTGGTACCGCCACTTTTGCTAGGCACCCCCACACTTTGAGGTATTTGTATGAAGGTACATTACCTTTCCACAACTCATAAGGCGTCTTTCCAGTCACCTTATGCGGTATTTTGTTGAGAATGTAGTTGGAGGTGAGCAGCGCTTCCCCCCACATGTTCTGGGATAACCCAGATTCTTGCAGCATTGCATTCATCATTTCTTTGAGAGTTCGGTTCTTTCGTTCCGCAACCCCGTTAGATTCAGGTGAGTAAGGCGCAGTAGTTTGATGAACGATTCCATGTTCTCTACAGAATGCATTAAATGGTTCACTATACTCGCCTCCTCTATCACTTCGGATCATTTTAATCTTTTTACTAAGTTGGTTCTCAACTTCCAACTTGTATTCTTTAAACTTTTCCAAAGTTTCATCTTTGCTATGTAACAGATATACATAACAATATCGTGTGCAATCGTCTATGAAGGTTACAAAGTACTTCTTACCGCCTCTAGTTTGCACGAACTTTAAATCACATAAATCAGTGTGAATTAGTCCTAGAGGTTCGGTTGTTCTCTCTACATGGGGTGATGGCGTTTTTGTGAGTTTCGCTTGTACGCATACTTCACATTTGTCTTTACTTGTTTTGCATTTTGGAATCATGTTCATGCTTATTAGTCTACTTATAGATTTATAATTAACATGTCCCAATCTTTCATGCCAAATATTAAAAGACTCAACGACATAAGCAATAGGATTATTCTCATTCACTGAAACATCAGTTACAACCTTTTTGGGAAGGACTGTCATTACATTCATTTTGACCAGCCCATCCTTCACATAACCCTTCCCCACATAAATCCCATTCTTAGAAAGAACTAACTTATCAGACACAAACTTGATACAGAACCCATTCTTATTGAGAAGAGTCCCCGAGATCAGATTCTTTCGAATGTCTGGCACATGAAGCACATTGTTGAGAGTCAGCTCCTTTTCAGAAGTCATCTTGAGCACGATCTTCCCAATACCTTCAACCTTGGATGTCGCAGAGTTTCCCATGAAGAGCTTCTCATCTGTTCGGCTTTTCTGATAAGTGGTAAACAATCCCTTATCCGAGCAGATGTGTCTAGTGGCACCTGTATCGTACCACCACTCCTTTGGGTTGCTCCCAACCAAATTCACTTCAGTCACCGCACACAGATCGTCTGCTGTCAGCGAGTTTTCAGCTAAATTTGCTTGAGACTTCTTCCCTTTGTCTCTTCTGTTGTCGGGCTTGCTGCGACACTCGTCTGCCTTGTGACCAACCTTATCACACTTGTGGCATTTTCCACTGAACTTCTTTGCTCCTTGCTTCTTGAAGTTTGTGGTGTTTTGAGGTTGAAACTTCTTGTTCTTCCCCTTGTCTCGATGCTCAGCCAGGTTTGCCTTGTTAGAGAGCCCAACTTGATTTGCCCTCTTATTGTTTTCCTCGACCCGAAGCCTCACGATCAGGTCTTCAATCCTCATTGCCTTTTGTTTTAGCAACAAGTAAACCTTGAATTGCTCCCAGGATGGAGGAAGCTTCTCAATGATGGCACCTACCTGGAAAGCCTCACAGATGGTCATTCCTTCCGAGATTACTTCATGGACGATCAGTTGTAGTTCTTCAACCTGTTCCACGACTGACCTTGAATCTACCATCTTGTAGTTCAGAAACTTTGCTACTGCCGCTTTCTTTGAGCCAGCATCCTGTGTCTTGTACTTCTTTGTCAAAGTATCCCACAATTCCTTAGCGGTGTTATGGTTACAGTAGACCTTGTACAGCGAGTCAATCATGCGATGAGTAAGATACCCTCTGCATGCATAGTCCCCTTTCGCCCAATCAGATAGGGCATCAGTGTCATGTGGGGAGAACCTAGGTTTCCCCTCCTTCAAGAACCTGTCCAAACCCAGCATACTCAGAAAGAACTCCATCTTCTGAGACCATATTTTGAACCCTTTCCCGTCAAATTTTTCGGGTAGGATCCCAGCATGGATTGTGTTCGGCATAGTTGTCACATACGGTCTGTGGGGAACATACAGATGAGGCAACTGAACATCAGGCAGATCCATTGGATGACTCGTTTGACCTGGGTGACTTGTTTGACCCGGATAGCTCAATTGACCCGGATGACTCATTTGAACCGGATGGCTCATTTGACCCGGATGACTCATTTGAACCGGATGGCTCATTTGACCCGGATGAAGAGGTTGAGCCAGATGACTCGTTTCAGCCGGATGACTCGGTTCAGCCGAATGAATAGGCACTGGTGGCAGATCCAGTTGGACAACCGGGGGGGTTTTCTTGATCGGACTCTCATGACCCGGACTGTTCTGAACTTGATCCCTATCAAGTATCTGAGCCTGATCGAGAGTCACAGTCCCAAACTGAATTCGGGGCGACCCAGTGACCTTTCCAGCGTCAGCAGCAGTTTTCTCATCTCCGTTAGTCATTGTATCTGTTCAATGAGACAAACAAATATTAGTATGACTTAGAAGTAACTCTGCAAAACAGATTTCAAAATTCTGAAAAAACACAGTTTTCTGCAGAACTGTAAATGCAGAAACCAGAAATCTGCAAACTGTAAAAATTACAGAACCAGAATCTGCGAATCTGTAAATGCAGAAACCAGCAATCTGTGAACTGTAAAAATTACAGAACCAGAATCTGCGAATCTGTAAATGCAGAAACCAGCAATCTGCGAACTGTAAAAATTACAGAACCAGATTCTGCGAATCTGTTAAACTCAGAACCAGTAATTCACGAATCTGTAAACAGAACTGAAAACTGCGAACTGTAAAAAGTTCCAGAAATCACGAATCTGTAAAACAGATCTGAATTCCTGCGAACTGTAAAAAATTCCAGAAATCACGAATCTGTAAAACAGATCTGAATTCCTGCGAACTGTAAAACACAGATTCTGCAATCTGTAAATACAGAATCAGAAATCTGTGAACTGTAAACACAGTTTTTCGGTTCTGTAATACAACAGCAACCTGGTTCTGTAAATACAACAGCAACCTCACAATTTAAAAGGATGAATTTGCGTTTTTACTCGAATCTGAACACAGATCCGAAACTGTAAAAGTACAGACAATTTTCTTCGGGATGTAACTTTCTGTTCCTTTAAAACTCAAACAGATTGTTAGCGACAGGATAAAATTTTACAGAATTAAGATTGTAGGACCTGTAATCCGCGTTTATAACAATCTGTAAAGAAATTATTAAAGAACAGAATTAAGGAAAGAATTATACCGAAGTGTTCTTGACGAATCTGGTGCGTAGAGTCGAGAAAGAATCTCTTTCCTTAATTCTGTAACGCCCCGTATATGTGACGGTTACCGGCGTTGAGAATCACAGGATACAACTACGAATTCTTCTGGTTTGCACAATCGAACCAGTTTTTGTGCCGTACTCTCAGAGAAGGAGAAGAAGAGAAGAGATGGGAGACTGTGTACTTTCGGATGTTCAGAATGAGAGGCAGAACTCTCCTTAAAAAGAGTTTCTGATCTGTTAGTGGAGGAGGAGATCTCGGACCACGGACCACGGACCACGGACCACGGACCAGGACCGGACGGACGGACGGACCGCGCGAGGGCCCCCCGTGTCCTCTCTCCATACCTCTCCCAAGGGCTTACCAAGGGTATGGGGTTTGGGGTATATAAACCCTTCATATTCCCACCCCAATTTCCGATGTGGGACAAAACCCTTAGTCAAAAATCAGCTCCAAAATTGTTCTTTGAACTTAGTCAAGCAACCAACTTTGAGCCTTCATTTCTCATTCAAACGGAACCCGATTTTGACGTGTGAGTACACTATGGCGTAGTGCTCGCGGAGACGAAGCCAACGCTCCCATAATCCGGCACAACCGGTGACCGCAGCCCACCAGAAAAGTGCCCGGAAGTCCAGTCAAAAATCAGTTCCAACATCTAACACATCCCTACAAATCTCTTCTGCCGGTAACACACTTAAGAGCTCCAAGTTGCTAAGGATTCAGTCCAGTTCGTCTTCGAGCAGGCAAGGTCTGAGCCTTGGTGGTTCTATTGTTCTGTTTTCTGATTTGACTCCAAATTCTAGCCACTCCAAATTCCAGTTTTATTTCAGTCCAATCGCTCTCGGTCTGAGCCTTGAGAGAGTACTCATGGACCCTCCCTGAGTTTGTGGCATATTGCTTCACCATATTAATTCATAGTTATAAATGGGAGACAGAGAATTAATGTGTACAAAAATCTGTTATATATAGCTGCAAAGGAATTTCAGAGAATTGCTTTATGTTGACCTGTATGTATGAGTACGTAATTTCTCATATATTTATTCTCTATCCTTTGCAGCTATGTACTGTATTCTGAGTATTTCAGAAAGTTCTTTCACTCTTTATATTTTCTAATACTCTTTACTGCACAATGTAACAAGTAATTGATTTAATAAAGAGTAAATCAGATGTTTATGGTCAGTCGTTTGGAAAATAAGGCCGGATTTAGAGAGAACTAAATTCTTACTTCTCCGAATTGCAATTCTGAACTACTTCCATTTACTTGAAGATATTTTCATCCTATTAAGGTTTCCTTATTATCTTAGAAGACTGTTTCTTTTCTTAATTGGATTAATATATTTTTCAATTTCATGAACAAATAAATTGATGTGTGAACTCAATCATTTCCTGGTATAAGCTCAAGGTGGCAAGAATCTCCCCTGTCCAAATTAATAATCAGAGGAGTGGCTTCTTTTGCTATATACAAGTTTTTTCAGGTTCCTTCATTTCTGATTTGCAAACTGTACACTCAAGTATACTGAGAACTGTTGTGGATGTCTTAGACTTGCACGGGCTGACTGCATTCTTTTTCAGGATAACTTTGGTAGGTTGCAAATACTGGTGACGATAATTTATCAAATCCAAAGAAGGATTTTGAATTTGACAAGGTTTATGGACCACATGTTGGTCAAGGTAAGCACATAATTGTCTTTTTGTTTATGCTTGGATAATGTACCTTTCTCTGATAGAAAATCAGGTAAGCCTCTCCTAACTATTGTTCATTGATATTATTAACTCCTTTGCCCCTGTTTAAATTCAATATCTAATTTGAGCCCTTCTTTTACTTGGGTGAAGGGGTGCTTAGTTACAACGTGCTTGGTGCAATGTTTCTGTAATGATCTTGCCATTTTGCAAGTGGGTGAAATCTATGAAGCTCTGATAGAAAATCAGACTTGGTAAAAAAAAAATTGAAAATTAAGAAAGTGACTTAGGAAAGATAACTTGAGAGGCGAAGGATATTTAACTGCAAAAAAAGAAAGCAGATTATAACCCCAACAATTTTACCACAATTGTTGCAATATTTAAAAACTTCAATGGTGCAGTCTTCTTTTTTGGAACTCACTGGTTAATTTTTATCTAATACTGTGGCTTATTTGGATTGAGCTTAGTAGTTTTGTAGTCATGCTTTTATACCATTTGTTTTTTACCAAAAAAAAAAAATGCTTTTATACCATTTGTTATTTGTTATTTCTGTGGCAGTTCTTATTTTCCGGAAGTTCTTAAATTGAATATTTGATAGTTGCATGTTCAACTGTGCCCCAGTTAGTTGGAGTACATAGCAGCTCTTCCAATATAAAAGCCTAAGACCAATAAAGTAAGCATGAGCAGTGAAGTCAAGGGTGAGTAGACTTCCCATGATCTCCTTGCATGTATTCCATCTCACGCAACTCCAAAAGATCAAACTCCTTGCATGTTCAACTGTGCTTTTTTTTTTGTCTAACATTCATTACAGGGTCTTTCTTTTGAGTCTAATGTTTGTTTATCTGATGTATATGAATCACCAGCCATTGGTTAGCAAGGCCATCGCAGACCATTTTATTAGAATTTCATAGTTTTATTGAGTCTAACATATCGATGTTCTGAATATCCATTATGAGATGCCTTGATTTTTTATATTCTTGGTTAGGATAGGTGTGGGCTAGGCCAGAGGTGTGTTTGGAATGAAAGGTAGTGTTGAATTTCACTCTCAGATGAAGTAAGCCATGAGTTGATTTTGGGCAAAGTTTTTCACCCAAAAGATGGTTACAGAATTGCACCTTTAAGTGGCAATCTTATTATTGTTAAAATGTCTAAAGGTATTAAAATTGTCACTTTTTTAGCGGTATTAAAAATGTCACTTAGTTTGTAGCATGAATGTATTTCAAAATTTATTGTAAGTGTCAAATTGTAGATAATGTGAATATCATTTTTTAGACAACTATGTGCTCAACCTTGTCAGATATTTAATGTCCATCTACTAATCAAATTTGTATCTTTTTTGTCAGAGAATTCTTTCAACAGAAAGAGGACAAAGAGCTCTACTGTCATTTGATTCTTATGAAAGATCTCTAATAGAGGTTAGTTCGTGTTAAATCTTTGGTGTATACTGTTCACTTACACATTCCTTTTTTATACTCTTATCTCCAAATGTTACATGGGCCATATGACTGTTTTTACTCAACAATGTTATACATTCATACAGTCTTTCCTGCTATTTCGTCTTTATTACCCATTTGAGCTAATGAGTGAAGAGTTTTGAGAAGAAATAGTCAACACAAACTAATTTCATCGCAATGCTCTGAATGTTATTTTCGTTGATGGCATGATTATAAGCCAATCAAGATTTGATACCTTTTCAAAACAGAAAATTTGCTAACTAAATCCTTGGAAGCAGTATGTTGAGTGATCCATTTTAACTAATCTTCATTTAAAATGATTGGTGTAGTTAAATATGTGTCAGTGAATTAGCATTGATTCATGAAATTTACTACTGAGAATTGTTAAGGAGGTACCTGAGTCCAGAACTTACGAGTCCACACCTATATATGTTTCTTGCAGATACATTCAAAGGGTGTGAATATACAGCTGGTGGAAAAGTGCCTTCTTGAAATGGAAAATAAGTTTACACGTATTCCTCATGTTTCATGGTTCACACTGTAGTGTTTAATTTTCTGTTGTTAATCAAGAATTGTCTCTTATGATTTAATCATTGATGAAATCATTTTATTTTTTCCTTTCTGTCAGTTTCTGGTATGAGGGGATAGTGTACTCCATTCTGGAATAAGTCTGCATGTTTTGTGCTTATTTATGTACATATTCATGTATATTATGTATATTCATATCATAACCTTTATCATACATTCTGCTCAGACTTCCATTTCCCTCTCTACACAGAAACAAACAACTATAATTGTTTGATTGATCTTCCGAATCTGTTTTTTTTCCTCTCCATTTTTTCTACGTGGCTCTAATTTGGTGAGTCAATATCAACACACGGTCGTGTTATCATTACAGCCGCCATTCGATTTGTTCAAAATCTGCTTTTTCCTATTTCGGTTGTTTGGACGAAATTCGATGAGCAATCAAATGCTGTCTGTTCCATATTTCAGGCCTAATTTTACCTCAGAAAATGCCGGAAATTTCGTCAAGAGTTTAATTGGTTCGTTCCCCTAAATGTAACCTTCTCCTGACTAAGCTTCCTCTTTACTCTGTCCACAACTGTGATGGATGTGGTTCCCTTTTACGAGGTATTTATCTCTCTCTGATTGTTTTTAGCCTTATCTCTAATTGTGTTTAGCCTTATTTGATTGTAAATTTTGTAATTAGAACCACTGCATTTCTTATGGAATATATGTATGGAATTGTTGTGATTTGAGTTGTGAAATTGAGAAAACATCATTATATATTTGGTGAAGGGGATTTGGTTTTGTCTACAAGGCAATCTTAACCACTTTTACTATTTTACTTATTTTCGAAAGGTTAGTTTGTTCATGCTTTTCATTTACTCTTTGAATAGCAGGTTAACATCTCTTTGAGTTCTAAGCTTGATGCAAGTACTATGAAACATATAAAAAATATTTGAGTTCTAAACTATTTGTCTCTTGCTGGCTTGAAATCAAAACTACAAAAAAGAGCTTGATTTCATAATAACTATTACAACTTGCTTTTGTTGTTGTTGGAACTATTAAAACTTGGTGAAAAGTACAATAAATGATCTGATTCCATTTCCATTAATCGCCATGAGTGTATGAGATTTATCTTCATGTTTGTTTCCTTCGTATTGCACCCCAATTGTAAACTAACAAATTTGCTTCAAATTTCTGTACTAGGGCTTAAGTTAACAGCAAAAGCAGAATGTCGCGCGAAGAGCAACTTTCTCTTTTCGACGTTACTAACGTGGGTATTGTCGTCGGTGGCCGTATAACTCGAAATGTATTGTCGTATGCCTACTTAGAAGAGTCTCTTGAAGCCTACTTCTTTTAATCTAGCACCCAAGCCATCTTATCTCTCATTTTATTTTTGTAGTTTATTGTCATATTGAAAAGTTCTGAATATGATCCAGATGTTGTGTCCAGTTGTAGCATGTCCGAAAACGGAACTCAAAAACTTTCAACCACTGGTACAGCTGTAAAAGTCGTCTCTGGGGCATTTGCTGATTTCCCGGGAGTTCTTAAGAAGCTAGATCGCAAAAATGGGAAGGTGCATTTCTTCGATTATGCCTATATATGTGTGTTCACAATGTTGGGCTACGGAGATGGATCTCTCAACCAGTTAAAAATAAAGAGCACATGTAAACAAATTCTTTATTCTTACTTTATCATTTGTTGTTGTATTTGATCTGATTCTCATGAATTTCTTTATTGGTTGATGAAGATGCGTGCTGAAGGACCGAAACAAGCGATCATCTTATCGGTGGCGCATCTAGACCGAGTTAAGAACATATTATTCAAGAAATTTCTTCACGTAGCAATATTCACTGATTTTTTGATAAGTGGTGTGCAGGAGATTCAAAGCATACTCATTCCAGCATGAACATGTTGCTAAAACTGTGGTTATAAAACCAAACAGTTAAAAATGTAATTAGACCCTTTATTTGAGTTGCCATTGTTCATACCTATGATTAAGGTTGTTGAACTTCTACTTTTTGACAGGCTTGGGCTACGGAGATGGATCTCTCAACCAGTTAAAAATAAGTTGTATATATTAGTGTCATTTAGGATCGTGATTTGGTATTATGGTTATTCTGTCATGTTCAATAGTTGATCGTACATTTTATTTAAGAACCTCCTGTATTGCATATTCTTTTGGAGATGGATCTCTCAAGTGGATACTGATGTTCATCTGTTTAATAAGACTATCCAAAATCATGGAGGATGATCATCTGTTTAATAAGACTATCCAAAATCATGGAGTTTTGCACATCCTGTATTCATGTCACTTGATTCTTGAACCATGAAAATTCGATATGGATTTGTGGATCAATTTGCATTCCGCGACCGAGAAACCCTTGCAGTCTTATGGTGGATTGTGATGCCCAAACCGATTTATCATTTCATATGAACTTGGCATCATTCAATGTTGGGGATAAGTGTACTGAAAATGGTCTGATCATTCCTTATTGTCGGAGATTTGGCTAGAAATGTATCTGTTGCTCGAGACATTTTCAAATAAATACCCTTCTGGTAGATATTAGTCGTGATTACATGACTCTTGAGGTATTACTTTTCTGAAGCCAATTAATCAAGATCTTCATTTTATCTTACCGTGTATTTCTCTCCGTAAATATATCAAGCGCTAACTTTATCAAGATCAACATTGTCAACTGAAAGAAAAAAGAGACTGATTCAATCTGCAAACACACAAGACCCTCAAGGCAACATGTGAAGCTATATTGTGTACAAAGCTCTTATATTCTGATTCTCTTATTCAAAGGCTACCAACATCTACTGAGATCATCCGTCCCTACATATTTTCATGCAATGTTGAAAGTAATAAATAATGACGCCAATGCAACCTTTCCAAAAAAACAAAAGAGAACTTTGACGGTTGTCACCCCATTGCTCAGTTCGGCAAAGGAACAAGAATGCTTGGTTTTCTGTCGGACATAATTGAGGTATATTTCTTGATGCCCAGATTCCAAACACCAATTCTATATTAAATTCAATTTTTTTAATCATTTTGACAAATTATCTACAATAATTGATATTTTAATGGCTTTTGCATGATTTATGGAAATGTTTTGAAAAATCCTGAAATCTTTTCATATCTAAGGTCAAAATTCTTGACTGAATTCTCTATCTCTGATCGATGAATTTGTACAGGTCAATGAATGATTATATACCGTTAATGGACACCTTCAAATTGCTAGGGAAGAAGATAACATCTTGAAAGAGAAAACACAAAGATTTTTCGCCATTTTAAATTCAAAGTATGATAATAGCATGGAACTTACTTTATTCATCTTCAAACTATTTATGAGACTTGCATAAATATTTAGTTTCACTTTTATGCAGGAACATCATCTTTTAAGATCAGTTGTCATGTGTTATATACCGTTAATGGACACCTTCAAATTGCTAGGGAAGAAGATAACATCTTGAAAAAGAAAACACAAAGATTTTTCGCCATTTTAAATTCAAAGTATGATAATACCATGGAACTTACTTTATTCATCTTCAAACTATTTATGAGACTTGCATAAATATTGAATTTTCACTTTTATCCAGGAACATCATATTTTAAGATCAGTTGTCATGTGTGAAGTAGAAAAAGACATTGCTTTTGCTTGGATTAGCTTCATCGAATATACTTGGCCCAGTGTATATTCACAAAACAAAAACCGGAGATTGTGAAGTATGAGAATGCTCTTTCTTAGACCAGTTCTTACTTTCTCTTAATTTATGCCTTCAAACTAACTTTTCCGTTATTTTTCATTGTATTTCTCAAGTGTCGAGGTAGACACCCAAATTTCTATGTTTATAGTTGAGATAGGGAACTGGAAGTAGTTGGGTTAGAGTGCTTGCTCAACATTACTGTAGAATGTTTCAACAAAAAATCTTATGGCTTTTCGTATACATCAGTTGCATTGCGATTGTTGTCATTATTTAGATTTTGTCTCGAGTGTTAGATTCTATAAGTGTGACTAATAATCATGCATGAATTAATTGATTGGAGATTTGTTGCAGATCTGTGGTGAAGAATTGGACAAAGATGGAGATGTTGCTCCTAGCTATCGGATCTGATCGGGAATCAAGGCTTCGACTGACCACAACTACCAAAGGTGAGACCTGGTTTGACCAAGTATCAACTAAGCCACAAGCATATATCCGCTGCAAGAAGTCATTATGCGTACCGCTGAAAGAAGTCATCATGCGTACCGTACCTTGATAATGACTCATTAGTGATGACTGAGAACCAAGATCTCAATAGTTCAATGACTTCTCTTTATCCGCTAAAAGAAATCATCATGTGCACCTATGTCATTTTCTTAAGTTGATTTTGTTTATAAATTTAAATTTGTTGAGTTACATTTATGTATCATAAGGTCGTGAATATGATTAGCCCAATTTGGAATGTCTATTCAACAACATTATACCGTATACGAAATCGTAATAGCCCCGTGCGCAGCGCTACTTAAGGTTTTTTTAGTATAAATATGTCCTCATTTCGTTTTTCCTAAATGATTGTAGAATTGTATTATATCATCGTTCACTTATTTTAAAATTAGGGCTTATTTAATGACTAACTGCAAACGATGTTAAAAGATTCAAAAGGAGGGTTTGTATACAAAATCAATTCTATATATTTGCAAATTAAGAATTAACATGACTAATGTTAACTCAAGCATACCTTGAAGTTGTACGAGTCCAGCCCAAGTTTGTACGAGTCCAGCCCAAAACGAAAAAGAGCCCATCTAAGCGGAGTTTGGTAGCGAGATAATAACTCAATTACTCGAGCATATACCTTGAACGAAGTTGTTCCACGTTACTATTGCTACTAATCTCATACTCGTATTTGGCTTGCCTAGTTACACGTTCCATATCAATCTTATGGACCATGATTCATGAAATCAAGTTGGCAATTTTGCTATGTTAAAACACAATTTCTAGGAAATATATCAAAACTACCATTGTTGTTTGATCGGAAAATGACCAAACCAACGACTTGTTTACGCCGGACTTTTTAATTAATGAGTCGAAATAATAAAGCACTAAATAATGGCGATTTAAATATTTAGTCACTAACACTATATAAAAAAAGTGAACTTCTCGATTCAATGGAAAGTCGACTGTTAAAAAATGAATTCTCATTCCAAATATTCAAACCTTTTATCTCTTCTTCGAGTACTTACATATAAACGCTTCATTTTCTGGGGTCAAGATATAAGTGTCGCGACCGATACTTTTTGATACAGTTGAAAACACTAGACATCTTCCTGTTGCTCAAAGGTTCGAATATCTCAGATTTTCTCGGATGACACTGAATATTGGGATAATCACACTCCCGAATATAAGTCTCACAAAATCATGCCTAAAAAAATAGATAAGTAGTCGAACTAGGCACGGACAAAGGGGGAAAAAACAACCAACGACAAAAGAATTAAATAAACGATAGTACAAACATTTGTTGCCGAGTTAGGCTAGGTTCGCTACAACTTCTAGATATCGGATATGGATATCTCTATTCAGATTTCAGACCAAACACACCTTTAATTCAATAACAAAGTTAATTAACATTAGTCATATTTAAACAAAACTTTGTTCAAAGGAAAGAAAGGGAAAAAAAGAAAAAGATCAAGCATAAGATACAGTACTTTCTGTTTCCCTTCTAATTCTTATCTTCACTCTCAATTCTCAATTCTCAATTCTCTGGTTTCTGGTTTCTGGTTTCTGCTTCACTTTCTCAATTCTCTCCACCGCCACCATCTAACGGCCACCGCTGCTCCGCCGGAGTCACCTTTCACTCTTCGGCGGTGCCTTTATCTTCTTCCCCTCTTTCTCCTTATTCATATATCTCTGATTTCTAAGCCTTTTACCTAGCAGTAGCACCTTCCGCCATTGATCTGTGAGCTCCTTCGGAAGCTGTGTTATGGGATGATTGTCTGCTCTCCGCAGCTCTAATGTTTAAAAGCAACAACATTGCTACTCGGATTTTCCAACGCCAGATTCGTTCTCCACCTCCTAGCACAACTGTAATTTCTCGATTAGGGCTCATCAAACTCTTTGCATTTTCATCTAATTAGCGTTTCTTCATGAATTTACTGTTTGCATTAAGTGGATCAAATTTACATTAGTTGTTTCCGTGTAACAGGATAGCTGAAGTTTATACCAGTGTTCAGACATAGTTTGTTTTGTCTAATTTATACACTAATCCTTAAGCGTTTTTTCGGATTATCTGCTCGGATGATGCGGGATTACCATCCACATGGTATTCCCACTTAAAGCAAAATGACTCGTATAAATGTTTAAGCTTCTTATGTGAAGTAGTAGTCATACTATGCAATTTTTGACACAATCTTTAACGCAATCTTCATTTTGGGACATTGGAAACAACCTCTTTGTGCCCCCTCATCCTGCTATAAGCGGGAGCCTTTTTAAGGCATTGCGGTAATGTTGTTTCTGTGTCGATTGATTGTTTCATTAACGAGTTGTAATCCATGCCTTGCAGAT
Source organism: Oxyria digyna (assembly GCA_029168935.1). Classification (NCBI taxonomy): domain Eukaryota; kingdom Viridiplantae; phylum Streptophyta; class Magnoliopsida; order Caryophyllales; family Polygonaceae; genus Oxyria; species Oxyria digyna. The sequence continues at coordinate 3,927,269 of JAPVLV010000015.1, read as the reverse complement.
TCATTGTGCTAGGCAGTTTTATGAGAATCTGGTACCTAGCTATACCATATATGACATTGAGTGTCCTGATCATTCATTCCGTAAGTTCACTGAGGATGGACAGTATTTAGTTAGCTTCAGCAGAAATCACCAGGAGGTGATTGTTTATAGACCAATATGGCTATCTTATTCATGCAGTGGAGATGATTGTGATGTCCATGATCTTCCTGCAAAGGCAAGGAAGTTTGAGAGCTTCTTCACTCAACTGTATTGTGTTTCACTTGCTTCAAGTAATGAGCTTATATGCAAAGACTTCTTTCTATACGTTGAGAATTACCAGTACGGATTGTTTGCAACTTCTACTGCGCAAATACATGATGCTCCGCCCGTCGGTGGCGCTGTGCAGGGAGTTCCTTCAATAGAAAAGATCACTTTCCACCTTCTAAGGTCTGCATCTTGAGTTATGTTTCTTTGATTTACAAAAGCTTTCCTTGATTCTTATTGTATTCTGAACTACTTATTCAGACTGGAAGATGGAGTTATACTGGATGAGAAGGTCTTTGGCAATGATTTCATTAATTTAGCCCATAATGCGGGAGTGTTTTTGTATGATGACTTATTGGCCATTGTATCCCTTCGGTATCAAACGATTCACATTCTGCAAATAAGGGACTCCGGCACCCTAGTTGATGTTCGGGCTATTGGTGGATATTGTCATGAAGATGATGAACTCTTTCTGCGTTCAAATACTCAGGTAACATAAGATTCGTCTTTGAGTTATTCACAGTTAATATCTACCCAATATCCAGAGTTTTTCGTAGCATATAGATTTATTGTTTAATGATTCTTTCATGGTTGATCAGAGAGTTTCTGCAGTGTCTTATCGTAATTTTCTTGTGCAGTACTTACCGATGTCTGACAACACTAGCTATTTAAGTGGTATCAAGCAGCGATTACTTTCATTTATATTCCAAGGAATTTGGAATGAGGAAACAGATCAAACCATGGTTAGTTTTTAAGCTTTCAGATGATACTGCTTTTGATCAGTTTTTCTTCTTTATTGGATAGTGTCAGTCTGCTGGGTTTTATATGTCATGCACTAAAGTACAGAGTAGGTTTTTAAGGAAAATTTTGGCTTATTATGTGTCTCTGATCCTTTTGAATGGGAAAGAAGCTAATTAAACATAATTACTGCCTTAAATGGTGTAAGTGTATCTCAGTACATGTTGATGTCGGAAACGTGCAAAAGAGTACAAAATAATGTCTTTGTATGCTGGACAGATTCAGACTTGTAACAAGTCTTAAGTGAATGCATGTTCGTCTATGTTATGAACTTTAAATGTATTTTCTCTTGATCTTTTTCTTGTCAGAGGATTCAGTCCTTGAAGAAGAAGTTCTACTTCCATTTTCAAGATTATACGGACTTGATGATCTGGAAGGTGGAGTTCTTATGTTAAAAATTGTGTCACCCCCTTTTCATGTCGAAGTAAAGATTTACTCAGCGACTGAATTATTGCAGGTGCAATTCATGGACCGCCATCACTTGCTAATAAAATTTGGCAGCGTGGATGGAGGGGTAAGATAGCTTTTTCCTTTATTTAGTCTCGTCTTTTCAAGATTCATTGTCCGGTATTGTGGACTACTCTAGTTTTGTGTTCCCTAGGTCAATTTGGAAACTTTCTTCTTCTGAATAGGAGGGATTCAAGTCATTGCTGTATTTTGTTACTCCCGTTGTATGTTCCTTATTTCAAATGGATTAGTTTTTGAAGTAACAAAGTACATTCTGATATTTCAGGTGGCACGGAATACTGAACAACATCCTGCATTCTTTGCTGTATATAACATGGAAGTTGCTGAATTTGTAGCATTTTATCAGGTACCTAGTCTTGGCTCATCCTACTTATACAGGGTGAAATTAGGACAGAAATGAACATTGTAGAAGGCACTGAACTGATTGTGTTTATATTTTAGAGATGATATGCTAGCATCACACAAAATTATTTTCATGCAGCATTCAGCAGAGGACCTGTATTATTTATTTGAGAAGTTCTCGGATCATTTCCATGCACCATCAAGACATTCAGTGCATATGAATTTCATCTCATCTCACTCAAATAATGTCCATGCACTTGATCAATTAAGATGCATGAAGAATAAGTCAACCACCTTTTGTCAGGTAAGCTCCTGCTGATATTTCTTCTACTTATTCAATTCGAGATATTTAGGTAGATGATGAATAATTTTTATATGTTTCCCGTATTGACTATGCAGTTTGTGAAGAAAACATTGGGATCTTTGCCTTATACTTGTCAGTCACGAAGTCCATCTCCCTATTTTGATCAGTCAATCTATCGATTTGACGAAAAGGTTAACTGCAGTCTCCAAATATATACTTCTTTATATTTTATATAACAAGTGTTTCTCGTGTACATGCTTTGTGATTCTAACCTCCTTTTTCTTTGGATTTGTCACAGCTTATCTCTGCAACCGAGCGCCACAGGCAATCCACAGATCATCCCATCAAGTTTATCTCAAGAAGGCAACCAAAAGTTCCCAAATTCAAAATAAAACCCGGTAACAACTGCATTCGGGATTCAGTCCTCTCTATTAAGATATTTCACTACAAAATACAATTATAATTTGAAAAGAATGGTAAAGTAGTTAGTTTCATCTATCTGTAGGTCCGGAAATTGGTGGTGGAGATGGTGGAGCCAAAAAAATCTCGTCTTTCCTCTTTCACCCCTTTCTTCCACTTGCAATTTCTATTCAACAAACTTTCTTCATACAACCAGCAGTAGTCAACATTCACTTCCGGAGATGATTCATCTGATTTCCCCTATGATCCTTCTCTTAAAGAAGGCGTAAATTTTGCCAGACTTTAAGATCATTTCGAAGTTGTATAATAAAAGTTTGTTGTTAGGTATATTTGAGGCGGCAGTTAGTTCATCAATGTGTCATGAACTGGATTAACATGTAGGAACAGTTTGATTGAACTAGGAAGCATAAATTCCTTTGTGGCTTTGTTATGTATTTAAATTCGATGTCCTCTGGTTCTTTGGAGCGAGCCTTCTTTGTTTTTCGTGATATGGCCTTTTCCTTTATCTCTGAGATCGCGTGTAGGTTCTCTTTTTTTGGGTCATTTAGGTCATTCCTCTCAACATGTTGGGGTAAGGAATTACCCAATCTCGACCCCCCCCCCAAACCCCGTTACCGGGATATAATGGGGAGTGTTGTTGTTGTTGTTGTTGTCCTCTCTTATTGTATTGGTCATGTGCCAAAATAAGATATAGCTTTTGTGTATGTTTAAATAAACAAGTTTCGACATTTGTAAGTGAAATTTTGTTAGTATGTTTGATATAGCTTCTGTTTTCTTGGAGCGGGTCATCTTTGGTTTCGTGATATGTCTTTGTTTTGGTTCTCTGTATTTTTCTCAGGGAAGTGTTTTATGTGGGTTTGGTACTCTTATGATGGGTGTATGAGGTCGCCTGTAGGTCATTTTGTTTTGGGGTCATTTAGGTTCTTCTCGCAACTCCTTGGGGTAAGGAAATACCCGATCCCGACCCTCCAGATCTCGTTATCGGGATATAATAAGGCATGTTGTTGTTGTATTGAGATACCTTCAATCGTCTTAAATTTTGAACTTGATACCCTAAACAATCGAGACTCGATGTGCACATCTTGACCCTCCAGACACTGGCTAGACGATATTTATAGTGGACTTATATGATCGCATTATTTTGTCGAAACCGAGGTTATTTCATATTTATTGTTTGATGCTTCTACTAACAACACTTTCGCACAAACACTCGGGATTTCCAAACAGACTCTACCAACTTCACAAGAACTTTCTTGATACTTGAAAGCAAATAAATAGGTGTTCAACTAGACCATTTAATTTGAAGTCAGATAGCAATAGATGAACATGGACGACTTTTACAAATTTGCAAGCTAAAAACTCAGCAATCCAACTTCCTGGGCATTCTAACTCTAATAAAACATGACAAGGTACAAACTACTATAAAACAGGCTCACAAGGATTACCTGAAACCGTACCACAAAAAAACACAACCAAGACATATTCTACTCTGCCTCAACATCATCAGTGTTTTGTACTTCTACTTTGATATCAGGCAATGTTCCTGGATCAGTTCTACTCTCTTTCTCGTCCGCGGTTAGCAAAGAAGTGAATTCATCATCATGCTCATGTACATCAGCACCAACCACATTGTCATTTGCAGAGCTCTCATTTTCTTCTCCTGTCACGTTGATCTCTGAATTCGTTATTGGGTTCTGGATGGTACCTGAATCTGCTGACTTCACATCATCTTCCTTCGTCTCTGTAGAACCAGTAATGTTCTTAGCTACTTCCAGCTTTACCTCAGATGAAGAATTCAAAGATTCTCCAAGGAGAGTATTTGGAAGCTCAGTAGAATTGGTACCAGCTGTATTATCCAATTGGCTGGAATCCTCTTTATGATTGTCTTCAGATGTTGCATTCTGTGTTTGTGTTATGTTAGTTATTTGCTGAGGCTCGAGTTGAGTCACATTGTTGGTCACTTGAGCATTATCACTGAGCTTTGTCAGATCCGTTGAGTTCTCAGATGAGCTATTTACTGACACAGTCAAATTCTCCTTGTGTTCCATTCTTTCTGAAACCCTAGGATCTGAAGAATTTGTGCCTTCAATTGATTCTTGTGAATTCTCTTCGAGCAAAGAATGATTAGAGCTTTGGCTTATGTTCTCCTTTCCATCAATAATCAGTTCAGAGCTCCCATTTATGTGTTTCAGAGTTGCATTTTCAGTACTTTCAGAGATAATATTTGTATCATGAGCGACTTCACTGGATGCATCATCTGCCTTGTAGTGTTCCTCTCTTTCTTGTTGGGTGTTTCTCCCTCCCCCTTCGTGATCTTGATCGTCCAACAAAGCCTCGCTCTCTTCATTATCTTCTTTCTCACCATCATCATTGTCTTCACTTTTCTCATCACTCTCCTCTTTATCCTTTTCTTCATCTACAGTTTCCTCCTCCTCGGTTTTCTCTTCTCCACTTTTTTCAATCTCATCATCTTCACCTGCTTTGCCGGCATCTTCCTCTTCTTTATCTTCAGTTCTGATTTCTTCAGTCTCTTGCTCATCATCCTCGTGTCTGTTTTCTGCTTGAACGACTTCATTTTCTTCATCCTCCTCCTCATTCAACTTATCTTCTATACCAGAATCGGCCACCCTAGAGATGTCCTTTCTACCTAATCTGAGAATTTCATTGCCAGTTTCTGTGTTTGATGCTAATTTTGCATCTTTCTCATCAAATTCTAATGTCTTCTCACGAGAATGCTTGACTTGGTATATTAACCAAAAGCAAACAGCAACCAAGAGACAAACCTGTAAGATATGCTTTACCTTGATGCCCTTGGACCTATTATTCCGACTAGGTGATTTGCTGTACATGGTGAATATTCAATGTAACTAATCACAAATTCTGCAAACAAGAATAGATTATCAGAAAGCAGAAAATCTTTTATATCCTTGCAAAAGAAAACATAAACTTGTTATCTAGTTGTTCAGCAAACAGTAGTGACTATAAGGACATGTGTTTAGTGAGTGTGCACTGTGCAGTTCTGAAGAACTACTGACTCCATCCATGCCAGAGCACATGCATATCATGCAGAAGGGACCAAACTATGAGTATGACAATATATTGATAAAAACAAGGAAAGTTGGTTCCAAAACCAAAACTGAAAAGAGACCAATTTACAATTCTACAATAGATTACCAAGTATAAATCAAACCACACAACAAAATAGGCATGTATACACACCAATACATATTTTAGCAGTACACATGAAAGACAAGCTTCAACATTTTGGCTTAGGAACCTTAAGGCTTGATAGTCAAACAAGAGTAAATTTTGCACTTAACAGTTAACAACGTGCACCAAGCTAGAGGGTGGACGAAGAGTAACTCGTGAGTGATATTTAGAATGAGGATACAGCAACAACAATATGCCCCATTACATCCCGATAAACGGGGTCTGGGAGGTCGAGAGTGGTACTTTCTAGGGGGAAAGTAACCAATATGACCCAAAATCAAAGGAAAACCGCACACATGTCCTAGCACCCCCAAAACATAGAAAATACATAAACCACACAAACATCATCCCGAAGAAATAAAGAAGAAATACTGATAAGCCACAACAAGACTCAAGCACGAGTGCACGACACCGAGGATGAGGGTAGGTAAATCTATATTTCAATTGAAGATCATTTGCAAGGCGTGAATTTCCTTTGAGTGAAGCAAATCCAAGATAGAAGTTATGTGTTTCACTACGCACCTGTCTATTAAACTAGTGATCAAGCTTTGATATTAGGTTAAGTCTCATTGGACCTTAGAAGGCAAGCACCAAAATCTGGGACTCAAATATCCCCAACCAGCTAAAGGAAATCAAATCACAGTGCTAGGAGATCGAAAAACAAAAGAGAAACGCCGAAATTGCCGAAATCGCAGTTACAAACTAAACATCAAAACACAGACTTCAATTCAATTTAATCAATTCTTCTTTCTAGAGCATAAATCGAGACGATTACAGCAATACAAGAATGAAACCTATATAATTAGGGCAATTCGTGCAACGACTGAAAAAGCGGGAAATTCCTCCAATAAGCAAGAAGAAGAGCAACAAAAGTACCTGAGGAAGTAAATAGCAGTCCGAATCTCGAACAAATTGAAGAGAGAAGTGAAGATCGGGGATTGAAATTGACGGCGAAATGGAGGTAGTGAGGGCGAGACAGGTGGGAGTGGTAATGAGTGTGGGGAAGAGAAGTATAATTAAAATAAAATATTAAATGCGGGTACGGACGAAATAGTGGTTCTCACTCAAACTTTCCTTTTACTTCTTTCCATCACCATCATTAATCCATTTCAAGATTTTAGAATCTACCTATTAATTATTTTGATCAAATCTACCTACTTTTAATCTTTTCAGGATGAGTATGGTATTGGATTTTGCCATTTTGGATTAGAAAGAAAATTGCATGTTATATATAGACTCTAGATTTAGTCATTTCTTCTTCTTTTCCTCTTTTTCCACAAAATAGAGATCCGATACGAATATGTTTAGCTAACATACATTCAATGCACATATATTTATATATATGTACATGTCAATAATCGTATCTTAATAATTATTCTCACATTAATATTTCATATATTCTTTCGAATTTAGCACAAAATCTTTTTTTTTCATTCGGCAAGAACTGAAAATTCATCCCAAGTAGATGACATTCCAACATCCGGCTGATCCGAATAAATGCTAAAAGACTAGCATATAAAACAGACATGAACAATCAATGTCTAAGCACCATGATATAAAGTATCCTATTTCCTCCTTTTACACCAATCCAAGATCAGATTTTGCACAAAATCATTATTTCAGACATCTATCTCTTCTTGAACAACCACTTTAGATATTGACATGTATGTGCATGTTAATTTTCGGAGCATAAACTATTTGTGATGTGCCATATCCATGGAGCATTCAACTGCACATTCAAATCGGGCAAAGGCCTTTTCCAGTTTTCATTATATTCCACAAATCACAACATACAAACAAATCTGATGAACCAAAATGCTAAGGCCTGATCATGTAAATTTCATACCTACATAACACTTAACAGCAACGTGAATGATCCATTTATATACATCACCTTTCACTTAATGGCAATGATGTCATTTTTCGATGCCAGCGGTTGCAAGAACATGCAAGATTTTACAAGACATTAGACCCCAAAAGAGAGTGGGAGGTTAAGGAATTAACATAATACAAAGGGATGCCATTTTCCTGAGTCGGGATGGAATGGTTACCTCCTCCCTTTAGTAGTTGAGAAGAAGCCCCACGTACGGTCATGTGTCAGCAATTTCAAGTAAGATTAGTTCTACACGTGTGTTTGTCAGGCTATCGTTAAGCGGTTTAGTTGCAATGCGTGTGTTCTCATGCTACAGTCTTTAACCTACATATAACAAGGAGAGACCGTGACATTAAGATAATGTCTAGGGGGGTAATTTAGCAAGTTTTGTATTTTGACACTTACCTCTAGGGCGGCCAATGCAGATAAAACGTCTTTGCATTGTCCTAGCAAAGCCCTTTCCTTTGCAGCCACGTTTACAAGTTCCAAAACCAATGAGTTAACTTCCTCCACCTACAAGATGAATAAATAAAATTTTGTGGTTAAATTCATGGCGTCTCACATCACAATCTATGCAGAAGAGCAACAATCTTAAATTGATGTGAGCTAGAATTGTAATTAGAGGGGGGAAAGGATGACTATTCTTGCACTCTTAAATAGAAAATGCAGGTAAAAAATCAAACCGAATGTAGCTATAACATTTAAAACAGATATTATCTTATGGGAGATTCAGAGTTATACAAGTCTTGATGCATTACCTTTGTCAACTGAGAGCATATCGAAGATGCCATGGACTGCATAACATCAACTGCTGAGCTGACAGCTTCCTTCACACTTTGTACGTCAACCTATTGGGAAGATAAAACAAACTTTCAGAACAAGCATAGCGCCATGTGGAATACAAGAGGTAATAAAGCTGGATATGAATTACGCACAATTGCTGGACCAACTACAGGAAGACGAAGAGTGCTAGCTTTTAGAGCCTCGATTGCTCCTTGCAAAGCACTAGAATGATCCATGTCTATAAGGGACCACTCATCCAAATAGTTGACCTACAATACCCCAGAAGAAATCTAATTTTAAATGAAAATTTCCATCAAAATAACTATTGATACATCCATAAAGAAAATGGGTACACAAGAAGAAAAACAAATTGTGGATAAAACTTACAGCTCTATAGAACGAGATACCCTTAATCATTTAATTCGGATATGTAATCCATAATCTTTTGAGAAAAATTCAAAAGATATGCCATCAACAAAAAAGTATCGGTATATAACCAACTTATATTTCAACTTTCTAGAACAAGGTTAGGTGTTAGTGACAGGATGCAAAACAGCTTGACCAAAAAGGGTAAAGGGAATAACATAGATTAAAAAATCTAATTATAACCCACCATAAATAAGTCATTATGCAAGGTCAGACCTTATGATTAACGTGCTCTAAAGTAGGAGCACAATGCATGACATCATCAGAACACTGGAAAACTAAAACCTTACCTGTTTCTTCAGAATTGAGGTTAGCTTCAATTTTTGCTTCAATAGTTGTAACTGTGCTCTTTTGTGTCTTACAGAGTCTCGTAAGCCTGTTATTGTTATCCAAGCATTCCACAGATTCTTCTGTAAAATTGGAAACAGTGTGCAATTAGAAATAAGACATGCTTTCAGTGTTAACTTCAAAAACATCCATTTTGATGACATTGAATCCTACAACTTTGTCCAAGAACATCAATCAACTATAAGTAATGTACAGAGTCCCGTAAGCCTGTTATTGTTATCCACGCATTCCACAGATTCTTCTGTGAAAATGGAAACAGTATGCCATTAAAAATGAGACGTGCTTTCAGTGTTAACTTCAAAAACATCCATTTTGATTGGAAACAGTGTGCAATTAGAAATAAGACGTGCTTTCAGTGTTAACTTCAAAAATATCCATTTCGATGACATTGAATCCTACAACTTTGTCCAAGAACATCAATCAACTATAAGTAATGTACAGAGTCTCGTAAGCCTGTTATTGTTATCCACGCATTCCACAGATTCTTCTGTGAAAATGGAAACAGTATGCCATTACAAATGAGACATGCTTTCAGTGTTACTTCATAACATCCATTTTACTGACACTGAATTCTAGAACTTTGTCCAAGAACATCAATCAACTATAAAGTCTAAGCAACGTACAACAGCTGACACCTAATTACACAATCCTAAAAAATCCGCTGGTATTCCGACAATATATGTAAGCAAAAAAAAATGTTCTTAAGCCAATTGATAATAAAATGTAGCCTTGAAGCAATGAGGTGAGGTACAATTTCCCCTTAAAAGGTAGGTCAGCAACTAATATATTAAAACAGGACAAACTAGTGTATTATAGAATCATAGATAGACATGCAAAGTACAGTGAACAAGTTTCTAGACATTCATGCATCATAATACAAATTAAAATGATTCACAGGTGCCTGATTGATTGATAGTAATAAGGTAACTTACCTCAACGCTTTGTTTCTGAACCAACAATGCAACATCTGTTCTGGCATTAATAAACCTCCATTGAAGGTGCCAATTATAAAGAAGCCTTAGCTGATGGGCATCAATGATTCGATTCTCCCCTACCTTTCCTCTCCGAACATCAACAATATAACTAAGTACAGAAGGCATATCACAGAAGCTGTTACTCAACGAGCCAGCAATCGAGCTTCTTACCCTTGAAGGACTACTTCCCCTTACACTCGACGGTGTCATCATCTTACTTGGAGAAGCAGATCTTACACCCCCTCTGATAGGCGACGACGTCATCCTCGGAGACATAACCGACCCATCACTAAACTTTCTTGATTGCGTAAGCCTAGAGGTAGCAATCTTTGATTTAGGGCTGATGGACGATACTGAACCAGGGTCCTGCAACCGCCTCAAACGCATATTCGTCTCCTGCCAAAACCTAGCCGAGGCCATTATCCCGCGGGGCCCACTCTGACGTCCATTGCTGCTCTCATGATGACCAGACGTGCTACCGGAGGACACACTATCCGTATCAGAAGCAGTCGGATCAGACGGTACAGACGAACCATTCACTGAAGTCGCGTCAACAGACCTGTTAAGCGCGCCCAACATATCAGCAGTGGTGGAATCAAGATTCAATATACCGTCAAAAGACGACCTTCCTCTGATCGGAGTCACAGCCACATTGGAGCAAATAGACTGCCTAGTTCTAGCAGGCCATAGCTGCTTCGAGCCCTCGACTTGGTGCTCTTCATCAACTTTCCCCCTCAACGGAGTCGACCTTCTCCTCTCAGGAGTCGCCTTCCGACCGCCATTCGGCGAATTCACAGACTTTGTCCTACTAATCGGAAGCGAAAACGACTCTCCCTGAAACGAAACCGACAAGCTCCGAGTCGAGGTAACCAACAGCTTACTCGCAGCCGAAACCTCACCAGCATTCGCAACCGAAGCTGGTCTCGGAGTAGTTGAGCGTTTTCGATCAGCAGAAAGAGACCTCTTAGGGTTTGAGCTACTATTCGTGCTCGTTCTCGAAATTAACGGCGAAGGAAACCTTCTAGAAGATGAAACAGTAGTAGCAGTAGTAGTACCAGATGTGGAAGTTGAATTAGACGAAGAGCTAGAGCAAGAAGGCGACATGTACCTCGAAGGAATCTCTCTCCCTCTAGGCCTAGATCTTCTGTTACCACCTCCTTTGATCCCATTCTCTCTCTCGGAAGGCAACAATGGCGGCCTCGAGATCCCCGTTGCGCTATCAGCCTTGGATTCCAGCATCACTGCCACCATTATCAAACCCTAAACAAGCAAGATCTCTCGCATAGCAACTCTACTTTGCTCCTCCGAGCTCAGATCTGACTATCATCATCGCGAAATCAAGAAACACACGGATTCAGCATTCTGACGCCATGAATCGAGCTGTGTGAAGCTAAAAAACGGGATCTACGAAGAACGGGAACAGATTGAGAGAAGGATTTGGGGTTTCTGGTTCTTGAGAGAGAGTGATGAATCGTTGGAGTAACGCTACGCTAATGGCGATGCTTTGTTGTTGTTGTGAAATCTCTCTGCAGAAATGACAAAGCAACAGAGATTTTTATTAAGGGGATTAGCGTTTTGTTAAGCAAAGTATTGGTTAACAGACGATTAGTTTGCAATCATACTGTGCACCCGACGATTTCATTCCACTGCCCATTTCTTCATAATTGCATTTCTTTAAAGAATTAAACATAGATTCACATGTTTCATAAGTGTTCATAGCCTTGAAATGTAATCAAAGATCAAGTAAACTAACCTTCTAAAAGTGGAATAATGTTATTAGGTAATGTGAATGATGTGTTTGCATGATGTCATAAAATGCATTTGTATACAACTTGTGCATTAAAATTTGGGTTATTTACCGAAAATCACCCATATGATACGCTACTTTGCGATTAACTACCCCTATGTTGCGATATTACCGGAAACCACCCATATGATACCCTCCGTCACTCAACAACCACTCTTCCCCAAATCCGTTTAAATTTTCAGTTAACGCGTTTCACGCGCCATTAAAATATTATTTAATTTTTTTTATTTTCTTTTTTCTTCATTTATCTTCTTTTACCTTCATTATGTTTACCTTCTTTTACCTTCATTATGTTTACCTTCTTTTACCTTCATTATTTTTACCTTCTTCATCTTCATCTTCTCGAGCCCTATTCCCGATCAATTTGGGGATTTCCTTCTCAAACCCTAATTGGGGCTTCGATTTGGGTGTTCGATTGAGAAGGTGTGGGTTGTTTTCAGTGTTTTCGAGTTAGATTGGGTGGGTTTGGGAGCGATTGGGAGCGAACCATCAAGAGAAGTCGAAGAAGGCGATTTTCTGTGCGATTTCTAGGCGATTTGTGATTTCGAAGAAGGCGATTTGCGATTTCTGGGCGATTGTACTCTCGATTTCTTCTAACTAGCTAAGGTAAGTTATTCAATGGCATTTCTCATCTTAATTTTATGTGTAATCGATCGAATTTCTGAATTAGGGTTTAGGGTTTTCGAATGGAATTTGGGGCTTTTTTATTGTGATTTCTCGAGATGCTTTCTGAGCATTGGAATGATGTTTCACTGTGATTTCTTACCTTTTTCAGCATGAATTATAGCAAAGATTCGTTTTTTGGTAAAGCTTTAGTATATGGACAAAGTTGAGGGTTATTTATTGCATGTGGTGGGGTCTAAAGTTTTTGGTTCATGTGACCATATGAATTGACTGCATTATATAAGTCTTAAAATGCTTATAATATAGGGCATTAATGGTTGTTGAATATTGGTAGGTATGACATTCAGCCAAGTGCATATTAGGGTGATGTATGATGGTATCTTTTACAAATCAAAAGATAATGATCATCTTATGTACAAGAAAAGCAAGGTCCATTATTATAGGGATGTGGATCCGGATATGCTTTCTAAGGTAGTGCTTGAAAATATGCTAGAGGAAGATGTGGGGTTGATGGACATAAAAGAGTTGTGGTTTTTAACTCCTGGGTTGTCAATTGAGAGAGGGCTCCAGTTAATTGATAATGACAAGGGCCTTATGCTTATGGTGAACAAAGTTGGCAAGGACAACTTAATGCACTTGTATGTTATACAAGGGCAGAAGTTAGTCCAAAAACTTTGAGGGAAGAAGGCCCAAGTTCTCAGCCCACAGTAGAAAAGTCTGGTGTCACTGAAAATCCATCAAGAGAAGGATATAAGAGGGATGAGGTGGAACAGCCTAGGTCTAATAATTGCACAACCAAAGAGGCAGCCAAAAACAACAGTGAAGATCTAGAGGCAAATGTTCAGAGATTGGTGTTCACCTCAGATGAAGACCCAGATGCAGAATTAAGGTATGATTCATCTTCCTCTGACAGTGAAGAGTTCTTTTCAGAGAGTGAGGATGAAGATGATGATATCTTCAAGGATAATGTTGATCCAAGTGTAGATGACTTTAGGCTTAGAGAGGGTTTGAGAGATGGATGTCTGAATTTAGGAGCTGGTGTATTGGATGGTGTTTCTGATGAGGAGGATTCTGATAATTCTGATGCATTAAAGAGTCTTAGTGAGTCTGATGGTACAGGTGGGAAAAAGAAGAGATATGCAGAGTTTAATCCATTAGTTGATTTCAAGAGGAAGATTAAATTTAAGAGTGGTTTGATATTTCCATCTAATGATGTGTTCAGACAAGCATTAAGGCAGTTTTCTATTGAGAATGGGGGTGATTACTACTACCTTCACAATGATAAAACCAAGGTCTCAGCTTACTGTAGGAAGAAGTGTGACTGTTCTATGAAACACTCTAGGAAAAAGTGTGTTTGTAAGAAGATTTATTGTCAGTTTAAGGCTACTGCTAGAAAGATGGGAAGTGATGGGAGTTTTCAGTTGAAAAGCTTTTGTGGGAAGCATGAATGTGGATGGCAGCATGAGAATAGTAAGCTCACCTCAGCATGAGAATAGTAAGCTCACCAGTATTTCAGAGACTATATGTCTGCTTTGATGCTTGCAAGAAGGGCTTCATCACTGGATGTAGACCAATAGTAGGGATTGATGCCTGTCATTTGAAAGGGGCATACACAAGTCAGGTCTTAGTGGCAGTTGGCAAGGATGGTAATGACAACATATATCCTGTGGCTTTTGCACTTGTGGAACTAGAGACAAAGGAGACATGGGCATGGTTTCTGGATATTTTAATGAGAGATATTGGTGAATGTAAGCCTACATTCATCTCTGACAGGCAGAAGGTAAGAAATTCTTTATAATTGTTTATTTCAATTTCAGTATTTGGATGGACTAATGACTGTTGACTTGTTTTTTTGTAGGGTTTGATCGAGGCTTTGCATCTAGTTGTTCCACAGTGTGAGGCAAGAATATGTGTTAGACACATGTACAACAACTTCAAAAAAATGTGGCCAGGCAAGGCATACAAGGATTGTATCTGGGCAGCTGCAAGGGCATGTACTACATCAGAGTTCGAGCAAGCTATGCAAGAGATTAGAGGTATGAAGGAGGAAGCTTATAGCTATTTGTTGAGGCAGGATCCAAACTCTTGGTCTAGACATGGATTTAGCCATGTTAGCAAATCTGATATGCTGTTGAATAATGTCCGTGAGAGTTTTAATTCAATGATCATGCCTGCAAGGGATAAGCCAGTTCTGTCTATGTGTGAATGGATTAGGAGAATGCTGATGAAAAGGTTTGTGTCTAAGCGTGAGGGCATGATGAAGTATGAGGGGATCTACACACCTAAGGCTAATAAGCTAATAGAGATGAACAAGGAAGAAGGGACTAGGAGTTGTAATGCAATCTGGGGTGGTGGAGAAGCCTTTGAAGTTGACCATCTGGGCAGGACCTATGTGGTGGATTTGCAGAACAAAACTTGTGGGTGCAACAAATGAGATCTAACTGGAATCCCATGCCCTCATGCAATGTGTTGCATTGTGAAGGATAGGAGAAGACTTGACCAATTTGTGCATCACTATTACACAAAGGAGGCTTACCTAATGTCATACAAGGAAATCATTCACCCAATGTCAGGGGAATCACAGTGGGAGAGGACACCTCATATTCATCCAGCACCACCAACATATATGGTTCAACCAGGTAGGCCTAAGAAGCTAAGAAGAAGAGAGGCTGGAGAAGTGCCTAGCAGTAACAAGAGGATTAGAATTGTGGGACTCGTGAAGTGCACCAACTGTGGAAACCCTGGCCATTACAAGAACAAGTGCTCTGCTCCTCCAAGAACTAATGATAATCCACCTCCAACTCAACAAAACAGAGGTGGAAGGCCTAGAAGTACTAAAACAGTACCTATTGGATCTCAAAAGAGGAGGAAGTACACAAAGAATGTAAATTCATTGTAATTTTTTTATTGATTATGCTAATTCATTTGTATTTGTATTGATTATGAAAATGTTATATTTTAGGTGCCACAAAACCAACAAGGAAATCCTGGAAGTACACCTGGGGGGAACCAACAAGGAACTGCAAGTGATGGAGATTGTGGAAGTCATGGTGGACAGATTGTACCAAGTCAAGGTGAAGCTCCAAGTGCAAGTCATGGTGAAGCTCCAAGTGCAAGTCATGGTAGCAACTTCAGCCATCAAGGAAATCCAAGTGCTAGTCATGGCATAACCATGAGTCAAGGTGTGTGCAGTCAATCCAATCCAAAACCTTTTAAGTCACCTAGGATGAAGATTCCTGCTTCCAAGACAAAACTGGTGAAGGAGGTTCCTAGGCGTTCACCAAGGAAGAAGACAAAGAAGTAGTCTGCTATTTATGTTTGTAATGTTTGGATCAGTTTCAATGTTTGTTGAATGTTAGTGTGTTGAACAGATGTTGCAAGTGGTTTTTGCACTGTTTTAGTTGGTAATCTATGGTTTTATTTTGAAAAGGCTTTGCACTGTTTTTTGCCCTGGTTTGGTCACTGGTTTGGTAACAGGTTTGGTCACAGGTTGGTCACAGGTTTTTGCACAGTGAAGACTGTCATTGATGCACAAATTGCACAGTTTTTCAGCCTCATTACTGCAGTGTTTTACCATTGACCATGACCACATTTAATTTTGGTCAATTGTTACCTACCCCATGTCATCAATTCTTCACCTAAACCCTGCACATTTCAAGCCTATATTTCCATCTATTTCTCAGCACATTTGCCATCACAGCCGAGCTTCCTTTCCTTGCATTTCTTCATAACCTTGCATTTCTTCCATGGCAAATCATGTCATTGATCTAACAGACATCTCGGACAGTGAAGACATCAGCCACTGCAAATGCGAGGAGTGTGAGGAATGGAACCAGGAAACACCCTTGGAGAAAGCTGAAAACTACCCTCACAAAACCAAATTAAGCTTTTATGTGCAAATGAAAGCATCATTTGTTCAAAAAGATTGCAGAATGGTAAGTAATGTTTTATTCTTGAGTTTTGGGCATGTTATTCTAATGACTAATATACATAAAAAATTTTATTAACAGCTTATTCCTTTCGAGTATGCAAACAACAATTTGAGGCCTTTCATAGATGAAGAGATTACACTTTTCATTGGTGAAACAACTTGGAAAGTAGTACTCAAATTCAGTGGGAACAAATTCAAGTTTGGCAAAGGATGGAGAGACTTTGTCCAAGACAATGACATAGAAATAGAAGATGTTTGCCTCTTTCAAATGGAGGAGATAGTTGGAAAACCCACCTACGAAGTCATCATCTTCAAAGCTCAATTAACTGTCTATTTTGTTTGAACTGGTGTGTCTCATTTCCTGGTGTCTCATGTCTCATTTCCTGGTGTCTCATGTCTCATTTCCTGGTGTCTCATGTCTCATTTCCTGGTGTTTCATTTATGTTTTTGTTGAATTTGTGTTTTATTTCCTAATGTCAATGTTAGTTTCCTGATGTCAATGCACTGTCTTCTCATAAAATTGCATTCCATTCAAATATCATAAAAGAGCACATTACATTGACCATTTCAATACTAAAACATTTGCAAACATGAAGAATATGAGGAAGACAAGTACAACTACTACATCACTACACTGATTTTTCTAGGGTTCATAGCCACTGCTACTTTTGGTGCTTCATCATTATCAATCTGATTTTCTCTAACTGCATCTTGAAGCTTCATAATCTCGGCCTCCATTTTCTTCTTCTCTTTCAATAATTTGTTAATCACATAAGTGGCTCTTCCACTATATTCCTCATCCTTCCACATAAAGAAATTGCAATTCTTTGTCTCTGAACCATAAAAACGACAGCCCCAAAATCTTCTCATGAAATTGAATTCAGTTTTTGAAGTTGCTTCAGATGCTGGATAACCACACTTGCAGAATCGTTGTTGGGAATTAATTGATGAAGAGCTCGAGTTTGACATTATCAAACTAGCCCAGAAATCAAAAAAATAGGAGATTAGGGCTTCGCAGTCAATCGGAATGCAAACAATGACATACTTACCGATTTGGCTTCGCAATGTCTACAATCTTCAATCGATTTACTTGCTCGCGTCAATCGTAAGAAAAGAGAAGAAATAGGGCTCCATTTCAGATCTGGCGATTTTCTAGGGTTCTAAGGAATCGGGAATGAAGATGAAGAAATAGGGCTCGAGAAGATGAAGATGAAGAAGGTAAAAATAATGAAGGTAAAAGAAGATAAATGAAGAAAAAAGAAAATAAAAAAATTAAATAATATTTTAATGGCGCGTGAAACGCGTTAACTGAAAATTTAAACGGATTTGGGGAAGGGTGGTTGTTGAGTGACGGAGGGTATCATATGGGTGGTTTCCGGTAATATCGCAACATAAAGGTGGTTAATCGCAAAGTAGCGTATCATATGGGTGGTTTTCGGTAAATAACCCTTAAAATTTATAAGAGCATGGCGGATGGTTCATAACGCGTTACGTGGCACACACTTAAAGCAAGCAACGATTACGTATTTTTAGCCCTTTAAACGCATCGTTTTACATGTCTTATCCGATTTTTTTTAAAAGCAACCAAACGGCCCCTATGCTTATGATTTTCGGATTGGGGGTAAAATTGAGCATTCTTACAGACTTCTACTAACATCTTTAAAGATCTTTTAATTATTTTATTTAAATAAACTTCTACGAGTTACGGTTCTTCCTTACAGTCCCCATTATACATGCTCTAACATTTAGTATTTTTAAATACATATGAACTTTTATCGTAAAAAAAATTAACTTATTTCAGTCTCCTACACAACATCTCATACCCATATGAAAATAACGATTATGACTCATACCTATTTTGTTCTGTTTTTTCCTCCCCAAAATTACATCAAACAACAAGTCATATGAATCACACACCCGCATTTCTCGATTCCCATTACGATACCAAACATTTTTTTTTCTTTCTGAAATGGGCTTTTTTTTCAAAAAAAAATCTCGTTATAGGCTCGATTTGAAACATATTTCCAACATAGGCGCACATTTTTTGTTCGGAAAATAAACATGTTGAAAAAACGCTGGTTTTGACAGCGTCTCTCAACCGAACCTGATTTTCTTTTCTTTTTTAATTCTCACGTGTAAGAGACCTCTTACACGTAAACTTAAAAATGGTTGCATAAGGCGTTGGTTTTGCCAGCGCCTTATACAAAGCCTTATATAATTAGTCAATTGCTTGCATAAGCCTTATGCAAAGAGTACATACTCCTCAATTGAATAATTGAAGCCTTTGCATATGGCTCTGTATGAGGCGCTGGTTTTCTCCACGTCTCTTATACATAAGTTTTTTTTTAAAAAACAAATTTGCTTCGTATGAGAGACGCTGGTTTTCCCGAGCCTCATAAGAGTGCCTATGTTGGGAATTAGTTTCAAAACAAGCTCATATCGAAAATTTTTTCTAAAAAAAGCCTACTTTAAAAAGAATTCCAAGATGCTCTATAAGTTTTCATCCACATTTAATATAGTTTTCATAAACTATTTTTTCAATCAAGTTTGTTTCTAATGAAAGTTGTTTCTCTACGTTGACCAAATTATAAACCCATTACAGAAAAAAATATAACTCAAAATCGAACTAATCCATTTTTTTTTTATGAACTTTTTATCATATGCCCTAAAAATCTTTCTATAATTAATTTCATAGATTCTAGAAGCAAAGATTAATTCAATGCTATGGATCTTAAATTCAACTCTGCATTTTATTGATTTCGAATTGTCCAAGTAGTTTGTTGCTTGCTTGGTTCATACTTCTTGATTGATCATATACTTTAAAGCAAAGTTGTTATGCTTAGTATGTTTGAACGATCACATTCTTATTCAATGAATTTAGAATGTGTAATTTGTCCACTATGAGTTTATTTTATTTATAACTTCTATTGAACGTATTATGTATTTTACCATCTATCAACAACAATAACAAAACCACATGTTAAGATTCATATTATTTATTTTGGGTGTGAAACACATGGTATATTAAAATAGTACTCCGTAATGTTTCAAGAAGAAAAACTTTCATTTGTGGAAAAAATAATAATCAGAACACATTTTTTCAACGCATAGTTAGACGCAGTTAAAAATAAACTTGAGTTATTAAATGCACTCACGAGCCACAACACCATACTGCTGCTCTGATCTCTGTCTGAAGTCTGAATCACAACGATTTTGTTTCTAGAGTTTTGGTCGATCTCGCTTTAATTTTTGTATCTGGTGAGTTCTAAATATAAGTAAACGTTCTAGATATCGGAAATGAGTACTAAGATATGAATATGAGATATCGGATATGCACAAGAGTGATATGTTTGATATACTTAAAAAAAAGCTATTAAAAACACCTATGTTGCACGGGCACCTCTGATATATCTGAAGGAGGGTGTCCGACACACGGACACTACCGGATACGGAGGGTCATGGTCAACGACACGGCGGGGTACATTCAACATTCTGGACACGGTGGGACACACATACAGTGAGTTGAATAGTGAAAAAATAAAAAAAATCATATATTTTATATGCTTAATTTATGTTTTAGTAATATTAACGTATTCTTCATTACAATAGCTTTAAAATGATATATAATAAATTATGTCGTCGTATCCCGTCGTGTCTTATTCTTGTACTCCCTGCGTTCCTTTTTGTTCGTCCATAAGTACGATTTTCGCGGGAATTAAGGAATTGTAGGAATATAATGATTATAGGAGAGAGAAAAGTATAAAGTGAATGGTTAGAGGAGAGACATAGAGATGAAGAGTAAATAATATTGAAATTTGGGAGAGAGAAAAAGTGAAAAGGTGGTAATTATAGGTTGATAGTAGGGATAAAATGAGTAGAATAAAGTAACATAAATGGAATAGTGGACAAACAAAAGGGAACAACGGAAAAGGAAAGTGGACAAACAAATAGGGACAGAGGGAGTATATTTTATATTTGTCGTTTTCCAATGTCTTGTCGTGTTCGTGTCCGTGCAACAATAAATATCATTTTATAATCATTTCGATATTCATGCCTAATATTTGGCTCATACTAAACAATAAATATCATTTTGATATCGATATATTGATTATACCAAAAACACAAATATGGATAGTGTGACTGTATGAGTGATATATCGATATCAAACGGGTCCTATCGATACCAAACAAAGATATGGCTTTGAATGTGCGAAGGCTCTTTGCTGAATAGATTTTATGATAACTGCATTGGGATGCATCTGCATGCTCAAATTTGTTGTGAATTTAACGATCATATAAGCTAGATATAGCCTATGAAATCATAATGTGGTCCTCTGATAGTGTATTAAATCTATATGTAGGCAATATCTAACCACAAAATCTGATACCGCTGAAATTTATGCAGAGTCCTCTGCACCACCGCCTTCTGGATCATCTAACAAATTTAGATGAAATTGAAAGTGTGATCATATAGCGGAAGCTAGAAGAGTCAGGCAGTAGCCATGGTTTCTAGGCTGTTTCTTGCAGATGTTTTGATCATTGTTTCCTGCCATAGTAGGCACTACAGGAACCTTGATCAAACTAAATAGGTTGCCTCCTGCATCATCTTACAGAAATTATATGGAGCTGAGATTGGCTTTGCTTGATTTCTTCAGGTATCAACTTATTCCTTCAGCTCAGTAGTAGTTCTCCATATTTGACATATCAGATTTTGTGCAGAAATTTTGTCAGCTTTTATCAATCTTCATCCTGCAGATGCTAACATTAGTCTTCACATAGCTTCTTCCTTGCAATTTGTTTGCCTCATGAGATGATTGTCTTGTTATCTTGCACAATCTGGCTTTGGAAGCAGCTGTTTTAGAACCGAGGCAACGTTGCTGTTTTTGGTTGGTTTTCTTTTACTGTCGTGTAGAAATACTGTTTGCTCATTCAGCACTTAAATGTCATATTATGATCAAATTTTATTCTCAGCGGATCAATTTATTGTAAAATAAATAAGGTTGAGATTGACTTTGCTTGATTATCACAGACCAATTAGGTTTGCTCTTCTTCAGGTAACAACTCATTCCTTCAGCTCAGCTGTAGTTCTCCATATTTGGCATATCAGATTTTTGTGGATAAATTTTGCCAGTTTTTTACAACCTTCATCCCTCCTTTGGTATATCATAATGCAGAGGCTAACATTGGTCTTCACATAGCTTCCTCCTTGCAATTTGTTTCATCTTTTCTTGCTTTCTTATGGCATAATGAGATGATTTTCTGATGCTTTTCTTGTTCATCTTGCATGAACTGTCATTGGAAGCTTTCTTGCTGAAATCTCCGTCTGGCTGTTTTGAAACCGAGGCAAAGTTGCTGTTTTTGGTTGGTTTTCCTGACGACTGTCGTGTAGAAATACTGTTTAAGCACTCAGCACTTAAATTCCATACCCTGTCTATGTATGCTCAAATTGTATACTGTGTGGGATCGACTTTTTGTAAAGTAAATAAGATTGAGATTGTTTGCATCTGCAATTCCAACCCCACCAAAAAGATTGTTGAATGGATTGTTCTAGCAGAAGCAGCAGCAACCACAACCTTATCATCAACTGGTCCTGCTTCTGCTGCATGCTTCTTTTGTCTTTCTTCACTCTCAATTATTATATTTACCATCATATTCTTATCATGCATGTGGATCCCTAACCCCAACCCTAACTCATTTGTCGGTTCAATTTCTCATGCCTACAAATAGTTGTATTCATATTTGAAATTATTATATTACTACTAGCTGCATCACGTGAGGAGAATTCCCCTTCTTATGAAGAACAAGAACAAGTTTATAAATAATATAGAAAATATGTCGCTTGGTCACTTTACCATTTGTCGTCCACCTTGGTGTGTAACGCATTAGACACGTATGTACTACTTCTTATAAAGAACAAGAAGTTGGTATGTAAATACATAGTTTCTATATGTCGCTCGGTCACTTTACCATTTGTCGCCCACCTTGGTGCGTAACGCATTAGACAGGTCTGTGTATTAAACACCAAAGCCATTATCTAAAAAGCACTTCATGCATAACACACTAACGTAGTCTATGTGTTGCGCATTTTTTTTATTAATTCCCATAATTTGTAAACAATTTTAATACGAGCGCGTGCATATAAAGTTCATTCAAAACGGACATCATTTATCCCTTCAAAAACCGTGTTTAACGCACACTTGTTGACTCAAAAAATCATGTATGGCATATTGTTTTCTGACCTTTTGGATTAACAAACAATGTCCGTTTTGGACGGATTTTATACGCACATGCTCGTATTGAAATTTTCTACAAGATTATGGAGGGAAAAAATCACGCGTGACGAAGTGTTTTTTTCGATAATGATTTTGGCGCGTAACGCCACAGACCTGTTCAATGCGTCACACATTAGGCCAATGTGTTACGCACCTAGGTGAGGGACAAATGGTAAAGTAAGGGCCAAATACATAGTTGTATAAAATATTAAAATGTATATCAGAAACTGGTTTGTTTCAACTCGACTGTAAAATTTTACTCATAAGTCCTAACCGAAGTCAGTAACAGTAAGTACTATGTTGTCATCATCTTTTACCATGTCACTTAATCTTCTAAACTGTTGGAACTGACAAAAAAATCTCTAGTGCTTTCCAGAGATTATATTTACCATTTTTCACCATCCAAAAATTCAAAATAGAAAGCTAATGTGACACCAGTTTTTTTTTTGGCCATTTATATACCTAGTCTTTAATAATATAGCTCATTATCTTATCTCTTTCTCTCTCAATCACAAACACACAAAGGTGAAAGGGAAGGCCTCCCAATTCCCTCAAAAGAAGGGCATTGAACAATGTCAACTACAACAAGACACTGCATCTTGTTCCTCATCTGCCTCTTGTTTGCTGCATTCCTTCTTTCTCCAACAGGTATATATATATAGATTAACTACCTATTCTTGGCACATCTCAATCTCTTGTTTTCTTCTCACTACAGTTTTGCAGTCTTTTTCTACTCATTATTTTAAGTAGTTGCTTGCAATAAAACAGTACTGTCAAAAAGAAGGGCTTGAGGGTGTAATTATATCTAGTGTTGTTTTATAATTTAGACTCTAATGGGTTTGGAGGTAAAAATACAGAACAAGCAAAAGTTGGTGATTCAAAGCTTATCCATGGTTCAAATCTGCAAGAGCTTGATTCAACACATGGCAAGCTTTTTTTGGAGGTATTCTTCTCACCCTTATCTGTTGGTAATTTTGAGGGGTGCAGTTCCGGTGAGAACAATTTTTAAAATGAGAATGTGTGAATAGTTAATGTGCACCAAATTAGTACTTAAATGTGCATCAAATCATCCTTTGAAAAAGTGATGCACATATACAATTTTGAGCCGAATGTTCTGTTCTTTAAGAAATGAATGTTCTTCAAATTTTTGATGTTTTTAAGTTTGTCCACGAATGTGCACCAAATTAGTACTAAATGTTCACAAATTTACTACTAATGTGCATCATTATCACGTTCGTATTTTAAAAGTTATTCTCACCCGACACTTTCTCATTTTGAGTCACATCAGAAAATCAAGTGCTCAACAATATACTGAACTGTACTATGATTTACATGTTTATGGATATTTATCAGTTTACTAATGTCTGTTTATGATCAAATGCAGAGGATAAGTGGAGGGAGGAAGATGGAGATAAGGAGAAGAGTTGGAATAGGATCAATGGCACCAACATGCACATACAATGAATGCAGAGGATGCAAATACAAGTGCAGAGCCGAACAGATTCCGGTCGACGGAAACGACCCTATAAACAGCCCTATCCATTACAAGTGTGTTTGTCACCGCACTTGAAACTCAATCTCATTTCATTGTCATTTTGGTTTTGTAAATCTTGCCTTGTTTCTTTCACTTTAATTTTGGTCCTACCTTATTTGATTTCTGAGAGTTAAAATTGTAATCTTGAGTTTCATTTGGGTTAGTTTTGTTTGTACTTGCTACAATGTCTAATCAAGAACTTATGCTTTTGTTCTACTAAAAAAACAAGTGCTTTTGTGATTCACACAACAGATTGCTACTACAACAATTGACCTTGTAATTCACGAAACCGATCCTCGGTTCTTGTCCTCGACAACTTCGTTCTCAACCGAAGGCTCTTCATGAGAAGCTTCCACATTAGCCTCCTCGTTATGAGACAGCTGGCGAGACCGAGTGTCTTTGTCGCCCCTGCAGTTTCATAGACGAAGATTTTGTTATCTCAGCAAGAAGTTATGACTAAATTTTGTACTTGTTTGTATACTGAGTCGCCTAACTTGCATACTATTAACAAATCAGTACAAGCAAGTTTTATTCACACATAGCTCCTTGTTAAGTACAAAAAATTACATTGTTTTAGTTGCAGTCATGGATAATAAAGAGCAGTCATGAAAGAGAGTTTGGAACCTTTCCTCATCATTGGGTGTTTAGATAACTATTGATTCAGATAGCACCAGATATACAACAACAAAGGCCCAAGGACCATAAAATTGGTTTTATGATTCACTTTGTTCAGCTGCCAAAAGATTGAACAACTGAAGAGGTGGTGACCAAACCAGAAAGCAGGCCTACTAAAAGGGCATTGTTATAAGTGGTTGGCTCTGCTTGCATTGAGTTGTTTCTAGAATCAATGTAAGTCTCGTTCAGGAACGGCCCACCAAGAAGTGCACCGATAGCTACATTGGGATCTGGGTCTTTTGACTTGAGCCATTTGAACCCTTTCTTACATGTTGTAGTTGCATTAGCTGGAATAGAGGCTCCTCGGTGGTGTACAAACCTCGGGTAATTGTCTCCATAGCCCACAACAAAGCTTAAATTCAGGGGGTTCTTTCCCAATGCATAGTCAGCCTGCCAAATCCAATGATGTGAAACATCAAGGATCAAAGTAATTTTACAAATTATTATACACTTGTGAATGGATGGATATCAAACCTGTGACATAGCAAACTTTCGAATTTCTGATGGTTTATATCTTTTTCTGTTGCAAGATATTGTTGCTGTTCGAGATGTTAGCATGTAGTCACTGTAAACAGTAGCCAAGAATGCAGATGCTATCGGGTGCTGCAGAGCATTCCACTGACTTACCCATATTAACCCACCTGAATCAAGAATAAGAAACTATGAAAAACATTTTAGGTGATTTTTTGGTGAAAGTGATGCAAGGCAAAACTATCTAAATTAAGACCTTTTGGCTGGTCGCTCTATAAATATGAGGGACTCTCTTCAGTTATTCTGAATTAAGTTAAATAACTTAAAATTTAATATGCTTGTGTAAAAAAAGTGTAGGTTTTTCTTATGTAGTATAAAAATTGGCTTATTGCTAGGAAGATTAGCTAACTATAATCAAAAGAAAGACATTTGAAATGAAGCAAAAACAAAAGCAGATCAGATACAGAGGAGAAATAGATTACTGTCTGTTCTGCTGGATGTGGCAGTGGGAGAATCTGGCATTAGGCCGCAAATTACTGCTTCAGCTGTCTTTCTATATTCCTCCAGGCCAGAAATTGCTGAGTTTGATACACCCTTTCCCCCAAAGAAGCTGACCCTGGATAGTAAAACCTGCATTAACGATTGTTCGATACTAAATATTAGCTGACGCATAGCTAAATACACAAGAAGATTTCTAGGCGAAAATCAGCAGACACTAACTAAGCAAAGCATGAAACAATCCTCAAGGAATTATACCTGAGTACCCGCATGCTTGTCATCCCAGCTAAACCACGTTGGATTTCCCCAATTACCAAAGTGTTTTCCGTTCTCAGCAGTTACATAGTTAAGGTAAGCAGCATCTCTAGTTGCATGGTATAGCCAACTGGCAGCCCACAAGAGTTCATCCTCATAGCCACTCGAGTTATAATAATTTTCAACTTTCGGGATGTTGACACTATAACGTTGTCTATGCTTATCAGCAAAATCAAACAATTGCTTGCTATGTTTCAAAAGAATACTAGAATAATTGGAGTCAGCAGACCCCTTAAACACTAAGGAGGCTGCTGCCATAGCTGCAGCTGTCTCAGCTGCAACATCAGCTCCCGGGAAGGAAGCGTTAATCTGGATCGACGGCCTTTTCTCGCTCATAGCCTCAGGCTTTTCCCAGCATTTGTGATCCAAATCAGGATCACCAACCTAAAAGTACAAACTATATATCATATGTGTTATGAGCAATGTTGGAAAACATAAGCTTCCAAGTTGAGACCTGAATGTAAAGCACATCATCCTGAGGATGTGCATTGATGAGATAGTCAGTGATCCATTTGAGGGAATCCTGAGCTGAAACAAGCTGTTCTGCAGCAGCCATTTGATCTCCATATTCAAGGATAGCCCATGACAAGACGGTAGCGGAGAATGCGAGTGGGAAACCAAACTTCATGTGATCTCCAGCATCATACATTCCTTTGGAGAGATCCAAATTGGCGTCACTCCCATCTTGTAGAGCTGAATCCCCTCTCCATGAGATCTTATTGCTCACCAACTTCCCAGCTGCCCCCAACACAACAGACATGACAGAAGATGACTCTCAACAAACTTATAATATTGATAACCCAAAATAGAGATAAATCTCTCCTTCTCAAAGGAAAAACAATTCCAGTGAGCCCTAGGCCTATGTCTTCAATGATCCCTTCATGGATACCCCTCTAGAACCCCTAATCCTCAGTAAACACATTCATATTGCCCACCAACTTATTGCCCACCAACTTCCCAGATGCCCCCATGTTAGACAAGAAGATCACTCTCAACAAACTTATAATATTGATAACCCAAAATAGAGACAATTCCAGTGAGCCCTAGGCCTATGCCTTCCTTGATCCCTTCATGGACACCCCTCTAGAACCCCTAATCCTCCTTATATAATTCTTAGTAATAATAGGAAATAATGCTAGTAGATAATTAAAATAACAGTTCCCAAACCATCAGTAAACACATTCATCCCCTAGTTCAGCATTTAATGAAGACATCACTTCCCTAGCTAGGTTCATCCTGCAGCACTTGACTCCTAACACCCCAACACAAGAGAGATCATAAAAAGCTAGGAAATTGAGTAATGATGAATCAAACCCTAAGTGAGTGTTGGAAAATTGAGAGTACATACATTTTTGAATATCGAAGAATCCAACACAAGAGAGATGACAGCATCATAATAAGCTAGGTGAATTGAGTAATGATGAAGCAAACCCTAAAATTGAGAGTACATACATTTCTGGATGTCGAAGAATTGGACGGCGAGGTGTAAGGCGGATGAGTAATGGGGGTCGATATCGCCGGGTGAGCTTGGAACGGGCTCGAGGTCGTCGTCGTTGTCGTTGTTTTGGGGAGGGTTGTCCCAGAAAAGGAGGACGATTGAGGTGAGGGCGAAGGAGGCGACGAGAAGTACCAGAAACCAGCTCCAACAGGTTCCACTCTCCGACCTCCTCTTGATCGCCATTAGCAAGGTAGGAGTAGATCCAGAGTGAGAGGGATCCGGGAAGAGAGACATGGGATTTCATACTGATTTTGATTTGTGACTGTTGATAAGTGTCGGTTGAAGGGAGGGGCCTATCTTGCTGTCTTTTTATGATGTAAATTCACAGGAATGATGGATTTCTGATTCCTTATCTTCTAGACAAAACTTCCAACGTCTTTGCGAACATCCCAACATCCCAAATTAGCTTTTGGAATTTATTGTCTAGAAGATAATGAATAAGAAATACAATCATTCATATGTATTTTAAATCATAAAAAGAATATAAGAATTTATTTTGTTATTTTTTATGTATATAAATTAATAAAAACGAATTTATAAACTAAAATTATAGAATTTTTAAGAATAATCATGGTCGTCAAAAAGTATGTCGAGTGTCACGCATCCAGTGACCATACACTTGACATTTACATTTTGAGTCTTGACATGTTGCATTGTCAACAAATGAGTCAAAAAAAGATATGTGTTTGGCTTTGAGTTAAACGATGTCGTTTTGATTTGTATGAAAGACCAAAATCTCAACGAAACAAACGAAGCCTTGTTAAACATTAGTTTGGTTTGTACATGCTATATGAATCATCAAGTGCTCATGTTTTCTTCTCCTAAAAATAAAAAAGCAAGTGCATTTGTTATGTAAGTTACAACAATAGTTGAGCTGGCAATTCACGAAATCGATCCTCGGTTCTTGTCCTCGAAGTTTTCGTTCTCAACCGAAGGCTCTTCCTAAGAAGTTTCCACGTTAGCCTCCTCGTCCTGAGACATCTGGCGAGACCGAGTGTCTTTGTCGCCCCTGCAGTTTCATAGACGACGGTTTTGTTATCTCAGCAAGAAGTTATGAACAAGTTCTATGCACATAATCTTCATTTATAACAAAAGTTGTTATTGTTTTAGATTATAATAAAGAGTTGGATGCATACCAAGCATATATCATAAGCCCGACTGTAACGACAGCGAACGACACAAAGTACAACCAATCAACCTGAACACATAAAATGTGGTTAACATAAGTTAAATTACACCTGTTTAACATCAGCTGTAACTGTTCTTAATTACCTTCTCGCGGTACAGAAATATGCGAATCAGTATTCCCCACATGTCGGAGGTTAGCAAGGAGAGATTCAGCATTGCAGAGCCACTTACCTGTAAGAAATTCATCACATTCATTTTAAAGCTATAACTGAATTTCATATGATAACTATTCTCATCAATCCTTGGTTCATTAGCAAGAAAATAAAATCCTACCTTCAACAGAACTGGAACGAGCGAGTAAAACAAGAACATAGCAACAGAGAATCCAACAAAAGGAAGTGCCTGCAACAAATTTGATAAGGGTCAACAAATTTAACAGCATTATCATGTTCAGTTTGGTGCTGAATTTAACAAACTTACACCAGCAGCTGTCCAATGGATAGCTCGAAGCTCTGTGCGTTCAAGTATACTTCTATGAAGTTGTCGAGGAACAACAATTAAAATGCTCAACTTGGCTTTATGAAATTATTAAAACCAAAAATTATCAGGAAACACCAAATTTCCGTCTTGTCAGACTATTGCTACAAAAAAGGATACATTTGGATA
Source organism: Oxyria digyna (assembly GCA_029168935.1). NCBI lineage: Eukaryota > Viridiplantae > Streptophyta > Magnoliopsida > Caryophyllales > Polygonaceae > Oxyria > Oxyria digyna. The sequence continues at coordinate 3,897,662 of JAPVLV010000015.1, read as the reverse complement.
GCACTGATGATTGCTCCAAAAATCCCTAACATTGCCATGAGCTCTGATCTGCTAGCATTTTTCACAAGATACTCCTGATTGCACAAAAAAATGCTACATTAAAACCTAATAGCAGAACAACTTTCCAAACTGATCTCAAGAACTATTTGTGCATTAGCTTACCTCACTGACGTTACTCACAGCATAAAGTGTGGCACCAGCAATGGCGAACAAATCTCCTTTCAAAGGTGCACTTCCCGCTATAAAAGTAATTTTGATTAGAAAAGGAAAAAGAAAACATGAACAGAAATGCAAGAGGATGAAGTAGAGAAGAAGAGTTGGTTACCTGAGCGGTCACCATTAAAAACGTCTGAAAATACCAGCATAATGGAAGCACCAATACAGATAATCACAGCTATGATTTCTTGACTCCATACTTTGTCTTCAAGAAGATACGAGTCAGGATAAGGACACACGGTATTGTCCAGCAATCCAGAAGCATAACACTTGTCAGGGAAGTATACTGAAATGACTTCACAACTGCAAAAAAAAATGTTAAGGACATCAACTTATCTGACTGGATTTTTTAGGGAAATTAGCAATAACATAGCTATGGAGTAAAACAAACCTAGATAATTTGCCTCCACATCTACTAAACTAAGAAGTATATAGTAATACCATTTTGCCTGCACAAAAAAAAATCAAATTGCGCAAATATCAATATGCAGACCCACAACAACACTCAACTGTGTATTTAAGACTCCTTAATCAAATATTTTACTGCAGTTTTTCAACTCAAGATCCGGTCGTAGTACAGTAAATACACAATTGCATTTACAGAGTCATCTTGGGTTTTCTTCCCTTGCCTTTAGCAAAAAGAACAAAATACTTTGACAAATCATATATGCATGCATTAAGTCTAACTATCATACAGCCTTTTTGGTTCACCAATGTCAAACTATTGACTTAAATAAACATTATCTAATTGAAGATTAACACGCCACACACATGCACAAGCTTCTTAAGCCAATAATATGAAAGGACTGCTAAGCATTATCTCATATGAAGAATAAGTTGACAAGTCAATCCCTTAAGAGTTAAGAGCTCCGTATAGAAGTACGTACAAGGGACCGCATAAATATTTTGATGATTGATTTAGACATTCATTATTCATAATTAAAAAGTCAACCATAATGAAAACAAACAATTAGATGTCATTTGCAGAACTCTCAACTTCTAAATTTTCATTGGTTTCATCATTAGGGAATCAATCATATAGAGCATACTATTAGCATTAGAATCTATAGAACATCCAAAAACTAGACGGGAAATCCAGCAATTGAGTTATGATTCCGTATTTATAAGCTATTAACTTTGAATTTGTTATAGCTACCTTGAGAGCCTTCCTTCTGCAAATAATAATAGTTCCAAACACCAATGCCAAGAGCACATAGTTGAGAAATGATTGAGAAGTGGGTGCATTTATGCCTGCAATACCCACAAATCTTGATCAAGTAGCGTCTTTCGAACTAGTACATTGCATTATAAGTTGGGTAACATGCATGGTTACATGCCTCCATCATATAAATTTCTCTGATCAAGAACTCAGAGTTATAAACATGCCCTAAATGGTCCACTCTACTACAATCTTCCTAAACACCACTGTTATATTACACAAAACCAACCTACTCCATGCTACTTCAATTTGCAGTATAACACGAAATTCTATCATATGATTGTCAATAACATCCATGTTCATTTCATACCTTTATTCAAGCATTAGTTTCTGTTGAGAAGTGTGATTGTTAAAGTATATGGATGTTTTGGAGAAGAATAGATAAATTCACAACAGAATCATAAGAAAATTTTGGAGAAGATTAAATGTTATGAAGCATTGTGTAAAGTGGGCCAATAGGCCCAATTACTTTCTAGCAATATGGTTTGCTTTCTTTCAGCCCATGTATATATATGTGTAAGTTACACTTCAGCAGCAACAAGAAACACAACAGCTTTCACGCCGCTTTTGGCTTCTCTGTGTTGTTCTTCATTTTGGCCAATTTGGTTTATGGTATCAGAGCAGTGCAGCGAATCCAGCTGAACCATGGACACTGCTGTTCCAAAGAAGAGTCATTCTCCATTCGAGCTGAATAACAATGATAATCCCGGCAACGTTATCACACAAGTTCAGCTGAAGGGGGAGAATTATGATGAGTGGTCGCGTGCAATGCGTACCTCCTTGAGAGCTCGCAGGAAGTGGGGGTCATCGACGGAACAATTAAGCAGCCTGCTGAAGGGCCTGCTTTAGAAGAGTGGTGGACAGTGCATTCCATGATGATTTCATGGATACTGAATACTGTGGAACCGGATCTACGCTCGACCATGACGTACATGGAAAACGCTAAGGATCTGTGGGATGACATCGAAGAAAGGTTCTCAATGGCGAACGGGCCAAGAGTTCAGCAGCTGCGTTGTGAGTTAGCTGAGTGCAAACAAAAAGGTCTCACCTTGGTGACCTATTATGGAAAACTGAAACAATTGTGGGAAGAACTTGCTCAATATGATCCAACGCCAGTCTGCTCATGTGGGCTTTGCACCTGTCATGTTGGAAGCAAAGTTGCAAAGAAAAGAGAGGAAGAGAAGGTGCATCAGTTTATGATGGGGCTTGATGACACTTTGTATGGAACTGTTCGATCCACCTTGTTAGCTGTGGACCCTCTTCCAACTCTCAACAAAGTATATTCTACCCTTACTCAAGAGGAGCGGGTGCAAACAATAAATCAAGGTAAAGAAGAAAAGGAGAAAGCTGAAGTTGTGGCTTTGACTGCTGCTCACAACACCGTTAAACAGAGAGGTAGAGGAGAAAATCGTGAGAATCGCTATCGTGGCGTCACGTGCTCCCATTGCAGCAAGCGTGGACATGATGCGTCAAGTTGCTACCGCCTTATCGGTTATCCTGAAGGATGGGGAGAGCGCCCTCAAAACGACAGCAGAACAGTAAGGGTTGGTCGTGGCTACGCTGAACAAAGTAGAGGTGCTTTTGGTCGAGGACGGGGAGGAAACGTTCGTGCCAATGCTGTGATGCGGGGATAAGCCGCAGTTGCCGACCTAGACACCAAACTCGAATAGGAACTCGAACAGAGAAGAAAGGCGAAATTAGAATGAGATGAAAGAAGGATAAGTCGAATGATAGGCCAATTGGAACCAAATCAAACAACGATAAAACCCTTGAACTTAAGAACAAGAACCTTACCGAATGATGAAGAAACCCCAACGGATGATTACAACCAAACACAATGACTTTGGTGGGTCAAGGCACCTGGAGGTTGCTCTATGGAGTCCCGATAGCACCAACCTTATGGAGGAGATTGACACACACAAGCACAACTAAGGCCAACTGAACGACAATGCACACGGGGCACTCTTCTCACAAAAGCTCTCTTTTGGAAGGAAAAAACGATAAACGTTGTATTCAATATCAAGTCTGGGGGGGGGGGCTAAACAATAACTAGGGCAAACCTTATATAGGGTTCATAAGGTGGCCAATTAAAAGAAATAAGTAAATAAAAGTATATCCTAAAATAATAATCCGTAAAACAAATAAAAGTATATCCGAAAATAATGTTTCAGGAGGAGGCCTCGGCGAATGAGCCGCGGGCGCGGTTATGGAGCCGCGGGCGCGGTTGACTTGAATGAGCCGCGGGTGCGGTTATGGAGCCGCGGGCGCGGTTGTAGACATGTCGCCGACAGCTCTTTTTGAAACGGCTCGTTCTCTCTCGTCTGAGATCGGAATTGAGCGATTCCAAAGCCTAGAGTTTCGTCTTGAAGTCTAGTTTGTTTCATCTTCAGTACTTGACTTCTCATCTTGACTCGAACCGGATCTCTACGAGCTTGAATGGCTACAATACGAGCTCGGGCTACTATCAATGACTTGAATGATGGCTCATAGCGATCTTTAGCCCTAGCTCCAGTGGTTAACACATCTTTAGATTTAGGACAGGGCGTCCTTGATGATAGCTCAGATGCTCCCGCATCATTCTCCCTTTCTTGAAAAGGATTCGACCTCGAATCATATTTGACATAAATGATTGAACGATCTTCATAGGCGTCATCCTCTTTGATGCACAACTTCCTCTTGAATGTTTTGAGTGCATAGCTCCACCTTGAGGAAAAAATTCGATGCTGTGGGGAATCCTTGCCTTCCTTCATTCTTTTAGCTCTTTTATCCTTGTCCTTCCTCTTGTCATACTCGTCAGCGACCTGTGAAAGAATAATAGGTGGAAGAACAACAATTCTAGCATGGGAGGGTAAGGAATGACGATTAACAAAACCATCATGGGCAACTCTCTTATCATACTGCCATGGATAATCTAATAAAACTTGACAAACTTGCATAGGCACAACATCACATGAAATAGTATCATCATAATGTTCTAATGTCATGGCTTCCTTAGCATGCTTGTTCAAATTCCAATCAACACAATCATTAATCCAATGCAGTTTTAAAGGACTAGGGTAGGATAATGAAACAATTTGCAATTTAGTATTCAATTCCATGCTAGCAATATTACCACAACTACCTTCATCAATAATCATGTTGCAATCCTCAACCTTATCTAGACAATGAGTTTCTCCTAGAATTTCAACACAATGAGCAGTTTGTACATGCAAATCCTTCCTATCAATTGAATCAACATGCTCATACTCAATTTCAACTTCCTTATCTAAATCAGTTTTAAGATCATCAACACAAACAACATCATCAATACTATCACCTTTTTCATATTCAATCTCAATTGGTTCTAGGTGAATAAGCATCTCAGGGCAGTCATTAATTCATATGATCTTTCCCTCTACATTTCAAGCACTCAATATCTCTAGCTCTAGTAGAAGGGTTAGAAGTACTTCCCTTGGGTCCAAGTTTGGCTCGTGGTGCAGCCGGAGGGGTGTCACTTCTTGGTCTATCCCTATCTCCTTGTAGCTCCTTGGAAGAGGCATCTCGTCCATAATAAGAATCCTTACGTCCTTGCTGATTTTTCCAAGTGTTGGAAGAACCATGTGCATTCCTATTCCCTTGATTCCTATACTTAGTCTTCCTTTCCACTTTGATGGCTAAGTGCAGCAACCCAGCCATAGAACTATATGGAAACATTTCAATTTCATTAGCCAAAAATGAATTGAGAATACGAAGATACCTTGCCATTGTCGCTTCTTCATCCTCAATCACATTGGCCCTGACCATGGCTATTTGCATAGCATTAAAGGTCTCTTCTACTCCCATTGATCCCTGTTTCAAATCTCAAGTCGCTGTAGAAGCTCTCTAGTATAGTGTGGGGGATTAAATCGAGCTCTCATCTTCCTCTTCATTAAGTCCCAAGTAGCAATGGGATAATCTCCATTTCCAACTCGAGCTTTCACTAATTTGTCCCACCAAACTAGAGCATAGCCATAAAACTCCAAAGATGCAAGTCGCACCTTCTTATGCTCGGGAAAGTTGTGACAATTCCATATTTGCTCAATCTTCGTCTCCCACTCCATGTAGACAACTGGATCACACTTGCCCTCAAAACTTGGGATCTTCACCTTGATCTTCCCAACTCCATTTTTCTCAGGCTCTCTTCTCCTTCCTTGGTACCCTCCTTGTTGGCAATAGGATCGCCATCCTTCATTCTCATCATACTCCTTTTCAAAATATGCATCATCATCTAAAGCCTGAAATCTATCAAAACGGTTAGTAGCACTGTATCTATTAGAATGATGTAAAGGAGCATTAGGAGTGTGATATCGCTCCCTTGGAGCTGGAATTTCAGCACCCCTGGGGGTACCATGTTGGCGTCTATGATGAAGCTCCTGTCTGATGGTTGTAGTAAGTCCACTAACAAACCTTTCACTAAATTTGTCCAAGGAGTTCATCAACTGCAGGGTGACAGGGCTAGTTGTCGGGTCCCTTGGGGGTCTCCTTTTGGGATAAACTAACCTGTCCATTATCAAAGAAAAGACTAACACAGAACAAAGTTAAGTGAGTGTAAATGAACACAACTCGCAAGTGTTTACTCTCGTATGTTTTCCTCTGCACTCTCTCTCAATTGTCGTTGCAACCAGCTTTTCTTTGATGAATTGACTTGTCTGGATCAATAACCCACTAAGTTGAAACTACCTAACTCCTAGCAATATATGAATGATGGTAGAGATGGAGATGGCTAGCGTAGTGCGGGGTTTCGACTGTAAGGTTCTGACTCAAACAAAAGACTGACTCAATGAACGAAAGAAAATAAGACTCGAAGGCGTTTTGCAAGAATGAAAATGCAAAACAGAGATATGAGTTAAGCTTCGAATTTCAAGAAGAGCCAAAAAGAAGCGTACCTTAACTTGTTCCGACTGATGTTGATTGAAGGATCGAAGACGGAGTCGGGAGGGTTAGGTAATAATTTGAGGCTCGTATCTGAAAATTTTTCGAACTGTGGTTTTTGGAGACTAAGCCGCGGGCGCGGCCTGAATCCCGCGGGTGCAGCTTGAACCGCGGGTGCGGCTACTGAGCCGCGGGCGCGGTTTCTGTCGCGGCCTGCTGGGTTCTCGCTTCCGTTCGGGTTTGTTCAACCCGATTTCCTTTGAGTTATTGAGATCCGACTTAAACAATATCAAACTAGACTTTGACTCAACAAAACGTAAAACAAACTACTAACTTTGAGACTTTTCGATTCTCTTTTTTTTTTTTGTATATTTTTTTTTTTGATTCTTTTTTTTTTTGTCTCAACTAAACAAAACGAAATTACAGACTTGATGTGAGATATTAATCTCAGCAAAATTGAAAATAAATAAAAATAACAACTAACTTGATTTCCCTTGTAGTAAGATAAGATTCCCTTGTAGAAAGATAAGATTTCCTTCTTTGAAGATCTTGTTTGGGCTTCAAGGAAAGAAATTCCAGCAATTCTTTTGGGTTTCTGATGGCTGCGTTTTGGTAGGGATGGATAGATTTTGAGATGGATGAAGGGCTGAATGGGTTTTGGGAACAAGGGTGCTCCAAACTCCAATCTTTCGATCTCCACCAACACTAATCGATCCAAGCTTCTTGCACACAACCTGTAATGACTCAACAAGAAATATCAAAGCAATGGAAGACTCAAAATCAATTTCTGAAAGAAACTGACAAACAAGAAAATAAAAGCTGACTCTTTTTGTGATTTTCTGGATAGGGGGTCTCTTGATGTTCTTGTGAAGACGAATGGTGTCAACCTGGCTCTGATACCAATTTGATGCGGGGATAAGCCGCAGTTGCCGACCTAGACACCAAACTCGAATAGGAACTCGAACAGAGAAGAAAGGCGGAATTAGAATGAGATGAAAGAAGGATAAGTCGAATGATAGGCCAATTGGAACCAAATCAAACAACGATAAAACCCTTGAACTTAAGAACAAGAACCTTACCGAATGATGAAGAAACCCCAACGGATGATTACAACCAAACACAATGACTTTGGTGGGTCAAGGCACCTGGAGGTTGCTCTATGGAGTCCCGATAGCACCAACCTTATGGAGGAGATTGACACACACAAGCACAACTAGGGCCAACTGAACGACAATGCACACGGGGCACTCTTCTCACAAAAGCTCTCTTTTGGAAGGAAAAAACGATAAACGTTGTATTCAATATCAAGTCTGGGGGGGGGGGGCTAAACAATAACTAGGGCAAACCTTATATAGGGTTCATAAGGTGGCCAATTAAAAGAAATAAGTAAATAAAAGTATATCCTAAAATAATAATCCGTAAAACAAATAAAAGTATATCCGAAAATAATGTTTCAGGAGGAGGCCTCGGCGAATGAGCCGCGGGCGCGGTTATGGAGCCGCGGGCGCGGTTGTAGACATGTCGCCGACAGCTCTTTTTGAAACGGCTCGTTCTCTCTCGTCTGAGATCGGAATTGAGCGATTCCAAAGCCTAGAGTTTCGTCTTGAAGTCTAGTTTGTTTCATCTTCAGTACTTGACTTCTCATCTTGACTCGAACCGGATCTCTACGAGCTTGAATGGCTACAATACGAGCTCGGGCTACTATCAATGACTTGAATGATGGCTCATAGCGATCTTTAGCCCTAGCTCCAGTGGTTAACACATCTTTAGATTTAGGACAGGGCGTCCTTGATGATAGCTCAGATGCTCCCGCATCATGCTGCACAAGGAGTGATTTTCGGAAGCGACTCTCGTCCTAATCTGGAAGCAGAGGCAAGAAGTCTTTCAGGGCTCGGTCAAGATCAAATCCAAGCTTTGATTAAGCTGGCCTAGAAAGGATGACTGGTAAGCAAGATCGTTTTAATTGGATTGTCGATTCAGGGGCAACTAACCATATGACAGGTTGTCGGGAACGATTCAGTGTTTTGACAGAAATTCCAGGCTGTCTAGTTGGACTGCCTGATGGTAGTCAGGTGAAAGCCACTATGGCAGGAAGTGTGTCTGTATCTGAGAATTTGTTGCTGGAAAATGTTCTTTTTGTGCCAAATTTGAAATGTGAACTTATCTCAGTAACTCAATTGCTTGATGAAGCGAATTGTCATGTTCAGTTCACTCCTAATATATGTGTAATTCAGGACCGCACTACGAAGACTCTGATTGGTGTGGGTAAGAGACGAGGTGGTCTCTTTCATTTTGTGGCGATGTCTCAAGCAAAGGTTATAATAGCTCATAAGGCAGTAAGAGCAGGATTGTGGCATGAGAGGTTGGGACATCCGTCAGTGGACGTGCTCAAGTTAGTTTTCAGGGTTGGAATTGATGGCAGTGATTATGTATCGAAAGAAGCTTGTGATATTTGTCAACGAGCTAAAAAGACTCGAGATAGTTTTCCTTTGAGTACGTTTAAAGCTTCTAATGCTTTTGAATTGATACATTGTGATTTGTGGGGGCCTTATCGGGAGGCCTCCTCTTTTGGAGCACACTATTTTCTAACTATCGTAGATGATTATACAAGGGCTGTTTGGCTATTTCTTCTTGTTGATAAGAAAGAAGTGAAAGGAGAATTGTTGAAATTCTTTGCTCTAGTGGAACGCCAATTCGGAATGAAAGTAAAAACTTTTCGTAGTGACAATGGGACTGAATTCACCTGCTTAAGATCATTGTTTCAAGAGCAGGGTATTGTTTTCCAATCTTCTTGTGTAGGTACACCTCAACAAAACGGTCGTGCAGAGCGCAAGCACCGTCATATTTTGAATGTAGCTCCTGCACTCCGGTTTCAAGGTAATCTGCCGATTATGTTGTGGGGTGAATGTGTTTTGACAGCTGCATATTTGATAAATCGCCTGCCTTCCCCTGTTTTGGATGGTAAGAGCCCATACGAAATGCTTTATGGCATGCCTCCTGCATATAAGCATCTTCGGGTGTTTGGTTCTCTTTGTTATGCCCATATTCAGGGGCGAGGAGGTGATAAATTTGCTAGAAGGGGAAGACGATGCGTGTTTGTTGGTTATCCTGCAAGTAAGAAAGGATGGTGTCTCTTTGATCCTCTGACAAAGGACTTCCTCATTTCTCGTGATGTCACCTTCTTTGAGACTGAATTTCCTTTTGCTGAAGTGGCTGCTGAGACACATCATCAACAACCTCAGAATCAGACTCTTGACTCCTTTGATGACGGGGTAATTGTGGCAGCACCAGAGAACAGTCTTGATTCAACTACTGATGAATCTAATGGAAATGAGATAGCGAGGGGACAACGTGTGCGTCGTCCCTCAGTTCGTCTGAATGAGTATGTGACTAACTCTGCTCGTATTTTGAAATCAGCTGAGCACACAAGCACCTCAGGTACCCGGTATCCATTGCACAAATTTTTGGGCTATGAACGTTTCTCTGCTAGCCATCGCAGTTTCCAGACTGCTATTGTTGAAGAACGTGAGCCTGCTCACTTTGGTGAGGCGGTTAAACACAAATGTTGGCGCGATGCCATGCATCTTGAAACTCAAGCTTTGGAAGACAATGACACTTGGGATCTCACAACTCTTCCACCCGAAAAGAGAGCTCTTGGTTGTAAATGGGTTTACAGAATTAAATACAAGGCTGATGGGTCAATTGAAAGATACAAAGCACGTTTGGTGGTTCTCGGAAATCATCAAGTTGTTGGCATTGATTATTCTGAAACGTTCGCTCCCATAGCAAAAATGGTGACTGTAAGAACTTTGTTGGCAGTGGCGGCCATTCAGAAATGGGAACTACATCAAATGGACGTTCACAATGCTTTCATTCATGGAGACATCGGTGAAAATATATTTATGAGACTTCCTCCCGGGTTTCGCACTACTCGATCTGGGCTTGTTTGCAAATTGAAAAAGTCATTGTATGGATTGAAACAAGCGCCAAGGTGTTGGTTCTCAAAGCTTTCTACAGCACTTCGTGAGTATGGTTTCTCTCAATCTTACCATGATTACTCCTTGTTCACCTTAATTCGCGGTGAAGTGAAGTTGCATGTTTTGGTGTATGTTGACGATTTGATTATTTCTGGAAATCAGAGAGGTTCCATTGATTGTGTGAAGAACTATCTTAATTCTTGTTTTCACATGAAAGATCTTGGTCTTTTGAAATACTTCTTGGGAGTGGAGGTTGCTCAGTCACCTGCTGGAATTTATCTGTGTCAGAGGAAATACACTCTCGACATTGTGTCTGATGTGGGTCTACTCGGTGCCAAACCTGCAGATTTTCCGATCGATACACATCATAAGCTTGCTTTGTCTTCCTCGCCTTTTCTCCACGATCCCGAGAAATATCATCAGTTAATTGGTCGACTGATTTATTTATGCTTCACTCGCCCAGACTTGGCCTACTCTGTCCACATCCTCTCTCAGTTTATGCACGCACCCACTACTGATCACTGGTGTGCTGCACTCCGGGTTGTAAGATATCTAAAGGGGCATCCTGGACAAGGCATTTTGTTGCGATCCTCTAGCTCTCTGCAACTGACAGGATGGTGTGACTCTGACTATGCGAGTTGTCCTTTGACTCGTCGTTCTCTCTCTGGATGGCTGGTTTTTCTAGGAGATTCTCCCATCTCATGGAGAACTAAGAAGCAACACACGGTATCCAGATCATCCACTGAGGCGGAATACAGATCTATGGCAACCATCACTTGTGAACTCAAATGGCTAAAGGGACTACTGAGAGATTTTCGAGTACATCATCATCAGCCCATCCGACTACATTGTGACAGCCAGTCCGCACTTTACATAGCCCAGAATCCCGTCTTTCATGAAAGGACGAAGCATATCGAAGTTGATTGTCACTTCATCTGCGATGCTATTCTAGATGGAATCATTCGTCCCTCCTATGTTCCTACCAGGACACAACTAGCTGATTTCTTCACAAAGGCTTTAGGCAAGACGTCATATCGGGATTTTCTCAACAAGTTGGACATTCTTGATTTGCATGCTCCAACTTGAGGGAGGGTGTTACGAAACGTTGTGTAAAGTGGGCCAATAGGCCCAATTACTTTCTAGCAATAGGGTTTGCTTTCTTTCCGCCCATGTATATATATATGTGTAAGTTACACTTCAGCAGCAACAAGAAACACAGCAGCTTTCACGCCGCTTTTGGCTTCTCTGTGTTGTTCTTCATTTTGACCAATTTGGTTTATTAAAGCTAAACTATAAGTCAGATAATTAATATTATGTACTAATAGAGGTGCTAATTAAGGAGAAGTACCTTTACAAGCAAGCTCAGAGGAGGTGAACGAAGTAGAGATGATGAGAAGTGACAAGAATTGTCCCAGGATTAAGCTCCCCATAACAGTTTTATACTCGAATCTTCTTGCTCCCGCCATTTTTGCTCTGTACTCAAGTGCTCATCGGTTGGTGGTTTTGTCTTTCTTTTATATCTTGCCTCCCTCCAAAATGCTTCAAAATCTCTATTGATGTGGATGTTTAGCGAGTTGGAACCAGCCAAGCAATCACTTTCTGTAGCTCTGACCCTCAGCAATAATTTTTAATAATAAAACTTTATATGGTCTGTGATGGTGAGCAAGCAAAAATGCTGCACAAGCTTTTGCGTTGACATTTTGATTGTTAGAAATATCTGGCTCTATTTTTCACTTGTTTGTGCACTGAGTTGCCTTAGTTGCGCACCATTTTGATTGTTAGAGCAGTACAAGATTCTAAATAATTGTTGAATCTTGATTCAGAAAATTATTGTTTGAGAACAGATATACAGAATTTGAATCATTCCTTAAATTGGCTGCTTAAAATATGATTGATTCAGATAGGACCAGCCACCAGATATTCTAATCATCATCATCTACGTCATCTTCACATATTTAAAACCTAATGCAGTTCAAAAAATTATAGTTCTTGAAATATCCTAATCCGGCCACGCTTTCATCTGTCATGATTTATGACAATTACAACACTATTACTCCAAATTTAAGCAATCTTTGAACTGTCAACAATCATTAAATGGTGCAATTTGTTGAGTAGATTAAGCAAACTACAGCACTTAACAACACAAAATTACTTATTTTGAAATTTAACTTTTGACATATACTCAAGATGATCAGAGAAGCAATAAGAGATTTTGCAATGTTTATTTCTCACAAAATGAACCCTTTTGTACCTTCCACATGATTTATTTATCTGACTTGGACAATATCAGCACTCACCGATTTCTGGATCTTTTTCTTCACCGTTGGATTCTTCATGTGCTCTAGTCTTGTGCAGCAGTTGGATTCACAACCAGTACCAGTATACATGAAACCAAACAATTTAGACATCACAGATGGCACTGATTATCCACAATATTGTACCAACTTGGTTCGAAAAAATATGAATAAACCCACAAAAATAATTTGCTACCTGTCTCATAATCAATAGATGCATTAAAATATAAATAAAGATAGTGTTAAGATTATCAACGCGCGAAAGATACGAACATTCATTTATATGTGTAAACTAGCATAGTCGCGGCCAACTTGAGTCAGTGATACTACTTGTTGTTCCTAAAAGTACAAAGTCACATCTTTTTACGCATATTCAAATACCTATATAACTCAAGAAACTGCTAACTGAATCAGATAAACCTTGATATATACATGAACGACAGATAGAATTGAATCTGAAGGTTTCGAAGTACATTGAACACCTTCGCGTGTGAATACAGCGATAATAGAATGTATATACTTCTCAGTGTTCATGTACTTGCTAGAACTGAAAAGAAAAATGAAAAAATCAAAGTAAATCAAAGATGGACAATGCAATCTAGTTAATCTCTCTAAAGGGTGATCTTTCATCACTGGCTCTGATGTCTCTTGCTTTTCCCACAAAGCATGAGATTTGCTCCTCATCTTCTTGCAGCATATCATCATATTCCGGTATGCCTAATCGCTGTTTGAGCTCCTGTTCAAATTCTGTTTGTGCCAAGAGAGATAGCTCCAACTCTCTACGAAGCCGTTGGTTTTCCTCAAGCTGAGCATACAGCATCTGAGCTCTTGACTTCCATATCTGTAGCTCAAACTCAATCTCACATCCTTCACACACCTTCTCAGTCAACTCACAGTTCAAACTCTCCAAAGCATCCCTTAATTCTTCAATCTCATGCTTCAAATCAAGTTCTTGTTCAGCATCAAAATCCTGCTTCATTGAGAACTCAGTCCTCAACAATTGTAGCATTAAGGACAGCTCTTCATTTTGCAGCCTCAGTTCTGTGTTTGTGGCATTACAATCTCCTACCTCCTTCATCTTCATCTTCAAGCGGAATTCACAATCCTCCAAATCCCTTTTCATCATCTGCATCTGAGAGTTCCAATCTGCCTCCTTTGATCTTAAATTCAATGAGCAATCCTTATGTGCCTGCTCAACTGCTCTAAGCTTACTCTTAATCTTTGCCACTGCTGAATTAGGTGTTGATGCTGCTTTGGGAATATGAGCTTCTTGAAGCTCTCTCAATGACCTCAGTAATTCTTGATTCTCCTTTTCAAGCTCAGAAACCCGAGACTCAAGATTTCGCCTCCTACCCTCTTCAGCTTTTAGGGATTCAGCATTACTGTTCTGAAACTCAAATCCAGATTCACCTGTGCCTATCTCATCAACCAATGAAGACCATTCTCTCTTGCCTGCTTCAAACTCACATTTCAGCTTCAATGAAGAATCCTTATGTTTCTGCTCCACTGTTCTAACCTTACATTTACTCTTGATCTTTGCTGAAGGAGGAGTTGATGCTGCTATATGAGCATCTTGAAGCTCTCTCAGTGACCTCAGCAAAACCTTATTCTCCTTTTCAAGCTTCCTTGCTGAATCCCTAAGGGCATCTGTCTCCCAACATTCGTCGTCAGAGACGCGCGTTTTCATCTCAGAAACCCGAGACTCGAGATCTCGTCTCCTACCCTCTTCATGGACCAAAGCCTGTTTGCATCTAACCAACTCAGCCTTGAGGGATTCAGCATTACTTTTCTGACACTCAACTTCAGATTGAGCTGTGCCTATCTCAGAAACCAATAAAGATTTCTCCAACACCCATTCCTTCTTGCTTGATTCAAACTCAAATTTCATCTTCTCATGTGCCTGCACAAGAATATCAAACTGTTCTTTCTTCCACTTAAGCTCATTTTCAAGCTTCATATACCCGTCTTCTAAGCTCGATAATCGATTCTCCTTTCCGCTCGCTTCTTTCAAGGCCTCGGCTTCTTGTTCCGCCTCTGAGCACTTCATCTGCGATGCAGATAACATCACTTTTATGTTATCGAGTTCCGATTGGAGAATTCCAAACGCTCTTTCTTGCTCCTTGCTTTTACCCTCTGACTCATTAAGCGCCTTGAGCAACCGATTGTTTTCGTCTTCGAGCTTGAGAAAATCGGAATCTGAATCGGCTTTAAGCTTTCGGTTTGTGCAGCTCAGGTGTTGGATCATGGATTCCTTTTCGTTTAGATTGAACTTGAGTTTCTCAATCTCGGACTTGGCCACTTCTAGCTCCCCATAGACTTGCTCCATTTTCATAAAGCCCTAGCTTCAACACAGCAGTAGAAAACTGTCAAAATTTACAAATCAACAAAATTGCATATAAAATTGAAGTTGAGAGAGGCTTACTTGGAGAGTCGGAGTTGTAGTGATTTCCGGATGAGAGATTTGGTATTACGCAGATGAAAGCTATGGTTTGTTGATGAGTGATGAGACGAGAGAGAAGAAAGGGGGAAATTCGGTTGTGTTGAAACAAAAAGAGCCGTTAGAGA
This sequence comes from Oxyria digyna, assembly GCA_029168935.1. Taxonomy (NCBI): domain Eukaryota; kingdom Viridiplantae; phylum Streptophyta; class Magnoliopsida; order Caryophyllales; family Polygonaceae; genus Oxyria; species Oxyria digyna. The sequence continues at coordinate 3,882,501 of JAPVLV010000015.1, read as the reverse complement.
AAGTGAATGAGTTGTTTTGGTTTAAACGGAGCACTAGCCGTTACAATATACGGACCCATGGTTAAAGGGTAAAATCGGATCCCACCAAGGTTCGCGGATGGGCTTGGGTCAATTGATTTCATTTTGGGCCCAACCCACGTTTACTTGAACTGCTAACTTGTTTTCCCGAACTCACAGCCTACTGGGTCCCATTTATTTGGCCCATACTTTTTCACCAATATCATTAAAATATCAGATTTAAGGCTTTTTTTTTTTTTTTTTTATGCAGACAAGACACGGGACCCCCTTGTAATAGAAGGCCTGTCGATGGTACCTAACGGTAAAGGGAGAGCCCCTTTACCGCTGGGCTACATGTCCATTGGCTCAAATTTAAGGTTATATTATTTTATGGGAAAGTATCGGATGATAATAACTTTTAAAATACGAATGTGAAAATGATGCACATTAATAGTAAATTGGTGCACATTTAGTAGTAATTTGGTGCACATTTTTTGACAAACTTAAAAACATCCAAAATTTGAAAAACATTCATTTTTTAAAGAACATTTATTGAGAAATTGAAGAACATTCAGGTAAAAATTGTATATGTGCATCATTTTTTTAAAGGATGTGCATCAAAAAATTTGATGCACATTTAAGTATATTTTGATGCACGATATCCATTCTCACGTTCTCATTTTAAAATTTATTCTCACCGGAACCGTACTCTTATTTTATTTGCCTTTCACGTTGTATAAGAATTTAATAGAATGTAGATATTTAATAAATATTTTAAAATAATATTAAAAAAACTAAAATATGTAGTATAAAATTAAAGAATCCGGATCAGGTGAGAATAATTATTATTGTGCGAATATGCGAATGAATGCACATTTAGGCCATTGACATGCATTTTCTTCAGTAATGACATGCACATTTAGGTCATTGACATGCACTCTGTCAGATTTGCATCATTGATAATATGTGAAAAGTACATGCACACACCACAAAAGTGCATGTCAATGGAAAATTATCAATGACATGCAAATGTGACAGAGTGCATGTCAATGGCCTAAATGTGCATGTCATTACTGAAGAAAGTGCATGTCAATGGCCTAAATGTGCATGTCATTACTGAAGAAAGTGCATGTCAATGGCCTAAATGTGCATTTATTCGCATATTCGCACAATAATAATTATTCTCACCTGAATTTTTTCCAAAATTAAATTTATTTTAATTAACTTTTAAATTAATAAAAGAAAATTGTGAAATTTATGATTGATATGCAATCTTGTTAAATGATTATTCTACTAACTTATATAAATTAAAATAAATATTATAAAATGTTGGATGACAGTTTAGTAACTAAATGAGTTAGATACCCTTTTTCAAAGCACACAACCTCTGAAATATAAAAGACCGGATATTAACAGTGATTGTTTGATTGCACGCAGCCCGTGTGACCCTGGATAAAAAACCGACGGAGTCGTGTTTGAACCAAGGTTTTTTTATTACACCGAATTGAAAACGGTATCATGTGGCGTTTGACTTTTGAATTTTTAAATCAGAAATTTATATCACAGTTATGAAAATTGTGGGGTATAAAGTTTTAAAACGCAACTATGTGGTATTTCTAATCCAACTTTATAACCAGATTTCAAACATTCCATGGGCTTTATGACCCCGAGTTTTCAAAACTAAGGTAAAAATATACTTTATAATGAGAATTTCAAAACCGTGATATAAAGTCAACTTTTAAACTCCAAACCATAGCAAAAATCAATTTTTTTGGCTCAAAACTTTACTCTCATGATATAAAGTCAATTTTTAAACTCCAAACCATAAAAAAAATCATTTTTTTTCGACTCAAAACTTTATTCCCAGTGTAAGCAGGGGACACATTCAACAAAAAGGTGAGGTTAAAATGCACTTTCATCTATCATGATTCATGACAATTGACAGCAGAATTTGAGCAATCTTTGAACTGGCAACAATCATTAAAAGATGCAATATGTTGAGAAGAATAAGCAAACCACAAAACTACACAAAATTACTTATTTGTAGAATAACTTTTGACATAAGATTTTGATATACACTCAGCATCTCTATTACAAGATGATCAGAGACATTAAGAGATTTTCCAATGTTTCTTCCTCACAAAATGAACCCTGCTATGCCTTGCACATGATTTATTTATCTGATTTGGACAATACCAGCACTCACCAATTTCTGGATCTTGTTCATCACCATAGGATTCTTCATGTGCTCTTCTGCAGCCGTTGGATTCTCTTGCATGTCAACCAGCACCTGTATATATGAAACCAAACAATTAGCCATCACAGATGGCACTTGATTATCCACAATATAGTACCGATTCGGTTCATAGAAATATGAATAACGAACAAAAATAATTCGTTACCTGTCTCATAACGGGATCTGAGAGGATGTTTTGAATTTCAGGGTCCTGCATGGCCTTTGCCTGATAACAATGATCATTGTCAAGGTTATTATCATGCAGAAAGCTGATGAAGTGCATTCTGCATTAAAAAGATGAAAAAAATCAAACCTGTCTCTCTTTGAGCTCTTCTGGTGTCAGGTCCCCGCTGCTGGCTTTGTTGATCTGTTCCACACACCTGAACAAACAGCTCATTATTAGCCAAAAAAAGCTCGTGTAATCCTGTCACAACTAATTCAAATAGTCTTTTTTTAAACCTATGATCAGTGTTCATATCTAGCAACCATTTTCCATAATAAAGTGCTCAAGGCATAGGGTAGAAAACCCAATCAGGATCACGAAAGCACACCCACCTTCTTACGCCATCAGTTAGTTCTGCATTTTTAGGATCATGCTTGAGCCCCTCTTGATATGTTTCAAGCGCTTTGTCATACTCCTTCATGAAGAACTGAACCGCACCCTTTCGAGTGTAACCCTTTGCAAAAGTAGGATCGAGTTCAATGCATTTCTCAGCGTCTTTTAGTCCCTCAGGAAGTGCTCCCAATTTGGTGTAGCATGCAGCCCTATTGCTATATGCCTACAAGAAAGAATTAACAAAGAAGGAGCAATTAGATATTCATCCATATTCCAGTAATTGGTCCACTGAAAATAAAAAAACAAGCAAACCTTGTGATCTTTCGGGTTCCTCTTGATTGCTTCAGTATAATGCCTTATTGCTTCTGGATATTTCTGTTGCTTGAAAAACTCATTTCCTGAAGAGTTGTACAACAATTTTCGGGTCAAGAACCTGATAAGTCATAATTTATACAGTTATTCAAACAAATCAATGAAGCAGAATTGGCATGATGTAGTACCATTATCACGCTCTTCGTCAGCTATTTTAGGATCAAAGTATTCTTGTTGTTCTAGCTCTTTCTTTGCTCGTTCAGCATCATTGAGTTTTTTCAATGTATCAGGATTGCGATGTTCTGTCAAAGCCTTCTGGAAAACCTCAATAGCTGGATCAAAATCTTTGGAGCATTTAGCCATCTTCACCATAGCAGTTCCTTTTCTAGTGAGAGCTCTCGCTATCATTTTGAAATCTGCTCTAATCTCTCGGCCTCTTTCCACAGCCTTATCACAATCTTTTATACACTCTTCATACTACATCAGAGGGGATTATAAATCAATATAGAACTCAAAATTCAGAAACTTCCACTAATTTATAACTACACTAATATCCAGATTGGCAGCAGAATTAGTTCTATGTCACATAATGTGCATGAAGATTCGAAGAGGAACAAATCATAAAGAGACCAATGAATATCATCAAGAGTAAAAGTTCAGTTGAAGAAATCCAATTACCTTTCCCATCTCCAAGTAGACAGCAGCTCGATTCGTCAAGAACGAAATATCTTCATCATCTAACTCAACCGCCTTACTGTAATGCCCAATCGCCATTTCAAAATCCTTCTTCTTGTACGCAGCATTTCCAGCCTCCTTCTCTTTCTGAGCAATAGCCTTCCTCTCCTTCATTTCCCTCTCCTCCTCGCTCAACTCCATAGGTTCCGGCTCAGGCTCCGGCTTCTTCACCGGATCCTCCCTCTTCGGAGGTGGAGACTGCTTAGGTTCATCCTCCTCAGGAAATTTCATGTCCTGATCCGATCCCGCAGTCCTGATATTGACATTCAACAAGACCCCAAGCGCCTGCATTACTCTCTGATCCTTCAAATACATATTCAAATTGCTAGGGTTACTCTGAATATCCTGCATCATTTTCACAAAATCCGGCTGCTGAAGAAACGCTCTCGTTGACGGATCAGCCGTAAGCTTCGTCCACATCTCCGGTCCAGAAAACGCATCGCCAAAAGGTGAAGGAGGCGCCGCGGACCTCCGTTTACCAGCCTCAGCGTCATCTAATCCCGATTTTAACGCTTCATTGCTCGGATCGATCTCGATCCCCTTCTTATAAGCCTCAATCGCATCCGAATACTTACGAAGACCTAGATAAGCGGCGCCGAGGCGACTGTACCCCTTCGCCCAAGCGGGATTGAGCTCGACGGTCTTCTGAGCGTCGGATAGCGCGGATGAGAAGTCGTTAAGGGAGGCGTAGGATGCGGATCGGTTGGAGTAAAGGACGTGGTTGTAAGGAGAGAGAGAAATGGCGTCGGAGAAGTGTTTGATGGCATCGGTATAGTTTCCTGCGGAGAAGGCGGAGTTGCCTTTGGATTTCGCTTTATCGGAGGCCATATTCGGAGCTTCTGGTTGTGGAGAGCGAGAAACAGAGTGGAGATGTATAGGAGTGCGGAAGACGATGGAGTATTCTAGGCTTTCTAGGGAAGAAGAGAAAGTTCGGTAATCTGGAATGTTCGGATGCTTTATATCTTTTCAAGCGCGTCAAACACACGAGGATTTCAAAATCGCTTTGGATCTTCTGACCCAAATTCCCTTATTCCATTTTCAATTATATTTTCTAATATTGTCGTCCGACTTTTAATATTGTCGTCGTTTAAAATAAAATATCGTCATCATCACTAAATGAATAAAAAAATCCATATTTAATGTCAAATCATATTGTCATCAACAATATTAAAGTGTCATCTACACTAGTAGATTCTATGACAGTTCATTGACGAAGGTGTAAGAGAAAGCTTGATGACAGTTTGTTTTCCAGCTGAACCAGACAAGGTTTGTGAAGCTATGGCTGGCGTGGGATGGCATTGTCAGTGGAAAGTGCCCCATCCTTGTTGAATCACCTATCGGCAGCAGATCTTTGATCCTAGTCTCCTGCTTGTTCAATCGGTTGAACAAAACTGTCATACAAAGAAGATAATCTCATCAATCTCCCTGCAAACTGTCATACAAAGAAGATAATCTCATTAATCTCCCTGCTAATCGAATCGAGCAAGTTCAAACTGTCATACAAAGAAGATAATCTCATTAATATTGTCATCGACCAAATCGGCTCCTTCTTTACCATAGCAAAAATCAATAATTCGTTGAGAAGAAGACAGATGGAGGAGAGAGGGATGTACCTGAGAACAAGCGGAAACGATGCTGGATTGCAGAGACGGCAACGCGAGAAATCTCTTGACACTGGATCTTCTCAACTAATCGAGACAAGGTAGACGATGAGATTTGGACTGCATAGGCGTCGTGACGATGAATGTTGTTTTCTCCTCCTACTCTTCTGCGGAGGTTGTCACAGATTCAACTTTTGGCTTCTCCTCCTCCTCGTTTGCCAGAGAAGAAGATTCGGCCTTCTTTTCAACTTCACTTTCTAGCGGCGGAGCAAGATCTTCGACGACGAATTCGACGGGGGAGGTTTTAGATGAATCGAACATGAGGTAGAAATTGGTCTCCGCATGGTTGCTCGGGCTAGGGCTCGACGACGCCGAAGGTGAGGAAGGGGAAGGAGATCGGCAAATCTGAAGGCGTAGGAGGTGATGGAAAATAAGATGGGGTGGCGAATTATTTGGTTAGATTGGAAAAGGTTAGTTTCCTTTGTCCAAATAAAACCAGCTCGAAAAACACTCTCATAGCCCATTTAGGGGCAAAGGGCCGGTTTTACGTCTTCTAACACACATCTGAAGCGGCCTTTGGCCCAATACAAATTTGTTGATAAGAGGCCCATAACTAATTTGTATGAGAGGCCCATAACTAATTTGTATGGTATCGGATCGCAAAACGGGGCCCTTTGCCCCTAATTGTTCATGAGGAGTGGAAACTAACATGAGTTAGTTGGATGAGTGGTAAGTAACCCTTTTAATTAAATTAATATTTATAAAGCTAGTATATATTCTGAAAAATTAGAAGACGCTTACATTGTTCATTCGCAAAATCACGTTCCCGATATTCTCTCTCTCTCTCTCTCGTTTTCTTCACTCAAACTCGTTCTCAAGCAATGTTCAGCGATTTCCGGCCTCATTCTTGCGTTTTCTCCTCAGAATCGGCTTCTCCTCCTCTCGGCGATCTCCCGGTTAGTTTCCTTCTTTGTTTTGGTTGAGATTTGGAGAAATTAGGGTTTTTGATCGATTTTCGGTGTTCTTCGCGGAATTCAGGGATTTCTCTCGCATTCTAGTTTGTTTTCAACCTCATTGCATCTCTAATCAGTTACATGTATGTATTCGTTCAGTTTTCGGATGTTGTTTTGTGTTTTTTACGTTTTACGCTTGAGTTTTTATGTGTTTGTGCTTTTCTGTTGTTGATTACAGTGTAGGTTTTGTGTTTTTTGCTTGAGGATTGCTTTTTTTTATAGTATGTCTTTGAATTTCACATGTTTGTGCTCTTGGATGTGTTGATTACAGTTTTAGTTTGTTTTCTTTTTGTATTGTCATCAGATCTGTATTATTTAGTTGTTTATGTTTGTTTCTCATTGTTGCTTGCGTGTGATTCTTTGTATTTTGTGTAATTAATGTTAGTTTTATACTTTCGATGACAGTTTATTTGCTTAATCATCTGTTTTTGACAATGTATTAGTTTCTGTTTTTTCCTTGATGACAGTTTATTTAGTAAGATCTTTTGTTACTTTGATACAATATGTTAAAACTTGACTATAATCCACTCCTTTTCATTGTTTTCTGTTTTTTGCTTGCGAAATGCTTTTTTTTGACAATATCTCTTTGAATTTCACTTTGTTTGTGCTTTTTTCATGTGTTGATTACAGTTTTAGTTTGTTTCTTATTTGCATTGTCATCAAATCTGTAGTATCTATTTGATTTCTGTGTCTTTCTTAGTATTGCTTGTTTGATTCTGTGTGTTTTTGTGTAGTTAAAGTTAGTTTTGTATTGTTGATGACAGTTTAATGCTCTAATCATTTGGTTTTTTATTCAATGACAGTGTATGAGTTTGTGTTTTTGTTTTGATATCAGTTTATTTATTATGATCTCTTGTGACTTTTGATACAATGTGTTAAAATTATGATTATAATCCATTGCTTTTTCATTATTTTCAATGTTCTTTTCAATATTATTTGTTGATGACAATAGTGTATATAATTATTCTTATTAAATAGTGTCATCGAGACGTTTTTTCTTTGAACATCGTATCATTAGATGACTATACTGTTTTCTTATTGATGTTAATCTTTTGTTTGTTCTATATTTTGCTTTTGATGACAATATTTGTTGTATGCTTGTGATGAAAATCATTTATGTCTATGATTATATTGTTGATGAAATATCTCTCATTCTTGTGTAATTAAAGTTTGTTTTGTACTGTTGATGACATTTTAGTGATCTAATTCTCTGTTTTTTATACGATGACAGTATATGATTTTGTGTTTTATTTGTTTTGATGACAACTTGCTTATTATGATCTCTTTGTGACTTGATACAATGTGTTAAAATTATGATGATAATTCATTGCTTTTCATTATATTCAATGTTTTTTCAATGTTATTTATTTGATGACAATAGTGTATACACTTATTCTAATTTAATAGTGTCATCATGATTTTGTTTTTTGTGAATATCATATTAATAGATGACAATGTTGTTTTCTTTGTGATGACAATCCTTTATGACATTTTCTTTTTTTTTGTGACAAATATTGATTTATTTGTGTTTGTCAATAGTGTTTGATTATAAAAAATAGTGTTTGATGACAGTAGTTATTCCAACTTATATTTGGTTTTCATATGTGGTTGATGGCAGTAACTTTTGTTTATTATGTTTGGTTTGATGACAATAGTTATTCCAATAGTTATTCCAACTTATATGTGGGTGATGACAATAACTTTTTGTTCCTTGTTTTTCTCTAAGTCTTCAACTTCTGTTTTTCATTGAACATTTTCATTTTCTTTTAGTAGTTTTATCATATACTCATGTATATAGTATGATAATGAAAGGCATAAAATGAAGCATAATACTCATGGTTTAATCCGGTTCAACAGTGGAACATGCAGATGTAATGATGAATTGATGACAGTTGCTGGTTGTGCAACAGTGAAATGTGCAGCTGTTGGCTGGCTGTGCAGCAGTGGAAGGTACAGCTGCTGGCTGTGCAGCACTGAAATGTGCAGCAAAATTTTGTGCAGCAACATCTTGTTCAGTGGCTGGTTGCGTAGAGAAATGGAAATCGACATCTAAATGTGCACACAGACCAAAACGTTGCGACAACAGACATAACCTTCACCAACAAAGACGGAAGCTCTAAGGCGCCAAAAAACCCCCACCAAGTTCCTTTCTTTCAAGTAGCAAATGAGAAAACCATAGTGTGATGCCCAAGTTGGCTCCTGTGCAAGAAAAAAAATCAACAAGTTGGCTTCCATTGCTGTATTGTCACCCAATTTCCTTGATAATCTAAGTTGTTCAAATATCATAATTTTTTTTCCAGGTTATCTATTTTTCTTTCAATCCCTAAAACATCCTTTTTATTGTTAATAATCCCCTAAATAAACTTGTTTCTTAAAAACTCCATTATTTTTTATAGTCATGATTTAACTGTCATCGATATTTTTCTTTTGTTCATTTGTCATCTATATTCTATTGCCTTAAACTGTTCATTTCTTTTTTCAATGTTAAAGTTTTTTTGCCCTATTTATATGTCTAAAACAACTCAGTAATTGAATTGTCATCATCCTTCATCTGTCACCAATGTTCATTTTTTTTCTATGATAGTTAGATTCTTATACTATCATCAAGATTTATTATTATTATCACATAGTCTATTAAATAGTCAAATCTTGTTATCTTTTTATATTAATCTTATGAAGCACGAGCACGATACGCGTGCTTCATTTGCCTCTCATCAAATTGTGATAAAGCTTGTGAAAGTGTTGTAGGGTTCAGTAACTGAACTGTCATCAACCTTCATCTGTCATCAATGTTCATATGTTTTCAACAATTAATAATACTTGGAGCTATTACCTGTTATTCAATATATGTTGACAATAATCCATCATTTATTAATAGTAAAAAGAATGTAAATTGTTATCCAAACTTTGTTGAACCAAAAGAAATGCAAGTTGTATATGTATATATATATTTTTATAAACAAACTTTTCAAGATCCAATGGAATACTTCTGACTTCTTGTGTTTTGTTCATGCATGAGTTTCTGTTGTGTCCAGTGGATCCACTTATATTGCACCTTCTTCTTCATTGTTGCTACTCTATAGAAATCTCCTCCAATCACTTGGTATTGGAATCCATTCAGCGTCCTCACTTCAAATCTCTTGGACAATTTGTGCCTCTTTTGAAGTATTTTCTTCAACTTTATGCATCCATCAAATTTCTGTCATCATAAATGAAATTCTATAGTAACATTATGCATCCATCAAAAATTCTGTCATCAAACTTCCAATTCTAAACAACATTGTGTCTAAGAATCATATCATTATGTCATCATTTTTCAATTCCTAAAATAAAATTACATATAAGCAACATTATGTCATCAAACAAATTAAAATTGTACCACTGTCATCAAACACACAACATTAATGAAATTCTCAAGCAAAATTAGTATTAACAATATTTTTTGTCATCAAAATTGCATTATTCTGTTAAAGAACATTTTGTCATCAAAATCACAAGTCTAAACAACATTATGCAAACATACAAATTTTGTCATCAAAAATCTAATTCTATAGTAACTTATGCATCTATCAAATTTATGTGATCATAAATGAAATTCTATAGTAACATTATCCATTCATCAAAATTCTGTCATCAAACTTCCAATTTTAAACAACAATATTGTATAAGGATCATCATGTCATCAAAATTCAAATTCCAAGCAATATTATGCTAGCATTAAAATTCTGTCATCAAATTTCTAATGTTAATTCAACATTCTGTCACCAAAAATCTAAATCTAAGCAACTCCATTTCTAATCAATATTCTATCCAAGCATCATATTATCACCGGGATTCCAATTTAAAGCATCATCCTCAAGTAAAATTATATCTAAGCAACATTCTGTCATCAAACAAATTAAAATTGTACCACTGTCATCAAACACACAAAATTAATGAAATTCTCAAACAAAATTAGTATTAACAATATTTTTGTCATCAAAATTGCATTATCATAAATATTTTCTATTAAAGAACATTTTTCATCAAAATTACAAGTCTAAAACAACATTATGCAAACATACAAATTTTGTCATCAAAAATCTAATTCTATAGTAAAATTATGCATCTATCAAATTTCTGTCATCAAAAATCTAATTCTATAGTAACATTATATTGTCTAGGCATTATATTGTCTTCATGTTTACAAATCAAAGCATCATTCTATATTCACTTTAATACTGTTATTAAATTTCCAATTCTAGGTCATCATTGTGTCTGGGCATCTTTTTGTCATCAAAAACCAATCACATAGTGCATTACATTATAATCCATATCATTTAATATCCAATTTATCAAATTATCTTCTGTCATCAATCTCATAAATTATTCAATCAAATTCTTAATTCCAGAAACTATAAACAGTTTGACCACTGTCATCTAACACACAACAAAAATGAATTAAAATGAAACTAAGAAACAATCTGTCATCACACTTTCAATTCTAAAACTAAGTTGAAAATTCTGTCATCAACTTTCCAATCTTAATCCAATATTCTATCCTCAAAATTATAATTATGTACAACATTTTTCTTTATTCAAAATTCTGTCATTCAATTTTTCATATCTAATCAGTATTCCATCTTAGCATCATTTTGTCATCAACATCAACATTCAAAGTATCATTTTATATCCATATAAACTTTGTCATCAAATTTCCAATATTAATCCAACATTGTGTCTAATCATTTTTCTGTCATCAAAATCCTTTTTTAAACAACATCATGTCATCACTGTTCAATTCCTGATTTGAAAATGAATCTAAGCAGCAATCTGTCACCATATTTTCAATTCTAAAACTAAATTAATGATTTTTAAATTCTTTGTACTATAAATTACCGTTTCTATAGAGCATATGATATCAAATTCCTCATTTTCAACAATATGTTGTCATCAAAATTCAGAAAGTCATATAAATATCTGTTTTTTTTTATCTTTTCTTGTGTTTGAGCATTCACAATCATGTAACTATATGATGACAAAATAATTTTTACCTCGAATTCGAATTGTAGTTGTGATGCAGTATTTGTTTTCTTGTTAGTTGCGATTGTTTGTCCGTTCTTTTCTTCTCTCGCGAGTTCTCTCTCGATGACAGATGGATGCTTTTTTAGTTTGATGATGTCAATCCGTGATTCTCATCCAAGAAGCTATTCCGAGAGAGCTTCTATGAAGCGCACAAAGCGTGCTTCATTAATCTTACCAGAAGCGAGTCGTGGTGAGCCGACCAGTCGAGGCGAGGCGATGCCTCGTAATGTTCAGTCGATGCGTGGATGCGAGGAAGAGGAAGGAGGAGGAAGACGGCGTGTTCTGTAGGGAAGAAGGGGGAAAGAAACGAGATGATGTGAAGAAGGAGGGGAAGGAGTTAGGGAAGGAGGAGGAAGAAGGAGAAGAAGATGACTGCGCGTATATTTCACAAGGGTTAGTTACCCTTCGTTTGAAAACCCGGGTTACTTACCTTTGGTAAGTAGCCAAACCGGGTTACTTAACCCGTTTTTGGGTATCGGAGTATCAAAGTTTGGATTTCCGAATAAAATGAATTAAAATAAATCATTTTATATTGAATAAATAATATATCTAATATGAAATAATTTTTTTGTAAAAAACCAAACACAATTTTAATCTTTGATTCCGGCTTATATGTCTTGCATCCCCATCGTCGAGTTATTGTACTTTTCTCATGCATGTGAAGATATTTTTGCCTTCATAAAAGATAAGAAAAATACGAATAAGAATAAAACTTATTGTAAGAAAAATATACTATTTTGCGTTCACACTTCATACACAATAATTTAATATCCATATTCTGGATGGTAATGTTCATAATAGACGATCATGTCAATTTCAGTCATTTTTATTTTAAATACACTATTTATAGAAATTGTCACATTATCACCGTGTGACTCACTTGTAAATTTCAAAATTATAATCTAAAATATTAACAATATTTTATTATTTGTGGCTTTAAATATTTTGCTTTTTCTACGTTAAACTTTATTTATCATAAACTTTCTTAATAAAAAGAAAGATAAGTTATGTGCATTACTATCACACGCCATTATAAAAATTGAGTTAATTGATTGTGGACCAATCTCATATTGCACTGTGGACCATTATAGATTGCACAACACAAAAATGACAATTACGTATCATAACTTAGAAACATGATATATCCACAAAAGAGGTGAAAATGACACTTATTTCACACTTAATATTCCATTTCAGCACCGTCCAATTCTATACTATGTCTCTATATGAATTGCCAATGATACATCGCACAAAGAGAACAAAATATTCTAAAATTCGTCTAGGTAAAGAGTAACAAATAAAACCCTATATCATATGCTCTTAAGTTTACTAGTTTAGAAAGTTGTTTTACTAAATAATAAAATATAAAGCAGTTATAATAAAAAAATATAATATGAAATTAATATATTCAACCATTATTTTCATCATAAGCTTTTAAATTATACGGTTAGAAAAATCATAAGTATATAATTCGACATATTATCTGAAAAATGTAAGAATTCTGTACAAGAATTTAAATTAAGAAAAACCATAAAAATAGAAAAGAGAGAAGAAAAATCCACATGACAAATGAGCATCTCACTTACCTCCAACCAATCACCAGGATCGAAATAGAGTTAGGTAGATAGTACAATATACCATTATTATCACATCGTCCTCTTCAATCTTCCCCGCACTCTCACTTTCACAGAGAAAGAAGATCGAGGATAAGAGATTCTACTTCTGCAACCATGGCGGCGCGTGCCATTAAGCTAGCTATCGGCGACTGTTTATTAACCTTCATGTGGGTGTTCTGCGCCGCCACTCTTGGAGCTTCGACTTCCGTCATTTCCGGCGCGATCGGAGTTAAAGGTCCGGTTACTCTCCTCATCACCACCTCCCTTGTCGCCACGCTTGTGTTTATCTTTAGTGCTGTTGGAGAAATTCTTGGTGGTGCTAGCTTTAATCCTACTGGTACTGCCGCCTTCTACGCTGCTGGATTCTCCAAGGAGTCGCTGTTCTCCATGGCGCTTCGGTTTCCTGCTCAGGTTTTGTGTTCGATTGTGCCCTAATTTGTTGCTGAATTCGCTGAAGTGATCAGATCTTTTGCCTCTAGGGTTGCCGCTTATGTCTTGATTAAACTTATCTGTTGTATAATTGTTGCGTTTGTTTGTTAAGTGTCTTAGATTGATGGCCCCAAATTGATAAGCCTAGTTGCTTGATGCGATGTTCTTTTGTTCTATAAATATCCAAGATTTTGTCTAAGAGTTCAATATGTGTCATTAATTGCTAGTAATGTACAAAGAATTAGTGTTCTACAACGAACTTTGTTTAAGAGTTTGTCAGTAATTGCTGTGATTGTTCGCTGATTTGCGTGTTGGAGTGTGTTGAGGTGATTCAGTCTTTTGCATCTAGGGTTGCCATTTTACTAGCTCTCTTCTCTCTTGGAATATGTCTTGATTAAACTTATCTGTTGTACAGATGGCCCTAAATTGATAAGCCTAGTTGCTTGCTGCAATTGTTTGCTTCACCGTTCTTTTGTTCTTTAAACACTCAAGATTTTGTATAGGAGTTTAGCATGTGTCACTAATTGCAAGTAATGAACAAAAACAATAGTGTTATATGTATTAAGAACGGTCTGACTAGTCCAACTCTGTATTGGAGATTGGTAAATTTCTCTTGGAGTAATGCTCACCTCGCCACTAAGGGTAGCATAAATCCATCTCGAATCATTTTCTGGATTGATACGGGAATCCTGAATCCATGTAAAAGAAATTGCTTTTGTTTTAAGCACGAATGTGACGTAAGACACACGGCAAAGTGCGAATAATTCCGTTATCTGCATTCATCAGTTATTTACTCTATAAATATCCAAGATTTTGTTTAAGAGTTCAATATGTGTCACTAATGGCTAGTAATGAGCAAAAAATTGGTTTTATATGTATGAAGAACAGTCTGACTAGTCCAACTTTGTATTGGATATTTCTCATTTCTAGCCCTGCCCACCTCGCCAGTAAGGGCTTCCTCTTGATCAATACATGAATTCTGAATTCATGTAAAAGGAAAGTGCTTTTGTTTTTTAAGCACAAGAGAATGTGACGTAAGATACACGGCAAAGTGTGAATAATTCCGTTATCTGCATTTATCAATTATTTGCTCTCATTGTACCTGTCCACAATATGATAGTCTCCTCGGCTAATAATTCCCTCTTTACTTTTGCGGATTTTACAGGCGGCGGGTGCGGTTGGTGGGGCCTTGGCTATTAAAGAAATGATGCCAAAAAAGTTCAAGCACATGCTTACAGGACCGTCTCTTAAAGTGGACCTTCACACAGGAGCCATGGCTGAAGGGGTGCTCACTTTCCTTATCACCTTAGCTGTTTTGATCATCATTGTCAAGGTTCCAGGCGGTATGTTGGTGAAGACATGGTTGCTTTCCATGGCCACTGTTACTTTGGTTGTCACCGGCTCTTCTTACACCGGGCCTTCTATGAACCCTGCAAATGTGAGTACATTATTTCCTTTATGAAGTTATTTTCGCATTTTCATTTCATACTTCAAGCCCTTTTTTTGTGTGACAGCAATTTTCTTCTGTGTTGAAATTTTTACTTTATCTGACAATGAAGGTTTCATCATAATAGTGTTATTAGTATTATAGTGGTGATTCACTGCATATAATTAGTGTGCTCAACCTCTGTCATGTTATTTGGAAAGGGAAATTTGTGGAACACTTGTTTCTTTGTTGGCTTCAAAGATTGTAAATTTGTACTAAATAGCCAATGTGCCTCCTAAAATCGGTGATAAGACTGCCTTTATTGCTTTTAAGTGTAACCAGGGTTCATTTTGGAAGGTTAAATTATACGATTGTAGTATTATGTCTTAACTCTTAACGCTAAGGGTCATGCTGTTTAACGTTTCCCTATAAACCACTCTCTGTTAACCCTTTTTCTTTCTACTACCTAGTAATATAAAGATTTGACGCTAACACTACAAGCTCGTTCATCAAAAAGTAAATCTGCTCTTGTATGTATGTTGTTTTCTCCATCTAAAGTCTGATACTGAGCTAGCACTAAACACTTTGCACTTTCTTGTTGACTATGTTTTCTAGAAATGTCGGTGAGCTTCTAGTTTGGTCTGACCAATTCCATATGGTTGTTTTTGTGACAGGCATTCGGGTGGGCGTATGTCAACAACAAGCACAACACTTGGGAGCAGTTCTACGTTTACTGGATCTGCCCTTTCATTGGAGCAATCATGGCTGCTATGGTGTTTCGTGTTGTCTTCCCTCAGCGCAAAAAGAAGCAGCCAAAGAAATCTCGTAAGGTCGAGTAGTCGAAGTCGGTTGCTTTTCTTAGGGGATGCTCTTTGATACATCTACACTGGCTGTTTTGGTGTTTATTCCTTCTCGATTCTTCAGGATATGTTAGTACCATTAGAACTAATCATAAACGCAGGAAATCCTCTCAAGGTAATAAAATTGTAGTGTAATTGAATTGAATTCCTGGAATGTATTCGTTTTGCTAGTTAAGTGAAATTGACAAATGACAACACTTTTCTGTGCTTGAAAAATAAGTAACTGTAATTCAAATGCCTAAAATGAATCTTATGTATGATCATTACTAACAAAAATAGACCTCTATGTTACAAACTCTGACTTTTAAGGACAAGTAACATAGCTACTAAGGCCAAAAAAATTGGCAGCAATTATCACAATGATGACATTACTTCAATCGCACTTCCAAGTGCCCATGCAGCTTCTACCAACGAACCGGCGTACTCAACTTTCTTCACCAATGTGATCTCTTGGGAAGGATCTAAGCCTGTCAAAGAAGATGAGAGGGAATTCAGAAAACATCAGAAACCTAGAGTATGATAATAGTCATCAAGATTTAAGATCAAAGGTATGGGAATAATTGAGTATTATACTTACCAAAGCCGTTTACTAGTAACGTATACTGATAGACGAGATCCATGCAAAGATAGGGTATATTATCTGCCTCAACATCTGGGTAGTTAGTTTTCCCGTCTTCAAGATTGCTTCCACAAGCAAGCTCAGCTGCCTTGGCAAAATCTGCAGGGGTTACCTTCACTACAGCCTTGCTTGAATCCACAAAACCAGCCTGAGTTGAAGAGTTTAGAGTTTTAGTGATTATTTGAGTTATAATTTTAGATGCTGGTTGTGAATTGAAGCATAGAATTAATACCTCTGCTGCTCTGTCAAAGAAAAATGAAGCAACAAACAGATTTTTCTGCCCACCGCCTCCTCCACCATTCCAAACTCCACCAAATGTGCATTTCATGTGTGTGCACGTGGACTCGTTCACTCTAAGAGCCTTGAAAGCTACTTCACTGCATTCTTTCATACTAGCACCAGATGGGGAGGCAGATGCTTCATATTTCACCCCTCCGTATGTGTAAGCTCCTGACAACCGTATATCAGAAAAATATTAATATACGGAAAGAGAACAAATAAGAAGGAAAAGAAGATCCATGTACCCTGATAATCTGCCATAAGACATGGATTGGCAGAATTTCCAACAACCTTAAAAATCTCAGCTCGTGCTGCTAATAGTCCATAATGCAAGTAACTGCAAAAGACAGTTTTTTTTAAAAATGAAAATCCAACAAACTGCAGGGAAAAGGTCAATACAGGGTTGTCTGGGGAAATTAACCTGTGGACATATAGGTGATATTTTCTACCCTTGAGATACATATCCTTGACATACGAGTCCTCTCCATCAGACAGTGTTGGTGCTTTCGCTGCATCACTATCTGATATGGCATATGCCATTTGAACAGAGCCACCTCCAAGATCAACTACACCAACTGTATTTGAGTATTTCTTTCCCAAATTTCCCAATAGATAGTTAATGGTCACCTATTGAGTAAAAGAATGTAACAGTCAGATATTCTCTGACCAATTTACTTTGACACATTAAAATTTGTTTCAAAAAAAACATAACTATCAGCAAGAATTCTGAATGCTACAATACTTCTTGCAGTAATTATAGGCACAACTTACCCACTGGTAAGCACCTTCTTGAGTTCCATCCAGAACAGTGACCCAATCTGAATTGGATTTTAGATCACTTTGATCTCTGAGAAGGCTCCTTACCTATCAAATAAAAATGTCACCCATTATCATCATAATTTGTTCACAAAAAATGTCATTAACATAATGTTGGCATTTAAGCTCTTATCAAAGATGACAACCTACCTCCTCCAAAATTCTATCAGGCGCATCGCCTTCCAACTGCCTTAAACCTGCAGTTGCCTGTGGATAAGCATTCAAGATACACAATTACATTTCTGCTCCCCTGATTCACAAATCAGATACATTGGTTAATACCTACCCCAACTTTAACTGGTGTAATGCTGCGCAACTCTTTAGGAATGACTTTTTTTGCTTTTTCCAAAAGTGGGATCAGAGATTTTGCTGCATCCTCAGGTTTGCTGGAGTATGAGCTCAGACCTGGTTTTAGCTACAAAACAAGAAGTATTATCACACATTACTCAACAACAACAGCATTACAACAACAACATTACCCCAATGGCTTAAAAAGGCTCCCGCTTATAGCGGGTCGGATGTATGCAACCTTAACCCTGTGTTAGAAGATTACAGAGGTTGTTTCCGATCACCCAAAATGAAGATTGTGTCAAAAATTGCATAGTCAGACTACTACTTCACAAAATAAGAATCATAGACACTTAAATGAGTCATTTTTCTCTATTCCATATCACACATCTCCTTAGGTAATATTTCTGGTAGAAAAAACTTGTTCCGTAGTCTTATGAATCTTATGCAGCAAAGCAATGGTTGTGCGTGTTGCTAATCAGATTCTAAATCACTCCTACAAACCATCAAGTTGATGTCATAATGCTTGATTTCAATTAAAATTCCAAATACTTAACTCCCAAACTCAAAAGCTAGCTACTCACTAGCCAAATTCACATTCAACAACAACATTACCCCCAATGCCTAAAAAAGGCTCCCGCTTATAGCAGGGTGAGGTTGTTTCCGATGACCTAAAACGAAGACTGCGTCAACAGAATCACTCTCACTTTGTTTTATTCCATATAATTTCGAAGTCAAGGAATAGTGAATCTCTGGTTCCATCCGAAAGACCAATGTAACTCAGGAACAAGCAATATTTCTGGTAGAATAAACTTATTGCTGACTCTTACTCACTGCAATGTAATGCTTGTGCGTGTTGCTAATCAGATTCTAAATCACTGCTTCAAACCATCAATTTGATGTCATAATGCTTAAGTTCAATCAAAATTCCAAATGCTTAATCCCCAAACTCGAAAGCTAGCTAATCACTAGCAAAATTCACATTCAATTACAAGAAATCCGTACCTGTTCAAAGAGCTCCAGATCTTTACCAATGTGCACAAGATCCAAATTCCTATCAAAACAAAACACATGAACTCGACTCCCAGAGCTCCCCGCATCAAAGATCACAGCAAACCGATTCCTCAAACCAACTTTCCGATTCTTCAAATACGAGAACTCGTCATCAGGAGGCCGGGGCATAACAGACAAAACGAACACGATCACAACAATCGGCAACAGAATCACCATTAACACGCCTCTATACCTCTGCACCTTATCAGATATCGATTCCGTTTGCTGGAACCTCCCTCGCTTGATGAGATCTGAAGACGAATTGATGGCTCCTTGGCTCTCGAATAGCTCCGCCGACGATGGCGTCCGGTACCTGATCTGGCCATTCAGGGTTGTTGTGCCCGCCACTGTTGGTGCAGTCGACGGTCGGTCTTTTTCCGGATCCAGCTCTGCGAATTTGGGAGGAAATTCGGCGGTGGGAATCGGCGGAAACGAATCAATCGGAGATGGAAGTGTGTGTAGTGTGTGATGCTAATCTGTAAATTTGCTTATCAGATGTTGTCTTCTTGTATGACGAGTTTTTTAGCCGTAAGTGTGGATGATGAAATGAAATATTTATCCGTGAATTTTTTAAAAGAAACTACTGTAATTTCAAGGCGGTACGAGTTTATATAATTTATGAATTACGATTTCATTATTTTATACATAATTTTTTTATTTAACTGACAGTTTTGACATTTTTCACAATTTTTTTTGAAATGAGATTGTTATATAATTAAATTTAACATGTTTTTCTTTTCGGATGTCCCTTTTTGTTTGTTCACTATTTCATTTATGTCACTTTATTCTACCCATTTTATCCCTACTATCAACCTATAATTACCACATTTTCACTTTTTCCCTCTCCACATTATACTTTTCTCTCTCCTATAATCATTATATTACTAAAATTCTTTAATTCCCGTGAAAATCGTACTTGTGGACAAACAAAAAGGGACGAAGGGAGTAGAAGACTGCGGGAAACAAGATTGCGTTTTCGATATTAGAGACAAACCGCGAAAAATAAGATTGCGTTGGTTGGGACATGTGATGCGAATGCAACCAGACGCACCAGTTCGGAGATGCGAAAAACTTGAGGAGTTAATCAGGGACAAAGGACGTGAACGTTTGGAAGGATTTAACCAGGGTCGTGGAACCATATAGGAGGTAGAATGCCCATTTCCCGCGTTTTCGGTTTGAGTAGTTTTAGTATTTCTCCTTTTTATGTCCATATTTTACCTTTTAGATCCTTTTTATCTTTGGGTCACTCACTAAACATCCTTTTAGATCCCTACCACCGTAACCACGAAGACATGTAGACAGAATCCATACCAAAATCAGTCGGATTTTAGTTAACTACCATTATATATAGAGTTAATGAGAAAGAACACTAATAAAATATACTTTCTCCTGGATGCACTCAACATTATCACAGTATCGACTCTTATGCTAATCATCAAGTTCCATCATCACTTGAAGAGAAAGTTAATGTACCAAAAATCTCATATTAGCATGCATGTAGACTGAATGCACTCAACATTCTGTGACAGCTCCTCTTTAAGCTTCCTAGACTTAGCATTATTGATTTATTACACCAGAGTAATGAACAAATCAAGCATTCAGCAAAAGAACGTATTCTACATAAATAAGCATATCGGATGATGCAAAAGAAGTGGCCTTATGAACTTACATAAAGAACACTCTCCACATAGCCATAAGCCATAGCAAAAGCCGCCGGATCCTTAATCCCCGTCTTCAAAGTCCTGCAACGCATTACTTTCGTTTCAAACAACACCAGCTCATCTCCTTTAGTAGCCAAAATCTTGCTGATCTTCCTTGTTCCCTCCTTGTTTGTTTCTTCCTTGTTTGCTTCTTCCTTCAACTCTACTTCTTCGACTTCCACCACGCCCCAAAGAACACGGGTTACTTCCGGGACAAGACCAATGTCAAACACATGAACCCACTCATCGCCTTTCCTGGTGTAAATAAAACACTTCTTATTCGGTACCGGGTACATATACAGAAGCGAAATCTCGCCTTCGCTACAGCACAGTACAGGGCATTCCATATCTTTTGGTACAGAATAAGCCTCAATTGTGTCAAACGTTTCCTGCACAAAATCGAAAGACACAACGACGACACCAAACCATGGTTCATCTTCCCCATCAGCAAACTCGTATTGCGCCACCCAGTGAGCCACTCCCTGTACCATCACAGGAGGAGTGGCTTGAACAGTATAATATCCCTGAATCTCGCTCAAAGAAACTCTCTTCCAATCAGTTATTGAAGAATACAGCATCCCATACAAATCACCCTCACTATCATCAAATGAATCCAATGTGAAGGCCACAACTTTCATGACATAATTTTTAGGGTCAATCCAAAATCCAGCGCAAGTACCGTAAGAATAGCCATTGTATAACCAATCGAATTGACCAACAGATTCAGGAACGCTTCGGATTGAGAACTTACGGGTGCTAGGGTTCCAGAAGAAGAAGAGCTTCAGGAAGTCGTCGTATAGACAGACGATTCCGTGGAGGGTGCCGACGAGGTAGAGGTGTTTGGATTTGACGGGGCGATTCTGAGTTTCGAATAAGGGGAGCTTTTCGAGATCGAGGATCAGAAATTCGTCTTCTTCGTATTGGGCCATGAATTGGGGGTTTTGCAACGCCAGATGATCGAGGCTGAAGGAATGGGAATCGATGATTTGCTTCCATAATTTGCACACGCAGCGGTATCGCATCAAGGTTTCGATCGGCAATTTCTTCAGAATGTCGACTAGAATGTCCGCAGGGATGTAATCCGACATTGTGTTGGTTGGTTTTTGAGGAGGAAATGAGTTTTTGACTGCAAAATAAACCTATACTACTACGGAGTAGTGTATATATTAATCTTCTAATTTGGGCCTAGGATGAAAGTGTAAATGCAGAATATGAGAATCTTCTATCTATATATAAAAATTGATGGGTCTTGACAAAGTAATGATAATTGATACCGATTTAATGCACCGAGTTAACGATGTTTGATGTATTCATATTCCCTATTTACATAGTGTCTTTTTCTTTTGTTGAAAAAATCATTTATCATTTTCTTGATTGATTCTATTTACAAGTTTAACTTTGTTGAGGTTAAATTGTTGCATTGAAAGTAAGCCTCAATTCAATTTTCGACGTCTATTTAACAACGTTAAGCCGCATATAAAACTATTAGCCCTTGAGAAAGTTATGACAACCGATACCTATTCAATGCATGAACTAATTCATTTTCATCAATTCCTTCTCATCTTATTCATGAATTTTAATCAAAAACCTTTATCTTCTCTTAGTTGCAACCAATACAATTAATATCTACATTTCTTCATATTCTTAACCTTCATAATATCAAATTTAGTTAATGAATGCATTAAATTAATAAATTTTTAACACTAAAAAATTGTTAGTATTTATTAATAAAAATTAGTGTAACAAAATATATCTATATCGAATTGGTGAGAATGTCAGGTGAGAAGTTTTAATTTAGCCATATACATAATTGTTGTTTCGTATACGTGCCATATTTTTATTAAAATAAATGAAACGAAAAAAAAATAAAGAAAAAAGATAGCTCATCGTCACCCTCCTTCGTGTGAAGATCTTCATCTTCTCTTCATATCCACTGTCGTCCGCCGCCTATCTATACCTTAAATCGTCTATTTGCAACATTATACCATATACGAAAATTCCTAATTGACCCGCGCGTAGCGCGGGGGTCCGAATCTAGTTTTATCAAATTATTTATTGTGATGGGATGAATAACCATACTCCTTATTTTCAACCAACTTCAAACAAGAGAATATGAGAATTTCTTCAATGAGTCGAGAAGATGATAAGGATTGGGTGTGGATCGTGTGGTGGTGCACTACTTGATTATACAATGGTACCATTTGCTAACACAGATGCTATATACACCCCGATGCCTTTACCAAACACCGCCCGACCACTCGCATTCTGCGAGGTCACGTACCCTCGCGGAACGCGAGATTAGCAAAAAATTAGGGTAATTTTTTAAACGCTAATCTCGCGTTCCGCGAGGGTACGTGACCTCGCAGAACGCGAGAGTCTCGACCTCGCGTAACGCGAGTAGTTCATGTCAGATAGACGTTGTTGTGCACCATTAATAGATGTCTTGTCCCCACCTAGCTATAATAACTACCCCCTTATTTTAAGTAAACCGCAACACCTATTAACCCTACCCTAACACCTCTTTTTATCATCTTTCACCTCTTTCACCCTCCATTAAAACCCATTTTCAAAACCTTCAAACTTCAAAACACTCTAAAAACACCTAAAACAATGGAAGATGAAGAAGAATTCAACAAAGGAAGGATTGGAGATGGGGGTTCATCAAGTTACCATGCAAATGAGGTAATGTTCTTACTTAATTTTTGAATTTTAATTTGTTTTGCACCATTAAGAGCTAAAATGAAGTTATTATGTTGTATTTCATGTTAAATGTAGTAGTAGTAAGTGTTGAAGAGATGACTTTTGCATATAATGTCCAAAAGTTTTGTTCTTCAACCTTATTTTGTTTAGGGTTTATGCTTTTAGGGTTTTTAATGTAGAAAATTTAGATTTCTTCAACCTTATTTCCGCAGTCAAACATTTAAGACTCTGAATTAAAGGTGCAATCTTTCTGTATTTTGGTCTAAGGTACAATGTTCCCTTCCTGGAGATAGTCGGTTTGACTTCTACATAGAAGAATTTTGTTGTATGCGGGGTATGGTTAGAGGCCGAGAGCGATGACAGTTATTTGTGGGCGTTGCAGCAGCTGCAGACGATGTATTTGAGAATAGGAGCATCGCCTACTTGCTTCGTCACAGACCGTGAGCTGGCTCTTATGAATGCAACGGACATGTTATGGCCAAATGCAAAGTTTCTCTTATGTAGACGACATGTAAGGAAGAACATAGAGGCGAGAGGCAAGATAGCTATGGGCACACAAGCATTGGGGGTTCATATTTCTAATGATTATTATGACGTGTTCAACCAAACCACTGAAGAAGGTTACAACAAAAGGTTGAAGACACTTGAGATTGAATGAGGAGCTTATCCAACCGTATTGAACTACGAGAGAAAGAATTGGCTAAACCCTTACAAAGAAAGACTTGTTTCAGCATGGACGGATAATGTCTTCACTCTCGGGAATAACACGACAAATAGGTATGTTCTCTAATTTATGTCTACCTTCTATATTTGAGAATAAGAGCTTCTGTAATGTACATTCCCGCGTAACGCGAGACATGTACAACTCGCAGAACGCGAGACGTGTACACCTCGCAGAACGCGAGAATTTGCACATTTCAGAATGATGCAAAGTGATTGTTTTGTATTTGCATATTATGTTTGTTCTTATTGTTTTTCGAACATTTTAGAGTTGAAGGAGCACATTCGCGTCTTAAGTCTTACTTGACAAGTGGAAAGGGTAGGCTAGACACAATGTTCGGTGAATACAAAACAATGGCGGCGAACCAACTTAAGGAGATTAATGTGTCTTTCACCGAGAGTTTGAATAAGAGCTTCACAATTGTTGAAGGGGCCGACTTGTTTAAAGTCTTGAAGTTCAAAGTGTCTTATAAATGCATAGAGAAGTTGCTTAAGGAATACACGAAGGGCGAGAGATTTGGTTTGTACACGTCTATGTTTTGTAGCTGTGAGATCAAGATTAAAGATGGGTTGATGTGTGTTCATCAGATTGGCAGACATTGGAAGGAGCAAATACCATTAAGAGCATCAGAGTTGCACCCTTTCTGGAGTACATTGAGTTTGGAAGAAGTTGATGTTCCCGGCGTACTCGAAGTTAAGAGTAAGGCGGCAAGACGTCTTTTTCAGAGTTTCTATGAGGAAACGTTTCCGAACTTGTGCCCCTATGATCAAGAGAAGTGTGCACAAACTGTTTTAAACATTGGGAGAGTAAATACTCCTCTAAAAGAGCCGGCTATTTCAAAGCACACCGGGGGTCGTCCAGTCGGAGCTCCTAACAAAGAGCCAAGGTCAACGCAAAGAAGACCATCTGCATGGGAGCACACTAATGCCGAGATGGATGCTAGAGCTTTGGAAGAAACACCTCCAAAGAAGCAAATAAGTGCTTCTAATTCTGAAACATTCAAGAAACCAAAGATTAAGGTGATTGGCAAGTACAAGCCTCAGATACCTGCGTCAATGCGCACCTATGTGAATGGCTGGTTTAAAGTAAATGGAGATGGAAATTGTGGATATAGATCAATAGCGTATGAGACGGAGGAGAACCAACACTTATGGAGGGAAGTAAGAGATTTGATGGTAGTTAAAGTCAAAGATATTTGGCATCTAGTTGAAGGAACATGGATTGGACCTCAAGAACAACCAACTTTGGAGAGCGTCCTATACCAACTTACATGGGAAGGAATAGGAAGGGCTCCAGAAGATCATTGGCTAGCAACCCCGGAAATGGGATGTCTTGTGGCATCCACATACAACGCAGTGTTCGTAAATGTGGGAAAAAACGCTAACTACACATTCCTTCCTCTACAACTTCCTACTTGGTGGAGACCAGGGTGCACACTTTCCACGATTTGCTTATTTTATATTGAGAGGGAGAAACATTTTGTTCCGGTAAGTTTCTAATCTTCTTTTGAATTACTTACTAATATGCAACTTCCTAACGTTGTTGTTTTATTGTAGTTGCGTCTTCAAGAAAACTGCTCATTACCTCCTGTGTTTACTCCTTGGTGGCGAAACGCGGATGTGGTAAGCCACATGTGCTTCAAATCCCTTAAGCAACTCGGGATCTTCTGGACCTCCAGCTACGCTTTGAGTGAGCTCAAGATCATATCTTGGCTCATTCTTCTTTGACTTCCTCTTTCTTTTTGGTTTCACGACCACTTCTTCTTCTTCTTCTTCTTCTTCTTCTTCATCATCATCTTCTTCATGTTCTTCCTCTTCTTGATCCCCAACAACTTCATCCTCGTTTTCTTCTTCCATCGGTTCTGGTTGTTGATTGTAAGAAGAAGAACAAGCTTGTCCACTTCCCTCACCATGTCCACCCCACCCCTGTCCGACTTCCACTAGTGCACCATGTGGAATAAAATTGTCCCAACTACCTGGTTGTCCACATGAATAACTATCTTGGGAAATAAGGTCCCAACCACCTTGGTGTGAGTCCCAGCTACCCGGTTGTCCACATGAATAACTATCTTGGGAAAAAATGGGGCGTTCATCAACGTCGGGGAGTCCCTCGGGGAAGAGCTCTACGGGTGTTGTCTTCTTTGCTTTCCTCTTCCCTTATGGGTTTTCAACCGGGGGTTCTTCCCTCACAATGTTTCGGTTTCTCCGACGAGTTGAACGACCATGACGATACATTACCTAAAACAATACAAAGTAAAATCAATAAATAAACGAATGTAGAAAAAAACACAAGAAACAAAAATGTGCAGAATACACATGTTCTGCGGAAGGGGGAATTGCCATAACTGGCAATTCCTCGCGTTCTGCGAGGGTACGAGGGGTGACGTCATGCGTGACGCGTGATTTCACACTTTCTTCTCCGGTCATCTCATACATTCCGGTCAGTTTCCGGCGACATTTCAACACAAATTCAACATAAATTCAATATTTTAACTAAAAAACCTATCAATTTAAGTAAATTACCAAATAAACATCAAAACCCTAAATAAAATGTAAACCCTAATAAAAAACCCTAACCCTAATGAATTTCAACCTATTCAACATAAAAAAAACATCCACTCATCAACCATAATTCAAAATCATCATCTTTCATCCATTCCAAACAAGCTAATACTATATACAACCATTTCCAAATCAACATTCAATATCAAAACATCATATAATATGCAATTTCCTATACTAACAACATATATTCATCTAGAATCAACATTAGAAAGCATAAGGGAAGAAGAAACATACCTTAATTGAAGATTTGTGTTGAAAAGAGGAAGATGAAGTAGGTTTTTTGAGAGAGAGGGTAAAAGAGCGGCGGTAGAATGCTGTAAAAATGGGCTGAATAGGGTTTTCCCCTTTTATAGGGAAAAAACCCTCTCGTTCTGCGAGGTGACGCTCCCTCGCGTTACGCGAGGTTGCCGGGCGTTATTTAGTAAAACGTCCGGGCTGTATTTAGTAAGTGGCCTTTGCTAATTGGTTATGTTCTACTCCCTCCGTCTCTAAATGTTTGTCTCGTTTTCTTTTCGGATGTCTCCTTAATTGAGTCTCATTTCCATTTCTATCCATTAATATCTCATTTCCATCTCGTTTCCTTTTCGGCGGCAAAACCACGGTCGCGTCCGAAGGACCCGCAATCGCGATTACGTTGTTGGCAGACAACGACGAGTTTGTATTTTAAGGTTTTGGATGGGCAAACGAACTTCGATTTGGACAAATCTTATATGGATAGACCAGTTTTGAAAATCTCTAGATGGTGGTGGAGGTTTTTGTGGCACAAAGAAAAAAAAAATGGGGCCAAAATCTGGGTAGAAGTCGACGGGATTTTTAGGGTTTATGGTTATTTGTGTGCGGAATTTGGTGGTGAGGGAGATTAAGAGAATAGAAAGTAAGAGTTTAATAATGACTACACCTTTAAACCGCTGGAAACTGATACCAATTGATACGAATCCGCTTGGATGTGTATGTCTTCGGGGAGGATCGTGGTAGAAAGGGACGTCTTCTCTATAACTCTTCAAGTTTTGATAGGTATTGAATCTTGCAATTCAATAGGAAGATCGAGGTCTTGAGAGTCCACTCAAGAGATGAACGATCTAATGTTGGTAAGCTTGGTGACAATTCTCTAACAGGCACTAGTTCGGATCCAATCAGTGGGGGTGACGATGAAGGCTTAAGGGAGAAGATTTTTTCAACTTCAATGTTTAAGCTCTAAATTTAACACCTTAAAACAATGAAGCTCGTGATATAGATAACTCCAACATAAAACTTGAAAAATAAGCAATAAAACCTAAGGAAATTAAACGACGTCTGCTAAACCTAATTCTCAGCCAAACTCAATAAAAAAAATCCGAAAACAATAAAGCAAACGTCATAAAAACAAAAACAGAAAAGTTCAACAAACAGCGGGACGCGATCGCGTCTCATCTCGAAAAGTCACAGTGCTCTCTGTCTTTGGGACGCGGTCGCGTCTGTCCACACGCGATCGCGTCGCTGGTCGCATTTGGTCGCGGGAGCTGCTGCAGGCTTCTGTAACTTCATTCTCCATGGGGGACGCCAATGCCTCATACTCAATGGTGATGTCGACCTGATATCGCTTCAGTTGACATTTTACATCTCAAAGTTAATATATACCTTTTTCTTAAGAGTTTTTTTTAACAAGCAAACAAAAGACCTAAAGCTACTAGCTTATCATGCCTAGATCAACACCCCAGATGATTTTAAAGAAATCCATAAACGTCTTGGATATCTGATTGGGTGCCATAAGAGAATCTTGAAGAGATCTCATATCTTCAGTAGAAGTTGCTTGATTCCATTTGCGTATGAGGACACATAGCTCTTCAATGCTGAAGGATCAGGAAGCAAGGAAGTCGGCGGCTCGATTGTAATTTCTTCGGACATGGAAGAAATGAATACTATCAAAAGAAGGAAATAAAAAGAAAATATCCCTAATAATGAAAGCAATTTCCCACGGAGGTTTCCTATTCTTATTAATACAATTGATTACGATCTCACCATCGCTTTCTGAAATGATATTCTTCAAATTAAGACGGGCTACAACTTTAATTCCTTTCAGCACGACAAAAGCTTCAAAGACAATAACAGAAGACGGCGGAATATGTAGTTGCTCAACAAAGAAGGGCAAACCTGCATGATTACGAATAATAAAGCCAGAAAAAGACTGTGAGTTGACTTGTTTTGAGCCATCATAGTTAATTTTATAATAATTATAGGAGGGTTTAACATTTTACACCTCGAAATTGTCAATTTTTTCATTTTGACTTTAAAATAATTATCAATATAAGCGAGTGGTTGTACTTAGAGACCTCAATTAATAGGAGTTTTTGCATAAAATTACCCGTTATTTATCACTATTTGCACAAAACTCTCCGTTATATCGATAATTATAATTAACTACCCATTTTCTTATCTACGTTAACAAAACACCACCCTTTGTCATTAGTCGTCTACTTCTCCATTTGTTTGTGGGAATTGACCATTATGTTCTTATTTTTTTTTATAAGATTTAAGGGCAATAATGTCCATTGAGAACCTAATTCTATCTGCTTGTGACTATTTTACCCTGGCTCTAATCTCTCTTTTCTTCTCCATGTTCGTAGCCTGAACATTATTTTCCCAAGCATTTGCTTCAATTCAATAAAAACTAAAATTTTATAATCAGGAGAGAAGACATTGCATATTGTGAATTGAGCTTTGAGAATGGTACAACAAAATCCCCAAATTTGAAAAATAAGGAGAGTAGTGGATTATCGAACTAGAACACAATAGAGGAAAAATGTTTCTGCAACTAGCAAAATCAAAGCCTTCAACGAGATTAATTTGTTGCACTGCTTCCATAAGATCTTCCACAAAAATTGGGGATTGTAATTGAGGCTCAAGCATTAAACCCTAATTATGGAAAGATAATGAAATGATGATAATAGGGGAAGGAAATGGGGGAGACACCATTTTACTGGATACCCTAAGCTCCGCCATCTCCGTTCGAGCACGTTGCCATAAGCTCCGCCGACGCCATCACCATCGCCTTCACAGTCACCGGATTTGAGTGAATGATTCCGAAGAGATTGTTTCCAGAGATATGTCGATTCCCGACCTAACTAGCTCTGATTTCGAGTTTTTCGTTGTTGTAATGGAGATTAGGGTCGATAATCCAGCCTCAATCAAGAGTTTAACCGATTTTGTGCTTGGCTTCGTTGTCGATTGCGATCGATTCCAGAACCTTCGCTGATGTGGTCTTGGATTTAGGTTTTTCGGCTCGCAATACGGAAGCGATAGGGGTGAGGATATGCGTTCTCTAATTCAAGCACCATCACAGCAAGATCCAGAAAATCATTCTCACCTGAAAATCAGATTAGATTTACACATCAATTCGTAAATGGAGGCAACACATCTTGGTTCTCTTCGATCTGAATCCCTCACCAAACGAAGAACACTACAACTGAACAGAAAACTCCTTGAAATCCATCAATGGCGTTGAGTGGAAGTGTGAGAAGGTAGAAGAAGAGGGTAAAATGATCAATTCCCACAAACAAACGGAAAAGTAGACGGCTATGACAAAGGGTGGTGTTTTGTTAACGGAGATAAGAAAATGAGTGATTAATTATAATTATTGATATAACGGGTAGTTTTATGCAGATAGTGACAAATAACGGGTTATTTTATGCAAAAACGGAGTAATATCAATTCCAACACTTTATTACCTTAAACTCAAAAATCAAAACTCAAAAATCAAAAACTCCAACATTTCATCTTCCCCGCTCTCCTTCTCTAATCTGTACTCGCCATTTCCGGCGCCGCTTCATCTCCATCAAATCCGATCACTCTCCCATCTCTCTTCCGCTTCTCTTTCCCCTCTCTTTAACCATCTCCATCATCTTCTCCACCACCTTCAAAACCCTAGCATTGTGGTGTCTGTAGCAGCTCATACTGTAACAAGGGAGAATGATTTTGAGGACACCAGTTCCGAGGAAACGAAGAGCCGAATCTCCTCCACCTGGCTCTTCCTCTGATCGTGATGGTCGCTTAGTCATCTATGAAGATCCCGCTACTCCTGCACTCGTTTCGTCTGATGATCATCCCTCCGAGCAAATGCTGTGCACTTACCAGTGCCGCCAGATGGTAGTATTTCTTTCTGTTTCTTGGAAATCAAGTTGCAGTTCATGCTTTGTTTAATTTCTGCTACGATGTTTTCTTCGGAATTGCTATCGTTTGAACGAATACAATTCTGTAGCTGACAAAATTGAAACATATTTGTCTAAAATTGTCGGTAAAGGGAGTGTGATTGAGTAAGTATGTTGCTCATGGTATGCTTCTAAGGTGATTCTGTATTGTAGACCAAATGCTTTACACTTACCAGTTGCTTGGAAATCGTATTCGGAAGTTGCAGTTCATGCTTTGTGTTGAGGTGTCTATTTGCCTATTTTAGATTTTATGATGATGTGTTCTGCGTTGGTCGATCACTGCTCCAATGTTTTCCTCGGAATTGCTTTCATTTGACTGGATTATCTTTGTAAAGTGTGTCGGTAAAGGCAGTGTAATTGAGTAAGTAATTTGTTCGTGGTATGCTTCTAAGGTGACTCTATAGTGTGGTTCTGATGATCATCCCTCTGAGAAAATGCTTTGCACTTACCAGTGCCACCAGATGGTATTGTGTCTTTACGTTGCTGGGAAATCCTGTTTAGAGGTTGCAGTTCTTTTTTTGAGGTGGCTATTTGCCTTCGTTAGATTTTATGATGATGTGTTCTGCGTTGGTTAATTGTTGCTCCAATGTTTTCCTCTTGAACGAATACAATTCTGTAGCTGATACATGGGATTATCTTTGTCTATGTGTGTCGGTAACGTCAGTGTAATTGAGATGCTTCTAAGGTGATTCTGTTTTGTGGTTCTGAAGATCATTCCTCTGAGCAAATTTATTTCCTTCAGTTGCTTGGAAATCTTATTCAGAAGTTGCAGTTCATGTTTTAAGGTGGCTATTTGCCTGTGTTAGATTTTATGATGTGTTCTTCATTTTTGAGTGCTGGTTCATTGTTTTCCTCATAAGTGCTTTCATTTGAACGAATGCAATTCTGTAGCTGATATATTGGATTATCTTTATCTAAGTTTATCGGTAAAGGCAGTGTAATTGATTAAGTATTTGTTTATTGTGGTTCTTCGTCCTTGCAGGTCAAGTCAGAATTTCTTGATACTTTAAGTAGTACGGAGAAACTAGTGGGTGACTATCAAAATAAATTAGAGACTGCCGATGTGAACCTTCATAAAGCAGGTAGGTGGTCAGTGAATAATTTTTTGCTATGATGAAGTGTTAGTAGGCAAACAACCTTGCCACTATTTGAAGTTTAAGTTATTGATGAAGTATAAACGAGTTATCTTACAAATGTCGATAAATAGTTTTGTTTATGTTGCAGAATCCGAAGGGAAGAAATATCGTGAACAGCTTCTCTATGCGGAACAAGATCTTGCCGCTTCAAGAGGGCGTGAACAGGCATTGCAAGAACAGTTATTGAAGGAGATTAATGATTCTAAGGAGAGACTTAAGAAACAAATGCACTCATGTAGTGAAGCTGAGGTAATCGTTAACTTGATTTCTGTTTTTTCAGAATACCCATTTGATATTCTTATAGATGTAGAAGAAACACAGGTTACAAAGGTGTCAAGTAGATTAAGTCACTAAGTACACTCTTGGAGTATGTTAATTCACTGTTTGAAAGACAGTGATCTCTTGATTTGCTTACTGTAGTAGATTTTTTTTGACAACTACAGGGGAAGCTTCAAAAAGAAATCAACCTACGCAAGACTGCAGAAATATCGGCTGCTTCTGCTGAAGAGAAAGCAAACCTTTTGGAACAGAAGCTAAGTCATCTTTCAGATAGCATAGAAAGAGAGAAAAAACGTTTCAGCGATGAGCTTTTGCAATTTCAACAAGAATCCAAGCTCTCAGTTTCAAGAATAAGGAAAGATGTAAGTGACCTCCTTCATAGGCTTCACATGATATTCCATAAGATTTTGCTCCATAAAAAATCAGATGCTTATATTGGCCTTTGGATTTTCTTAGCTTGAGAAGATGGAGTTTAGAGCTCACAATGCCGAGAAAGAGTCAGCAATGTACAGCGAGCAGCTTGAAGAGGTTCGGAAGCAGTTCAGGGAGGTATTTGCTCTTTATTTGATTGTTTATTCACCCTTAGTAATATGTAGTTTTTCTCCTTCGGCATTTGCTCTGTTGCAAGGTATCTTTATGGAGAAAAATTGGATGGATTTGACAGGATAAGAATTTTTAAAGCTACATTCAAGAAATTTATCACCTGTAAACTAATGTGCTCTGCCATACAATGTTTCCTTGCAGTGCTTGAGCCAGAAGAGTGGACTAGAAAATAAATTAACAATGACGGCGTCTCCCATGAAAGATTCAAGTGAAAAAGATAGTGGTATGTTGGTGAAACAATTACAAGAAGAACTAAGGAACTATGTAAGTTCAGTTGGTTAAGAAATTTTCCCTGCAACCATGTTGCTAAGTAACTGATTGATGACTGTTGCTGTGCCAACTTTATTTCATAAAATGAAATTGTAAGTACAAGAAGAATTAAAGGGAAATGCAGACTCTGAGACACACAGACTTAGCATTCTAAACTTGATTAAGCTGTTAAATAGATGGTATACCGCGATAATATGTAAGGTGACTCACTTTTAGGCTTTTCTAATTTTCTTCTGAGTGCATCTCCGTGTTTATAAAGTTCTTTGATGCTTCTTATTATTGTCCCAGCTAATATTTTTAGTATTGCTACTTCTCTATTATAGTGAACCAGCTGTACATAGAATAAAAGCAACCACACAAAGGGATATGTTCACAACTCTCCCAGAAGATCCCATCTCTCCCAAATTCTGCATACTAGGATGCTTTCTCTTTTCAATTATTTTTCTTCTTAAAAAGCTATGTTGACCAAAACTTAAGCTTAATATTGAGAGTAGAAGAAATTATTATGCTGTTTGTCTTTTGTGTCATTTCCTTTATATTCCATTTGCTCTCTTTGAATCATATGTGTTATCTTTTTCAAAGGAATTGGAAGTGCATGAAGCAAGAAAGTTGAGAGCATCATATGAGAACATAGAACTATTGAAAGAGAAGTTAATGGAAGAAAAGGTGCATAGAGAAAAGGCAGAGACTGAGCTACTTAAGTTACCAGAAATGGAGCTTGCAATGAATCAATTGGCAGATGAGTTACTTTCTTGGAAGAATATGACTAAGGACATTCCTGGAGTTTGTAAGCCTGAAGATGTTGTCGTCAAGTTTGCTGCACTGCAGAAGTATGTTTAGCAACCTTAGTCGTTTTTTCATCTTTTTTTCCTCTTGAGAACTTTTTTTTTTATCATTTGTTCATGCCTCAAAATTAGAGTTGTGTGGAATGCAGAGAAGTATTAGATGGCATGGAAAAACTGGGGGAAACAAATTCACATTTGAAACAGATGGAGGTAGCTCTAGAGGAAGCAGAACATGTTAAGAGGAAACTTCAAACAGAGGCTGCATTTGCATCGGAGAGTGTAGCGTCACTGAAGTCAGAAGTTAAACATCTTGAAGCAATGGTATGCTCCAACTTGTTCTTTTACGTTTCGTAATCTCTATCTCAGATATTATTTTACTCAACATTTAAGCTGGGTTAAATTATATTTTTTTTCAAAATTTTCTCTATCCGTGGCCCCTTATTTTAAGAACTTTCTGAAAGTGATTTAATTGTACTGATGTATCATGATGTATATTGCAGCTGTCTTCTGTTACTGGTGAAAGAGACGAGTTGCGGAGTGCTATTAATCGGTTCAAGCAAGAGAACTTTGAGAAAGGGGATGTAGCATCTACTGGGACTCTTCTTCAGGTTTCATACTTCCATTAATTTTTAGCCTGTCTTGTAAGATTTCCGGGGCTTATACTGTAGCTTTTGCAAACAGGAGTTGGAGGCATCTTTGTTAAAGAAGGACAGTTATATTAAGGAGCTAGAGAACAGTCTCCATGAACATAAAGATGCATGTGATCGTCAATGTAATGAACTGAGGATTCTAAACGAAAGGCTAAATAATGAAGCAAAACGGGTGAAGTCGTCAGACAGAGAGAATGACCGGCTTCGATCAGAGATTGTTTTGCTTGAATCAAAGGTACATACTCTAGCTTTTGGTTGCCACTTAATGTTTTTACTGGATGTTGTGTTAGTATAAAAAAAGGAGTTTTGTTTGCGTGCCCCGTAACAATCTGCATCATAACGTGCTAGCCAGCCAATCAATGCTCCTCAGCTTAACATTTTAATAATGTGTAAATGACCTTATAAACTTCTTCTGAGAAACAATCTACTTAAAGAACTTTAACATGAACTTGTAGACTTTTAGTTGTAGACATTTTCAGGAATAGCCAAGGTAACTGTTAGGAAAAAGGGAACACGGATCATGAGAAAACTATTTTTCAGTATTGTTTTAAACAGGATTATAGTTTCCACCTGATCCGCATTGATAATAGTTTCAACGTAATAATCTATCATCTTCTTTTTGCAGTTAGGTCATGGTGACTATTCTGCTTCAAGCACAAAGGTCTTACGAATGATTAATACCCTTGGGGTTGAAATTGAGGCAAGACAAACTATAGAGGCTCTGCAAAGTGAGCTACAAAAGGCTAACGAAAAACTAAAGATTGTTGAAGAGTTGAAGAACCAATCAGGTAACTAAACAGTCATAGCTGTGCTGCCATTTAAACATCCTTAGCTGTCCTGGCTGTACTTCTTACAAATCTTAATATTGTCGAACAGTCATAGCTGTGCTGCCATTTGAAGAAACAATCTTGATATTTTCCTTTTCTAGAGTCTCTCTGCAGAAGTTGTCCTGTTAATGAAACCATTTGATTTAAAGTTTCTGCACTGGACTATAATTCTGTTGGTCTGTACATACTGATATAAACTTTTCTATCACTTTCTATTTTTGTCTCAGCTTGTGCAAAATGAAGTGCTTGTTGCTAATTGTTCGTTCATATCTCACGTTTACACAGCTGATGCTGGAAAATTGGTGGATTCGTATATTTCTGGTCAAATTGTGCAATTAAAAGAGCAAATTGCAACTCTTGAAAAACGTGAAGAGAGGTGATCTTAGTCATTTTCTTTTGTGACTATCCTATCCCATTGGCTCTTTGCCATATTTCCTCTGACTGTAGTCCATGGAACAGGTACAAAACTGTTTTTGCAGATCGGATTTCAGTATTTAGAAGGGCTTGTTGTGAACTTTTTGGTTACAAGGTAATCATTTCTATTTTAATGTTCTCCTTGTAATTTTTGTTGCTTGTTTGTGCTGTCATAATATTTTTGTACCAATGGTCCAATACTATGCTATGCAACATGAAAGTGCATGAATCCATTATCATAGTGATGTATTCTTTTTTGCAGATTGTAATGGATGATCAACAACGTCCGAATGGGATTCCTGTAACTCGCTTCATTCTTCAATCAATTTATGCTCAGAGTGATGACGAGAAACTTGAATTTGAATATGAATCTGGGAACACAAACATTTTGGTAAGATGGTGTTTCTGAATCCTTCACTACATTTTTTCCTGTTCATATTGAAAGTTGTTATTCAGTTGCTTTTCTACTTCTCTAAAATGAATGACAAGCCCATGGGCTTTGTATAGAAATTTTTGGGCTAAAAACCCCAAAATTTCGGCCAGGCTCAGATCGGGTTTTCAACTCATGTTTTATCAGGCTTAAGAGTGGACATAGATTTTTTTTCATTTGTGTAAATCTTTTGAGAAGTCATCGATGGTTGAATATACTGATATGCTTGGTTATGCCATTTTTTTTGTAAATTGTCGAGCATTCAAATCTGATAGTCTACATTATTGATGCAGCCTAATGCTTATACTAAACAGTCAGACATATTTCAACAGGTAAATAGCTTGATCTGTAACTATTCTTCAAGTTAATTGATGTTTTTTTATGATTAATCACCAACTAACTATTATAAACCTTTCTTTACATTTTAGGTGGAGATATTCATTAGGAAGATGAACTCAATTCCAGCTTTTACAGCAAATTTAACTGTGGAGTCTTTCAACCGACGAACACTCTCATAACTGGTTTTGCTGCTCATGTATTCTCCAGGATCTGTAAGACTTCAACCCTCCCCTCTGTATTAAAATTGTACTTGGATAATTTGAACTTGATGCCAAATCCTACGGTTTTCTTATTGAAACCATATTTTCTGCGTTCCTAAACTACTAGTTTCTGAAACTTGTTATTTTGATGCTGTAGCTCTGTTTTGTTTATTGGAACACTTAGAGATTCCGAAGAAAAAACTAATTACACATTAGTGGTAGTTGCAAACTTTAGCTATCTACGATGCAGATGTTGTATCTCATGCATGCATACAGACATGATTGTGCATAATGTCTGTGTGCATCGTACTCGGTCTGATTTATGATTTCCCAGAGCCTTAGGATGTTTAAAATCATATCAATGTTGTTTTCTATAATCCTGTATTATTATTTTATTTAGTTGACTTTGAGTGTTCATTTGTCAACTTTTACATTGGCTACATTCATCATTTTGACAAATCTTGTGAAATTAGGCAAATCATGACTGCCTCTTTTTTTAACCCCTACTGCTATATTTTTCCTTTTTCTTGGTAAGTTTTTGAATGATTGTGTAACACTATGATAACATTGAGTGTCTACTTTTGACATCCACTTTGATAAGCAGCAAATTTGTTTCATATAGTGGTGGTCTCTATGACGTCAGATATCTTAAACTAGAAGATACTCAATGTAAGTATTATCATTAAATATATCACCCTTATATTTAAATTAAAGAGAAAGTGTGAGAGAATAATTTTTAAAATGCGAACATGAAAATGATACATTTAGTAGTGAACTTGTGAATGTTTACTACGAGAACATTTTTTAATAAACTTAAAAATATCCAAAATTAGATAAAATTTATTTCTTAAAGAAGATTAATTGAGAGTCTGAAGGATATTCACACACAAACATTATATGTGCAACACTTTTTTAAATTAAAGAAGGTGCATCAATTTTGATGAACATCACCCTCTTACCCGAATTGCACTCTGCATTAGATTAGGCCTATTGATTTTGAAATTAATTATATAATTATGAATCAATATTTAAGATAGAAAACATAAAAAACAGCCATTCAGTAGAGAAAATTCGAAATGACAATTCATGTCACTAAAAACTAATATTAGAGTGATTACTAAATCATGTGAAAACATCATATATAGTTTGTTAGGTAGATTAAAGGAAGTTAATCAAACACATATGTATAACCGAAATTAAATTCCCTATAAAGCAGGTTTATGCATAACAACACTGCAATTATATCAAACTAGAGTCATCATTTAATATAAATGTTTGCCATATCCTTGGCAGGAATCAACAACAATCCAACAACTATTGGTAGCTCTCACCATATAGATTGTTTAAAACTAATAGGAGAGTTTAGAGAAAGGAGAAGGAATTTATTTGGAAGTTGCTTGCTTTATCATATATGGATCATATCAAAGTATACATGTATGTTTTTATATGTTTTTGGATTTACCCTTTACACTATGAGGTTTATTAAATCTAACCATGAAATTCTAGCACAACTCTAGTAAATCATTTCTGCAAAAATTTGATGTCTTTGTTAATAAACTATAGTTGTGTAAATATCCATTTACTCGATGAATATTTTGGGAGAAAAAAGGCTTAACGTTCGTTTTTTCGCGTTAACACGTAACAAGCTAAACGTTCATAATCTGGGCGATCAAACTTTTTGAGGTCATTTTGAGAAGAAAAAAAAAAAAGATAATCAAAGTTCACAGTAATGTCAAGTACGTCACCGTGTCCCTCAATGAAAACGTTTAAAAAATTCCGTGGCTCAGATTATGAACATTATTATCCAGAATATGACATTGACGTGTAATCTGTGAACGCGAACTGTTCGTTTTTCCTATATTAAGAGTTGTTTGTACCAGAACTTTCCTCGTATTTTGATGTAGTTAATAACCTATAGACTAGGTTTAGATTTCAAATGAATTATTTCTACCGCAATGAGAAAAGGGTGTTTCCACTTTGTCTTCCACTTCATGATCAAATGCTCCTTCACTCACAATGAACCCTTTTTGCTTGTCCATTTGATGGATATTTTCAAGTTCTCTAAGCTCCCTCAGAGCTCAGTAAAGGCACGTTTGGGCTTAGCTCAACCACTTTTTAACCCGCCGCCAAGCCAACCATATCCTGCCACCTGTCTAATAAAGTTATGTTACAATTTCAAATTTACAATTACCAAACTTTTTTTAACCTTATGACCAAGGAAATTGCATAAAAATACCATTAAGGTTGAAATTAGTTCAAATCACCGGCTAAACAGGCATTATTTTATGGAAAAGATTTATATAAGAATGATTTTTATTGTATAAATACACATTTCTTCACATTAAAATGCACATTTCTTCACATTAACATGCATATATAAACATAAATACATGCACACATTTGAGATTATATGAAAAATACATGCACATGTTTGCGTGTGCATGTAAATGTGA
The DNA here is from genome assembly GCA_029168935.1 of Oxyria digyna. NCBI lineage: Eukaryota > Viridiplantae > Streptophyta > Magnoliopsida > Caryophyllales > Polygonaceae > Oxyria > Oxyria digyna. Next base: position 3,843,346 of record JAPVLV010000015.1, on the reverse strand, counting down.
AGGAATGTGTATGTGAATATAAAAGATATGCATGTATTCGTATATTCGTAGGATATGCCTATTCGTACCTGATCTAACTTCTTATTGCTTAGTAATGACTCATTTGTCATATCCCATTATGCATTTTTGAATTATACAATGCATGTACATGATGCAATGGGGACAATGGTTAGGGAAAAAGATCCGGTGAGGATGTCTTTACAAAGAAGGAGTGAGGATCAATCTCTACCGTCCGTCACGTTTTAATCTCGTCCGTCCGTTTTTCCCTTTCTCTTTCAACGATAAAATTCAGCCGCTCTCTCCCGACCTCTTCTTGTCGCCGACTTGCTCCTCCGTAGATCTCTCCATCACATCGCTCGAATTTGACGAATTCGTTCTCTATAGAAGAAGGAAAGCGGCGAAAATTCGGTAGAGGAAAATCATCCTCCATCGCCGCCATCGTATTCTTCTCATCGAATCCTTCTTCTTCTCGTTTACTCGCCGCCATTGTTGTTCTTCGGCTGTTCCTGGTGTTCCTTAGGCGAGAGTGTGTTCGACGGTGCTCGCGCCACTGTGTTTTCTCTTTTTGCGTTTGTCGCCGGCCAAATCTAATGTCCTTCGTGATATGGATAATTCTTCTCCTAATTTAGGTTTAGATCTGTACTATGTGTTTGATTTGATTGTTGTTTCTGCATCTATATTGCATTTTATTACAATATCAATATAATGTCTCAGATTTCTGGATTTTTGTACGTGATTTGGTTGAGTGATGCACCTTTTACCATTGAGTGATGCACCTTTTACCATTGAGTGATGCACCTTTTACCATTGAGTGATGCACCTTTTTACAATTGAGTGATGCACCTTTTAATAGACTACGATGCACCAGTTGAGAATTTTAATGATTCGTGTGCATAATGCATTAATGTTCATTGGCTGATGCACCTTTTACCTTTGACTGATGCACCTTATAATATGCTATGATGCACCAGTTGAAAACATTGATGATTTATGTGCATAATGCATTAATGTTCACTGATTGATGCACCTTTTAGCTTTGACTGATGCATCTTATTTTAGGATGTGATGCACCTAATTATAAGATTGACCAAACAAGCTATTCTACAACCAATTTTTTAAGTAGACGGTGCAATGTATCATTCTAGTGTTGAGATTGATGAAAGAAAGCGTTTGTTGGCCGAAGTGATGACATAAATGTATTCTTGTGTTGACATTGGTAGTGATGACATGAATATATTGAAAGAGTTTTTAGCTATTTTAAAGGATCAAAAGGCTGCATTCACAAGATCTGAAGTAGTTGTCTTTCTTCCTTAACACCAGCTAGAAACTACAAGTTTGAGAAATTTGTTGGTCCGTTACCTAATCAAGTAAATATCCATCATCCTGAAATGACAAAGAACAAGTTCAGGAAGAGGTGTATTAAAGGTGACCAAGAAGTTGGAATTGAAAATGCCAAGAAGTTGGAATTGAAAATTCCAAGAAGAAGAAACGGGTTTGTAAAATTTATAAGAGGTTGGGACACAACATTACTACTTGTCCTCAATATGTCCATTAGTTTATCTGAGCTTTCATTGTAATGAGTTATTAACCAGATATTTTGGTAATTCACCTATTAGTTATGGCTGATGCACCATTTGTATATCGGTGATGCACCAATTGCATCTCAGTGATGCACCAACTTTTATTAACAATGCATAGCACCTTGTTTGCTTGACTGAATTAGTCTTGATTTTATTTTTCAATTTTTTATCCATTCATTTTCTGTAGCTTATTCATCCACCGATTATCATTGAGTGATGCACCAAATATCACTAAGTGATGCACCAAATATCACTATGTGATGCACCATTTTCAATTAAGTGATGCACTACATTTCATTAAGTGATGCACAAACTATATATCCAGTGATGAATCAATTTCGATTCTGTGATGCACCATTTTCATCATGTGATGCACCAACAAACAACTACTCATGCATTTTCTGTCATTGTGAGTCATCAACAACCACAAACCATTTTCATGTGCAAACCACAAATACCTAAAAATCAAACTTGTCTTGCAACCTAAAAACCAAACTTGTTTTCTAAAACCAAATATGTCTTATTACAAACGAAATTGTTTACAAACATCCAAATTGTTCACATCTTCCTATTTCATCCCTACATCTTTCTACTCTTTACTTTGCACGTCCCCATCCACATCCCTTGTCGGCATGTGTCAGCTTCTTCTCCACTTTATGTTATCATTAAAAAGAACGCATATATAATTAGTAAAATGGCAGACAATAGATATATCCTTGATGCACCAACTCTTACTAGGTGATGCACCAACAAACATTGGGTGATGCACCAAAACCCACTGGGTCACCCACAGGGTGATGCACCAACACCGAATGAGTGATGCACCAACACCCATAGGGTGATGCATGCACCAACACCCACTGAGTGATGCACCAAAACCAAATGGGTGATGCACCAACTCACACAAATTATTAAAAAAATGGCAAAATGATTAGTGTTTACCATCAAGTGGAGTTGTTTCTCCATGATATTCTGATGAAGTTGATGGTATTTCCTCTTCTTCTGCCACTGTTAAACCATATACATATATATCATTAATAAATAGCAGCCAATACCTATGCATCAATGTACCAATAGACATCAGCCCATGCACTAATAAACAACCACTCATGCATTTTACAATAATTATACATGCGTTTCTACAAACGTACCAGTGTTTATATGTGGTGGATAACTTAATAATTAGTGTTTCATATCTTAGCTCCTGTTTCTTTCCTACATTTTATACATAAAAAATATTCTTGTGTGATGCTCCAACACACACTAAATAATGCACCAGCACAACTATTTGATTCAGTATATCACATACCATGCACAAAATACATTCGATGCACCAAAACACAGTGGATGATGCACCAAAACACAGTGGATGATGCAACAAGACAATGTGGATGATGCACCAAAACACAGTGGATGATGCACCAAAACACAGTGGATGATGCACCAAAACTAAACCTGGCCAAACTAGGGCTTGGGCCGGGCCAGGGCAGGGCCTAATTCCAAATTCTACCCATTTACCAGGGTCGGACCAAGCCCTCCCATTTAAAATGGGACAATTCCGCTACCCATATCCTCCCATAAGGGCCCTCAGGGCGGCCCTCAACTACTTACACAGAGAAATTAAATTTCAAAAACCGTGCTAAACCGTGTTACTAAAACATTCAAAACCTGCTTAGTGCTTACAAGCAATTCACCATCCAAAAACGCATGCTAAAAACTAAAAAATGTCTAAAATACATGCTTACATAACAATCCTCATAACCGAATTCAACAAAAAAATCCAAAAACACATAATAAAAAAAATTATGTTGTGGTAATAGTACTCTGATCCATCCTCATCATATATACTCCCTCCGTCCCTTAATGATCTTCCCATTTGCTTTTGACACATTTTGTAACGTTAATATCTCTAAATGTACAATGATAAAAATTATTATTTTTTAATATTCTCAAAGTATTCATTGAGACGAATTAAACGAGATCTCATATGCCTATATTTATTTCTATATATTGGAAGAAAACGAGAAGATTCTCTCGATCTGTGAATAGTGTCGAAAAAGCAAATGGGCCTTATATTAGGGGACGGAGGGAGTATATAATATGGGCCGGGTAGGGCCGGCCCTCACGGCTCTACTCCGATACCATATCCTCCCACTTTAAAAAAGGGTTGGGCAGGCCCGACCCTTATGGGTAAAATCCCCTACCCGTATCCTTCTAAATTTTAGGGCGGGCAAAGAGGGTCGGGCGGGCCAGCCCTAGTTTGGCCAGGTCTAACCAAAACCAATTATATGTTTCAAAAACACATTCGATGCACCAACGCCTCATATTTGTTAAAGAAAATGCATAAACATTATATCAAGTGACAACACATGCAATTTCAAGGATCTATACAAAGTTATTCTAGATCTATTCATGCATACTGTATAAAATCCATAAACATATGATGAAGTGATTAACAAATGGAGTTTACAACCAAAATTCTTAAGTCGAGTTTATACCTGGGGTTCCAGATGCTATTTTTGACCTCATTGTTGCTGTTTTGTTTGTTGTTGTTGTTGATTTGTGTTGTCGTCGCTGAAATCTCCGTGAAATTGCTTGGAATCGCATTGAAATGACTTCTTCTTCCTTCTAGGGTTTGTGAGCGAAATCGGCTCGAGAACTCGAAAGAGGAAGCGAGATTGTAGTGGAGGTGGTCGAGCGAGAGTGAAAGAACGAGAGATCGTCGTCGATCGAGAGAGAAATCGAGTGCGAGAGTTGCGAGCGAGAGAGAAAACTGGGGAGGTTTTTGGAGAAGACGAACAGTTTTTTTAACGTGAAAGAGAGAATGACAGCCCTAACAAGCTTTATATAGTGCATGTATCAATGAGCCCTACCACAATCATCCTTTAGTTGCTGGCCCTTGGATCTTACTCCAAGGGGGCGTTCTCACCGGAATTGCGTCCAATGGTTAGTTTGATAGTTGCTATAGAAACAAGTATGTTTACTATGAAATAGAGGTGTTTTGATAAATGGAAAGTGTAAGTTACAAATTTTCTTTATCATACGTACAAATGGTAAACATTTATTAGTAATTTAAAAAATATTTATCAATAATTTAGAAAATATTCAAAAATTGAAGAACACTCAATTTAAAGAAGCAAACGTAAAAACGTGTGTATGTCCATTAATCACTTATTAAAAAGATGTGCAACATTGAAGTACATTAATCCATAAACATCAAACATTTTTATATTTGTACTTGAATTGTCCTCTTTTATGCTTGGAGCAACAAAACCAGAAATATTTTATTATGAATTATCTAAAATGATGTAAATTGTAAAACAAAAGTATTGGCCATATTAAAAAACTGAGGGAGAGAATATATGATGCTAGTGTTATGTTTAAAGAGTATAATAATTGTGCGGGGATGGTTACAGATAACAACCAATTATGTGTATATGGAAATACACGAACAAACAAGTATGCGTAGGGTCATTGTCGCAGTTATTCCATAAAGATAATATAGTTGGATGTCATTGTATGATGTGTTACTTTGATTAGAAGTTTGTACATTTTGTTCTTTTATCTTCAACGGTTAAAATCACTCTATATTCGAATCAAAATACTATTTTAAATATATAAAATTATAAGATTTTATTTAATATCAGTATTTTTCATACATACTTCGGGCAAGTATAAAAAAAAGTATCAAATCCGATACTATTGAAGATATTTTAGGAATATCTTTATTCTAGCATATATTGTATCTTAGGCTCCAATGAGCAATTTTTTCCTTATAGATAGGATCTCTGTAAAGTGTATATATACATGACCTAATTAATGAAAAGTGCAAGGAAATATTTTTCAAATTATCCTCTGCTCTGCGTGTTTTTGGCTTTGTTCAAAGTTATGCTGATTATTCTCTTTTCTCTTATACGCTGAGGGATATCAGTATACATGTTCTCGTCTATGTCGATGACCTTATTATAGCAGGAAATAACTCTGGCGCTATTGCTCGATTCAAGGTCTATCTTTGCTCCTGTTTTCACATGAAAGACCTTGGTCATTTGAAGTATTTTCTCGGAATTGAGATTGCTCGAAATGCTTCAGGATTGTTTCTTTCCCAACGCAAGTATACTCTTGATATTTTGTCTGAGGCAGGACTTCTCGGTGCCAAGCCTGCCGAGTTTCCTATGGAGCAACATCATCAGCTTGCGAAGTCCTCTAGTCGTCTGTTTGATCAGCCCGAGCGTTATCGGCGTTTAGTTGGTCGTCTTATCTATCTTACTATTACTCGTCCTGAGCTAGCTTACTCTGTCCACATATTAGCACAATTTATGCAGGCTCCTAAGACTGATCATTGGGATGCTGCTAATCGTGTCCTTCACTACTTAAAGGGCCATCCAGGACAGGGTCTGATCCTGTCAGCTACGAGTTCTTTACAGGTTACCGCCTTATGTGACTCTGATTGGGCAACATGTCCCAAAACTAGACGCTCTCTCACTGGATACTTTGTTATGCTTGGACAGTCTCCCATCTCTTGGAAGACAAAGAAACAGGCTACTGTGTCTCGTTCGTCGGCAGAGGCGGAATACCGGGCTATGGCTTCGGTCTGTTGCGAGATGATCTGGCTCAAATCGCTCTTGCGTTCTTTGGGAGTCCGACATTCTACTCCTATGAGACTATTTTGTGATAGTCAGGCAGCCATTCATATTGCTGCAAATCCTGTCTTTCATGAACGAACCAAACATATTGAGATCGACTGTCATTTGGTTCGTGAGCAGATTCAATCGGGCAATGTTGCTACCACCTATATCCATACCACTTAACAACCAGCTGATTTGTTTACAAAGGCTCTTGGCAAGGTGCAATTTAAGCTTCTATTGGGCAAGTTGGGCATTCTTGATCCTCATGCTCCAACTTGAGGGGGGAGTATTGAAGATATTTTATGAATATCTTTATTCTAGCATATATTGTATCTTAGGCTCCAAGGAACAATCTTTTCCTTATAGATAGGATCTCTGTAAAGTATATATATACATGACCAAATCAATGAAAAATGCAAGGAAGTATTTTCCACAAAATCTCTACTCTCTCTAAAGTTTATCATATACTTTCAATAGAGTCCATGGAAAATTATTTGACCAACCAACTAACTAGGTTATGCAGATGGTTTTCGTATCACTGTCTACGACAACAACAATCAACTCGGTATAATCTTATCTTTATGGGACCTAGGAAGTCCAGATGTAAGCAAGTCATATATCACGAGGAACAACAATCAACTCGATATAATCTTATCTTACGAGACCTAGGTTGTCTAGATGTATGCAAGTCATATATCAGGATGATGTATAATTGAGACACATGGAAAAAATTAACTAATTAAGTTATGAGGATGTTTTTGCATATCACTAATCAACAACACCTACAATAACAACAATCAACCCGGTCAGATGTAGACAAGTCATCCCGAACATATCGAGAGGATGTATAACGATGACTAATGGGGAAACTAGGGCATAAATGGTAATACAGAGACAACAAAAGGGAGAAGGACTAAAACTACTCAAACATATATATATATCTATGGTTATATATAACCCTAATCTTATTTTCCCAAATGTTCTTGTTCTGAATCATGTCTTATTTCAAACTCAAGTGTATGATATCCTTCTTAATCACCTCCTTCTAATTCTTTTTTGGACAACCTCTCCTCTTTTAATTTCAATAAACTGAAATCTAACTTCTCGCATCTGCGAACTGATGCACTTAATTGTCTCTGCAACACATGTCTTAACCAACGTAATCTTATCTGGTTTGTCTTTGATCAACATCATCTCTTAAACTTTAAATTAGGAGAAAAAATAGGCCCCAAGTTGGAAAGATTTTGTGAATTTCGGTCTCAAAAGGAAGATGTCATTTAAAAGTTTATCTTCTTAAGCGTAAGTAAGTTTTGTCATTTGAGTTAAACAATATTCAAACTTCGATTTATCTAGATGAAATTATCTATTTAGTAAAACCCTTAGTAAAAGAGAGAGTTTTCTTTATGGTTGTGTTTTGCTAACTTGATATCGACTTGTTTCTCACACTTTCAATTTTCAAACTCGATGCTCAAAAGATTTTCAAACTTAATCGAAGATTTTGTATAAAGTGTCTATATAGTGGATGGTTTTCATTATTATGCCTACAACAATTTCGAAGATGCAAAGGTTGATGTATGACACAATTTGTATAATTTGTAGGAACTATAGCCAAGTGACACTCGCCTATCTATTTTTTGAAAGGGAATATAGCATAATAATGTTAAATAATCTACTATATAACTACTAAAGCAGAATGTCTTACTCTCACCTTAGCTATGCCACGTGACTAGAAGGCTTTTCAGCCTATCCACGTGTCTGCCACGTGTCATAACGCAATTCGTTGATTTTGTTCTTTTTTCCAACTACTGTGTAAGGAAGGTATTTTTTTTCTTTTTTGGCAAATTTAGTATATACGACTGAACTTGCATATTTTTGGTAATAGTATCACGCATAATTTCATAAATATTGGGGAAATCTTCCGGAAGAATATTTTTAACTTTTTTATGAGGTGATTGAATTATGACAGATTTTTATTTTGGTCATAAATATCAGATGTAATCCAAAATTGTATATAATCCATCTATACCTATTTCCTAATTGTGTGAATGGCATTTTGAACTGTTCATACCCTATACTATTGAACATGTACAACAAACTGTAAAGAAAAAATTGAAACCCTAATTTTTAAGTTGAGCTATTTATATGAACCTATAAAGCAATAATGAAACCCTAAAGCAAAAAAAGAAAAAAATATTACAAATTTTCCTGCAATAATTATATGAACCTAAAAACAAAAATAATAACTAATCTGCAAAATTAAAAATTACGATGGAAAAGATATCATAAAAACCCTAATTTCTAGAACGATATAAAATAAATCGAACTATAAAATAAAGGATACTCTTGCCAAAAATTTGCAACCCAATTTCCATAAACCTGTAAAGCAAGAAAAAGGAAATTAATGTATTTATATGCAATATGCAACTTGTTTAAACCAAGGAGAATATATCAAACAGTAATCGAATCATGGCTTACAACTTTAACCTAAATTATAACTTATTAAATTCCAGAAATAAGACGCAGCAATATTCTGCACAAAATAAAACCCTAAAGTTTCATTATAAAATTGACGTTCTTCCAATCATAACCCACCATATTCTCATATTCCTATCATACACCTAGAGTCATTCTTTTCCTATGAAGGCAGATCCCTCAAAATTCTCCACCACCAACATAATTTTCATGGATGAAACGGTAAATATATATTAGTTCAACCCTTTGTGTTTCTACACCTGTCTATCTAACTAAAACTATTCTTATATCAGTAAGATCGGATCCCTGCTTTCTGGAGGGATTCGATCTTATTCTAGACAACAAGTATAGGAGTATTGTGTATAAATCGTGATTTATAAACTGAAATTTCAGACATATGCAGAAGTTAAACCTCTCTCTTTCAAATCTAGGCTTTTGCAGAAATAGTTGTGCAGCAGCTGTGCTTTAGTGTAATTAAGATAACTTATATTTTCCTTTACTTAGATCTTCTTGTTTAAATGTTTTATTTGGGTGATAATGTTTTTTTACATGTATTTTCAGGCACAATGAGATCTTCAGCCATATGGGTGATAATCTTAAAAGTTAATGGATACCAGGTATGGTTTTGGATTAATATGCTCTAGATCTACAGTTTTAACTTCAATTGCAGAAGCATTCTGCAGTTTATGAATTTTAACTAAATCTGTAAAATGAGGATATAAGGTCATTTACTTAGTGTTTGTTATGGCCAGTGGAAGATACCTGGGATGCAGGAACAGAACACTTCTTGATAAAAGCTTCATCAGATCTCTGGCCTTCACAACTATAAATGGATCCCCGGTCTTCATAGTTGTTTACACTGAAAAAGAACCCTCAACCTAACCAACAAATGAAAGAATGTCATATAACCATCTTTTTAGAATACATTCGTCTTGCTGGATTTTATTGCGTATCCCGTCTAGGATCCAAATTCAAACTAGACAAGGAGCTTATTACAGCATTAGTGGAGAGATGGAGACCTGAGACACATACATTTCACTTGCCCGTGGGTGAGGCAACAATCACACTCCAAGATGTTGCTGTGTTGTTTGGACTATGTGTGGATGGCTATGCTATATCAGGCACTGCAGGTCACCATTGGAGATCAGAGGTCATCCGTCTGCTCGGTAAAGATCCAAGTCGATCACTCGGCGGCTCAGCATTGAAGCTTTCATGGCTACGAACAAACTTCAGTGAATTGCCGGATAATGCGGATGAGGAGACGATCAAGTGTTATGCAAGGGCATACATCTTGATGGTAATGGGTGGCCTCCTTTTCTCAGATTACAGTGGAGGCGAAATACAAGTAGTGTATTTGCCGTTGCTGGAGAATCTAGAGTCTGCGGCATTTTACAGCTGGGGAAGTGCTACTTTGGCATATCTTTACCGCAACCTATGCAAAGCCTCAGAGAAACATCACTCTCAAATAGGCGGTCCACTGATCTTACTTCAGGTATATAATATAACTTATTGAATTTAAAGTTATCGGTTTTCAGTGGTTAATTAATGTCATGATTGTAGTTATGGGCATGGCAACGCATGCCGATTGGGAGGCCAAGATCGCCTAGCGAGGAGGAGAGATAGAAGGAGGAAAGCTAAGGCTGCCCTATCTGAAGGGTCACAACCTCCACCACTTGATGACCAATTTCTGAATGGTCAAGATTCACTTGCATTGAGGTAACATTCACCATTACTGCATATACATATATCTCGGGCGAGTTCTTATCAATCTCTTTTTTTATTTAGGTGGTTGAAGTGTGATTTCGTATATGATGGTAAAAGTCATGATCTTATGTATTATCGAGATGCATTGGATAGGCTAAGGAGCGATCAGGTTTGTATTTTTTTTAATGTCTAATTACATAATACATATATTCAACATACTTAAGGTCATTTTATTTTATATTTAGTTTGCATGGGATCCCTACACACCATGTGAACTAGGGAGGCTTGGTAGAATTTGTTTTTTAGGATGCAATGTGTGGAGGACCCAAGCCCCTATGATTTGTTTTGACATAGTTGAGTGGCATCGACCCGACCGTGTGATGCGTCAATTCGGATTTCCACAACATGTGCCGGGTGCATGTGAAAACTATGCTGAGTTGCATTTAGTTAACAGAAGGGGGAAGCATGAGACAGACTGGAGCATATTTCACAAGCAATTTATAGAGTTGTGGAACAGACGTGCGGATTGGATTGCTATGCCTCTGGATGACCCATGTCCTTCAACAATGGAAGAGCGGTATATGAGTTGGTACCGATCAATTACTCGTAGATTTATTAGTCCACATATTCGGCCGCCAGCAGGACAATATCAACCATTGTCTCAAGACTTGTATATGGTGGTGAGTATGAAATATAACATATCAGTTTATATAATATTTACACTGAATATTTCAAACATACTTATGATTTTTTTTTCCAGGGACAACAGGTGACGACGCAAGGGATTGATGTTCTTAACCAATTGTCTGTAGATCGATCATTCTTCTATAGCCAACAAGATCCTCCAATGACTATGTCACCTCCCTATATTCCGCCAGCGTCAGCGTCAGCGTCTACGCCACCAATGTCTTATCCAACATCGTTTCTCATGGCCTCTCCAACACCTCCGCCCTATTATTCTTCCTTTCAAGATTTTCCTAGTTCTTCAATCCCGCAACCGGTGTTCTCACATCTCGGTGAATGTGGATGGAGTTCCTCGTCTCATTATTCATACATGACATCATCAATGCATGCACCAAGTTCATTTATGTCCACTAGTGCTTCAAGTGTATTTATTTCTCCCACTAGGCCAATTTCTAGAGATGAGCGTAATATATGTGGGTGGGGATACGAGCCTACGTTAGCACCCGTCCAAGAGCCAAGTAGAGAAGAAGATGATGGTCACACAGAGAGTGAAGACGAAGATTAGAATTATTACATATTTGTTGATTTAAAATTTTATGTTAAACTCTATGATTTTTTATCAGATTTATTACACAACAATTTCATATTTACATTATTATTTCAAATTATTATAAGCAAAACCAAAACCCTAAAACACTAATTCCTTTCGTTTCACCTTTCGCTGTAAAAATCATTGCGGTATAAGAGACGCGTCTCTTATACATGTGCAAATAAAAAAAAAACATCGGTGTATAAGAGACGCTGGTCGAACCAGTGTCTCATATACATTTTTTTTTTATGTTTGAACGTATAAGAGACGCTGGTTCGACCAACGTCTCTTATACATTGCCTTAAAAAAATAAATTAAAAACTACAAAAAGTTTGGAAATTCAATTAAAAAACTAACATGTATAAGAGACGAAAAATTCAAAAAAAAATAGTTTCAGCAAATAAAAAAATTCTGAAGCTGAAATAAATGCCTATTTTGAGAAATTGTTTTGAAAAGAGCCAGCGTCGGGAATTTTTTCTGGTAAAATGCTCATTTTAGAAAAAAATTCACATATTCACTATATATGTTTGGTCAAACTAAATATAAATATGCAAAGTGAATGTCAGATCCTAAAACACTTCCCACATTAGCAAAATCTCATAATGTGCGGGCATACAACTGTGTCACGTGGTACCAACAAGCATAGAAATGAATACGGAGTATTATGCAACATGTATCATGAAATTTGAGGACATTTATACACACGATTATTTAAAACTATTATATATTAGTTGACTTTCCACGTAAAACATAAATGAAATAAATGCATACATTATAAAATAATATCCACTTAAAAAGGTGGCTAAATTTGTTGAAGTGATGAGAAAATAGAGCCTGAATCTTCTATATGCAGCTCTCTATATGTGCCCGAAGGCAAAATTAAGATTTTATTATTTATTTTATCCTAAATTATACTCCCTATTCCTAAACCCTACCTCTAAATCTCAAATTACAAATCCAAAATTCTAAATTTTAACTTTTTAAAATATTAAAATATTATAAAAAATGAAGTTAAGCTACACAATCAGCTCTAGATAATCCAATTTGGAGGAAATAAGAATGAGATAAACTGTACAAAGCAAAGGCTACAAAAATAACTCGATCAATTGATCGAACCATAGGCTTTGCCTCTTAATGCCGACATGCTTTTGACTCCAATGCTTCTTTGTTTACATACACTTTGTTGCAAATTATTCAATTACCATTATCATGCCTTGCCAAATTTACTTTTCTCCTCCTTGTTTTGATCTCCTTAATTGATTTTCTTAGACGAATCAATATAGTTTTTGAAAGAGAACGAGTCGGGTACAACAATAACAACAATAATCGACCTTTCATTCTCGCCGAAATAAGGTCTGAGGGCGAGATGTGGACAATCCATCCTCTAGTTGTTCATCAGAAAGATGTGAACAGACAAAGCCCAAGACGCAACTCTAAGACAGAAAGAAGAAAAACACAAGATAATTAACACTAATCAATGACGCTAGATAAGACTTCAAAAATCTGAGCCGAGGGTCCGGAAGCACTTCTTAACTTGAGCCAACGGCTGAACACTCCACATGTTTGTCTCTATAGTTTCACCACCTTGATTTTATCCCTCCATAGTCCCGAGTCATGTCACCTGTTATAATACGATGTATGGATGATGAACACTTAGTGATAGACTAATGAACATTTACTAGTAATTTGGAGAACGTTAATTGACAAACTTAAAAACATCAGTAAATTAAAGTACATTTATTAAAAACTGGAGAACATTCAGATAAAAAACGTATATATTAATCATTTTTCAAATGATTTTCATCCAATGTTAATGAAAATTTTGATAAAAAATTATACATATTGTAGTGAATATTAGACGTTTGTTCTTCACTACAGAACCTATTTGTAACCGAACTATCTTTTTTTTTTAAATGAACTAGAAAAATGAAGTCAAATAAGACGGGAAAAAAATACCATAATACAAAGAGTGGACGATCTTTCTCTAACGTGCTAAAATCAAAATACGTTAAAGTTAATTACTTGTGGCAAAGGGAAAATGTGTATAGTAGCCCTAAAATCATAAGAGTCAATGAAGTTCATACATCGATCATCATTATTAGTCACTAAAGTAATACGACTAAATTATGGAACGTTTTAGATTAGTTTAATTCCTATTTCAAGTTTCAAGTTTTTTGTTTACATTAATACTTTTTTTTCTCTCTCATGTGGGTGGATACGTGCAGAGGAGGGGACTCGATGCGCCAATGCGTAGATGCGAGACTCTAGATTTTGGCGTATTACGAAGAGATAGAGGTCGATCTAAGAAGAGTTGAGAAAATGTGATAAAGAAGGATTTGTCGCATCTGGCAATGACAGTTGATATGACCCAGGACAGGAACGTGTGGACTGTGGAGTGGAGGGATAAGATCAAAGTGGTAGAAGAACTATAGAGGATCGACAACCAGAATATCTATTAATGAGCTCGGATCAAGGGGTGTTCTGGACCTTTAACTCAGATTTTAAACTCAACTTTTTTTGCCCTCTCGTGTTTTTTTACTGATATCCAATACTTTTCCTTTGTTTATGGCTTGGGCACGTTTTCGGTCCACATCCTCTCAACGAGTTGTTGGGTAGGTATTGTCCACATCTAACCCTCACAAATACTGTTTCGTCGGGAATAAACTAGTTCGATTGTTTTTGTTGTTGACGTATATTTCTCACTGCATGTCATATGACTACTTGAGGTATACTCCCTCCGTTTCAAAATAGATGTTATTCTAGAGTTTTTCACATATATTAAGGAAATGATTAATTATGTTTTGAAAAGTTAACTTTTTCTCAAAATAAACATTCACCTCCTTTTACAGCCAATACATGAGTGGAGAAAATCAACAATATCAAATTACAATACACAAATTTATGATTTTCATGGTATTAATTGTCTTGAAATCCTATAATGACAAATATTTTGAAACAAAATTGAGAGTCTAGAATGACATCTATTTTGAAACGGATGGAGTATATCAAAATGTTTTCAACCAATATTAATTATTTGGTGCTTTTTATGTGATTCAATGTGATTAAAGAGTGTATTAATTTTTTTTAATCTATATAATACGGACTAAAACAAACTATATTTCTGATCGGAAGGAGTAATACGAGATAGGATCGATGAAAGACAACATAAAAAACTTGGGATTAATTTGAAGAACCCAACTCATTAAGTTTACCAATCAAACCTAACCTAACTAGATTATCTCCAATGATCGACCTACTTAACCTAAATTCAAGTAACTTACTTTAGTGGAAGAGCAAGATACGGTACTTCAAGTCTTATATCCATCTATTTTACTTTCCAACTGCACCACTAGCTACCTATATATATTCCATACGATCGATAGATATTGGACAAGTAAGCTTATCCTAATTAATAGACCAAGCCTATATCTTATTAACCAACTATTTACAATTGAAGACACGAACTTGTTTTATGAAATTCATCTAGATTTTCATTAAAATTTGATGAATATACATATTTTTGCTTTAATATTCTTTAGTTTCTCAATAAATATTTTTTTTAAATAAGTATTCTTCAATTTTTAATATTTTTAAATTTGTCAATTAATGCTCTCCAAATTCCTAATAAACGTTCACCAATTCACTACTAATTAGTCAGTAAACACCCTCCATACGTTTGTGTTATGATCCGACCCTTTCCCTATACAGTTTTCTCATAAAAAGAGTTCGAAAAAGGCAAACAAAAATCGAATTTTATCTGGGTCATTTTTCATGAAATTTGTTTGAATAAACGCTACCACAATCCAAGCATTAGTTTTCCATTAATACTGGACGGTTTTGTGTAAATTTTACTCTTTTATGTTTGTTTTGGTAATAAAAATGCCTCTACATGCGCTACTCTAGCATGAAAATTGCGATTATTTACCTCACCATACCCCAAAAATAATAAAATTCCAAAAGGGTCGAATAGGAATATGTTTGAACTAGTGAAGAAAAAGACGAAAGGCGAACAAAAATGAGAAGGGTCTTAATTGCCTAGGCGAGAGGCGAAAAGCGAACACCTTCTGGATCAAAGCGTTTTTTATGTAATTTCTAATTTGTGGTATAAAATTTGGTAATGATAATAAATCAACTATGATATTAAGCATTAAAACAATATGAAACTAAAATTTATGAAACGCATACATGGTTTACGTTACTGAATGAATGATTTAACTGAAAATAAATAATAAAAAAAGATAGAAATAAAGATAGGTGGGTAAATTGTTAAAAAAAAGAGGGAAAACGAGAAAAGTTTTTTTGAAATCACATGGTCATTACTCAAAAGTGAAGAAGTTATACCGTTTTATTATTTGAAGGGGAAAAAATTGTGTATATAAGCTTTCAAAATTGTAATTTCACAAAGATAAAACGATATTATCTAACTTAGACAAATAATAAGATCAAAATAATCCAAAAGGCAACCAACTAAAATGATATTTTCTTACAAAAACGCTAAAATGTCAAATAATCCAAAAGACAAGAAAAGAGAGAGGCGATCACCTAGGCTAAAAAAGTGACCGCCTCATAAAAAATGCCAGCATAAACTTCGAGAAAACGTTTTGATCATTGCTTAATCGCTTAGGGGAGAGACGAGCACCTAGACGTCGCCTTTTTACTCATTGGTTTGAACGCGTTCCATTTCCACCGTCCAAACTTTTCTTATGTTGACGATTTGATGTCATGAGTTGTACACTACTACTACTACTCCCTCCGTCCCATATTGTTCTTCTCATTTTGAATAGTGCACACTATTCACGGTTGAAGAGAATCTTCTTGTTTTATCTTGATATATAAGAAAATATATAGTCATGTGGGATCTTGTTTGATTCGTATTAATGCGTACTTTAATAATATCAAATTTTAATTATTTATAATAACATACAACGAGAGATATTATGGATACAAAACATGTCTCGACAAATGTGTCGTTGAAGAAATAAGAAGAACATTATGGGACGGAGGGAGTACTACTTTTTGCTTAATTTCATTTTTCAAATTGGTCCCCTATTTTGTCCTATCTATTGACTTGTCCACTTCAGTATACGAGTTCATGGCCAAATTTTGAGTACTGCATTATAAATTAGTCAAAAAACATTACAAACAGAAGTATTGTAGTGCAATTATTTTTATTGATCTATGACGAATGCATGTTTTGTGTTGAAATAGACATGCATGTGGAAGGCTAATAAAAACAATATCAAGTGGATTTTTAATAGAAATAAAATAGGTGGAAAAGTTTCAAACTAGAAATGGAATTCAACTCACTAATTACATCCTTAATTAGCGTATGTATCTAATTACAATTTGGTAAAAAGTAGAGTTGTGGTAGACTCCTTTTTGACCTTGTAGCAAAGGCCGGTGGCTATCCACTTCTCTACTCATTTATGCATTTTTAAAAAAATTCTATGAAGTAATCCATCTGTCCCTTTATTTCCTTCTTGTTTCACTCGGGCACGTATGTCGATGTGCGTTTTGTTTTATCAATATCTCTAATTATACATTAGTAAAAATTATAAAAAATAAATATTATTAAAGTACTCGATAAGACGAATAAAACAAGACCACACATGACTATGTTTTTATCTATATATTGGTCGAAATTACGAAGATTCTCTTGATGTGTGAATAGTGTCAAAAACAGAATCAAGAACGAAATAGTGGGACGGAGGGAGTATATTTTTGTTTATTGGTTACCAGCAATATGCTCTATTATATTCTGAGAAAACGAGATTCGGAGGGATCGGAAATCGTGATGAGTATATCTTTACCCACAAGCAATTTGGGAGGACGTAATCGAAGTGACATAAAACACCACAGAAAACCTCCGCGTGTATGAGCCTTGGAAAAAGAAAAAAAATAAAACAAAACCAACCCACCATGTAGAAACAAGATCGGACAGTGAAAGTGAAACGAGCTAAGAACGACTCAATGCAAGGACCCCAGACTAGAAGAAGAGGGTCGATCTCCAAGGAACACGACCCTAAGTTTCTGCCAGGGTTGGAAGGAAGAAGTCTTTCCGAATGATTACCATCCAACTCTTCTTGAGCCGATCACCATCTCGATGAAAATCTTTCAAATTTGAACCTCACAACTCTGAATTGGAGCACTAAAAAGCTTTCTCTGAACATGCACAAACCATCGCAATCTCGATTGTCAAAGCTTATCGAGAATACTAATCGCTCCGACTTAGTTTATCAATTAAATTTAAAATAATATATTAGGGACTTGCTGAATAATTTCCATGTACGCTATGTTGGTCAAACAATTCAGATTCATCTCTTCAAGCATTGCAATTGTTCAATTTGGCTCGTATATCTTACTATATTTTAAGCTTAAGAGCACGATCATGTATAACATACTCATAACAAGTTAAGGACTCTAGAAATGTGTTACGTAAGAGGTGATGTCATTACATACAAAACCAAGTTCCGTAAGAATGAATCCCCAAAAACAACCCATATTCCTTCCGTCCCATAATATAAGTCTCACTTACTTTTCTGATACTATTCACAAACTCACAAAATCTTGTAAATTTCTTTCAATATATACGAAAAACACAAGTCGTGTACGTGATATCTTGTTTGATTCGTCCGAATGAGTATTTAGACAATAGTAAAAAATTATAATTTTTATTAATATAAAATAAGAGATGTTAACGATACAAAACGTACATCAAGATACGTGTTAAAAGCAAATGAGACTTATATTGGAGTAATTAACATTAAAGTTTAAAGGCTTCTTAATTAATTGACCTTGGGTGTCATGTTTCTCGACAGCGTATTAGTTCACGGAAACGAAACGCACGAGAAGGAGAATTACGGATCCTTTCCAACATGCATTATAATTATACTTTAGTACAAAAAAAAGTCATTATTAAATTTAAAAAAAAAAACAAGATTACACCCTATAAAAAAGGAACCAAACTCTTCCATTTTCAGCACTAGCTTGCAATATTATTCTCCCACCATCACCACTCCTTCATGTTCTCATTTTCTTCATAAACTTTGCAAGAAAAACAACAACAACAACAAAAAAAAACCATGGATGTAGAGCTCGGAAAATCGACGTCATCTCCGATGGAGGAAACGACCGTCGACTGGCGAGGTCGACCTTCCGACCCCGTCTCCCATGGTGGCTCTAAGGCGGCCGCCTTCGTTCTCGGTTAGTGGTTGTTATTTGCCTAGCTTCGTATTATACGTTTTATTAGTGAGTAATTAGGCGTATAATTCGGGTATTATATGTATTGGATTTTACAGGGCTTCAAGCTTTTGAGATAATGGCGATAGCTGCGGTGGGGAATAACTTGATCACTTATGTGATTAATGAGATGCACTTTCCGTTAGCCGCGTCAGCAAACATCGTTACTAACTTCGTCGGGACGATCTTCCTTCTCTCCCTCTTCGGCGGCTTCCTCTCTGACTCGTATCTCGGCTCCTTCTGGACCATGCTCATCTTCGGCTTTGTTGAACTCTCTGTAAGTACTGTTTTGGATGTAGCCAACACAACGTTGATGAATCACGTAAATCTGTGTGCGCTTGTGTTTTTTGTTTTTGTCTGCTATGTGGCTCTATCCCATAACCAATTGGTTATAGGAGGAAGAGTCCATGAGTTTATATATTAGACTTTGATTAGTCTCAACTTCTGATGTGAGAATCAAGTCTTTCTACGACAGGGTTTCATCCTGCTATCAGTGCAAGCGCATTTACCGCAGCTAAAGCCTGTGAAATGCGATGTGTTGTTAAGCGGAGGCGCGTGCGAGGAAGCGAAAGGGATAGAGGCGGTGATATTTTACGTGGCGCTTTATTTGGTCGCGCTAGGAAGCGGGTGCGTGAAACCGAACATGATAGCCCACGGCGCCGACCAGTTCACCGGAGGGAGAACTGGCGGCGCTGGTGGCGGTCAACTCTCCTCGTACTTTAACGCGGCCTACTTCGCGTTCTCGGTTGGAGAGCTCGTGGCACTCACGTTCCTCGTGTGGGCCCAGACCCACTTCGGGATGGACGTCGGGTTTGGTATCTCGGCTGCCGTCATGGCTATCGGACTTATCTGCTTGGTTTCTGGAGCCGTCGTATACCGAAATAAGCCTCCTCAGGGTAGCATCTTTACACCAATTGCGCAGGTAATATATTCAGATATTCTTTCTCAAAAGCTCTAAAGTCTTTTGCGCAATATATTCAGATATTCTTTCTCAAAAGCTCTAAAGACTTATACAAAAGACGTAAAATATACTCCGTAGCAGTGACAAAATATACTTTAAGCTAATTTAGGTAATGTACTACAAGCTAGTTTAGGATAAAATGTTTAATAACGTTACCATACTACCTAATTTAGGTATATTTGGCTGAAACTATCTTCTAGAATAAAGGGGTAATTTAATACGAGTACGTTTCTTCTTCCTTAAGAAAAAAAAGTAATTTGCTCCCCCATAAATTATGCAAAATTTCTCAGTGTATACAAAGATCGAGAAGGTGAGTGGTAATGTTGTTTTATGGATAGAATAGGAAGATATGTTCCTCAAAAGTGAGGAGGAAGGTTCAAGTATTTTAGTTTATTCCTCTAATACGATCACATCCCAACTAATCATGATTATTTGTCATAATAGGTCAGCCATATAATATATAAACAATATGATTACTCGATCGTTCTTATGATTGCAAATTTCTCGCCATAAAACGAGGGTCAGCCTGATCATAGCAATATATAACATATATATACGCCCGGCCTATAGGCACGCGATTTCCCCCTAAATGCACACGAATCTGTTCGCAAAACATACGCGCACAGATCTTTACAGTGTAAAACTTTGTGCGCACAAGTTATGCGCACATATTCGCGTGCATTTAGGGGAAAAATCGCGTGCATATAGCCATTGCCTATATATACTACTCTCTCCGTCCCCAAAAGTTCTTCTCATCCTTAATTTTGACACTATTCACGTTTTAAGAGAATCTTCGACATATCTTCTAATATATAAGAAAAAATATAGTAATATGTGGTCTTGTTTGATTCGTCTCATCAAGAGCTTTAACAATATCAAAATTTTATAATTTTTATTAATGTGTATTTAAAGATATTAACGTTACAAAACGTGTCTCGGCGAATGTGCCGGAAATAGATGAGAAGAACATTAAGAGAGTATCATATTCTAGTTTATTTATAAGTGATAAGTGAAAACATTGAGAAAAGTTTCGGTGAGAATAATGTGTGATGTAGGAAAAATAATTTTTTGCGTTCACTAATAACAAGTCAATGTTCACAATTTGAGCAGTAATGTTCACAATCTAGGCGATAAAAGTTTGTAAGGTCATTTTGAAAAGAAAAAAAAAGTTCGTCGTAATTACAAATATGTCACCGCGTCCCTCACCGAAAACGTTCAAAATTTATGACCCAGAATATGAACATTATCATTCAGAATATAAACAATGACGTATAATCTGTAAACGCGATGTATTCATTTTCCTATGTTAAAAAATTTATTTGCATCTGAATTTTTCTCGAAAACCTTAACCTACAAGTAAATTATTATAATATAATGCAATTCTTTTGAAGGCATTTATGTGAGTGTTGTCTCTGCACTTCCACATCCATTAAAATATAAGAAACAAAATTGCCTTTTAAATATGGTTGAATTGTTATATGTTTAGTGATTGATCAACTGCTCAATTATTTAAATTGTTGATTTTTTTCTTTTGCAGGTTATAGTGGCTGCAATATCAAAAAGGAAACAAGTGAGCCCACCTGATGCAAAAATGCTTCATGGAAGTCAAAATGTACATTCCTCTACCAATAATTCCAACACCCTAGTTCATACAGATAGATTCAGGTAACTTTTCGTTTAACATTTTAGTATTGTGGATATAAAATTATCAATTATTCTACTTTTAAGTGAAAAAAAAGAAACAGTTGCATGTCAATAAAATTAATTTGTATTGTTATTAATGTTCACCTCAACAGGTCTTGATTTGCTGAGACGAGTAAAATTGTATACGCCTCAACAGACCCTGTTAGACGCATATTATTTGTTCTTATCCTAATTAAATAAAATTATTACATCTAACAAAAACTTCTCAAGCATCAATGAACTAATTATATTAAACAAACTTTACTATAAAATTATCCAACTTGACATTTTATGAATAGTTGAAAAAAATTATCAACTTGCAAGTATATTCTATCTTGTTGTGCCCATATACTTTCTACTAAAGCTATATATTGGAATTATATTGCGTTATGTTTAAAGTATAATAGTTCTAAGCACTAGTCAATCTTTTCATTCATGGTTTTCATCTACATAACAATATCTAATTATTGAAGCTCAACTGGTTCAGAAATTAACCTACAGCCAACTAGGGTTTGACCTAGCTAGTGGAGATGGATTTCAGCATTAAAACTTAAGAATTCATGCAATAATTATGCATTAAAAAACACATTTTTGGAGTCATGTTTTCATATATGTGCATATCTAGATATTGCTAAAATATGTATACGTGATGCATGTAATTATTACGATTAGATGACAGAAACTACAATACAAAAGTCTCAACTAATTGCACTCGATCTATATTCTATCACATACAAGCTAGTCACACATCAATTTGCTTACATCCTTCGAAAACTATAAAGTTGTTGACTGCTTAGCTCCTTATATTTTTACTTTCTTGTAAAATATAAAATTTATTTATTCATTAATTCTCTATAGTTTCCATTATTAGGATTAATTAGTTTCTAAAATCAACGTTCTTGACCTAAGAATTTAAATCCTCGTGAAATAGATATACGAGACTTTATATGCACGCGTTTTTTTTTGCCTAAATGCACACGAATCTGTGCGCGTACAATCTTGTGCGCACAAGTTATGCGCACAGATTCGTGTGCATATAGTCCTCAAAGCGCGTGCATATAGCCATTGGCTAGATATAATGATACTAGACAAGTAGACATGCATATCAATCTATAGTCTCTAAAACAAAGATATAACACTTAAGACATGATATCTACTATCTATGTATATATACTTAATCCTAGTTGGTCACTTGCTCTTGCTAACTTATTATATATCCATGCATAAACCATGCAGGTGGTTGGACAAAGCATGCATCAAGCCGACAACCAACTCCGACGACGGTCCATGGCGGTTGTGCACGGTCAACCAAGTCGAGAAAGTCAAAACCCTAATCTCACTTCTCCCAATCTTTGCAAGCACAATAATATTCAACACAATCTTAGCTCAACTCCAAACATTTTCAGTCCAACAAGCCTCTCTAATGAACACTCGTCTATCAAAATCCTTCTCTCTCCCACCCGCCTCCCTCCAATCGATCCCTTATCTCCTCCTCCTCGTACTCGTCCCCATTTATGACAAGTTCATAGTCCCACTCCTCCGTCGTCTGACCTCCCACCCATCTGGAATCTCCCCTTTACAACGTATTGGATCCGGCCTCCTCGTATCCTGCCTCTCCATGGTTGTTGCCGCCACAATGGAGAAAAAACGAAGACAATCTGAAACCCTAATCTCGGTTTTTTGGATTGCCCCACAATATGTAGTTTTCGGGGTATCAGAAATGCTGACAGCTGTCGGACTCATCGAGTTTTTCTACAAGCAGTCGATGAGTGGGATGCAAGCCTTCTTAACTGCCATGACGTATTGCTCGTACTCGTTCGGATTCTATCTAAGCTCGGTGTTGGTCTCGTTGATCAATAAGATGACTACTAATGGTGATGGCAAAGGTTGGTTGAGTGAGAATGACTTGAACCAAGATAGGTTGGATTTGTTCTATTGGATGCTTGGTGGGTTAAGTTTGATCAACTTCTTTAACTATGTGTTTTGGGCTAAGTGGTTTTCTTATAACCCGGCTTTGATGATGAAGATGACTCAAAGGGTGTCTGCGGGGGAAGAGTTGAAAGATGGTGATCATGACAAGAGTTATAGTGGCAATATATGATGTTATTAATCAATGATAGTTGTGATTCTAACTATATATATGTAGGTGTATGTTAAATAGGTTGTAGAATATTATTCTAGGGTTTCATGAGCTAGGTGAGCATGAAATTAAGCATATATATATGTACGTGTGTGTATTAATTAGTTAAGGATCCATGATGTATTGATTAATGGTACTTGATCTTGGACAAGGGAGTGTTCCTAATTAAGGCTGTGTATTAACTTAAGCATGTAAGCATATAAGTTTTAAGTCCACACGATGACATATGTATGTAACGGGTGTGTGTCATATATTTCTCCATCATATGCCATATGTTATAGTCTTCTTTAAAAGTTCGGGAGAGAACAAGACTTAATGTAATAAAAATGAAATTTTCTGTTTCACAGATAACAAACTATATTTCTCCATCATATAACAAACTTATATGTCATATTAATTTTTCTTATATTAAGACTTATTCACACCGAAACTTTAATCGTTGTTAGGGTCTCAGAGTAAAAAACAACATAGAATCAACCAATAAAGAAGTCATGGAGAAGAAAAAATTGCCATTGATTTTGAGTCATTGAGGTTCAGTGAATTAAGCACTCGTGTCACTATTTTCTTCCTTCATGAAGTCTGCCCCACCACTCACTTTGACATGTATGTGCTATCAATTTAAGCCTAATTTGTACTGTATATCATTCAAGTTTTCAAGTTTTTGGTATGGGCCAAAAACAAAAATTGCAAGTTTTGGCAACCTTTTAAAAAGTCAAAAAGGGGATAATATTTTGCATTTTAGATGGTGGGTGGATCGTGGGTGGATCGTGGGAGCCAAGGGCTAGGAGCCTTCACTATTTCAGTTTAAATTAATGGTTACTCATCTCAAATCTATATCACTTTAAATTAATGGTTACTCATCTCAAATCTTTAAACTTTAAAGAATTCACTATCTCAGTTTAGGTGATTTAGATTGGAGGTGATTTAGTTCCGGTTTGGATGGTAGATTTATAGTTGTGTTGTGTCTTATGAAAGATGTCAGAGTGGTCAAGAATCCTGAAGATTCTCAAGTTTGTTCATGATAGATCTTTATCCAGTAGTGCACTTTTTCAATTGTGCTTTCTTATTCGCCCTTTTAATCGTTATAACTTATTATTTTGTTGTATTTATCGTATTTGTTGTACTCTGATCATGATGAAGCGTCTGGGCGATGAGTGTTTCTTGATCTCTCAATCTATTCTGATACATCGAATTGAATCTCCTTCTTAATAAATTACCAACTAATTTCATTGTATTAATATATGAACTCACGAATGTACGAAGTGCATTAGCTTGCTAGCACATGCAGAAATAAATATGTGCATATATGTTAAAAAGTCATGTATAAGCGAAATTCGCTAGCACACATAAGTATAGTTACATGCACTTCCGATTTTAGCGCATATGAGCATTCGTAATTCATAGGCTTATATAATAGTATATGCATGAACGGATGAACCTTTATAATTTGATTATATTAGGCAGAAATGAATAGCCCTATTTTGAGAAAGTCTTAAAGAATCTTTGTTGAGAAGAAAAGGTGAACATTGTTTTCCATGTTGATGCCGGATCGATGACCGGTCTAAGACTCACTTGTAGCAGATCGGATGTAATTAGGGTATCCTATGAGAAAGTGAACACATATTCATGTTTATGTATCTAAAGCTAATTTATTTGGAGATTCTTTAGCAAAATCGAATATTATTACCGTATTATATGTATAGAGAAAAGTTCGGGTGAGAACAAGACTTAACGTAGGAAAAACGAAGTTTTTCGCGTTCATAGATAACAAGTTAATGTTCATAATTTGGACGATTAAATTTTGTAAGGTCATTTTGATAAAGAAAAAAAATCAAAGTTCGCAGTAATTACACGTATGCAACCGCGTCCCTCACTGAAAACGTTCAAAAAAATTTATCACATAGATAAACATTGACTTGTAATTTGTGAACACGAACTATTCGTTTTTCCACCGTTGAGACATGCATATTCGCATGAGAACTTCCCTTTATATGTATATGTATAATTAAAAAAATGGACAACTTTTTGACTAGCTAGACTTAATTTAAGTGAAGCTACAAACAATGAAACAACACTAGAACATGTTATGTGGATACATAAGTGATGTTGAGAGTTGTCAATGTCACAAAAGTCAAATCACATACTAGTGTATACTGTTATCTAAATTTCTTTTTAACAATGGGTCCACGAAGAAACATGTCTCAAACATGTTATGTTGGTGGATTCACTGCCATCCCTCTTTTTATTTTTCACTGTTTCTGGTTTTTACCCAACAACATTGGTCACAAATTCATCACTATGTCACTCTAAAATCAAATTTTTAAAGAGGAAAAGATTCTTATAGCTACCAATCACAATAACTTTTGCATATGGATTCTAGTGTATGCTTGTGTCTTCTATTATTAGAAAGGTATCACCGGGCTTGTGATGTTTTTTTTACATGATTTAACTGACCGACATAAGTCGTTCTACGTCCACACCAGAATACTGACTCTTCCAGAGTTCTTCATATACGCCTTTAATAGAGTTCGAGGGTTGGTTGATTACGAGATTTTGCAAAAAAATGTGCTTGATTGTGATTGTATGCTACCGAAAATGAAATACAAGAATTCATTTTTAGCTATAGTCTTCAACAAAATTCGATATTACACACCATCTTCAGATATATAGATCTAATTTTCACATGACAATTTTCCATGTAGCTACACTTGCATTGAATAAAAAGTACAAACACATTTTGTTTATAAATCATTATATATAGGGTTAAGCTTTCATAATAAACAAAACTCATATGGTGAGTGGAAAAGCAAGCAAAGCTGCACATGCAAAAATCTAGTGCTACGATAAATTGCTCATAAGAAGTGGATAATGTCATATTTTTACAGATCATAGATTGCCCAATTAGGTTGTGTTTGAGATAAGATTTAGTGTTTGAAGTAATTAAGGGCCTGTTCGGAAAAGACACAAATAAGCTAGCTTATAGGGAGAATAAGCTACCAATTCAACATTATCAAAAAAAATAAGCTAGCTTATGCTTTATCTAAACAAAGGCAAAATTTGAAATAGCCAAACAGTAGCGTTTTATGTCGGTTTACAAAAAGTAGCGTTTCAAACACTATTTTTTTGAACGCTACTCTCATTAGTGTTTCAGAAAACGCTAGTTTCAACCGCTAAACTCTACCGCTACTTCAACCGCTATGTACATGCCAAACATAAACTTAATTATACTCGGATTCTTCGGCCAAGTTCATTGCAGTCGCCTTCAAAATCTGAAAGGCTCTGAATATTTGATCAGAATACAGTACAAGTCCAAAATCCAACTCTGTTATAACAATTAGACCTGAATCTGAACCAAGCAGGCTCAAGCGTCTTCTATTGAAGAGAGTACTAAAATGCATATTTAAATAAAGTCTATTGTGAAGAAGACGTCGGTTTTGATCACTTGGAAATCGGCTTCTATCAGTCCCTGGTTTAGAATCCTCACAAGAAGATGGGAAATTTACTATGGAGTGTTGTGCAGAAACATACTGCACAAGCATTTACCTTATTATCATTCATCTCCACCATCAATGTTTCCTTCCTTGAGATGCAGATGCTTTTCCCGCCTCTGAAAATCTGTAATGCCTTTTCCACTTCCCGTTACTCCAACCTTGCCTTGGGGATCATCAGGGGACTTGAAGATGCTCTCTCGTTTCCTCCCAGAGAAGAAACCGATCTAAAAATGAGCACAAACACCATAAATAAGTTAAGATCTTATCAAGAAGCTTGTTAATTATGTCACAGAAAAATCAGACCTTCTTCGTCTTCCCTTTTGCAGTCTGAAACTGCTGCCAAGCATTTTGCCTCTTATTCTGTGCCACCTCCATTTTTTCAAACCTTACCTTTGACTTGAAGGCGTGAATCTTCTTTTTCTTTGTAGCTTTCTGGAAAATGTCAAGCTCGTATTAATGAATATCATCTTACTGAGAATTAGAGAAGTAAAACATGGGTGTGAATAAAGTTGTCTTCTGAGGATGAGAAATGATTCAACTCTACCAGAGCTAGCCATGTATAAAATTACAAAATTGAAACCAATATATATGTATTTAACAGAAGTGAAATTGCTTGGTTGGATGTAGTATATTCACCAAGGGCGACAATTTTCCAAATTGAGAAGAGTAACATCTGTTAAAAATTTGCAACTGATTTATCTCATCATAAGATAGTCTTAAGTCTTTTTTAGTGGAGATCTTATACAGTCACTCCCGACAAAATAATCTAAGTCTCAGCTAAAAAAAATTCATCTATTTAATCAAAACACAAGAAGCAATGCAGCCTTGCAATGTATGCATTAATACTCAAATAGATTGTTCAATCAAAGATGTATATTAAAAAATTACCCTTTCTTTTTCCCTTGCATAATATAGAAAAACACTTACCACATCATCCGGATCATCAGGATTTATCTGAAGTTTAGCAGGCAAAGTCCTTTCTTGAAACTCAGAAACAGCGGCAGCTTGTGCAATCTTACGCTTGAGAGCTAGTTTGGTAGCCTCAGCTTGCTTCTCAGCTTCAAGCAAAGTATCAACAGCTTCATCTTGAATTGGTCTCACATTGGCAGGATCAACCTGGAAATTTCATGATGTAGATAAATATTAGGAATTGCACATAAGAAGCTAAAAATGACATTAATCCCAGGAAAAATTATTACATTGCAACATTCTTCTCAACTATGAAAGGAAAATGACTGAGTTGCATGACTGAAAGAATTTTCAAAAACCAATTTATATTTTAAAAGATTAAAGGAAAGTAGAATCATACCTCTTCCTTGTTTCCCCACTCATTATATTTAACATAATAGCCAATTGGAGTATGTGCCTCAATAATTGCATCATACCTGCATATTCAACTTATCAACCACAGAAAAAATCATAAAATAAAGGTAAAAAAAGACAAAATGTATAAATTCAAATGCTGCATCTCTAAATCTCAGAGAAGAAACAATCTTTATATTGGTCTTACTTACCATTCCCCATCTTCACTATAGACTGCCTGAACTTTTGTTCCAATAGGAAATTTCTGATGCTCCTCTAACATGCCTATTTGATCCTAAAAAAGAGTCCCAACAGGAAAACATGATTAAAAAGAGAATTTCACATAAATAGTAGTATAGATCTTTCAGGAATAAAAAACAAATGTGAATTTGTATATGTACATCCAAAGTGGGAAAAGATTTAGACATGAAAGAATGCTCAAACTTCAGGCTTGCCGGGAAATCTCCCTCATAAATCAACAAACATTCTTTCAAAAGCTATATGTTAATTACAAATTTTACACCAACGAAAAATACTAGTTTCCAACTACTTGGCATCTTGAACAAGGAATAAAAAATCTTCAGGTAAGTAATATTCAAGCCATGCTGAACTTTTCAAATCCAGAACACCAAACAGAAAGTAGTTTTTAACGGAGGAGAAATATAATCCAGAAGCTTACTCCATACTCAGATGAACCTTCATAATTCTGCAAAGCAGAAGATGAAGTAGCAAATGTGGAATTGTCACTTTGTTTTGCAGTTGCCAACAACTCTTCTGTTAAGGCAATCACCTGCACCACAAATATATCATGCTTATTAGAACTAATGAGTCTGCGTAAATCAGCAAAGTCAGTTTTGAAAATCGGTGAACTTTAAACTTATATCCCAGTTTGAGCATCTGAAAGACTGAAATCATGAGGAACCAGAGGTTGAAAATCGGTGACATGACTCACATCACATTGAAACCTGCAAAGAAACCAAGAGTGATGGACAACTGGATAAAGTTCCAAGATATAGCTCCATCAATTTGCAATTATATCCCAAAGTACAAAATTATTACAACTTCAACATGGAGAGTTACATGAACCTTTCCATGTGGAAAATCAAAGGGAAGAAATAGCCATGTTATGTTTAAGCAGCTACAATTGTCACTCACTGACATATTTTGTAATCTTAAAATACTATCCATTTCCCCCCTCAATTGCATCGAACTGGCATGGTGATGAATGATGAGAGTGTTAATTTAGTCTTAGTTCAGTTATTTTTTTCAAGAAAGGTGTTCAGGACAACACAGTGACATCATTATATGCAGCACCAAACATATGAAATGATAGTTATGGATAAGGATCACCTCTGCAAGCTCCTTGGCCATATCCACATACTCTAAATTTCCAGGTTCATCAACCAGGAGCATCTTAACCTGAAGAACAACAAAAAACAAAGTGAGAGAACTAAGAGAAAAAAGATTGCTTGTTTCCTATCGATCAGTACAAAACCATCAAGCAGAAAGGAAACTGAAACAACACATAGGGGAGTTACAAAGGTAGATAGGCCGACTTTACAATTCATCAAGTTGAAACCCTAGATACAAAATTGATGGAGAAACAACTAAAACCTATTTACCACCACACAGCACATATGAAATTAAGGAGTTGTAATGACCCATTTGATACCGATATCTAGGTATCAGGTATGGATATGGGATATCATATCACTCATACCCATATCTGTGTTTGGTATAATCACTATTTCAATACCATGTTATTTGGCAATGTGTTATCTCTAACAAATTGAGTATATCAACGAAATCACTCATACCCATATACAGACCCGATAATTAATACCCATATCCGATATCTCATACCAATATCTTAATACCCATACCGATATCTAGATATCGACCAAATGAGCCCTAAAAAATTGAGTTGGAAGCACAGATAGAACACGCCCACTTCGCAATTAAGGAAACTGAAACCCTAGATAAAGAAAATTGAAGGCATCGTCGAACAACAACAAAAATCTGATCGACAGCACACAACACTTCTCCGAGATGAATCTTGGACAGAAACCCTAAAAAACTGAATAATCTAGAAACCCCATCATATCTATCACGACTGCGAACGACTCTAAAACCTCCATAAACAAAAAGCACATCACAATTTAGAGAAAGAACAATACCTGTTGCAGCTGCTCTTTGTAAGTGGAGAGGTTAGAAGCGAGCTCGTCAATGCTAAGCTCATCGCCGCCTTGCATTGTTAATTGTTTACTCCTTGCTGCTACTGCTACTTGTTGTTGCTGCTGTGGGGAATTGCTGTTGATGAAGAATCGAAGGTGCTCGAATGGGGAATTGGAGAATTGTGAGAGAAAGGGTTGCGGGATTGGAGATTGAGGACAAGACGAGTAATCTGTACTTCGACGAATCGAACCGGTTCTACTTCTCTTTATTCAATTTCAAGGGACGGAATATGTTAATTTTAATTACACAAAAGCACCCATGGTTTTAGATATTTTCACAAAAGCGCCCAGTTATGAAGTAGTTTTAATTTTTTTTTAGGAATCTATCAAAACTCCTCAAAGATTTAGGCTGAAACTAACTCTTAGAGTGAAACCGTGTTAACGATTTATATCTACTAGTCCCTCCCGCCCGTGGTAGCACGGGCCAAATGAATTTTAATAAATAAAAATTTATTACTCTATAAATATGAATTAGAATGTGTAATATTGTCTCATATGTTTCACTTATATTTTACTTTGAATTCGGAAAATAATTTTTAAATTTATTATTGTGTTCAACTGTTTTGTTATATCTTTTAAAAAATTAAATATAATTTGAAAAATTAAATAATAAAGTACATAAACATACTAAAAGCATACACGACACGGGAAAAATATAAGCTTAAACTTTAATTGTTTAGTAAAAACTAATTTAAATATTTTCAACTTTTACCAGAAGACCAAAATGTAGATCAAACGACTTTTTCATTAAAAATTAAGAAAATTCAATAACAGCATGACACATAATAATAGTTTTATGTACGTTGCAAAACATTCGTCTTCGAATTTAGAAAATATTTAATTGAAATGGTAATTTGATTGTTTTTTGTTTATAAATTTTAAGTTGGGGTTCTTAATTTTTTATTGATTTAAAAGTTGAGATTAATTTTATCTAAAGTACAAATTGAGATTTTTTTATTTTCGTATTGTATTACGTAAATTGAGGTTACTACTAAAGAATACCTTTGTATGATATTTCGTTTTTAACTTAAAAAAAGATAAAATCTTTATTAGGAAATAGATTGATGTAGTTTCTTAAAAGATAATCTTTAATTTTATAGTAATAGATTTGTTTGAAAAATATATGTGAAAATTTCTTTTTAAAAAATGTAAACTTTAATATTATACTTTTATTCATGTGGCCCAAGCAAAGCCCAGCCCAAGATGAATATATTTATGAATATCTTTGTGATTATCTTGTGTAAATATTTTTCAACATCCCCCAAAAATTATATATATTATGATATGATTTCGTTTTTAACTTAGTAAAAGATAAAATCTTTATTAGGAAATAGATTGATGTAGTTTTTTAAAAGATAATCTTTAATTTTATAGTAATAGATTTGTTTGAAAAATATATGTGAAAATTTCTTTTTAAAATATCTTGTGTGAATATTTTTCAACCACCCCCAAAAATATTTTTTCAATTATATAATCCTTATAAAATATAATTTCATTTTTAACTTAGTAAAAGATAAAATCTTAATTAGGAAATAGATTGATGTACTTTCTTAAAAGATAATATTTAAGTTAATAGTAATAGATTTGTTTGAAAAATAAATGTGAAAATTTCTTTTTAAAATATCTTATGTGAATATTTTCAACCACCCCCAATTTTTTTTTTCAATTATATAATTTTTTTAATATATAATTTCGTTTTTAACATAGTAAAAGATAAAAATCTTTATTAGGAAATAGATTGATGTAGTTTCTTAAAAGATAATCTTTAATTTAATAATAATAGATTTGTTTGAAAAATATATGTGGAAATTTCTATTTAAAATATCTTTTGTGAATATTTTTCAACCACCCCCAAAAATAATTTTTCTTCAATTATATAATCTTTATAAAATATAATTTCATTTTTAACTTAGTAAAAGATAAAATCTTTATTAGGAAATAGATTGATATAGTTTCTTAAAAGATAATCTTTATTTAATAGTAATAGATTTGTTTGAAAAATATGTGTGGAAATTTCTTTTTAAAATATCTTGTGTGAATATTTTTCATCCACCCCAAAAATATTTTTTCAATTATATAATCCTTATAAAATATAATTTCGTTTTTAACTTACTAAAAGATAAAATCTTTATTAGGAAATAGATTGATATAGTTTCTTAAAAGATAATCTTTAATTTAATAGTAATAGATTTGTTTGACAAATATGTTTGGAAATTTCTTTTTAAAATATCTTGTGTGAATATTTTTCAACCACCCCAAAAATATTTTTTCAATTATATAATCCTTATAAAATATAATTTCGTTTTTAACTTACTAAAAGATAAAATCTTTATTAGGAAATAGATTGGTGTAGTTTTTTAAAAGATAATCTTTAATTTAATAGTAAATTTTTTTGAAAAATATATGTGGAAATTTCTTTTTAAAAAATGTAAACTTTAATATTAGACTTTTATTCCGGTGGCCCAAGCAAAAAAACTCAACCCAAGATGAATATAATGAAGAATATCTTTGTGATTATCTTGTGTGAATATATTTCAACCACCCAAAAAAATTATATATATTATGATTATGATTGGATCAAATCTAGATGAATGGATCAGATTTAATTAAAATTATTAATAATTAAAAAATCAAAGATTACCATATACGAGTAGAACTTATAGGGATTCTCTTTCCTATTCTCTCTCTTATATGCTTAATCGTCTCTAGAAATCTTGCCCGATCACGCCGTTGAACTCACTTTTTCTCTTGACAAATTGTTTTTCTTCCCTAGTTGAATTGCTTGGCCTGCCTGAGTTGAAACTTCCTAGCTTCATTATATGCTCTACTCTAGATATTTGATTTTGTTAGTTTATAAAATTGTAGAGATTCAGTGTATATATAAAATAAAAAGAACAATACCTTGTGTTGTGGATCTACAATAATTTCTTTCTTCCGTCACCGAATGCCTTGATCACGGATTAGCTATAATACAACTATTGAAAATCATGGCTTAGCTATGTGCAAATAATTTTAGAATGTCTCGCCTCTATGATCACCTCTGTCTCGATATGCATTTAGAGTAAATTGATGTGCACTGTGTATACACTGATTTGCAGGAATTTACTAATTTTATTGTTAACAAAAACTATAATATAAAATACTATTTTAATGCTATGAATTTTATTTTTCTAGTTGAATATCTATTTTACATTATTTCCTCTGGTTCATCCTTCTTTACCTCTTCTTCTGCAAGACATTCTTTAATAAACTTTGCTTCATATTATGTGTTTAACCGAGTGATTGCTTCTTATTTAACTTTTTGCATTGTATATTGTTACAGGTTATGCTAAGGCTAAAGTGGCGGGGTAGCATTCAATAGATAACACAAGCAGGGTACTCAAATGAACTTTTGTTTTAGACGATATGCAGTAGTGGTTTAATGGTATTCACATTGGTTTACAGTATATGCAAAAAATATGTAGTCACTGATTTTAGAACTACTTGTTGTTGCTTAAACTAGACTATTGATAGAGTAGTTTTCTTTTCTTATTTTACAATGGTGGTCATTTTTATCTTGTAATGATACTTTTTTACAATTAGTAATTGATTTTAGATATTCTTAATCTACAATTGAGCATCATTCAAGATAAATATGGAGTCCTCTTATTTATACGGTAAATTCATATGTCACAGATATCTGCATATCTCGAAGGATTTTGTGCATATCAGTAGATATGAATTGCATATCTACTGAATGCGGTAAAACATGGTAAATACGGGAAGACTTATCCTTAAATCATGCATATCTCCATTGAATTTTGAGATTTTCTCCTTGTTATTTCTTGGTTCCTTATTAATACTCGAAACTTTTAGATATTGTGCATATCTATACCGATTTTCTGCATATCTCCTCGAATTTCTTGTATATTCATAGATAAGAGTTGCATATCAACCAGAATGTTGTAAACCTTGGAAAACACATGATAACTTACTCTTAAAATAAAACTTCATATAAAATTCAATATCTCTAAAAACCCAAGTTTACGCAATACCAAAATTTAGCACTAATTCCAACATCTCTAAAATTAAAATGCATATTAAAGACCTAAAAAATTCTCCTTCCTCCACGGAATCAGAGGTTTTTCCTTTTATTTGTTTCATATTATCGGGACAATGAGGACTCCAATGCTTTTATTTGTTATATATATATAGATAGATTTAAGCTCTTGAGAAACCAGCTCTTACAGTACAACAGAGTTAACGACTTATAGACGTTGGATCAAATATGGAGGAATGGTCAGGATTCACTCATAATTTTCAATAATAAAAAAAAACATTTTAATATTTACAAAATTTCCCTAAATCTAGCTATCAATCTCTTTCCTTTAATATATATATATATATATATATAGATTTAGGTTCCGATGTAACATCTTGTTACGGTGTAACGAGTGGACAAATAATATCCATTGATCTAGAAAGTAATAGACGGTGTTGATTTAACGATAGTGAGGTACATGTTAAATCCTATTTGACATGCAC
The DNA here is from genome assembly GCA_029168935.1 of Oxyria digyna. Classification (NCBI taxonomy): domain Eukaryota; kingdom Viridiplantae; phylum Streptophyta; class Magnoliopsida; order Caryophyllales; family Polygonaceae; genus Oxyria; species Oxyria digyna. Next base: position 3,808,118 of record JAPVLV010000015.1, on the reverse strand, counting down.
CTGATTTGGGCTAAATGGCGTAAATCAAGGGATTCTATTGATATGATTTTCTACTTTTTTAATGAGATAATAATTTCCAAAACTACTCAACTTTTTTTGCCTTAGTATTAATCCTCTGATCCCCATTCAATTACCCACAACCTCCATTAAAACCATGCTTTGAAGCTCTCGCCATCTTACTCGGTTTGATGTTCTTGTCATCTCTATTAGAATGATTAAATCAAGTAAGTGTATATCCAATAGCTTAATTTTACAATCAAAATCTTCGTCATATAAATTTTCTTACCCATAATCCTTCTAGGAGTCTTGTTTTTTTTCATGAGAAGCAAAGTAATATTGCTCGTTTCATCAATGGAATCAACAATCATACATTGTAAGTTCTCATGAACTGAATAAAAGTATTTTTAAAAGCTATAAATCAATATTAATATTCATGTTTAATTAGGTAATATTCAGGATAACACTCTTGGGATGACTGAGAAAGATTCAAACACAAGCTCGGATCCAATATTAGACATGATATTCACGACTTTGCATGACAATGTTCATGTATCTAGAATATGATATTAATGTTTTTAAGTGATGATATTAATATCTATATGAAATTACAAAATAGCATACTAGATTCACACAAAAATGACAATTATCAAGAACCAAATGGTGATATCAGATTCTACTTGATTCATATTAAAAAACATTATTGATTATAATTGCATAAACATGATCTTGTAATCACATAAGACTGAAATGAGACACATATTTGTGAATGCAAAGACTGAATACGTAAGTATATAAAACAGAATATCGGGTTAACAAACTCAAATACAACTGCATGACATGACTAAACAGAATATCCTCTTCATCAACGTCTGTTATTCCAGTTTCGCAAACCTCCATATCATCTCCTGAATTGTCAGTCACCAAATCATCACTTGACCATTCATCGACCACTTTTTTACCTGGGAAAAAAGTAGAACACTTATAACTGAATATTCAACAGTATACCACGAATAACAAGGTTGAATATCGGAATATCGTCTTCTTTCGTAATGTAATAAAAGTCTTACATAATGGAAACCCTAAAACCTAATATATCATAGGAAGAACACGAATAACAAAGTTGAACATCAGAATATCGTCTTCTTTTGTAATGGAAACCCTAAAACCTAATATATCACTATTGGAACAGCCGGAGAAGATGAATATCTCACATTAGAATACGAATACAAAAACTGTACTGAATATTGAATAGTAGAACACGAATAACAAAGATGAACACCCATATAACCTAATATATCAGAGGAAGAACACGAATAACAAAGATAAACACCAGAATATCGTCTTCTTTATGTTTTCATTAATTTCTTTCATAATGGAACTCCTATAACTGAATATTCTACAGTCGAACACGAATAACAAAGATAAACATCAGAATATCGTCTTCTTTATGTTTTCATTAATTTCTTTCATAATGGAACTCCTATAACTGAATATTCTACAGTCGAACACGAATAACAAAGATAAACATTAGAATATCGTCTTCTTTATGTTTTCATTAATTTCTTTCATAATGGAACTCCTATAACTGAATATTCTACAGTCGAACACGAATAACAAAGATGAACAACGGAATATCGTCTTCTTAATATTGGAATAAAAGTCTTTCGTAATGAAAAACCTAAAACCTAATACTTCAGAGGAAGAACCGAATAACAAAGTTGAATAACAGAATACCGTCTTCTTTCGTAATGGAAACCCTAAAACCTAATATATCACTATTATAACTGAATATTCTACAGTCGAACACGAATAACAAAGATGAACAACGGAATATCGTCTTCTTAATATTGGAATAAAAGTCTTTCGTAATGGAAAACCTAAAACCTAATACTTCAGGGGAAGAACCGAATAACAAAGTTGAATATCAGAATACCGTCTTCTTTCGTAATGAAAACCCTAAAACCTAATATATCACTATTATAACTGAATATTCTACAGTCGAACACGAATAACAAAGATGAACAACAGAATATCGTCTTCTTAATATTGGAATACCGTCTTCTTTCGTAATGGAAAACCTAAAACCTAATACTTCAGATGAAGAACACGAATAACAAAGATGAATATCAGAATACCGTCTTCTTTCGTAATGGAAACCCTAAAACCTAATATATCACTATTAGAACACCCGGAGAAGATGAATATCTCACATTAGAACACGAATACACAAACTGTACTGTAAACATGAATATCGATTAATCAAAATCGAATATTTCTTGCGCAACATAAGCCATTGATTTTTGCATATTTCGTCGAACAGCAAAGTAAACATAACTGAATACTAAGAAACCCTAATTCTCAAGAACTAACCTTTACGATCAACTTCTTCCGTAGACATTGTAAATTCATGCGTCAATGGAAAAAGAATTAAAAACTTCAAAAAGAATGAAGATCTGGAAGAAGAGCAAGAGCGTTAATGTTGTGAACATGGATTCAGGCTGCAATGGAGAAAATTAAATCGTCATTCTATCTCTCTGTTTAACCGTCATTCTATCTTTTTCTCTCTCATGTTTAACGTTTAAAATTTAAATCAAAAAATCAAAAAATCCTACAAATACGTTAACTGCTAACAATTACATACTCTCTCTCCTATTAATTTCTTTTTCTTTTTCTTTTCCACCATTAATCCTAGCCATTGATTTAATCTCATCCAACGCTCCTAATCAATCCACTCGTTACACCATAAAATCCGTTACACCGGAACCGGACCCTATATATATATATATATATATATATATATATATATTAAAGGAAAGTTATTTGAAGCTCTCCCCTTAATCTTAGCTTTATTTAGCTTATGTGTCATTTTGTTGTTAATCCACTAAAAATAAATTATTTTTTGTTTTTGTTTTCTAAAAGATTCTCGAAAAAAGTAGTTTGTTAACTATTTTGTAGGCTCCAAATTTAATCCTAAATATCATAATTGTAAGTCTAATATATTGTAATCTTTTATTTCATGGGTTTTATACTAAGACATGTTTATTTTGCGTATTTATATTTTTTTGAACTTTATATCCAAATATTTCAATATAAAAAAATACTTTTAAACTTTAGTTGAAGATTAATACAAGTGAGATAAGAAAAAATTATAATATCATAGATAATCATATATAAATTATATTATATATATACACTAAATAATTAACCGTGCATGGCGCGAGAACTATACTAGTTATATATTAAAGGAGAGATATTTAGAGCTCTCTCCTTAAGTTTAGCTCTATATCGCTTAGGTGTCAATTTATAGTTTTCAATAATCAATTAGAGTTAAGAGAAGACACATGCTTCAAGACATAAGATGCATAGAGCATTAATTTTGTGTTTTTGCAACCAATCAAATTAAGTGAGAATACGGATACTAACGTGCCCCTGCCTAGCTCCAAGATTAGCCATGTGACTCATTTTAGGCTCACTCAACACACAAGCCGTCAAATTGCGCAAATGGTGAATCCAAGCATCATGCACTATTCAGATTTGAGATTAGGCGCCCGAAGAAGACGATCCAGGCGCATCTTGACTCCATGTCATTCTATGAAGTTACGCCCTCGCCAAGGCGCCTGGAGCCAAGTGGCAACCTCGCCGAGCGCAAGCCTCACAACGCACGGACACTGATGCCCATCCAAGTCAAGCTCGAGCACTTTCCCGAGCGTCGTTCCTTTAATGGGAAGCCATCTATTCCTGATAACCTTGGACCACCTCCTTTGTTCGAGCATATCCAAGAGCGCTCGTGGAAACCTCCAAACAAGGCACCAACGTGAACGCCCATGAGCACAAGACCGCGTCGACGCCCGTATGACTTAATCCTAAAGCAATCCCACCTACAGTTTCATATCGAGCGGACCCTGGCTCATATTGAGCGCAACCCCATGGTTGTCGACGAAAGTGGAATCAGCGCCCTGTTGGCCTTCCTTCGCGCCGAGATCGCCCGTAAGTGATGTCTTAGGACAAGGCGGCACCTAATTGCAATTGATGTCTTCTATTTGAATTTTGTTGTCTCACACATGGTTTGTTGTCTCACACATGGTTTGTTGTCTTTGTTTTTATTTGCATTTATTGTCTCTATTTGCATTTACTGTCTCTATTTGGGATTTGTTGTCTCATTTTCCATGTTCGAAGACTTACTATTTTAGAAAAGTTTTAGTTCGCTTTTTGCTAGCGTTTTAGAGCCTTTTATTTTTTTAAAAAAGTTTCTAAACTGGGAGTGGTTCAACCTTGCATGGTTTGGGCCGTCTTAATGGACTCTTGACCATCAAGCTCAAAGTAGTCCATCCTAGCCAAACCCTAGCCGTTCACTCTCATCTTCTTCTCTAGGTTAGATCGTCTATTTTCCCTTTAAATGGTCGAGTGTCTCCATCTTGTAAACTTACGTTTTGTTTTAATCTAGTTGTCATTGTTGAGACAAAGTTATTCCTCCATCATCTCGATTCAAGGCTTTGCCAATTCCTTAAATAGTCTTCCTTCACATATCTTCTTGCCCCGCTCACTTTATATCTCCAAACCTTTTCGTCTACATCTCCAAACCCTTCCCCTTTGTTCGAGGATCCCTCGATCACCACCTTCGAATCTCTCTCAAAACTAGCTTGTCGAGTTCTCTTTACTTTCATATTCCAATTTGACAAATTCTCTTGTCATCTATATCCAAGACTTCCGCTGCTACTCTCATCTCGACTAGCCTCCACCAAAAGACATTTACAAACACTTCCAAGATTCATTGTCGAAGGTCCTCATCTTGCTTCATTGGTCTTTCCCTAGACCAATGGCGCATCGGATACCAATATAGAATAATTATTATTAAATGAATAATGCTTTAGTAAAGTATGTTCTAAATATTTGGGTTTTTTCTCCAAACATCTCATATAAGTAAACAAAGAGAGTATTATTTTACATTTTTTCCTGATGATTGTTGAGCTCAGTGCGCTGACAAGACTGTGAAATCAACAAGATAAACCAAAGAATGTCCACTTCAACGCATTTCAGGAAGATGGGCAACCCAACAACTCCCCCCTTGGCGAGCCCCGGACCCTCGACTCAATCAAGTTATGAACATTTAATTGTATCAAGTCATCGAGACATGTGATTTTTTTGATGAGAAGTGGAGCCCTAGGACTATATCATCGCGTTCCGCAACATCGCGATGATTCATGTACCGCCACACAAAGCTCTACCTTATGCTGCCATATCGAATTCCACCTCATGCTTAATGTTGAGCACCTCTCTATGGGCCACCTCCTGCTCTTCCCCACCGATTAGAGGAAGACACACAACTCATTGACAACACGCGAAAAAATCAAGCAACACTCAATCCCTCTAAATACCCATCATCAATTCATTTTGGGCATCTTGGTTGGGGGAAATATAATTTTCTTTATCCCAATTTATGGTTTAGAGTTAGGACCATCGAATGTTGTAAGGATATGGAGTCTCGCAAAATATATCAATTATGTTATTATTTTCCTTCAATCACGCTCCGTAAAGTCTTTGTCCTTCTAAATCTTATAATCGTGATCATCTAAAAGCGACGAATCCAACACTAATCTATTGTTTTTTTCTCCGGAATTGTGTCTCCACGAGTGCAAACTTGCTCGAGTTGGCGTGATTCATAGTCTTATATGTCCATTGTGTGATATGTATGTTGATATGAACACTCATATGTGGTTTCACTATATATACTCTAAGTGAGTGTTGAGGGAGGTGATGAATTGGACAAGTATGTCGTCTTTTCCGAATAATATTCATGCTTGGCTCCATACGTTCAACAACAACAAATGCACAAAAAGCTTCATCTTTCGACTTCGTATGATTGTATTTGCTTGTGCATCTTATTATATTTGATAAGCTCGTAACTGAAAAGATTTTTGTAAAAAATGCATTGGTATTTAGAATTGCGCAAAGTTTTTGTTTAGCTGACTTTAAAACTAGATCATGTAGTGTTTTGATAGAAGAAAAAACCTTGTGTATAGGTTGTTTTGTGCTCTTAGCATCGATTGAGTTGGTTGTACCGTCTTTTCCCTTTTCTGTCTTGGTTGATGCTTTTTTTTTTATTCTCTTTTATCTACTGTCAATCTCACATGTTAATTACGGTTGTATTTCAGTCTTTCCTTAATTTTTATTTACTAATTGACTTTTATGTAAGCTACAATTTATCTTATATCAGTTTGAAAATATATATTTACCAATTTCTATAAGAAATAAAATTAAAACATAATTCTTTAAGGATAAGAAATAAACAATATAGTATTTCTAAAAGTCAAATGAACAAATAATTATCCTTTCAAAAAAAAAAATTCTAGAATAACTTGCAAAATTGTGCAATTTTTAACAGGTTAGAAATCTTTTTTTCACGCGGTTCGATCCGGTCCGGTCCGATATTCGCTAGTATATATATTTTTATTTCCCTTTTTAATTTTGGTATATCCGTAAACCCGACCCGGTAACCTCTCTTCTCGACTCTCAGTATCCATTCCCAAATCTCCATCTCCGATCTTCTGCAACACCAGCACCGTCGGCTTACCAGATCCGCCGATCAGATACTAGTTGCCATCTTCGCAGGTCATCAAATTTAGTCTGCTCAATTTTGACTGAACAACATGGTAACATTCATATGAACGATATTCAATATACGAAGGCATTGATCCTTGATTTTCAGTTTGCTGATCTGATCGGTAACTGATTTTGGTTTTCGATTCGTTCCAGAATTACCTTCTAGGTGCCTTCAAGCCTGCATGTCACATTTCAATTACGTTTGCTGATGAGAAAAATCGGAAGAAGGTATCTTGCTTTTAATTCAGTATGTCGGATTATGTTTATTTGATTATTGTTGTTTTCGTTCGGAGTTACTCGAATTAAGTTAGCTATCACTCTAAAAGAAACTAATTACTGCATAATTTGAGGTTAAGCTATACAAAATCACCCCTAATTTAGGGCTTGTGCACAACCATGGACTCTGGTGTTTTACAGAAGACTTATGGAAATGGAGACTGTCGCTGGCTCGATTTACTCGCTCCTTGTCTCCCCTCATTTGTGCATTGCATTCTGTTGTTGGCTTAGATTAGCTTGTTCATTAGCACTTCAGGGTTCCTCGATACACAATTCTCTCGACACGTTACGTCTGACCCCCAGACCCTACTATAGTGGGATTCTATTGGGAGGGTTGTTGTTGTTGTTTGCATGATGAACACTTCTTTGGTGATTGGGGTGTTTTACTTTATTTATTTGTTGGTACAGATTCCTATAAAGAAAGAAAATGGCCAAACATATATGATTCCGTTGTTTCAGAGTCAAGAGAATATAGTTGGGAAGGTATTGTGATTTACTCTTATGCCACATGCTCTTAACACAATGAAGAATTGTTGGATTAATTGGGTGTGGTCAGTGGTGAGAGTTTCAAAGCTCTATCCTGTTGTCATTAATTTCAGGTATCTGTGGAGCCAATTCAAGGGAAGAAGATTGAGCACAATGGTATCAAAGTTGAGCTCCTTGGCCAAATAGGTTTGTCTCTCGTGCGTCTTATTAGTTATTACATACTAACTATTGTCTACTTGAATAAAAAAAAAGGGGTTTGTTCAATTGATTGAATTACTCAACTAAGTTTGTTAAAGTAGTGGTGTTCCTAGTCTATAGAATTTAGTTGGGAAATTAGAGGGTTATGACTGCTGAATGTTTCATGTGTTTGTAAAATGCTACAATGGGTTTCTCTCAATCAACGGCAAACGATCAGGCTTAAGTTTTGTACAGTATGGTTTCAACTTCTTAAAGCATTGTAAAATGCTACAATGGGTTTAACTCAATCAGTCAACAACAAATGATCAGGCTTAAGTTTTGTACAGTATGGTTGCAACTTTTTAAAGCTTTGAAAATATTATTCACTTGGAGAAGATAACATGTGATGTGTAATAGCAATATCAGTTGCTTTTCTAGACTTGTTATTTGCATATGTAGATCTTTATACCGTGAGGTAATTAGTTTTTTATCTTGCAGAAATGTACTTCGACAGAGGCAACTTTTATGACTTCACATCTCTGGGTGAGTCTTGGTTTCTGGCAAGCTTAAATTTGAAGTGGCTTTGCTCTCCTGCAGAAATATTATTTTTCTTCGACTGGAATATCAGGTTCTCAGTAATCTTCTGTTTTTCCAGTTCGTGAATTGGATGTTCCTGGAGACTTGTATGAAAAGAAAACATATCCGTTTGAATTTTCTACCGTTGAGATGCCATATGAAACATATAACGGGGTGAATGTGAGGCTCAGGTAATCTCAAGTTCGTTTGTAGCCTTATTGAAAATCTGATCAATTGTTTTTTCTATCTTAATTTGTGTACTTCCCACCCTACATATAATATATCCTGGTGAATATCTAGGCTGATTCCACATTTGATGTCTATTTTAACACTCTAGACATATTTTATTATAAGGATTTTTTTTTATTTAGATGTATCTTTTGTTTTGTAATATACTTGATTGATATGTTCTTCTACTCAAAGCTATTTCATTTGTTTGGACAGGTATGTCCTGAGATTAACTATTAGCCGTGGTTATGGTGGAAGCATAGTGGAGCACCAGGACTTTGTGGTAAGCTCTCTGTCTGTCTTTGTATTCCTGTTGTGCATCTCTGTTTCACTCTCATATTCTTTTTCATGTTTGTCTTGCATGATTGTTGCTTATATATCTGTACAATGAATGATATACTGTTGTTTTTCTTTCTTACACATGCTTTACACTCTGCAGTTCCTAGTGACAGTTTGATTCTCAATAGAAGCTCACAATAGGGATCTATGTGTTTTTCATTGTACTGAACTATTTTTTACTTGGATTTTTTTTCAAGCTCAGAACTCATAGTAACAGTGATTTTCTTTCTTTCAGGTTCGCAATTATTCACCACCACCTCCAATGGACAACAGCATCAAGGTTAGTTCTAAAACCATTCTACTGTTATTTATCTACTGTGAATTGACTGAAAAGAGAAGGTAATTAGTTTTGGTCCATGAAACTAGTATATTAAAACTCATGAATAAGATTCAGATACTATTGTGTTGTAATGCTATGAAAAAATCGGCCAATCCATTTCAAGATAGTGAAACACTGAAATATTAACTTTTTAGCTATGAAACAAGTATATGAAAACACCGGTTTTTATTACATTCTTCTTGCATAGGTTGATTTTAATGAAATTGGTTAAGCTGTATCCACCAAGAACAAGTACCAGTCTTTATTATTTTCTTCCTACAAAAGTTACTGTTCAATCCATTTTGAAAAACAGAAGTTAAGCAGCAAGTATGATTTAATTTTCTTATGTTTACTCGTTAATTCCAATTTCCTGAGAATAATAAAGCACAATATTCTGGGACTTTTTGCAGATGGAAGTTGGAATTGAGGATTGCCTACATATTGAGTTTGAGTACAACAAAAGCAAGTAAGTCATCTTCATTGTTTAAGGCTGCATCATTGTGCAATGAACAAAAGCATAGATAGGGGGGAAAAGGCAGAGACTATAGGAGATAAACTTTCTATAGCTGAAATAAATTATGTAAACTTTATTGGCAGGTATCATCTGAAGGATGTCATCATAGGAAAAATCTATTTTCTTCTGGTTAGAATCAAGATCAAGAATATGGACCTTGAGATCAGACGCCGTGAGTCAACAGGGTCTGGAGCAAACACTCATGTCGAAACCGAGACACTTGCAAAGTTTGAGTTAATGGATGGTGCCCCTGTTAGAGGTATTATTAAACCGTCCTCATAATATATTATTATTTGCACCCTTATATGACAAGAAATCGTATTACACCAAGTATACACCATTATTTCTTGATTCTTGTGCAGGTGAATCAATCCCGATTAGGCTGTTCCTCAGCCCGTACGACGTGACACCTACACACCGCAACATCAACAACAAATTCAGTGTGAAATATTTTGTCAACCTCGTTCTTGTGGATGAAGAGGACAGACGGTATTTCAAGCAGCAAGAAATCACTTTATACCGCCTTGCTGAGAACTCTACCTAAATCTTCACAGGCTTAAGCTTGTTTAATGTTTGGAAGATTCGATTTCGTAGTATGAAGTTAGAAGAATGTTGGCCTTGTATTCGACTTTGGTAGGCAACGCTTTTGGTAAGTGCTTTTTCTTAACATTGATCACTGCATTTTGTACATACAAGAGTGTGCTTTGGTTTTGTCTACATTGTAGAGATCCCTATCTTAAAGGTCAAGAATAAAGAAAACCTTGTAGGTCACTTTTTCTATCTTGATTTTTCTTGTTTGGTGCTGAATTTCCACACGGTTGAGCTTTATATCAGTCACTCTCGACATTGATGAGCTTGACTATCTACAACAAAGTTACCTTCCAGACTTTTTAGTTAGAGGTCTCAGTTTCGAGTCGTGCTGAAGACGTGTATAGTCATTTTAGCTACTTGAACTAGACGATCCATACCAAAAATAATAGAGTAGTCTAAATGAAACACTTGATAACCTTATTTCAAAAGACAGAGGAAGACCTTTTCAAAAGTGAATCGCTAAGTAGATAAGTAATGTTGATTAAACCAACTAATCAACTAGGGAGTATTATTATCGGTGTAATTCAAGCTTATCAAAAGTTCAAACTTGTCCTTTTCCAACTGAGATGTATAAACGTTGACAATGAAACTTTCAATTTCTATACTAATCCATCCTTAATACAAGTCTCATTCGCTTTTTGACACCATTCACAAACCGAGATCAAACCTAACGAAGAATAAGTCAAGAGAGTAAGAAGTCTCAAATCGGGTAAAATTCACATATGTCACTAGCAATCAATTCAAGCATACTTTTATTTCATTTAAAAATCCAAATTCATTCATGTAAATAGAGTTAGATCCTTCGAATTGAATTACATCCTCTTAATCGAGTCGGATTACATCAGATCGGGTCAAATTTTAACAACTCTAAACACAATTTTCCGCGATTTGTCATCCATGATCAAACTTCATGAAGAACAAGTCAGAAATGAACATACATTTTTGCAGTCTTGCATACATGAACACGTCTACTACTTTTTTTTTTTTTTTTGATAAAGGCTAGAATCGGAGTCTCACCTGAGAACAGACAACAACTCCTGACCATCCTCACGGATGATCCTGAAAAAGTCAGAGTAAGTACCAAACAAACTCGATTGTATGAAGATGAGAATCATTGTTCTGATATAAGAATCAGATAATAAGTCATCCTGGTTGCAAGACAAGACAGTCTTTAAAAAATGCATATTTATCTTTGACTTTGCCAAGAAGTCAGCCGCTCTATTTGCTTCTCTGAAGCAGTGGAATATTTGAACATTATCGAATGATCTTAAAATATGTTTAATATCCAGAACTATGTTCCGAATTTCCCAAGGAATTTTCCAAATATCTTTTATAGAATTTATCACCGTAAGATTATCTTCTTCTAAAATAATATTTTTACATTTCATTTTTAGCGCTAATTGTACGGTATATAAAGCTCCTAATGCTTCAGTATATAGAGGAGAGGGTGATACTACTTTTTTATTATAAAGATCAATAATCATGCCTCTATGATTTCTTGCAATGCATCCAATATATGAGTGGTCAGTAGATTGAAATGAACCATCAAAATTAAATTTTATCCAATCCGTTGATGGTTTATGCCATTTTATATTTTTCTTTTTAGCTCTAGATTTCTGATTTTTCATTCTAGGACCTTTAATACCGTCCTGATTAGCTTCCCAGAATTTGAATTGTTCAAAAGCAGATCTGTATGAGTCTTTTGGCGTATTTGTGAATTTTCGAAATACTAGTGCATTTGTATTGATCCACAAAGAGTACCAAAGAAAGATTAAGGCCTCTATTTTATTTTTTATCTTTTTTGAGGCTATTAATTGTTTGCATGAGCTTATCTTGAAATGAGATTACATTTTGATTGGGAATATTAAACTTATAATTTAAGAGTTTTTCAAATTTTTGTATTTGAGTATTTGTATAATGACATTGTATTCTCTTGACTCTATGAACACGTCTACTACTAATCAACTAACCATATTAGATGGCTCCCCACTTTGCGCAAATTAATTCTCTTCATCAAAAAAAAAAAATTATTCCATTTTGGACGCAACATTTTGGTTAAGTGCCTACCCATTAACCAACTAGCCCATTTTAACGTGCCACTTGAAATGACCATTTTACCCCCACTGAAATATTCCGCCATGGTGTCTACTTTGAATCTCCATAAATACCGTTCCCTTTTCCATCTCATCGAATTTAATACCCTTCCAAATCCGACTCGATTCTTCCCTATTTCATACTCTTACATTGACTATCGACATTCTTTGAAAGATATGGGAATGGAGGAAGCTCTGTACCCCAACGAGAAATTGCCCAGGCCGGAGCCGCCGAAAGGGATTGTTCTCCAAAACGACGACGTTTCGGAGGTTGAGGGAGGTGGTGTTTTTAGTATTGGGCGTTTTATTCGGCAGCGGAGTACGGCGATTGCTAGACGGCTTGCTCCGAACGAGACGGAAAACGACGTCGTTGTGAGGGAGTTGAAGCTTGATGGGGTGAAGGTGATCGTGCACGAGAAGAAAGCTGCCGTGATTAACGGCGTCAAGGGGCGCGTGACCTTCTTCTCCCGCTCCAGTTGCAGAGATTGCGGGGCAGTTCGGTCATTTTGCAGGTTTCCCTTCTTTTCAATTTCTTATTTTGAAATAAAATTACGGCGAAAAACCCGGCACCCGCCTTGGGCGCAACCCGGATACGTCCAAAATGTTTTTAAAAAAACCCGGTTCAGTTTTGGGCGCATCCAGGATGCGTCCAACTTAAACCGGATTTTTTAAGCTTTTGACGGCAAAAAAAAAATTTTTTTTTTTTTTTTCTTGGGCGCATCCTGCCCGGTTCAAAAAAAAAAAATTGGACGCACCCGAAATGCGCCCAAGACGGATGTCAGTTATAAAAAAATGGGTGCGGGGTTAAACGGCCTAAAATTATAAATAGTTATATTTGGAATGATAATGACTCATGTAATATTTATATTATACAGTTTGAACAAAATGATATACTCATACCATATGATCTAAGTTCTCTACACTAACGGCACAATTCCTCTGTTTACTGTTTGAACTTTTTTCCAGAGAGAAAGGCCTAAGCTACGTAGAGATCAATTTAGACGTATACCCAACTCGTGAAATCGAGGTATTTGAAAGAACAGGATCTTCAACTGTTCCCAAGATCTTCTTAAACTCGACTTTGATCGGCGGACTGGTGGAGCTAAACGCGCTACGAAAGAGCGAAAACTTAGACGATAAGTTGAAGCAGTTTCTCTCTGGAAAATGCCCCGAAGGTGTACCCTCGTCGCCTGTATATGGTGTTAATGATGAGACGGAGGAGGAACGAACGGACAAGATGATCGGAGTTGTGAGGGTTTTGAAGCAGAGATTGCCGATTCAGGATCGTTTGATTCGGATAAGGATCGTTAGTAACTCGTTTATGGCGTCGGATCTTGTTGAGCTTCTTGAAAAGTACTTGGGGTGTCGTCGGTTGCTGGTACTCTTCTATCTTTGATCTCTTGTGGTTCTGTCTTAATGATGGGTACAAACGTTATAACTCATGTACATAAACGTTGTTATTAATGCACATAGTGTGTAAATGAGTTACAACGTGTATGTGCATGAGTTATTACGTATTTACGTCCGACCTAACACTAACTAAGAGAAAACTACTTTGCAACACGAATTGAGTAGGAACACCCTACTAACTCTTGAAATTACATAGACTAGATTAACTACTCGCTAACATTACTAATATGCTGGCGCTAATTAACTAAACTAATAGGAATTAATTTGACTATTTCTACCGGATTATTTAGACGACTTTAACGATGCATTCAAATGTTATAACTCATGTACACATAAACGTTGTGAATAATGCACATAAACTTTGGAATTGAGGATTGCCTACACATAAATGTTGTGACTAATGCACGTAAATGACCTCTTCTAGTTCCGTTTAACTACAAACTAATAGGAATTCATTTGACTATTTCTACCGGACTATTAGACCATCCATATCGGTGGTTTTTTAGGTATATAATACTATAGATTTTTTTATCTACAGTTCAAATTTTCTAAAAAATCAAGTCTCAGGTTTGAAAGTAAGAAAATGTTAAAAAACCAACAAATCTAAAGCCATGTTTGGTTGCAAAAAAAAAATTCACATACATCAATGTTAAAAATTGGGTTTGCTTTTAAACATCCAAACAAGACCTTAAATGTGTCAGAAATTGTAAAAGAAAGAGGGGATGTTTCCTGGCCATTAGATCAAACAAATCAATGGTGGACAAAAAAGCATAGAGTTGTTATACAAAGTCTTTATTTGGCACACCCTAAAAGTTTATTTAACACACCCATACATTCGTCACGAAGGTATTTGGTCAGACATTCGTCACGAAGGTATATGGCCAGACATTCGTCACGAAGGTTTTGGGGAGATTCGTCACGAAGGTATTGGAGATATCCGTGACGAATCTTTTTTTTTAAAAAAATAAAAAATTCAGAATCTTGTAGAGAATTTCGATACGAGTCCGTGCATATAAAATACGTCCAAAACGGACATCGTTTGCCCTTCCAAAAGCCCTAAAAACAAAACAGTCGTTTTTGTTAAGTTCGTAATATTTAAACATAATGCATAATTATAAAAAAAATAAAAAATTCAGAATCTTGTAGAGAATTTCGATACGAGTCCGTGCATATAAAATACGTCCAAAACGGACATCGTTTGCCCTTCCAAAAGCCCTAAAAACAAAACAGTCGTTTTTGTTAAGTTCGTAATATTTAAACATAATGCATAATTATACTTTATAATTAATAAACTAGTGATATTAAATGATAATATACAATTATAGTATATAAATTTAATTGCATGATTTTTAACTATAATATATAATTATATTATACAAATACTAAATTTATATAAGGTTTTGCTTTTACAAACTTAACGCATGCGACTATTTTGTTTTGGAGGCTTTTGGAAGGGCAAACGATGTCCGTTTTGGACGTATTTTATATGCACGGACTCGTATTGAAATTCTCTACAAGATTCTGAATTTTTTATTTTTTTAAAAAAAAAGATTCGTCACGGATCTCTCTAATACCTTCGTGACGAATCTCCCCAATACCTTCGTGACGGATCTCCCGAATACCTTCGTGACGGATGTCCTTTAAACCTTCGTGACGAATGTCTGGCCATATACCTTCGTGACGAATGTCTGACCAAATACCTTCGTGACGAATGTATGAGTGTGTTAAATAAACTTTTAGGGTGTGCCAAATAGTAAGCGCCTTGTTATATTAATATATTCTAAAAACGTTTTCAACACAAAATTATATGAATTGATGAATTTTTTTTTATCTATCTATAGACATGCACTTTGTATATGTTTTTTTAAATAAACAATTTAGGAAATGTGATATTTATAATCGTTTTTAGTATGTAATATAAGTAATTTAATTTATGTATTATATGAAATATTGTATTAAATTTAATAGATGAAATAAAAAAAATATTCACACATAAATAAATATTTTACAAGATATTATACATAAACCATATACATTGTAAGACAACATATAAGATAAATGTGACGCTTTCAGGTCTGGATACACTAGTGGGAGTATCTAGATTGGAGCTTGAAGAGTAAATTCCTGATTCATTCAACTTTGATCGTTTGGAACTCCCTCCAATAAAAATTATTTCAAAGTAATATGATTATCTTTTAACTAACTTGTAAACTATTAAGTGTAGATTTACTATTAATTGTGTATTTAAATAGTTGATTGGTAAATAAAGATGTAGTTAAAAAACCTAGGTAAAAAACTATGAATGTGGAGAAAAAATAGATTGAGTTGTTAAAATGAAATAAATGAATAAAAAACACTAAAAAAACTGTACCAATGTGGATGCTCTTAGCGTCTAAAGACTTTATCAAACAAGTAAAATTAGAGTCGTATCATACATTGTCTGCATTTTTTATCTAAGTTGTCTTTGTCACCGAAACCGGAGCCTGGCATTGAGTTCTTCGAAGTGTCGAGAATTAGTTCTCTTAGTACGGAGTATTATCTTAAGCACTGGATTAGTGGGAGGTAGCTGGTTTATTGTTGTTATTGTTTACTTCAAATTAAAGGTTTGACCTTCTTTAAGGTTGGTGACCAAACAACATATGTTGATTTGGATAGATTTATAGTATGAATAATACTTTGACCCAGCCTATATTAACAGAAAGAACAAACTGATCTGCTTATTTTATTGAAGGACCATGTCAATCTGTGCTTAACAAGAAAACTAGAGTTGATTCCTTCTCTGCATACCCAGGAAAATGTCAATTCATAGAAATAGATTTATGGTTTCATATATTTTAACAATGAACGGTAAACTTTAAGTGATTTTCATTATATATTACTCCATATCAATAGTCTTTTGTTTTGTTTTTCTCTTGGGAATGGGGTTTGTCCGGTTTTTGTCGGTTACTTCCTCCTAACTTGTTGGGGTAAAGAAATACCAATCCCGACCCCCAAACCCCGTTTACCGGGATATAACGGGGCACGTGGTTGTTGTTGTAATGAAGACTAATCACGTGTGGGAGGAAGAGATTAATAATGGAACTACAATATACTAATCATGATTACCACTTGAGAATCATGATTATCGTTGCAACTAAAGATCATGCCTCCTTGCTCAAGTTGTAATTGCATTCATGGACATTTTGTTTTGCAGGCTGTTGAGATTGCAAAAGATCTTGTCAGGAAGCACTTCATTCACCCTGTCTTTGCGTAACCATTCTTTTTCACATTACACCCTTTAATTTTCTTATAACATTTGATTAATCATGAGGATCAAAACTTAATTTCTTACAGAGACAAGAAGTTTGAGTACGGAAACAATGTGTACCGTTTCCTTGAGCATGAATCATACATTTCAAAATGCTACAACTTCAAAGGCTCTGTTGACGAAATGGAACCGAAACCCGCCTCTGACGTCGCCCAAAGACTAAGCAAGATCATGTCTGCTATACTCGAATCCTACGCTTCTGACGACAGAAGATTCGTCAACTACACGTCCATCAGTAACAGCGAAGAATTTAGAAGGTATAAAAGTTACAATAATGATTTTGACGTATGAACGTACAAATATATGCATATTCATGCACATTTCTTCACATTTGTGTATGTATTTATGCATGCATGTGGAAAAAATGTGCATGTGAACAATTCATTCGTATATTCATACCATAATAATCATTCTCACATTAATCTTCAGATACCTTAATTTGGTTCATAGTCTTCAAAGAGTGGAAATTTCATCACTCTCTCCAAACGAAAAGTCGGCGTTCTTCCTGAATCTATACAATGCAATGGCGATTCACGCCATGATAAGATTAGGGCATCCAAAGAGTATTATGGACAAGAAATCAATGGTGAATGATTTTCAGTATCTTGTTTCCGGCCAACCTTACTCTCTTAGTGCAATCAAGAATGGAGTACTTAGAGCCAACCGAAGACCGCCTTATTCCTTGACTAAGCCTTTTGCCTCTGGAGACAAGCGCTTAGAGGTAACAGAATTGACTTGATATTTACAAGAATGCCACTGCTACTACAGAATTGACTTAATATTTACAACAATGCCATGCTCTCAAATTTGTTCCAGGTTGCTTTATCTAGTGTCAATCCCTTGATTCATTTTGGGCTATGTGATGCAACAAGATCCGGTCCAACGGTCAGATTCTTCACACCGGAAAACGTCGAGTCTGAACTGAGAGCATCGACTCGAGATTTCTTCTCTAATGGCGGAATTGAGGTGGATCTAGCTAAAAGGACAGTGCACCTCACTAGCATCATCAAATGGTAACAAGATCAAGCAGCAATTTTTGCCATTTTTTGTTTTATACAATATTCTTTGGGCCCGTTTGGTATTGATATCTAGATATCAGGCATGGGTATGAGATATCACTCATATCCATGTATGCGATTGGTATAATCAGTATATCGATATCAATCTGATATCTGTTGTTTGGTATGAGTCAAATATATCAGGTATGAGTATCGAAATGATTTTAGAGTGTATTTTTGATATCCCTCGAAAACTAGGTATATCAAAGATATCACTCATACCCATACTCATATCTGATATCTCATACCCATACGTAATCTTGATACCTATACCTGATATCTAGATATCGATACCAAACGAGCCCTTAGTATATGTATATACGGGTAATTTGTTTGAGCCGGATTTTTTTGGGTTTTGAGCCAAAATCTAGAACGCTATCTCGTTCCTCTCTCAACATTTAAAACACTGTTTGATGGCGTTTTAATATACCGGCTCAAAGCTAAAAAAATCCGGTGTAAAGATCACTTCCCTATATATATGATATTTTTGAATTGTGCAGGTTTAGTGCAGATTTTGGAAATGAGAGGGAGATTCTGAAGTGGGTGATAAACTACTTGGACTCAAGCAATGCAGGTCTTGTGACTCATTTGTTAGGCGACTGGGGGAACGTCAACATCGTGTATCAGAACTATGATTCGTCGTTGAATTTCTGAATTTGTTTGCTAAAACGTAAACCGAACTAGCTGCATTGCGCGAGTGATCGATTCATGCACAAAATACTAAGACAAGTGTATGTGGATGATCCTCCTTGTAGCTGGATTGAGTTTTTCTTTACAGCTTAAAAGGTGTAGTGCATAATGTTACACTTGAGTTGTAAGTGTTGTTAGTTTAGAGGAACTTGCTACTTTTTGTACTATGTAGTATTTATGGAGAAGATGTGTTTTCTTTGTTGCTGTGGTCACTTTGGCAAACTCTGTCCTGTTTAGCATCTCCATCTGTTGGAGCCGGTTCTCGATGGGCTCGCGAGGCCCATAGGGAATTGGGTCAGGCCCACGAATCGCGTGTCGGGTCGGTCCAAAAAGTCAGCCCAGAAGAATAAAGCGGCCCATAAACAGGTGAAGCCCAATAAGAGGATACAACGAGACTAAGTATCGAGGGGTAAAACGGTAATAGACTCGCGTGGGTCCCAGGTGATAGTATAAAAACGCAACCCAATGGATAAGGAAAGGGAGCCCAGTCATAAGAGAAAAACGCATCACCTCCCTCTGAAGAGTAAGAAAAGCACAAGAGCAAACCCTAACTTCAATCTTCCGAAACACTCACTTCCTAGAGGAGTTTAGACATAAAATACTCGTTGTATCATTTATAGTTTTGCTGTAAGGCTTTAGTGTTGTTATGTATGGTATCTGAGTTACTCGGTTTATTGTAAGCTCGGAACGTGAAACGTTTTTGGTAATATACTCTTCCTTCACGTTGTTTTTCCTTACCTTTGTGTATACTTGCGTTGTTTCGGTGTATCCGGTTTTACGTCTATCCTTCTTATCGGAGCTTAAAAGAGCCGAAGCCGGTTTCCTTCTCGGTTAAGTTACGCAAGTGTCAGGTGTCGAGAGTAAGGTTGATTTCGAGGAAGAAGACGACGAATAGTATTACATAAGTTGATTGTCCAGACGCCCTGTGTCACGCGAAGTGTTGTGTCGCGTGATCGCAATTTCTGGGCTCCAACACTGGCGCCGACCGTGGGGACCTCCTCGCACAAGTAAGGCTTACTATCTATACTCGCGAAGTGTTTTCTAATACAACTACCTGAGAAGATGAATACTAGTGGCGAAAGAAGCGACAACACCCCTCCCCAGACGAGAACTCAAGACATAAGTAGCACGCGAGCACGTTTTTCACACGTACATGAGGAGGAAATTGTTCTGGTAGGACCCGCACTGGTTCAGTATCGTGCTTTCCTGCAGACGATGGGACAAAGTGCGGGCGGAAGCCGAAACCAGCGGCAACCAAGGACTCGATCACGCGAGCACGAACAGAATCAGAGCGGAAGAGGACAGTCGGTCGCGGAAGGGAGTGCTGAACACGTACCTGACGATGGAATTTCAGTGTCGCATGGAACAAGGGTCGAGGGACGCGAAAGGCCTTGTCACCCAGGTAGATTCGATTTGAATCAACCCCCTGTGAGCCATGCGGAAGATCATTCTTGCAGGGGGAGAACCGAAGGAAGAGGACAGGGGATTCGCGCCGAGCAAAGACCTTCCCGTCGCCGGTACGAGGGGGAACCTTTTTGCAACCAGGACACCCACCCGCGGCAGGCCTTTGAGGCCTACCCGTCCGTCAACCCGACACTCTTGTTCGGCCCGACTGCTTTCGCGGGGCATATAGTCAGGTCAGTCCCTCTGCCTAATTTCAGATTTCCTATCATAAAAGAGTACAATGGTAAAGAAGATCCCAGCGAGCACCTAGCACGCTACAAGTATGCTATGCTCGCGAGGTGCCCTGATGAGGCCACAATGTGCAAAGGTTTCCCAGGCACGCTCGCGGGTCCCGCCATGACCTGGATGCTTAACCAGCCGTCAGAAAGCATCCATTGTTTCGCCGATCTGGAGAAAAGTTTCTTGTTACATTTCGGCTCCTCGAGGAAGAGAAAAGTGACAATGCAAGAAGTAGTAGGGGTCAAACAAGGGCCACATGAATCACTAGAGGATTACGTTAAGAGGTTCGCGGAAAAGATCTTGGAAGCTGAAGATTTTCATGATAAAACCGCTCGGGTCGCGTTCCTAGACGGACTCACTGATGGAAGCTCCTTCAAGCAATACCTATACCGCAAGAAAGATTTAGACTACCAAGGCATGCTCGAGAGAGCATACACAGAGATTAATGTGGAAGCACACTCAGGTATCGCTTTGAAGGGGAGTAATCAGAACAAGCCCGCTCAGGGTCATAAGAAAGAAAACCCGAACTGGGGGAGTAAGCGCCATCAGGGTAATCAAGGGAAGGAACAGTTCGATTCGCGAGCACCCGGTTTACAGATTCAAGATCAGAATCAGGGTCAAAGACAATTCAGGGGCCAAAATCACGATCAGAACCAATTTCAATCTCAGAATTTTGTAGCCGAGCAAGATAATCGACGCGATGATGAGGGGAGAAGGGATCGCGGTCATAACCGCCATGCGCCAACCGCCTGGTGCGAATACCACGGAGTGAATACTCACTCTACATTGGGGTGTTGGTCGCGACAGCATCACCCAAGAGAGCAGGAGGTCCTGACTGCTCGGAGGGGAAACGTTGATGCAGGTCACGGCGTCACACACAGAGGAGCGTGGAGTAAAGGGAGAGGCAGTAGAACGCAGAATGAGACGAGACAGCAAACCCCCGCGAGAAATAACCAGAATCAGGGGCCTAATCGCCACCCGTCCCAGAACTTCCCTCGCATGGACGGCCATGTAGGAACGATCGCGGGCCGCCATGAACCCATGCCCCTGGGCAAACGAGAGCAAAGACTCATTAACAACGCACCCAAGCCTCAGGGAAAGCCGATCTATAGTGTCGCGAGATCGAAGTCTGAACCTTACACGCTTGCCTTCAGTGACAAAGAAGTAGATACCTGGGCTGTCGAGGCCGCTGATCCACTGGTCATCCATGCTCAGATAGGAACCAAGCTAGTAAAAAGAATCCTCGTGGACACTGGGAGCTCAGCCGATATACTGTACTGGGACGCGTTCGAGAAAATGGGAATTGATCAGTCTACACTCAGGCCCACTAAAACCACGCTGGTAGGTTTCGCGGGTGACAGAGTGAGGGCCCTGGGAGTCGTCACCCTAGATCTCATCTTGGGTGAAGAGAAAGGGTCAAGAAGGTCAGAAAAGATAGATTTTGTAGTAATCCCAATAATGTCCTCCTACAATGCGATCCTGGGACGCGAGACACTGTGCAGGTTTGAGGCAGTCGTATCAATCTGTCATTTTTGTTTAAAATTTCCAACATTAACAGGAGTAGGGGTCGCGAGAGGAAACCAAGAGGAGAGCCGTATCTGCTACGTCTCGTCCGAAAAGGGCAGTACAAAGACCTTGCTTGCCAACCAGTTATTTATTCCAGGGTTACCACGCGTCCTGGAAGAAGCCGAGTTGGAAGTTCGTGCCTCACCCAGACCGCGAGATACTGAGGGACAGGCAGAAGGACACAAACCGCATTTTGATGGGTTTGAGAAGCAGGTAATCACACCTTTCCCCAACAAAGAGGAGAAACTTTACGTAGGGGGGAGACTGAATCAAAAGGTCGTACAAGAGATCGAGACCTTACTCACCCGCTCCCGGGATGTGTTCGCGTGGACGCCAAAGGATCTGAGAGGGATCCTAGCAAGTGTCATGACCCACTCCCTGAACATTAGTCCAGAGGTCAAGCCGCGTAGGCAGAAAAAACGAAAACAGGCAGGGCCAAAGAACGCGGCAGCTGCGGTAGAGCTCGCGAAGCTGATTAAGGCAGGGTTTGTAAGACCAGTGCAATACCCAACGTGGCTGTCAAACGTTGTGATGGTAGAGAAAAATCCCAAAGGGACGGGGAAGTGGCGCATGTGCGTAGATTTCACCGGTCTCAATAAAGCATGTCCCAAAGACAGTTACCCATTACCTTCGATCGACCAGTTGGTAGACTCAACCGCGGGTCATGAAGCTCTGAGCTTCCTGGACGCGTACTCTGGATATAATCAGGTTATGATGAACCCAGCCGACTCGGGGCACACTGCTTTTATCACAGACAAAGGAACCTTCTGCTATAAAGTAATGCCGTTCGGTTTGAAAAACGCAGGGGCTACATTTCAGAGACTGGTGGATATGATCTTTAGCGACCAGAGAGGTGACACTGTAGAGGCCTATGTTGACGATATAGTGGTTAAGAGCAAAAAGCAAGCGGATCATACTCGCGACCTGGCAGAAGTCTTTGAAACCCTGAGAAAGTACGGTATGAGCCTCAATCCAGAGAAATGTGTCTTCGGAGTCACCGAAGGCAAATTCCTAGGTTTTCAGATCAGTGCACGCGGTATCGAAGTCAACCCAGACAAGGTCCAGGCCGTAATAGATCTGCAACCACCAAGGTCCATTCACGACGTCCAAAGGTTCGTGGGAAAGGTCAACTACTTAGGAAGGTTTTGCGCAAAGCTCGCGGAGCGAAACCTTCCCTTCTTCGACATACTAAGGAAGCCAAAAAGCTTCGAATGGTCTGAAGAGTGTGAAAGGGCGTTTATGAGTCTTAAAGAACATCTGGCTAAACTCCCAACCCTTGCGTCCCCAATACCTGGTGAAGGTTTGCAGCTGTACCTCGCGGCTGGAACGCGTGCAGTTAGCGCTGTATTAGTAAAAGAGCAACGAGTCCCTGTCTATTTCGTCAGTAAAGCACTTCTGTCCGCCGAGACCAGATATTCGCCCATTGAGAAAGCAGTGCTCGCGTTGATAACAGCCGCTCGTAAACTCCGACCTTATTTCCATGCTCATCCCATCGAAGTATTGACAGATTTACCACTACCATCTTTTATGAGTAAACCAACAACCTCTGGAAGGCTCGCTAAATGGGTCATTGAAATGACAGAGTTTGACGTAGTCTATAGACCACGACCCGCCATCAAGGCACAAGCTTTGGCAGATTTCATAGTTGAAACAAGTTTCAGAGAGCTAGAAAAAGATATTATAGCTCCTGAACACCCCGCGTGGGTGATGCACATTGATGGATCGGCAAACGTAGATGGTTGCGGGGCGGGAGTCGTCCTGACTTCCCCGGCTGGGGATAAGATAGATCACGCGATTGCGCTAAGGTTCAAAGCCACGAACAATGAAGCAGAATATGAAGCACTCATCGCAGGGCTGGAAATTGCCGTTCACGCGGGTGTTCATGTGGTAAAGTGCATGAGCGATTCCCAGATCGTCGTGAATCAGATCAATGGGACCTACGAAGCCAGGACAGGCAATCTCCCCAGATATCACGCGAGGGCCATAGCCCTGATTTCGTTGCTCGGGCATTTTGAAATTGAAGCGGTATCCAGAGAGGAAAACACGCGAGCTGATGAACTCGCGAAGCGAGGTTCCCAAACTCAGTATGCAAATATAGAATGTACTAGCGAAGGTCCCACTGCCATTATCAAAGAAGGAAAGGCCCCGTACTTTTGGTTCGTGAAGTCTGAGAGCGCCATAAGCAATCAGGTGGAACTGATGGAGATAAGCGAGCCAGTCAGCGACTGGCGCACCCCTATAATTCAATATCTTGCTAGCGGAACAGGGCCTTCGGATCCGAAAGAAATGAGAAAACTTGTCTCTATGGCTGCACGCTTTTACATGTGTCGTGGAGAACTTTACAAAAGGGGATACGGACCACGCGAGCTCAAGTGCTTGACTAAGATAGAAAGTGACGTGCTGATAAGGGAACTTCACGCAGGACTATGCGGAACTCACGCGGGTTGGAGACCAATGGTCTATAAAGCATTAAGGTAGGGAAGTTTCTGGCCCACCATGAAGCAAGACGCACAACGCGAGTCTCAGAGCTGTAAGTCGTGCCAGTACTTTGCCCCGGCATCTCATCAACCAGGCGTGGAGTTACAGATAATGTCAAGCCCTTGTCCCTTCGCGATGTGGGGGCTAGATCTATTAGGACCTTTCAAACCAAAAGCGCCTGGTCAACTAGAGTACATCATTGTAGCAGTTGATTATTTCACCAAATGGATCGAAGCCGAAGCCCTCGCGAGCACTACCGTTCCGGCAGTTAAAAAGTTCCTTTGGAGAAACATCATTTGCAGGTATGGCCTCCCTCACGAGATCATAACCGACAGGGGACCACAATTCAATTCGCCGCAATTGTTTACATGGTGCAAGGACATAGGGATCACTTTGAGGATTGCTTCAGTCGCTCACCCGCATTGCAATGGCCAGGTAGAAGCAGTGAACAAGAGCATTGTCATGGACTTGAAAAGACGGCTAGAAGGCTCCAAAGGCATGTGGGCCGAAGTGTTACCCCCGGTACTATGGGCAAACAGGACCACGGTAAAGAAGGCAACTGGAGAAACGCCATTTGCTCTCGCGTATGGAATAGAGGCCACAGTACCAGTCGAGTTCATTGTGCCCACGGACCGCGTGATTCAGTATAGTCCGGACGACAATGACGAAAAAATGCAGCTAGAGTTGCAAATGCGAGAAGAGACTCGCGACTTGGCCACTATAAGAGCAGCCAATCATAAAGCCGGCGTCGCAAAATATTATAACAAGCACGTAAAGTTGAGGGGATTCGCCAGAGGAGACCTTGTGCTCCGCAGAACAGAGGGGGGAAAGCTCGACCCCAACTGGGAAGGACCTTACATTGTAGATCGCGAAGTCGCACCCGGGGCATATCGCCTCAAGGACCACTCCGGAAATCACATTGCCAACTCCTGGAACGTGATGCGACTTCGTCGTTTCTATGCCTAATCTTCCCGTAAAACTCAGGTGCGTACAACAAAATTTTCCCTCATCCTTGGTCACAATACTCATTACGTTAAGACACCGAAAGCATGATTGTTATAGCATGATAAGCACAGGAAGAGCTGCCAGCACGCGTGTTCAGCTTCCAGCTTCCAGGGCTGAGCTAGAAAACTCCCCCTGGTCGCGAAAGCGTAGACGGCTGGGCTGGGCTAAAAAACCCCCCCAGTCGCGTGTCCTGCTTCCAGCTTCCAAGGCTGAGCTAGAAAACTCCCCTTGGTCGCGAAAGTGAGGACGGCTCGTGCTTCCAGCTTCCAGGGCTGAGCTAGAAAACTCCCCCTGGTCGCGAAAGCGTAGACGGCTGGGCTGAGCTAAAAAACCCCCCCGGTCACGTGTCCTGCTTCCAGCTTCCAAGGCTGAGCTAGAAAACTCCCCTTGGTCGCGAAAGTGAGGACGGCTCGTGCTTCCAGCTTCCAGGGCTGAGCTAGAAAACTCCCCCTGGTCGCGAAAGCGCAGTCGGCTGGGCTGGGCTAAAAACCCCCCCCGGTCGCGTGTCCTGCTTCCAGCTTCCAGGGCTGAGCTAGAAAACTCCCCTTGGTCGCGAAAGTATGGACGGGTTTATATCATGACCCCCGCCTTGCAAAAGTTCCTACTACCTAAGGATAAAAACCGAAAACTAAATGCTCCTCTACATGTGCAGTGCTTGGAATCCCACGCGAGAGCAGCACCATGACTAAATGCTTTACAAAGACCAGAAATACTCCGTGACAACCGCACCAAGGAAAAGCTATTCTACTGCGCCGCGGCTAACAAAGGCTAAAGACGAACCTCGCGAGTATCAACCGTCATTTAGAGCTCGCGTGTAAAGATCATGCAATAGTTAGCAAGAACAGATTGCAATGCTTACTCTCACAAAATTATGTAACAAGTCAGTTTTGCCTTACTATGCAGGATGGACCGTAATTACGACACTTATCTCTTTGCGTTTTCCTTTTTCGCAAACTTACTCATTTTTCCGAAACGCAAAACGGGGGGAACGAGGCGAGATAAGTATGTACGAAACAAGCAAACAAAAGCAAAAACAATAATATAGAAACAACATAAAGGTCGCGACCATCATACCCACGTTATGTACAAAAGTTGATTACAAAAAGTCACAATTCCTAATACAGAAAACATTGTTCAAAAACAAAGACATTACTTAGAAACAGTCTCAGCAGCAGTCCCCGCGTCCTCTACACTATCCGCCTCCAGATCCACGACGTCTCGAACACCAGACACTCGCGAACCTGAGCCCCCCGCTTGGTCTAAACAAGAACGCTTGGGCTGCACGGTGTCGAGAAGGGCATCAGACGCGAATACCTTTCTCTTGCGAGACGAGTGGGCTGGAGAAGGAGGGCTTGGAAGAACGCGAGGAACAGGCTCAGACCTCTCAAGCGGAGGAGGAGCGACCAACTTCGGGAGAGGAGGCTTGAGAACCTGATTCTCTTTGCCCTTAACAATACCTCTCTCAGACGCGAGACGCGTAATCCCCCAAGCCTCGAGTGGAGTCTCCCCGTCGTCAATAAAAGTCCCGGGCAACGGGGGCTGGTACTCAGGGAGGTCAGTGGAAAGCCCGCATAGGTCCTGAGCGTTGAAGGGGAAGTCTTTAACCTTGAACTTCAGCATCTGCATCTTTACCATGCAAAGGAGAAGCGTGTTGGCAGCATTTTTGTAAAAATCGACGCGAGCACGCTGGCGATAACCCCCACAATACTCCTCCACCGCCATGTTCCTCTCATAAGTGATTCTCTCAGACATCGTCGCATGAAGCTTCTCGTTTTCCTGTCTGAGATCGCTCACTTGCGTGTTGTACTCGGTAACAATGTTGACATGGGTGGACCTCTCATACGCAAGCTGGGCTTCCAGCTCCTTTATCCTCGCATCTTTGACGGACAGGCACGCGAGCTCGCCCTCCATCTCCTTCATCTTCTGCATAGCTCTCGAAAGCTCCTCCTCCAAAGCTTTCTTCTCTCCCATAAGCCTAGATTTGGCCGCTCTATGGGCATCGCGGGTGGACTGATCCTCTGCCCTTAGCTCTTTAAGTTCATCCTCAGCAGCAAGCACCTTCCGAGTTGCGCTCGCGATGAGGTTCATCCCCTGCAAAATGAAAGTTAAAAACACCCCAAGAAAACAAGAAATAGGTAAAAACAGGAGACTTACGGCAAAAAGAAGTTTGGACAAGCCGCCAGGCCTATCCGAAACTTCCTCGTAGAGGCTAGGTTCGGGAGGGAAAACGGTCGGTATCGTCTCAACAAACGCACGCGTCGCGGATAAGCTGTGGATGAAGGTCGGGTTCGCGACCGGGGTGTCAGTAGGCTCTGGAGAGGAGACAAACTCCACTTCCGTCGTCCTCTTGCGTTTTTTCTCGGCAACTTTCTGCTTCCCCTTGTCACGAACCGAAAGTACGCGAGACCTCTGGACCGGAGGAGCATCCTCAGAAACTGTCGTCGCAAGCTCCATTGGTGTTTCCGAAACAGCGGCTGGGGGAGTAGGAGTCGAGCCAGGAACGGATGAAACAATGCGGGTAGGCGCCTCGATGGTAGTTAGCGCGCCCGACTCGTCGAGGGCCAACCCCCCCAGATCCGGAAGATCGGCGAACATATCAGCATCTGCAAAAGCCACCACAAGTGAGCATAGTATAAATAATCATAATAAACGCGAGCGCTGAAACAAAAACGAACAAAAACCTAGGGCATGAGCCTTGAGACTAAGTCCTCTGGCGACCAGTAAAGAGTCCGAGATAGCCAGCTCAAAACATTTTTGAACTGCTTTGTCGGGATAATCCTTGTAATCACGAATGAATCTATCGCGAGTCTCCTTGGGGAAAAAGCATGGGGCCCTTCTCGCGGTAGGCTCGCGTACCTGGACGGAAATTTCAGAACCCGGAGGGGGACAGACTAAAAACCAACAAGTTTTCCACCCCTCGATCTTCGAAGGCAATCGGAAGGCGCTAGGAGTCTTGGCTTGAGCAGTGTAAAACCCATCCTCGCGGGAGTTCTTCTTGTACGAATTGATGAGAGCGTAGTGAGGAGTATTAGGAACTATCCCAATGTCCTGACATCGCATGATGTAAACGATCAGAGAGCTCCAGAAGTTTGGATGCATCTGGGAAGGGCTGAAGCCTAAATCCGCCATTACTTCGGTCTAGAAGGACGTCCAAGGAAGGCGGAAGCCGGCTTCTAAGGACTGCCTACTCAAAGCGAAGAAAGACCCATACTGGTCGAGGGAAGTGCCTTCAAGATCGGGGAGGGCAAAGACGGTCCCCTCAGGGAAAGGATATCGCGTAGCGAGGCGACGAAGGTCGTCAAAGGTAAGACTGCTACGTTGGGCGGTGTTGGGAATTAGGGTGCGAGAATGCGTAATTCTCTTTGTAAGGATACTCACGCGGCCTGGGCCCGCGAGAAAGGGTTTCTCTATAACTATATGGGGCAAAGACCCCTTGTGAGAGAAAAAACTGGCGAATTGACCGTAATTGGTCTCGGCTCGCTCTTGAATGACGCGAGATGGGAGTCTGGTTTTGGATCTTTTGGGCGTCTTCGCTTTGCTCCTCTTAGATTTTCTAGAAACGCGAGATCGTCTACGAGAGTCTGGCTCGCGATCACCAGAACCCCCTTCAGATCCGGACGTGGTGCGCCCCGAATACTCAGCCCGAGCTGAGCGTTCATAAAAATCATCGCTACCTGAAAGCATGGGCAAAGTAAGTTTCAGTTTTCCAGGGATGGAAAGAAGGAAAAAAGAACATCAAAATTAGGAGCAACGCGTGTTTAAGGAAACTAACGCGAGGCTATAGAAAGTAAACAAACAAGAAATCCCTGGAAAAGCTGAAACTCAAGAATCAAAAGGGAAGCCAAAACGACATCAGAATGAACCAAGCCCAAGAACACGAAGAACATCACGAAGGTCGAAGATGGCAGAAATTGACCAAAATACGTTTTTTCTCAGAAAAGTGCGTTAAGAAATAAGGGTCGAAAGGGAATGCAACGCAGAAAACACCCCATGAACGAAAAATGACCTTCAAAAGCCTCTCGATTCCAAAAAGTCCGAGCGAAATTTCTGTGAGCAGGAGGAAGTTGAGCAACAATGGAAGCCCTAAAAAATCAAGAAAACGAAGTAGAAAAGAGAAAGGAGAGCGGAAGACTAACCTGCCATGAAGAATCGACGGCGAAGATGACGATGGAGAAGGAAGGAAAGCACCGGCGAAGAGTGTTGCAGAGAAAATGGAGGTTACGGCGGGTTTGAGAGTTGCAGAGAAAATGGAGGTTACGGCGGAAAAGGAAAGAGGAAGACGAAGGCGAATATATATAAGAAAAAATCGAGGGAAAGAGGGTGCAATAAAGAGTCAACACGTGGACGACATGCGCTCAGCGCGGGAATTCGTAAAGTTTTTGAATTCAAAACGTCGCCCAGAGAAAACGAAGCAGAAATACACGCGACCCTATCACGCGATGGGAACGTGCAAAGTAAGAGCCAACCTCACATCGAGAACGCGACTTCAAGAAGACAGGCCCAGGCCTTCAGCTATTCAGCATGAAAGCTTGGGGGGCTGGATGTTGGAGCCGGTTCTCGATGGGCTCGCGAGGCCCATAGGGAATTGGGTCAGGCCCACGAATCGCGTGCCGGGTCGGTCCAAAAAGTCAGCCCAGAAGAATAAAGCGGCCCATAAACAGGTGAAGCCCAATAAGAGGATACAACGAGACTAAGTATCGAGGGGTAAAACGGTAATAGACTCGCGTGGGTCCCAGGTGATAGTATAAAAACGCAACCCAATGGATAAGGAAAGGGAGCCCAGTCATAAGAGAAAAACGCATCACCTCCCTCTGAAGAGTAAGAAAAGCACAAGAGCAAACCCTAACTTCAATCTTCCGAAACACTCACTTCCTAGAGGAGTTTAGACATAAAATACTCGTTGTATCATTTATAGTTTTGCTGTAAGGCTTTAGTGTTGTTATGTATGGTATCTGAGTTACTCGGTTTATTGTAAGCTCGGAACGTGAAACGTTTTTGGTAATATACTCTTCCTTCACGTTGTTTTTCCTTACCTTTGTGTATACTTGCGTTGTTTCGGTGTATCCGGTTTTACGTCTATCCTTCTTATCGGAGCTTAAAAGAGCCGGAGCCGGTTTCCTTCTCGGTTAAGTTACGCAAGTGTCAGGTGTCGAGAGTAAGGTTGATTTCGAGGAAGAAGACGACGAATAGTATTACATAAGTTGATTGTCCAGACGCCCTGTGTCACGCGAAGTGTTGTGTCGCGTGATCGCAATTTCTGGGCTCCAACACCATCTACACCATGCAAATGATGCAATCTACCTTCCATCTGAAGCTCCATCTTTGCTTTCATGGTTTGGCTCTTTTATGATGATTACAGTGTTATGGATGCATACTGAATCAAATAGGACGTCCTTGCTTCCTTTTATCTTAAATTGGATTATAAATCCTTCACACCAAAGTATATAACTCTAAAAAATTATAAATTACCAGATTATTTCCATTATAAACATCTTAAATTATGAGTAGTTATGACATAGAGATAATTTAATTCCTGTGACTGAAAATAAACGAAAATGCAAATTCCTTCCTAGAAAGAACATGCATTAATCAGCAATAAGCCAGGCAGGAAGAGGCCAAGATATCTGACCAGAATCACCAGCCATTGTCAATGACAATATTTTTCTGTCATCCAAACGATAAACACCAATCCTATCAACGTCTCCTTTGTCTTCATAAAGAGGCAAACTATCAACGTCAATGTCGTCTCTTCCATAGTATTTGAGCGTAGAATCCGTCACATACACTGTATTTCCTTTGCATCCACCATAATCGTTTGCAGAAACGCAAAGCGATCCATCATCGCACAACACGAACACCAAATCCCCTGCATTAGAAACATACTGCCACTTACCAGTGCTCTTATTGAGTTTCGTCAGCATCAGTTCGAAGCTCTTGGAACTGATATCCGACATTCCTAAGGAAATCTTCGACACCAAGAGCAAATCCAAGCCAGATTCAATCAAATAGCTCTGCCTAATGATAATAAGAGGATCATGCCAAGTCTGATGAACTAGAAGAGTCATATTCCAGTCGGAATCAAACGAAACCAGCAATCCTGAGCAATTAACAGCATAGCACATGGATGGATGAGATCAGAGCTCGATGTCGGAGTTAGTGAACTCGGCTATGGCGATTAGGATTTCGGATGGGAGATTGCTCCACGCCATGGATGTATGAGATCAGAACTCAGAAGTGGAGAAATGAGTATAAAGGAATTTTGCCAACCCCATGCATCCAATCGAATACTAACATCGAACATAGCAAATTTATTTTGGAGAAGAAGATGGAGCTTTTATGCATGTTCGACACGAGTTGGAAATTGCAGCGTAATGATCATTCCGAATTAATGACGAATTGCAACTAAATACGGGGAGTATTTTTTTACACGGTTCTTATATACAGCCCGGTGCTTTATTCAAACAACGCCGGGTCACTCGCGTTCTGCGAGAACACGTACACTCGCGGAACGCGAGATTAGCAAAAAATTAGGTTAATTTCATGCATGCTAATCTCGCGTTCCGCGAGTGTACGTGTCCTCGCAGAACGCGAGTGTCACGTCCCTCGCGGAACGCGAGATTAGCATGTCAGATGGACGTTGTTGTGCGCCATTACTACATGTCTTGTCCCCACCTAACTATAATAACTACCCTCTTATTTTAAGTAATACGTAACACCTATTAACCCTACCCTAACACCTATTTTTATCATCTTTCACCTCTTTCACCCTCCATTAAAACCCATTTTCAAAACCTTCAAACTTCAAAACACTCTAAAAACACCTAAAATAATGGAAGATGAAGAGGAATTCAACAAAGGAGGGAATGAAGATGGTGGTTCATCAAGTTACCATGCAAATGAGGTAATGTTCTTACTTAATTTTTGAATTTTAATTTGTTTTGCACCATTAAGAGCTAAAATAAAGTTATTATGTTGTATTTCATGTTAAATGTAGTAGTAGTAAGTGTTGAAGAGATGACTTTTGCATATAATGTCAAAAACTTAGATGTGTTCATGTTTTTAGGGTTTTTAATGTAGAAACTCATGTTATGTTAAATTATCCCGTTGAATGACTAGTTTCAGGAAATAGCAACTTCTCGCGTTCTGCGAGAGGAAGCCCCTCGCGTCACGCGAGAAGTGTCTCCCTCGCAGAACGCGAGAAGTTGCACATTACAGAGTATTAACAGAAGCATTGTGTATAGGTGAATTTTTCTTTGTTCACTGGATTGAATGCAATCCAGTTGAATGACTACAACTACCACTCCCGGAATACAAGGCCATGTTCGCCACCGTCATTTGATTTAGGGATTGACCACTTTGGATATTATCATCAACCATCTTTATAT
Source organism: Oxyria digyna (assembly GCA_029168935.1). Taxonomy (NCBI): domain Eukaryota; kingdom Viridiplantae; phylum Streptophyta; class Magnoliopsida; order Caryophyllales; family Polygonaceae; genus Oxyria; species Oxyria digyna. Next base: position 3,775,337 of record JAPVLV010000015.1, on the reverse strand, counting down.
GAACAACATGTGTCATCTACATATGAATTGCCTGTGCCATCTACTTATGAGTTGCCCGTGCCATCTATTTATGAGTTGCCCGTGCCATCTACTTATGAGTTGCCCGTGCCATCTACTTATGAATTGCCATGTACATATGAGGTGCCATCAAGCTATGATGCGTTTGATTCACAATTTGCTAACCCACCAACAAACGTAGGAGAGGAGATGTGTTTTCTTCCCTCTTTACGCACTGCACCAAAGTTTGATAGTCCCGTATGTGAGGAAGAGGTTGTTTCTAGGGATTATTCGGAATATTTCACTACGGAGCAAGTGTTTGCCTCTAAGGAGATTGGTCATTTGTGGGCTTTGAATGTTGCAAAGCAACACAAGTTTATGATCTCTATTGGAAGGAGTGTACCATCTAAACCGGGGCAAAGTGGTAAGATTCAAATCATTTGTGAGAAAGGGGGAAGCCATAGGCCTAAAGGTGTCGGTGTTAGATCAAACATAAAGAGCAAGAAAACGGGGTGTAAATTTCAGTTGAAGCTCATGGAGAACCGGGTTGAAGAGAATTGGAGATTAGTGGTTGTTTGTGGTTTGCACAACCATCCTATTGGAGATAGTTTGGTCGGGAATGCATTTGCCGGGAGGCCAACCCCGGATCAAAAGAAAAAGGTTCGTGAGATGGTACTTTCACATTGTTCTCCAAATCAGATTTACACTGAGATAAACAAGGATCCCGAAAGTTGCACAAAGAAGAACCAAGTGTACAATTTGGTAAGACATATAAGGGAAGAGGAAATGGAAGGTAGAACCGTGGTTCAAGAATTCTTTCACCAATGCAAAGAGAGCAACTACTTCATGGAGTATAGGCCAAGTGCAACGAATCCTTCGATAATAGGCGACTTGTTCTTTGCTAGCCCCGAATCAATGAAACTCTTAAAGGCGTTTTCATATGTCCTTTTGATGGACTCGACTTATAGCACGAATAGGTAAGTATTTATCATTCTGTTTTAGACAGTTTTTATGGCAATTTTTTTATAAACGCATTTTATTGATAAAAATTTGTATTTATAATAACACTTGATGTTAAAATATAAAAAACAAATTTTAGTCGGAAAAATATTGGGTTGAATCGGGGGGTCTTGTTTGAACGAGATTTTCTATTTTACATCGAATTTAAAACGCTATCATGCGTTTAGCTTTTGTTTTTTTAAACAGAGACTTTATACCCCGGTTCTGGAAATCCCGGGATATAAAATGTTAAAATGCAACAATATTATGTTTTAAATCCAACATTATAACCCTAATTTCAAATAGTCCAAAGACTTTATAACCAGTAATTTTCAAAACTGGGATAAAACGTAGACAATATAACCCGGATCTTAGAGAACCGTGATAATAGAGTAAATTTTTAAACGTACTATCACATCTTTTTAATCGGTGTAAAAATTAATTTTTCCGGCTCCAATTAATTCTCGGTCGAATACATATTTAAAATGAGATTTACTAACACACAAATATAAATATATGTACATGTGATTTTAAGTTGTATGCAGTGGCCTTTTTAACACTTTATATCCCGAATTTTCAAAATCGTGGTATAAAGTTTATTTAAATCAAAAGTTAAGCGTCACATGATAGAGCTTTTAATTAGGCGTAAAAAAAATTGTTCAGTGAATTGACATTACACATATGATGCTTATTTTTCGTAACAAAAAACATCCAAACAGAACAAAATTATGGTAATGTCAATTCACTGAACAATTTTTGTAATACATAATAAAAAAACAAAAAAAAACTTGGGTTTATTCTATTAATATGCCAAATGTTAAAAGAAAAAAAAAAGCAAAGCCTCTGTCACCTGAAATTTTGTTGCCCTCGTATGAGGCGTTGTCCATAACAGCGCCTCATACGAAGGCTTATTTTCTTTTTAAAAAAAAGCTTGGTTCGGGGAGAGGCGTTGTCCAAAACAGCGCCCCTACTTTGTTGTAAATTTCCAACCTGATAAAAGCGCTTACAACGGGAATTTGTTTCAAACTACGCCTATAACGGAAATTTATTTTTAAAAAAAGTGTCTATTTCATCAAAAAAAAATTCACATTTATGGGTGGCTAAAAATATTACTGCTCCCTAGTACTGTAGTACATATGGAGTAGTTGTGTTATGTTAGCCAATTTTCAACCCTACTTTACTTAACCTTAAATATTATGTTAGCCAAGTTTGTGTGTTGAGAAATGTGCATACAGATCAATTTATCATCCAAATAGAATTTTAAATTTAAAAAACACACTATATAGATAATAATTCAACAATTCAGATAACAAGCCCATAGTCTTGCTCAACAACATAACATACATGAACCTTTCCAAAATCACTCATAAGAAGTTCTTTCTGAAAGCAGAATAAAGTAGGATTAACAAAACCAAATCAAGATCCGGAAGTTGTCTCTGATCAACCATTACATGATGGAGCAATTAGGTCTTCCTTCAGCACTATGTGCTCTTTTCTCCCAGTGTCTCTTTTGCTCTGCAATCTCCTCGACTTCCTTCTGAGCATTACGAGCAGCTTCATCCGCTCTCTCCCGAGCTAATTTCTCTTCAACCAATTGCTGCATCAGCAGCTCGTTTGTCGCCTTCAATTTCTCCTCAATCTGCACACAAACAAACAAAGACACTCAGTTTTGATAACAACTCAAACAAAATCATATCACATGAAAAACTGTACCATTTCAGTCACACGCTTCAGTTGCTCGTCGTGTGATATTTGCAGCTTCTCCATCTGCTCTGTTACTTCTCTTGTCTTTTCTTCAGAGGCATTCGCCTCTTCTTTTTTCTGTTCAAGCAATGCCGCTTCCTCGTATTCAGCAAAGAGGTTATTGGTATAAGGACATCCCTTGTTTTCCTCCATTACATTTTCCACAACACTCATTAGTTGTTGGAGCTGCCATTCTTTCTTTCTTTCATCTTTGGTTTTGTTGTCAAACAGAACACAACGGTTTTTGCAAGCTTGAAGGATTTTCTGCACAAAACAATACAACAATTTATACATGAAAATTTAGGAAAACAGGTTTGTGTAAACATAAGATACAATCACCTGCAGAGGTGCAGCGCAGCCTTGATTAAGATAGTCTTCAAGTGACTCGTCCTCCTCCAAATCATCTCCACCTGTAAATATGACTACCATATAGTCGGTTATTTTAGGACCGAAAAATGACTTCAGCGAGTGGAATACAGCTTCTTCTTCCTCTGAAAAAAGGCATTTAATAGAGTAGACTAACAGCACAGCATCTATCCCATCCCTAGCGAGCTTTATGCACTTAACAATCTCTTGGCTTATATAATCATATCCAAGAGAATTATTAAACAATCCTGTAAAACATATATTAAATATCAACATCAGTACATGAATGAACAACAAATATGTATGTAAAAAGAATGCAAACACTGACCAGGTGTGTCAATGACATTTACAGCTTGTCCATTCGTTAGAGTGATATTCCGAGACAAAGTTGTTCGTGTCACAACTTCAGAGCCTCTTTTGGATTCGAAAGCTTTGAACCCGAAAATGGCATTTGCTGTAGCACTCTTGCCATTTCCTGTCCGGCCAACAAGAACCATAGTTCGAGGAACAGCAAAAGGATTGTCTTCTGCTTTCATATCTCCACCCATACAAATGCAATGTATATTTCTGGAGAAACAAAATTGAGTCAATCAATAATCAATTCAACCACACACTGACAAGTTATGCCCTGATTTTTTCTCTAATCCATCTTAAATCTACTATTCCTATCAGCAGAAGAAAATGGGTCCTTTTGTAACAAATACAAATTTTACAGAGTATAACATAGTGATCAGATCTATTCATAGTGCAACTACTCACCTTGTAAGTTGCAAGGCTGAAGCAGTTAACAGGTCTGCAAAATAAATCAAGAATCGATTTTAGACGGCAAAAAAGTTCGAATACATAACGGATCAAAGAGAAATCAAACACATGCAAGCACCAACTGAGATGGAACAAGACTGAAGAACAAGAAATCAATGGAATACAAGAACTAGAAACTTGTGTATATACGGTTTCCTACAAACAATTAAGCATTCAAAAGATACAAGAAATGAAGGGTTGAGAAAGAAGAGGAAGAACCTTGTAACACGAAGAGGATGGAATAGCTGAAGATGAGTGTAGTGTAGAGTTTATAAAGCTGTTCGTTTTCTGCATTAAAATTGGACGCCTCGATTCCTGCTTCAATCATGTTTTATAACGCACTGTTATTGGGCCTTAATACATATTTCCATCAGAACACAAAAAGGAGAGAGTAAAAAGAACTTTTAACACCATATGGAAAACCTGATGACATTCGTTTCAAAATTAGCTTCTCCTAGCTATAGCTATTATGCTCTGAAATAAAGCTCTTTTGCTGCTAAAACATGAGCTCTCTTTCACCCTTTGTACGAAGTATCTCATCTCTGATACACTCCTAAAGCAATGACTGTACATTTTGGGAGTTAATACTGTTGAATTCATTACCGACATAAAGGCCCATTAGTGTATGGAGTTGTTTTTAATGGGCTTCTAAATACAAGTCTAAATGGGGTACATGGCCCAAAAGAATGGCAGAGGAGTTTCGAGAGTGATCTGGAGGATGCTCATATCCACTAGAAGTTTAAGGATAGTTAGTGGATAATTCTAGATTAGGAAGTATCTAGAGTAACTAACTCTATATTAAACAAGGAGGATAGCATTTCACCGACTTGTAGTAGTATAAATGCACGGTTCTTATATACAGCCCGGTGCTTTATTCAAACAACGACCGGTCACTCGCGTTCTGCGAGAACACGTACACTCGCGGAACGCGAGATTAGCAAAAAATTAGGTTAATTTCATGCATGCTAATCTCGCGTTCCGCGAGTGTACGTGTCCTCGCAGAACGCGAGTGTCACGTCCCTCGCAGAATGCGAGATTAGCATGTCAGATGGACGTTGTTGTGCACCATTACTACATGTCTTGTCCCCACCTAACTATAATAACTACCCCCTTATTTTAAGTAATCCGTAACACCTATTAACCCTACCCTAACACCTCTTTTTATCATCTTTCACCTCTTTCACCCTCCATTAAAACTCATTTTCAAAACCTTCAAACTTCAAAACACTCTAAAAACACCTAAAATAATGGAAGATGAAGAGGAATTCAACAAAGGAGGGAATGAAGATGGTGGTTCATCAAGTTACCATGCAAATGAGGTAATGTTCTTACTTAATTTTTGAATTTTAATTTGTTTTGCACCATTAAGAGCTAAAATAAAGTTATTATGTTGTATTTCATGTTAAATGTAGTAGTAGTAAGTGTTGAAGAGATGACTTTTGCATATAATGTCAAAAACTTAGATGTGTTCATGTTTTTAGGGTTTTTAATGTAGAAACTCATGTTATGTTAAATTATCCCGTTGAATGACTAGTTTCAGGAAATAGCAACTTCTCGCGTTCTGCGAGAGGAAGCCACTCGCGTCACGCGAGAAGTGCCTCCCTCGCAGAACGCGAGAAGTTGCACATTACAGAGTATTAACAGAAGCATTGTGTATAGGTGAATTTTTCTTTGTTCACTGGATTGAATGCAATCCAGTTGAATGACTACAACTACCCCTCCCGGAATACAAGGCCATGTTCGCCACCGTCATTTGATTTAGGGATTGACCACTTTGGATATTATCATCAACCATCTTTATATGAACAACATGTGCCATCTACATATGAATTGCCTGTGCCATCTACTTATGAGTTGTCCGTGCCATCTACTTATGAGTTGCCCGTGCCATCTACTTATGAGTTGCCCGTGCCATCTACTTATGAATTGCCATGTACATATGAGGTGCCATCAAGCTATGATGCGTTTGATTCACAATTTGCTAACCCACCAACAAACGTAGGAGAGGAGATGTGTTTTCTTCCCTCTTTACGCATTGCACCAAAGTTTGATAGTCCCGTATGTGAGGAAGAGGTTGTTTCTAGGGATTATTCGGAATATTTCACTACGGAGCAAGTGTTTGCCTCTAAGGAGATTGGTCATTTGTGGGCTTTGAATGTTGCAAAGCAACACAAGTTTATGATCTCTATTGGAAGGAGTGTACCATCTAAACCGGGGCAAAGTGGTAAGATTCAAATCATTTGTGAGAAAGGGGGAAGCCCTAGGCCTAAAGGTGTCGGTGTTAGATCAAACACAAAGAGCAAGAAAACGGGGTGTAAATTTCAGTTGAAGCTCATGGAGAACCGGGTTGAAGAGAATTGGAGATTAGTGGTTGTTTGTGGTTTGCACAACCATCCTATTGGAGATAGTTTGGTCTGGAATGCATTTGCCGGGAGGCCAACCCCGGATCAAAAGAAAAAGGTTCGTGAGATGGTACTTTCACATTGTTCTCCAAATCAGATTTACACTGAGATAAACAAGGATCCCGGAAGTTGCACAAAGAAGAACCAAGTGTACAATTTGGTAAGACATATAAGGGAAGAGGAAATGGAAGGTAGAACCGTGGTTCAAGAATTCTTTCACCAATGCAAAGAGAGCAACTACTTCATGGAGTATAGGCCAAGTGAAACGAATCGTTCGATAATAGGCGACTTGTTCTTTGCTAGCCCCGAATCAATGAAACTCTTAAAGGTGTTTCCATATGTCCTTTTGATGGACTCGACTTATAGCACGAACAGGTAAGTATTTATCATTCTGTTTTTATGTTGTATTTATCTTACTGTATTTTGGTTTAAGGTACAATGTTCCCTTCCTGGAGATAGTCGGTTTGACTTCTACATGGAAGAATTTTGTTGTGTGCGGGGTATGGTTAGAGGCTGAGAGCGAGGATAGTTATTTATGGGCGTTGCAGCAGCTGCAGACGATGTATTTGAGAATAGGAGCATCGCCTACTTGCTTCGTCACTGACCGTGAGATGGCTCTTATGAATGCAACAGACAAGTTATGGCCAAATGCAAAGTTTCTCTTATGTAGGCGACATGTAAGGAAGAACATAGAGGCGAGAGCGAAGATAGCTATGGGCACACAAGCATTGGGGGTTCATATTTCAAATGATTATTATAACGTGTTCGAACAAACCACTGAAGAAGATTACAAGAGTACTTTGAAGAAACTTGAGGACGAATGGCGAGCTTATCCAACCGTATTGAAGTACGTGAGAACGAATTGGCTAAACCGTTACAAAGAAAGACTTGTTTCAGCATGGACGGATAATGTCTTCACTCTCGGGAATAACACGACAAACAGGTATGTTTTGTAATTTATGTCTACCTTCTACATATGATAAAAAGAGCTTCTGTAATGCACTCCTCGCAGAATGTGAGAACGATTTCTTCGTACATCATGTCAGGTAGATCTGACAGTCCAACTGCACCGGGAATCTCTGACCAGTCATTGTTGTCCAATGGCCAATCACTGCTCTGCTTTGTCCGTTGTTGTGGCTTCATCGGACCTTTGAACTGCAGAAAAATACAAAAATTAGACTCTACATACCAAATTTTCAAAAAAATTGGTTTCTGCAGAATTGTGCATTTTCTCGCGTTCTGCGAGGGGTCACTCCTCGCGTTCTGCGAGCAAATGCACATATTATGCATTTTCTGATAATTCTGCAGAATTTGTGCAATGGATTGAAAATGCAGAAAATAAATAAATAATTAAATTACCTCCCCTTTCTGGATGTGGAACGCAACATGGGCTTCAAATCCCTTAAGCAACTCGGGATCTTCTGGACCTCCAGATGTGTCATGAGTGAGCTCAGGATCATACTTTCGCTCTTCCTTCTTGGACTTCCTCTTTCTTTTTGGTTTCTGGACCACTTCTTCTTCTTCTTCTTCTTCTTCTTCTTCATCATCATCATCATCATCACCTTCTTCTTCGTGTTCTTCCCCAACAACTTCATCCTGGTTCTCTTGTCTACTTCCTTGACCCATGTCTTCAGGAACACTTCCCTCACCAAATCCACCTCCCCAACATTGTCCACCGACCCAACTTTGTCCACCCCACCCTTGTCCAAATTCCACTACAGCATACTGAGGAATGAAATTGTCCCAGCCACCAATAGTGCTACCCGATTGTTCATATGGAGTTGATTGTGGTGCACATTGAGTTGACGGTTGTGCACATGAAACTGACTCTTGAGAATAAAGGTCCCAATCATCATTTCGATACCCTTGATATGTATCTGCTCGTTCTATCCCACTAGGCACAGAACAGTCTTCCCCGGCATAACTATGGACACCACTGTACCGCTCTATGGAGCGATAATCAACGTCGGGGAGCCCCTCGGGGAAGAGCTCTACCGGTGTTGTATTCTTTGCTTTCCTTTTCCCTTTTGCATTTTCAACCGGTGGATTTTCTCTCACAGCGTTCCAATTTCTTTGACGGGTTGAACGTCCAGGACGATCCATTACCTAAAAAAATATAAAGTAAAATCAATATATAAATATAACAGTATATAAAGTAAAAAAAATATAAAGTAAAATCAGTATATAAATATGTATCTGCAGAAGAGGAAAGAATTGCCAGTTATGGCAACTCCTCGCGTTCTGCGAGAGCATGACACTCGCGTTCTGCGAGTAGCATGACTCTCGCGTTCTGCGAGTGTGATGACTCTCGCGTTCTGCGAGGGGTGTAGCGTTCTGCGTGAATTTGCACTATCATGAGTTTCCGGCAACAGTTTTCGGCGAAAATTTAATATTTTAGCTAAAATATCTATCAATTTAAGTAAATTACCAAATAAACATCAACAACCCTAATCAAAAACCCTATATAGAGATTATACAACCATTCATGAACCATAATTCAAAATCAACATCCACTCATCAACCATAATTCAAAATCATCATCTTTCATCCATTATACAACCATTTCTAAAACAACATTCAATATCAAAACATCATATAATATGCAATTTCCTATACTAACAACATATATTCATCTAGAAACAACATTAGAAAGCATAAGAGTATAAGAAACATACCTTATATGGAGATTTGTAGTGAAAAGAGGAAGAAGAAGTAGTTTGAACCGAGAGAAATGGTGAGAGCGGCGGTAGAAAATTGTGTGTGATGTAAAAAATGGGCCGAGTAGGGTTTTTCCCCTTTTATAGGGGAAAAACACCCTCGCGTTCTGCGAGGTGACGCTCCCTCGCGTAACGCGAGGGCCCGGACGTTATTTAGGAAACGCCCGGGCTGTATTTAGCAAGGGCCTTTTTTTAAGAGAATAATTATTTGCTAGCGTAATGCCTACCATGTACGGGTGTGCATAAAATTTATAATTATAATATAATATAGTAAAATAAATATAAAATTATATATCTGATTTGAATTTTTTTTATGTAATTTCAATTTAACTTTTTAGTGTAATATTCATAATTTGGGTCATAAATTATATATCATAATTCATAAACTACTTAGGGTCCTCCCTCCTCCCTCCTTAGAGTTGACCATCCCGTTGACCGGCGTTGACCACCCGTTACTTTTTTTAATTTTTTTTTAGGCCAAAATATTGTTTTTTTAGGCCGGATATTGTACTTATAAAATCAAGTGCTTCAAAATGCTTGAAATGTGCTACTATATTGTTGAAATGTGCTATGATATATTAGGTCAAAATTTGAAGCAAGGAGGAACCTCCTTCCTCCTCCCTCCTTGGAGTTGACCACCCGTTGACCGGTCATTGACATTTTTTTTAATGTCCTTTTTTTTTCGGACTTTTTTCGTTTCAGTTTTTTTGTGCTATGATTTGTAAGTAAAAGTACTATGTTTTTTCTACCAATTTTGTGTGCTATTGTTTGTAAGAAAAAGTGTTATGCTTTGTAAGTAAAAGTGCTATATTTTTCAAGGCAAAAGCGTAACACATTTCACCTAGCATAGAGAAACACGTATAGGTGAGAAGTGTAGCACATTGCAGCCATAACGAAGTACATATAGGCGAAAAGTGTAGCACATTTCAGCCATAGAGAAGCATATATATATATAGGCGAAAAGTGTAGCACATTGCAGCCATAGAGAAGCATATATATATATAGGCGAAAAGTGTAGCACATTGCAGTCATAGAGAAGCATATATAGGCAAAAGTGTAGCACAATTCAGCTAGCAATAAAGAAGCACATATAAGCGAAAAGCGTAGCATATTTCAACAATAAAGAAGCACATCTAGACAAAAACGTAGCACATTTCACCTAGCATAGAGAAGCATATATAGGAAAAACCGCAGCACCTTTCACCTAGCATAGAGAAGGACATATAGGAAAAACCGTAGCACACTTCAGCTAGCCTATAAAATCACATATAGGTGAAAAGTGTAGCACGTTTAGGCAAAAAGTGTAGCACATTTCACCAAGCATAGAGAAACACATATATGCAATATCGTAGCACAGTTCAGCTAGCCATATAGAAGCACATATGGGCAAATAGCGTAGCATATTGCAGTAATATAGAAGCACATAACACTTGTGGTAGTACATACTTTGCAAGTTCAAATTTTGGCTTAATATATCATAGCACATTTCAACAATATAGTAGCACATTTCAGGCATTTTGAAGCACTTGATTTTGTAAGTACAAAATCCGGCCTAAAAAAAATATTTTTTTGGCCTAAAAAAATAAAAATAAAAAAATAAATAAGTCAACGGCCGGTCAACATCTGATCAAAGTCAATCCCTTGTTAGGATTACTTCTCATTTCTCATGTTAATATTAATTTCTCATTTGATCTTTTGCCAACTACTTAATCGTATAAAAATAACTATATTATTAAAGTATTTAATACAGACAATCTGTGCATGACACGAGAACACATGTTAAGTGGTAACTATAGAAATATATGTTTAATCATAACTTTGCAACAAAAAATACAAAAGAAATTAAAATTCTTTTTAAAAGAACTACGAAAGCAAATTGTAGAGTTGTTATATCTTTGGCTAAATTTTAACTACCCATCTAAAATTCTTTACGGTCATGATTCGCGCACCCACGTTATTGCGCACCTAGCTTTTTACTTGCGCGCCTAGGACAAATGAGTGTTTTTAAATAATTGTTTTTTGTCCTCAACGGGGCATAGTACAAATTAATCGGATATTAAATTTGCCTCAACCTTGTGAAGGACAAAGATAAGGGTTCTATTTTGGTTCAACATAACCAAACCGGAGTCATATAGAAAATCGGTTTAATAGTTTCGGTTCCGCTCTGGTTCACTGATTTGGGTTTATATTATCCAACCAGAATCAAAGACTTTTTGTCCTCTACTTAGTTGCGGAAAAAAGCTACAATATTTTGGGCCTCATACAGATTAATTAGGGTTTACTGAACCCGAGTTTTAAAATGGTTTTCTGGAAAATAATTTTGTCCTATATTAGGTAGAGTACATAACTAGACCGGGTTTAGAATTTTCGGATAATTTTTTGTCCGCAATAACATGGAGGACAAAAATAGGATATTTTTCGGATATTTTTGTCCTCACCCTGATTGAGGACAAACGACAGGGGTGCGCAAGTAAAAAGCTTGGTGCGCCTATCATGACCGTCAAAATATGGGTTTGTCTAATGGGTGCACATTGACACACACTAAATAACTAAAAGAAAAATATATAGGTCTTACACCCTCCTCGAAAAATGGATAAACCCATCGCAACAAAAAAGATATTGCATTTCTAATGCAATTCTGTTTAGTTGTTTATTGTGTTAAAAAAACTCATTAAATATTACCGAAAACCATTTTCCTTATGAAGTAACGTCACCCTTCTCCTTCCGTCAAAAATTCTATAAATTGTGTGGGACCCACAAATTTTGAAATGTCACAACACTTTTACTTCTCCGTCTACAACATGCAATCTACACAAATTTTGAAATGTCACAACACTTTTACTTCTCCATCTACAACATGCAATCTACCTTCCATCTGGAGCTCCATCTTTGCTTTCGTGGTTTGGCTCTTTTTGAAATGTCATAACACTTTGGTTTTTGGTGGTTTGGCTCTTTTTGAAATGTCACAACACTTTGGTTTTTGATAGGTGTGATTGCTTGGTGGCTTTCGGGTCAGCTGATCTTCAAGCATGTTGATATACACGATTTTATAGTGTGTAAGTATGGAGTTTTAGTATAGAATTAGAGGTGTTCAAGAGTGAAGATGACATTTGAAGCTTTTATGATAAGTTCAGTATCATGGATACATACTGAATCACATAGGATGTCTTTGCTTCCTTTTGTACTGCTCTTACGACATAGTCACTTGCATCACAGAGTATCTCAAACGATTTAGATCAATCAAGAGCATGGATGATCGAGACACTTATCGGGGAGTCTTCAAGTCATAAAGGCAGCACGACACTCTGTTGTAAACTCAAATTCAATCACCTTCTTCAAAAATTCACATAGAAGTGATGAGATATGCTCACATAGAGGTGGTGATGAAATTTTAAAAAAATCCTTAATAAACTTGCGATAGAAACATGCATGATCTAAAAAAGAACAAACTTCACGAACATTAGTAGAATAATACAAAGACTGAATTACATCAATCTTAGCCTTATCGACCTGACAAAAAATTTTGAACGTTTTCAGTGAAAGACGCAGTGACATACTTGTAACGACGAGTTTTAATAATTTTTAGCGACTAAATTATAAACATTAAATTTTTCCGCACCCAGATTACAAATATTTTTCGCCCTAAACTGACAACCAGATTTGTCCAACAATTATCTCTCTTTTCAGTAACCAAACCGATGACGCACAGCTGACGCTCTCTTCTTCTTCTTCCCAACCGATGCTCGACCTTCCAAATTCCCGCTCAGATCCCAAACCCTCACTGACCCACACTCTCAATTAGCTTATGGCATCCATACCCAGCTCCAATTCTACTCACCACCCTCTTAATCTCCCTCTCTCTCCGCGCAATTTAAGCTAGGTTAATCTCCAATTCATGGTTTCCGCCTAATTCTCAAATTGGCACCCACCCAAGGTGTAATTATAAACCCTTAATCCGTTCCCCAATTCAATTTTGGTTTTCCTTTCGTGCATTTTAAATTGAAAGTTTGGTTTTTTGTTGCAATTACTTGTGTTAATGCAGGAATGCATGCATGAATCAATCATATAGGACTTCCGTTCAGGTTGGTGTTGAGGTGGAGGAGGATCACTCTAGTCTTGAAAGTAATGGGTGTTTAAGAAGCTCAGTTGATGCTTTGACAATTAATGGTAGTTTTTAGTTTATGCTCACTTGCATTAATTCTGAAAGCAAGTGATACTTTCTTGAACTGATTAGTCATTAGTCTCTTGTATTCAGATGTTTCTCCTATTGAGAATGCGAGGGCGAGGTTTTTGCGAATAGTGGTAGATCATTTCATAGTTCAGCATGCTATTGAAGTAGTGGATTCTGAAGCTGGCTACAGTTTACTAAATGAGCAAGATAAATTGCATAAAAGAAAATCAGGTGATGAGGTTAGATATGAAGGAGACCCACGGTTTGTTTTGCCCTTGATGTATGTGGCAAATATGTATGAGACGCTTGTAAATGAGGCGAATACTAGACTCGCTTCTTTGGATGGTTGTCGGGAGAAGACGCTTGGAGTGGCTCTTGAGGCCGCGGGAGGATTGTACAGGAAGCTAGCAAAGAAGTTTCCAAAAAAAGGTTGTTATACTAATTTGCTTGTATGATATGCTTGATGTCACTTTTGTGTAATATAATCTTTAAGTGTACATACCTTATATCACCGTGCTGGATCATTGTTTAAATTTTTTCTCAGCATTGTTCCATTTGCTCTTATTTGTATTGTACACTTAAAGGATATTGCTCAGGTCCCTTGACATTCAAAAGAAGAGAATTGGCTACTTCAGTTGAAACAAGGGCGAGATTTCCTGAATTGGTTGTCCAAGAAGAGAAGAGAGTTCGTTTCGTAGTTGTTAACGGTCTGGAAATCGCTGAGAAACCGGATACAATATCAGTTGATGATGCAGAATGGTTAGTTGTAAGGTTTTATTATCCCATCTGCTGTGTATTTTCAGAACAGAACTGAAAAAATTGGTTTTAAAGAATTTTCTAGCATGCTAAGTGTATAAATTTAGAGACATGGATTAGATCTTCTTTGACCGATATTTTCATAATGTAGGTTCAAGAGATTAACAGGTAGAACTGAAGTTATTATTTCTGCCCAAGACTACAAATTCTATTCACCAAGACCTAAATACCGGCGTATAGCGTCAAACCCCTCACCTACTATGTCTGGTTTGCCTGTAAGTTTAACAATTACCTTGTGCGGTCGTACCCATACTCTGCGTTGCCTTTTAAGCAAAATGCTAAAGTCCTCTTTGTTTCAGGCTTACTCTGGTGCAGATAGTTCTTCTCCTATGACCAGCCCACATACTTTCCACTCAATACCCGAGGTAATATTGAAATTTCTTTTCACGATCTTCATACTAGGAAACAGGAAGAAATTCTGATATTGTTTTCAACATATGCAGGATCAGCAGCACACAGAGCAGAAACAAGAAGTGTCACCATTAATGCATCAGCCTCATTTTCATTCTATCCATCAAGATAATCAAGCGGCTTCAGATCTCTCCCATGATCATTGTATTCAGCCTTCACGTCTTCCTGACATCGTTCTTATACAATCGTCTCCAACCATTCCCCAGACTATGGCGTCATTACAATCTGTTGCAGGAAGTTGCTCAGTAGGCCGTATGCATTTGATGGTAAGCTTATTTATACAAAGCCTTTATTTGGCACACCCATTTTCTTTATTTAGCACACCCGGAGATTCGTTACGAAGGTATTACAGCTGATCTTCGTCACGAAGGTATTACATAATAGATTCGTCACGAAGGTAAACGGGAGTTCCGTCACGAAGGTAAACAATAGATTCGTGACGAAGGTAAACAAGAGATTCGTCACGAAGGTAAACAAGAGATTCGTGACGAAGGTAAAATATTTTTTAAATTTTTTTCAGATTCTTGTAGAGAATTTCAATACGAGTCCGTGCATATAAAATACGTTCAAAACGGACATCGTTTGCCCTTTCAAAAGCCTTAAAAACAAAACAGTCGTTTCCGTTAAGTTCGTAATATTTAAACATAATGCATAATTATACTTTGTAAGTAATAAATTAGTGATATTAAATGATAATATATAATTATAGTATATAATTTTAATTGCATGATTTTTAACTATAATAAATAATTATATTATACAATTAATAAATTTATATAAGTTTTTGTTTTACGAACTTAACGCATGCGACTATTTTGTTTTGGAGACTTTTGGAAGGGCAAACGATGTCCGTTTTGGACGTATTTTATATGCACGGACTCGTATTGAAATTCTCTACAAGAATCTGAAAAAAAAATTAAAAAAATATTTTACCTTCGTCACGAATCTCTTGTTTACCTTCGTGACGAATCTCTTGTTTACCTTCGTCACGAATTTCTTGTTTACCTTCGTGACGGAACTCCCGTTTACCTTCGTGACGAATCTATTATATAATACCTTCGTGACGAAGATCAGCTGTAATACCTTCGTGACGAATCTCCGGGTGTGCTAAATAAAGAAAATGGGTGTGTCAAATAGTAAGGCCCTATTTATATATACTATGATTTTCTACTGAGGCTGACATGTCACACTGAAGACAACTTCTGAATGTTTTGTTGAATTATTCCAGCCAACGAGCCCGGCTAAGTTCTGTGACGAATGTGGTACGCCATTTTTAAGAGAAACCTCCAAATTCTGCTCTGAATGCGGTACAAAACGCCTTGGCATCTGATCGCAAAGCGCGGTGTATTTACTTATACATCTGGCATATGGAAGAAACCTTGTTCTACTGTTGTATCTATTAACATTACGTATCATAAGTTAAGATGATGAATCTGGATGCGTTGTGACTTGTGATTGTGTGTTGAAATCTAAAGTAACATAATTGATCATCATGCTTATTTTTCGCATTTTGCAAACAAAAGTGGTGATATTAAGTAACATAACTCCATCCAGTCAACTATCTCCATAAGTTATTTACATAGTTGTTCAGTCAAAATATAAAACACAAAACCAACATCACCCACACATCACATCACACCCCAATTTCACATTGCCAAATTGCCTAAAGATCAAGTTCGTTTCAAAGGTGGCAACTTGAATAAGTTAGAAATATAAGGTTCCAAGTACAATGGGTTTACAGAAAAAACAAAGAAAAACTTGGAAGTCATCTAGCAGGCACTTGAGCAAAAGTTTCGTAGAATTATTCCCAAGTAACTGAGATCATGGAGTTGGACAGACCCGACTCTCCCAGCGTCAGACCGCTGTCATAATCTACAGATTTTGATGTTCCTGGTATTGCTTGTGCCAATTTGATTGATCTCTCTTTCTCATCCTCAAGTTGGCTGTAGCAGAAAGACCACAACAACTGCCAAAAAAAAAACTTTTAGCTGTTTCAAGTGATCAGCTACAGACGACAATTATGATTAAGAAACGAGGAAAAGGAAATGTTACCTGTATGGAATCAGTGCGGAGGAAATTTCGCTGAGCTCGACGTCCATCAGGGAGACGAAATCCAACTCGACAAAGAAGGCTTTTGTCAACTTTGGGTTCTTCTGAAAGAGGAGGATATGAATGTCTTTTGGGCAAGGCATCATCAGCTTCATTGTCAACAGTGGCTATTGCTTTGTCATCAGAATCTTCGATTTTACTCTCCATTGAAGCTGCAATAGCTCGTTGAAGTTCCTCCTCTTCATCATTTGTCAACACTGGAGCATCTGAGATGCACGTAAAATATTATAATTATAAGAATCACAAGCAATGCAGAGTGCATTTCATCTTTGCAAATTATATCAGTGTATTCTTCATGCCCAACTGTTTCATTTGAAATAAGGCAGAAAAGGAAGTGAACATAATGGGAAAAAAATGAATGCCTGGTCAATGGGCATTTTAAAGAAAGTGGCTGACCTAATCTTAGGCTCTAAACTAGATATAATGTACTAGTAATCTAGTATACGGTACTTTTTTAACTACTTGTTTGTATTATGCTTAATTATGTAATCATACCTGACATCTTCTGTACAGGAGCTGGAGTAGGTTCTCGAGGCCTTTTGTGAGATGAAGAGACGTGATGATTTTGAGGACCAGCTTCCATGTATGAAAGTAGATCCTAGAATTGCAATTAAAGTTTAATGTCAGTGAAGATAGGACTCATCTTTAGCTGAACACTCTACAAAATTGAAAATCATACTTGACATTACTTCTATGATCTGGTTGTTAAGAAATACACTATTGACATGTTACCTCCAGCAATCGATCAGGATGTATCATTCCAGTCCATAAGCGCATCTTTTGTCCTGTTATAGGGTCAATAACAAGGACAACAGGGGCACGCTCCACTTTGTAATAAGTGCAAACCTTCTTTCCCTCGCTAGTATCATCAAATACCTGCACAGCCCCAGGAAAGAAAAGAGCACATTGCAAAGTTGAGAGGAGCAAGATCACTTAATGCCTTATGGGTAATATATGCACATCTCTTGTGAATTTGTGATTACTTAAAATGAAGATGAAGTAACACCCAACAATTCTAAGAGAACTAAAAAAAAGAAACTAGATTCTTCCATCACGAAGTATATCAAAGGACTTTAAAAAGGCAACAACAATAACAGGATATATAAACTATTATATCAGCTTTTTAGTGAACCTTGTAGAGTAGCCTAAGTCGCTTTTCTTGGGAAAACCTACATATATCTAGGTATTTTCAGATAGAGCTGCATTACCACCAATTCCAACCACATAAGAGCAATAGGTAATATCTAAGTAAAGAAACACACTGTACGGAGACTGTAGAAAACTTCAAAAATCAGTCATCATCAGGCACACTCTAAAAAAAAAAAAGGATTGCGGTTAGTGCCAAAGTAAAGGATGAAAATAAACTATTTACCTGCCAAAAGATGAAATTGGATTTGATAGTTTGATTAACAGCTTCATTTGCCCAAGTGTCTCGGTTAAGCTGTACATAAGAAAGTATCTAATGCTCAACTTATTCCAGAAACATGTGGCAATAGATTAGTCCGGAAAATCTATGTTCTTTTCCCAAGAGATGTGGAGAAAGTGCTTTACCATATGCGAACTAAATTCCGTGGTTGACTGCAGATTTACCAGAAGCCACTTATTATCAGAAGCAGCAACAACTTTTGCCTGACATTTAAGATGGATTTAGCTTTTTCATACCATAAAGCAATATCAGCAGATTCATATAGAAACATACATACCAATAATATGTTTACAACAAGAAATGTGGTCTAATACCTTTTCAAAAGACCCCTGGAACATCAAATCAAATGGAGGCCTATATAAAGCAGCAAGATTGTCTTGAGGTTTCTCTACAGCAGAAGTACTTCCTTGATCTGCTTCCCACACTCCAGGGCGTTTCATTTCCTCGTCAAAATTACGGAAAGGAACCACAGAGCCTGGTCCACGGGGTGGAAAGCCAATCCTAGATGCTCTACATTTATAGATGCAAGGAGCAAAAAACACATGGCATAACTGTTATACCTTTATAAGAAAGGGTAAGAAAAAAAAAGTTGATGCATACCCATACATCATTGCATCACCATAAAGAGCTTCCCTTATCACAGGAAGAGGAGGGCGCACTTCATCTCCATCGCCTAGTCCAGCATATTCATTTCTTATGTCGTTTCCTGGTGCACTGTATCACACAAGAATGATAAGAAGCAATTAGATAAAAAAAAAATAGTAATAGACACGACAAAACAGTTATATATCCCATACGCAGGATTTTCTTTTTAGTAACACATGATCAAGAAACTATAGTTGCCTTCTGCACGAGTACCTGGAATTCTGATCACCCATATTGCTTTCAACTGGTGGAAAAGACGATGTTGATGTAGCAATCCCCCCTTCATTTCCCACATAAAATAGCTGTATGGCTTCATCAAGCTTCCAGCTTGTTGCCTTAACAATTTCCAAAAGTGTCAGCATGCAAGAGCACCCATTTCATATCTCTAAAAAGAACAGTTATATTTGTAGAAATGGGTGCTATCTTTGTCGACTTTTGGGTGCTCTTGCATATGAAATGGGTGCTATCTTGATTTAGTTTGGGTGCAAGAGCACCCATTTCCAAAACTGAGGAATGAACAGTTATATTTCGACTTTTGGGTGCTATCTTTGTCGACAAAGAAAGTGATCACCCATCTTATTTGACCAAAATAAAATTGTTTTCTATAACTTCAGCAACCTAACCATTGGAATCATGTAAATTGGCTATTAAGATGATCAACTTCCATCAAAGCGATCACTTTTCACATCCCATGTGTAAAGTGAAGCTCAGAGAAGCACTAAAAATTGTAATTTGACCAAACCCAAAAGAGAAACTAAATCAAACTCGGTCAACAGTTAAGCCATTTCAGATCACTAAACATTTTCAGTCAAAGTATCAACCAAACCAAACATACTAACAATGCTCTAATAGCACACATCCATAAACCATCAACACTTCCTGCAAAAAAAATTCGATCTTCTCAACCGCGAATTAGAAACTACAAATCACACCCATCAAACCATCATCTGATCCATACCGATTACCCTTTTCTCCCAGATTCCACATTCCAAACCAATCAAAGAACAAAGCGCTTAAAATCGAAGTGAATGGGTAAAAAAGAAGCTTCCTTTTAAAGTACCTGGAGAAATTGACGGGCTGTATCGGCGTTCTGGCCAACGGCGATCTCAAGGAAAGAAGAGATCATGCCATCTTTGTCGACTGGGGTAAGCACATCCTCCATTGTTGTATCCAATCTGCGTCGCTTGAACTTGTCAGCCCAAGCTGTTGAAGGATTAGAAGAGACGAAAAGAGCTGAGCTTCACTTCTCGTTTATGTGAGAGAGATGCACACATACAAAAACTGAGGAATTTCTTTCCCACATTAAATATTCACACCTCCCTACCCTAATCTCGCGTTTCGCGAGGGTACGTAACCTCGCGTAATATGAGTAGTGCATGTCAGAAAGACGTTGTTGTGCACCATTAATAGATGTTTTTTCCCCACCTAACTATAATTACTACCCCTTATTTTAAGTAAACCGTAACCCCTATTAACTCTACCCTAACACCTCTTTTTATCATTTTTCACCTCTTTCACCCTCCATTAAAACTCATTTTCAAAACCTTCAAACTTCAAAACACTCTAAAAACACCTAAAACAATGGAAGATGAAGAAAAAATCAACAAAGGAAGGAATGAAGATGGTGGTTCATCAAGTTACCATGCAAATGAGGTAATGTTCTTACTTAATTTTTGAATTTTAATTTGTTTTGCACCATTAAGAGCTAAAATGAAGTTATTATGTTGTATTTCATGTTAAATGTAGTAGTAGTAAGTGTTGAAGAGATGATTTTTGCATATAATGTCCAAAAGTTTTGTTCTTCAACCTTATTTTGTTTAGGGTTTATGTTTTTAGGGTTTTTACTGTAGAAAATTTACATTTGTTCATGTTTATGTTAAATGACTCCGTTTCACAGTGTTTGAACCTTAGCACTCCCTCGCAGAACGCGAGAAAATGCAAATTACAGAGTATTAACTCTTTATTGTGTATAGGTGAATTTTTCTTTGTTCACTGGATTGAATGCAATCCAGTTGAATGACTACACTTACCCCTTGCGGAATACAAGGCCATGTTCACCACCGTCATTTGATTTAGGGATTGACTTTGGTGATTATCATCAACCATCTACATATGAATTGCCCGTGCCATCTACTTATCAATTGCCTATGCCATCTACATATGAATTGCCCGCCATCTACATATGAATTGCCCGTCAACTTAAGGAAATTATCCAAAACCCAATCGAAAATTATCCATCAACTTAAGGAAATTCAAACAATCCAACTTAAGGCTAATCTTGTTGTGGTCGGAAGGGAGCGAGATCTTGAAGAGATAGTAGCATTTGAGCGTGATATGAAGGAAATTGATCTTGAGTTGCATACCGATATCAATCCATGTCATTGTAGACTCGACCAATCACCTAAAAGCATGTAAAAAATAAGTTATATTCATATTATAGACAAATAAAGACTAATGCAAGATTTACCCGTTCATGACTAATCATCTCGAGGACTGCTGGACGGATATACCTATGTGTCCTCTTGATGTACCAATCCATGTAATCCTCGGAGCATTCATGTGG
This sequence comes from Oxyria digyna, assembly GCA_029168935.1. Classification (NCBI taxonomy): domain Eukaryota; kingdom Viridiplantae; phylum Streptophyta; class Magnoliopsida; order Caryophyllales; family Polygonaceae; genus Oxyria; species Oxyria digyna. Next base: position 3,754,171 of record JAPVLV010000015.1, on the reverse strand, counting down.
TACATAGGCAACTGGCCTTATTTCATCAAGAGAGATGGAGTGAACATCTCTTGCCTCCCAAAGTCATTGGTTGGCGTCATAAAAAACACTGTAACACCTAATGTTGGCTAGCCTATGAGCTTTGAGCGGTTCGATGATTGGCCTAGGAATACGCTGCATTCGCCCAAATTGCCTCGGACACCGATCCGGCATGTGTGGTTCGGTGACGTCGCAGCACGATAGCACCTCGTGAAATAGAGCGGGAGCGAGCTCAGGATTGGAGAAGTCTACCGCTCCATACAGGTTCCAACATATCTAAAAACCGACAGAAAATGCAGAAAATTAAAGAAACTGCTAACAAAAGAAACTGCGAGGAAATCCCCATTTTCTACTGTGAGGTCCATTTCTGCAGAAGTTGTTGAATATGCACCAAATGCAGAAACTTAACACAACCTAATGCAGATGAATAAAAAAAGAATTAGATAATTATCATCTCCGGTAACATAATATCGAGCGCGCCTCTATAGTCCCTTCCGACTTGCCCCTTCTTCAGCTTTAAATTCTTAGGCATCCAACGGTAAACTCATGGTTGTGCTTTCGTCCACCGAGGACGTTCAGTAGGTCGAAACTGTGGGAAATAGTTGTAGATCCATGCCTAGGAAATATAAATTACGTTAAATATGAAAACATAAATAAGTAGGTAAATTAAATGCTTAGAAAGTAAAATACATGCAACAAAGTGTAACAAAAAGACATCTGGGCACAGTTCTGGCGTGTGCATACCCCCAGATGCCTATACAGATGTGCCAAAGTAGCCGAGCCCCACGACATTTTCACCCTCCCAGAATCGCACGTGGCATAATCTATTCCAAAAATTTCCGCCCCCACCTTGCATAGTATTTTATAATTTCTTCATGACTAAACTTGGCACCCAATTTCTTACTTGGTGTCATAGCTTTCCCATCAATGGCAAGGCCTAATATCTTATACACATCAAGAAGGCCAATAGTAATCTCACCACAAGGGAGGTGGAATGAATTTGTCTCTGGTTGCCATCTTTCGATGAACGCTTCAATCAACGGGAAGTCGATTTCGTCGTACATCATTGTGGGGAGATTTGACAATCCAACTGCACCGGGAATCTCAGACCATTCATTGTCGTCTAATGGTCAATCACTGCTTTGTTTTGTCCTTTGTTGTGGCTTGATCGGACCTTTGATCTGCAGTAAAAAATACATATTATATAGATTAGAAAAAAAAATAGCTAAAAATGCAGACATAAAATACATATTATGTGCATTTTCTCGCGTTCTGCGAGGTTTCATACACTCGCGTTCTGCGAGAAAATGCACAGTTTCTGCAGAAACTGTGCAAACTGGATTATACTGAAAAAAAATAAAAAAAAAAGACTTACATTCCCTTTTTGGATGTGGTGAGCCACATGTGCTTCAAATCCCTTAAGCAACTCGGGGTCTTCTGGACTTCCAGGTACGCTATGAGTGAGCTCAGGATCATATCTTGGCTCGTTCTTCTTTGACTTCCTCTTCCTTTTTGTTTTCACGACCACTTCTTCTTCTTCTTCTTCTTCTTCATCATCATCATCATCATTTTCTTCTTCTTCATGTTCTTCCTCTTTTTGATCCCCAACTTCATCCTCGTTTTCTTCTTCCATCGGTTCTGGTTGTTGATTGTAAGAAGAAGAACAAGCTTGTCCATTTCCCTCACCATCACCATGTCCACCCCCCAACTTTGTCCAGCCCACCCCTGTCCGACTTCCACTAGTGTAGCCTGTGGAAAAAAATGGTCCCAGCTACCCGGTTGTCCACATGAATAACTATCTTGGGAAATAAGGTCCCAACCACCTTGGTATGTGTCCCAACTACCCGGTTGTCCACATGAATAACTGTCTTGGGACAAATTGGGGCGTTCATCAACGTCGGGGAGTCGCTCGGGGAAGAGCTCTAGGGGTGTTGTCTTCTTTGCTTTCTCCTTCCCTTTTGGTTTTTCAACCGGGGGTTCTTCCCTCACAATGTCTCGGTTTCTCCGACGAGTTGAACGACCAGGACGATACATTGCCTAAAACAAATACAAAGTAAAATCAATAAATAAACGAATGCAGAAAACAAAATGTGCAGAATACACATGTTCTGTAGAAGGGGAAATTGCCATAACTGGCAATTCCTCGCATTCTGCGAGGGCATGACACTCGCGTTCTGCGAGATGTGACGTCACGCGTTTCACACTTTCTTCTCCGATCATCTCATACATTCCGGTCAGTTTCCGGCGACATTTCAACACAAATTCAACATAAATTCAATATTTTAACTAAAAAACCTATCAATTTAAGTAAATTACCAAATAAACATCAAAACCCTAAATAAAATGTAAACCCTAATAAAAAAAACCTAACCCTAATGAATTTCAACCTATTCAACATAAAAAAAAACATCCACTCATCAACCATAATACAAAATCATCATCTTTCATCCATTCCAAACAACCTAATACTATATACAACCATTTCTAAATCAACATTCAATATCAAAACATCATATAATATGCAATTTCATATACTAACAACATATATTCATCTAGAATCAACATTAGAAAGCATAAGGGAAGAAGAAACATACCTTAATTGAAGATTTGTGTTGAAAAGAAGAAGATGAAGTACGCTTTTTAGAGAGGGAGTAAAAAAAGCGGCGGTAGAATGTAAAAATGAGCAAAAGTAGAGTTTTTTCCCTTTTATAGGGAAAAAACCCTCGCGTTCTGCGAGGTGACGCTCTCTCGCGTTACGCGAGGTGTCGGGCGTTATTTAGTAAAACGCCCAAGCTGTATTTAGTAAGGGCCTAAATATTAGGTTTTCCTATTTTACATTGATAAACCGGATAATGACGTGAAATATAGTCCAAATTTCAGGATTGTTTACGGTAGAACTTCTATATTATTTTTTTACTTCTTGTAAACTTCTGTTAAGCTCCTGCTATTCCATAAGTATTTAAGTATCGATTTTTCTATGTCTAAAGGGTCCATTGAAAGATTTATTAGATTTTATGCTAAAGGTTATGCATTTATTTTAGGTAATCTTTTTGAGTTCGAGTGTTATCCCTTATGAGAAACAATTTAATTCTTACCATGATTGTCAGTGTTATCGATCAATTTGGCTTTCTAGCAATACAAGATTGAATAATATTGAAACGGACAAGAAGCGGAATACAATTCAATTCTTACTCAACCTATACTGTGCTTCTCATTGAGGAATCATCAATATATTACAAGTGTTGCGTAAGAATTATGCCTTGAATCACAATCGAGCTTGTTGGGCCCAATTAGACCTGTTTAAATTTTGTGTTTTAAGAGACTAATATATATACTCTCTATTATATCATAACCTAGTAGAGAGGAAAATTAGAGTTTTGATAACCGTCACAAGTAGCAAGAGAGAATGTTCTTAAATTTAGAGCGTTTCTTGTGAGTCTTGTAATCTATGATCTCTGTTTGCCCGTGGATGTAGTCAACACAACGTTGGTGGACCACGTAAATCTGTGTGTGCTTTGTTATCTTTTCGGTCTTCCTCACATCCGTCATAACATGTTGGTCATCCTTCAGGAATCAAATTTCTATTCTACATAAAGAAACAACTGAAAAACATATACTCTACCAAAACATATAGCAGCATAACTACTAGAACTGCTGAGAATATGGTGGCTTGAACCCAATGTTCTGTACAACGTCTAATTGCTAATTGCTAATTAGAATTGCTGGTGTGATCAGAAATCAGAATGGCTGTGATAATTTGCAAGATTATAACACTGGGTTTATTGTTTGAGGGAATAACGGTCAGGAAAGTGGAAAGAAATGAGAGAAAAGAGAGAAAAAGAGAAAGAACAGGAAACTGACAGAACAGAAAATGCAAATCTTCTGTAAGAATACTGATTATTGAAAGAAACCAGAAAGAATTGTGAACCCAATATATGAAGAAAGAAGAAGCCACCAAGAATTAGGGTTCGGGCAAGAGGCGGAGACGTTTCTTCTCAGGCGAGACTTAGCCGGGGGCGATCACAGGCTGTTGGAGCCCAGAAATTGCGATCACGCGACACAACACTTCGCGTGACACAGGGCGTCTGGACAATCAACTTATGTAATACTATTCGTCGTCTTCTTCCTCGAGATTAACTTCACTCTCGACACCTGACACTTGCGTAACTTAATCGAGAAGGAAACCGACTCCGGCTCTTTTAAGCTCCGATAAGAAAGATACGTAAAACCGAACTCACAGAAACAACGCAAGTATACACAAAAGTAAAGAAAAGCAACGTGAAAGGAGAGTATACTATCAAAGACGTTTCACGTTTCACGCTTTACAATAACGAGAAACTCAGATACCGCTTATTACAACACTAAGGCTTTACAACGAAACTATAAGTGATACAACAAGTGCTTTAAGCCTAAATTCTTCTAGGAGATGAGTATTTCGGAAGTTTGTGGTTAGGGTTTGCTCTTGTGCTCTTCTTTTTCTTTAGAGGGAAGTCTAGCATTTTTCTCTTATGATCCGGATCCCTTTCCTTATCCATAGGGTTGCGTTTTTATACTATCACCTGGGACCCACGCGAGTATATTACAGTTTTGCCCCTCGATACTTAGTCCCGTTGTATTCTCTTATTGGGCTTCACCTGTTTATGGGCCGCTTTATTCTTCTGGGCTGACTTCTTGGACCGACCCGGCACGCGATTCGTGGGCCTGACTCAACTCTCTATGGGTCTCGCGAGCCCATCGAGAACCGGCTCCAACATCCAGCCCCCCAAGCTTTCATGCTGAATAGCTGAAGGCTTGGGCCTGTCTTCTTGAAGTCGCGTTCTCGATGTAAGCTTGGCTCTTAAACTTTGCACATTCCCATCGCGTGATAGGGTCGCGTGTATTTCTGTTTCGTTTTCTCTGGGCGACGTTTTGAATTCAAAAACTTTACGAATTCCCGCGCTGAGCGCATGTCGTCCACGTGTTGCCTCATTATTGCACCCCTCTTTCCCTCGATTTTTTCTTATATATACCCATTCTCGTCTTCCTCTCTCTTTTCCGCCATAACTTCCACTTTCTCTGCAACTTCTCAAACCCGCCGTAACTTCCATTTTCTCTGCAACATTCTTCGCCGGTGCTTTCCTTCCTTCTCCCTCGTCATCTTCGCCGTCGTTCGTAGTCGATTCTCCATGGCAGGTTAGTCTTCCGCTCTCCTTTCTCTTTTCTACTTCGTTTCTTCGATTTTTTAGGGCCTCCATCGTCGTTCCATTTCTTCTCGCCCGCAGTAACTTCACTCGGTTCTTTTGAATTGAGAGGCTTCTGAAGGTCACTTTTCGTTCATTGGGTGTTTTTGCGTTGTATCCCATTTCGACTCTTATTCTTTGATGCGCTTGTTTGGAAAAAACGTGCTTTGGTCAATTTCTGCCATCTTCGACCTTCGTGGTGTTCTTCGTGTTCTTGGGCTTGGTCCATTCTGATGTCGTTTTGGCTTCCCTTTTGATTCTTGAGTTTCAGCTTTTCCAGGGATTTCTTGTTTGTTATAGCCTCGCGTTAGTTACCTTTAGACACGCGTTGCTCCTAATTTTGACGTTCTTTTTTTCCTTCTTTCCATCCCTGGAAAACTGAAACTTATTTTGCCTATGCTTTCAGGTAGCGATGATTTTTATGAACGCTCGGCTCGGGCTGAGTATTCGGGGCGTACCACATCCGGATCTGAAGGGGGTTCTGGTGATCGCGAGCCAAACTCTCGTAGACGATCTCGCATTTCTAGAAAATCCAAGAAGAGCAAAGCGAAGACGCCCAAAAGACCCAAAACCAGACTCCCGTCTCGCGTCATTCAAGAGCGAGCCGAGACCAATTACGGTCAATTCGCCAGCTTTTTCTCTTACAAGGGGTCTTTGCCCTACGTAGTTATAGAGAAACCCTTTCTCGCGGGTCCCGGACGCGTGAGTATCCTTACAAAGAGAATTACGCATTCTCGCACCCTAGTTCCCAACACCGCCCAACATAGCAGTCTTACCTTTGATGATCTTCGTCGTCTTGCTACGCGATATCCCTTCCCTGAGGGGACCGTCTTTGCTCTCCCTGATTTTGAAGGCACTTCTCTCGACCAGTATGGGTCTTTTTTTGCTTTAAGTAGGCAGTCTTTAGAAGCCGGCTTCCGCCTCCCTTGGACGTCCTTCCAAACCGAAGTGATGGCAGATCTAGGCTTCAGCCCTTCTCAGATGCATCCAAACTTTTGGAGCTCTCTGATTGTCTACATCATGCGATGTCAGGACATTGGGATAATTCCTAATACTCCTCACTACGCGCTCATCAATTCGTACAAGAAGAACTCCCGCGAGGATGGGTTTTACACCGCCCAAGCCAAGACTCCCAGCGCCTTCCGATTGCCTTCGAAGATCGAGGGGTGGAAAACTTGTTGGTTTTTGGTCTGTCCTCCTCCTGGCTCTGAAATTTCCGTCCAGGTACGCGAGCCTACTGCGAGAAGGGCTCCATGCTTTTTCCCCAAAGAGACTCGCGACAGATTCATTCGTGATTACAAGGATTACCCCGACAAAGCAGTTCAGAAACGTTTCGAGCTGGCTATCTCGGACTCTTTACTGGTCGCAAGGGGACTTAGTCTCAAGGCTCATGCCCTAGGTTTTTGTTTGTTTTTGTTTCGACACTCGCGTTTATTACGATTATTTACACTATACTCACTTGTGGTGGCTTTTGCAGATGCTGACTTTTTCGCCGATCTTCCGGATCTGGGGGGGTTGGCTCTTGATGATTCGGGCGCGCTAACAACCATCGAGGCGCCTACCCGCATGGTCTCATCCGTCCCTGATCCGACTCCTACTCCCCCAGCCGCTGCTTCGGAAACACCAACGGAGCTTGCGACGACAGTTTCTGAGGACGCTCCTCCGGTCCAGACATCTCGCGTACTTTCGGTTCGCGATAAGGGGAAGCAGAAAATCGTCGAGAAAAAACGCAAGAGGACGACGGAAGTGGAGTTTCTCCTCCCCGGAGCCTACTGATACCCCTGTCGCGAACCCGACTTTCATCCATAGCTTATCCGCGACGCGTGCGTTCATTGAGACGATACCGACCGTTTTCCCTCCCGCACCTAGCCTCTACGAGGAAATTTCGGAAAGGCCTGGCGGCTTGTCCAAACTTCTTTTCGCCGTAAGTCTCCTGTTTTCTACTTATTTCTTGCTTTCTTGGGGTGTTTTTAACTTTCATTTTTGTAGGGGATGAATCTCATCGCGAGCGCGACTCAAAAGGTGCTTGCCGCTGAAGATGAACTCAAGGAGCTGAGGGAAGAGGATCAGTCGACTCGCGACGCCCACAGAGCGGCCAAGTCTAAGCTTATGGGAGAAAAGAAAGCCTTGGAGGAGGAGCTTTCGAGGGCCAAGACGACGATGAAGGAGATGGAGGGTGAGCTTGCGTTCCTGTCAGTGAAAGACGCGAGGATAAAGGAGTTGGAAGCTCAGCTTGCGTATGAGAGGTCTACTCATGTCAATATCGTCACTGAGTACAATACGCAATTGAACGACCTTAGACAGGAAAACGAGAAGCTCCACGCGATGATGTCTGAGAGAATCGCTTACGAGAGGAACATGGCGGTGGAGGAGTATTGCGGGGGTTATCGCCAGCGTGCTCGCGTTGATTTTTACAAGAATGCTGCCAGCACGCTTCTCCTTTGCATGGTAAAGATGCAGATGCTGAAGTTCAAGGTTAAGGACTTCCCTTTCAATGCTCAGGACCTGTGCGGGCTTTCTACTGATCTTCCTGAGTACCAGCCCCCTTTGCCCGGAACCTTTATTGATGACGGGGAGACTCCACTCGAGGCATGGGGAATTACGCGTCTTGCGCCTGAGAGGGGTATAGTTAAGGGTAAAGAGAGTCAGGTTCTCAGGCCCCCTCTCCCGAAGGTGGTCGCTCCCCCTCCTGTTGAGAAGCCAGTTCCGAGCCCTCCTTCTCCTTCCCTCTCGTCTCGCAAGAGGAAGGTGTTCGCGTCTGACGCCCTCCTCGACACTATTCAGCCTTCAACGCGTTCTAGTGTAGATCATGCGGGTGGTTCAGGTTCGCGAGCGTCCGGTGTTCGAGATGTTGTGGATCTGGAGGCGGATAGCGTCGAGGACGCGGAGACTGCTGCCAAGACTGTTTCTAAGTAACGTCTTTTGTCTTGAACAATGTTTTTTTTGTATCCGGAATTGGGATCTTTTGTAATCAACTTCTGTTTAATGTGGGTATGATGGTTACGAACTTTGTGCTCTCTTTGTAATTATCTTTTATGTTATGGGTATGATGGTCGCGAGCTTTACATTGTTTCTATATTTTGGTTCTGCTTGTTTTGTGCACATTTATCTCGTCTCGTCCCCCCCGTTTTGCGTTTCGGAAACATGAGTAAGTTTGCGAAAAAGGAAAATGCAAAGAGATAAGTGTCGTAACTACGATCCATCCTGTACATTTAGGCAAAACTGTCTTGTTACATAACGTCGCGAGAATAAGCATTGCAAACTATTCTTCTGCTAACTATTGCATGATCGTTACACGCGAGGTTCATCTTTAGTCTTTAGCCGCGGCGCAGTAGGATAGCATTTCCTTGGTGTGGTTGTCATGGAGTATTCTGGGTCTTTGTCAAGCATTTAGTCATGGTGCTGCTCTTGCGTGGGATACCTAGCACTGCACATGTAGAGGAGCATTTAGCTTTTGGTTTTTATCCTTAGGTAGTAGCACTTCACATGACGCTAACCCGCCCATACTTTCGCGACCAAGGGGAGTTTTTTTAGCTCAGCCCTGGAAGCTGGAAGCACGAGCCACGCGACTGGGGGGGTTTTTTAGCCCAGCCCAGCCGTCTACGCTTTCGCGACCAGGGGGAGTTTTTTAGCTCAGCCCTGGAAGCTGGAAGCACGAGCAGTCCCCACTTTCGCGACCAGGGGGAGTTTTTTAGCTCAGCCCTGGAAGCTGGAAGGAGGACACGCGACTGGGGGGGTTATTAGCCAAACCCGGCCCAGCCGTCTACGCTTTCGCGACCAGGGGGAGTTTTTTAGCTCAGCCCTGGAAGCTGGAAGCACGAGCAGTCCCCACTTTCGCGACCAGGGGGAGTTTTTTAGCTCAGCCCTGGAAGCTGGAAGGAGGACACGCGACTGGGGGGGTTATTAGCCAAACCCGGCCCAGCCGTCTACGCTTTCGCGACCAGGGGGAGTTTTTTAGCTCAGCCCTGGAAGCTGGAAGCACGAGCAGTCCCCACTTTCGCGACCAGGGGGAGTTTTTTAGCTCAGCCCTGGAAGCTGGAAGGAGGACACGCGACTGGGGGGGTTATTAGCCAAACCCGGCCCAGCCGTCTACGCTTTCGCGACCAGGGGGAGTTTTTTAGCTCAGCCCTGGAAGCTGGAAGCACGAGCAGTCCCCACTTTCGCGACCAGGGGGAGTTTTTTTAGCTCAGCCCTGGAAGCTGGAAGGAGGACACGCGACTGGGGGGGTTATTAGCCAAACCCGGCCCAGCCGTCTACGCTTTCGCGACCAGGGGGAGTTTTTTAGCTCAGCCCTGGAAGCTGGAAGGAGGACACGCGATCCGACTACGTTCCCTGTGCTTTTCATGTTATAATAACCACAAGTATTGTGAACGTACCTGAGTTTTATGGGAGGACTAGGCGTAGAAACGACGAAGTCGCATCACGTTCCAGGAGTTGGCAATGTGATTTCCAGAGTGGTCCTTGAGGCGATAAGCCCCGGGCGCGACTTCGCGATCTATAATGTAAGGTCCTTCCCAGTTGGGGTCGAGTTTTCCCCCCTCTGTTCTACGTAGCACGAGGTCTCCTCTGGCAAATCCCCTCAGTTTTACGTTCTTGTTATAATATTTCGCAACGCCCGCTTTATGATTGGCTGCTCTGATGGTGGCCAGGTCGCGAGTCTCTTCTCGCATTTGCAACTCTAGCTGCATTTTTTCGTCATTGTCGTCCGGACTATACTGAATCACGCGGTCCGTAGGTACAATGAACTCGACCGGTACTGTGGCCTCTATTCCATAAGCGAGAGCAAATGGCGTTTCTCCAGTTGCTTTCTTTACTGTGGTCCTGTTTGCCCAGAGTACTAGGGGTAACACTTCGGCCCACATGCCTTTGGAGCCTTCTATCCGTCTTTTCAAGTCCATGACAATGCTTTTGTTCACTGCTTCTACCTGGCCATTGCAATGCGGGTGAGCGACTGAAGCAATCCTTAAAGTGATCCCTATGTCTCTGCACCATGTAAACACTTGCGGCGAATTGAATTGTGGTCCCCTGTCGGTTACGATCTCGTGAGGGAGGCCATACCTGCAGATGATGTTTCTCCAAAGGAACTTTTTAACTGCCGGGACGGTGGTACTCGCGAGGGCTTCGGCTTCGATCCATTTGGTGAAATAATCAACTGCTACAATGATGTACTCTAGTTGACCAGGCGCTTTTGGTTTGAAAGGTCCCAATAGATCTAGTCCCCACATCGCGAAGGGGCAAGGGCTCGACATTATCTGCAACTCAACACCTGGTTGATGAGATGCTGGGGCAAAATACTGGCATGGCTTGCAATTCTGAGACTCGCGTTGTGCGTCTTGTTTCATGGTGGGCCAGAAACTTCCCTGCCTTAATGCTTTATAGACCATTGGTCTCCAACCCGCGTGTGTTCCGCATAATCCCGCGTGAAGCTCCTTTATCAGCACGTCACTTTCTATCTTAGTCAAGCACTTAAGCTCGCGTGGTCCGTATCCCCTTTTATAAAGTTCTCCACGACACATGTAAAAGCGTGCAGCCATGGAGACAAGTTTTCTCATTTCTTTCGGATCTGAAGGCCCTGTTCCGCTAGCAAGATATTGAATTATGGGGGTTCGCCAGTCGCCGACTGGCTCGCTTATCTCCATCAGTTCCACCTGATTGCTTATGGCGCTTTCAGACTTCACGAACCAAAAGTATGGGGCCTTTCCTTCTTTGATAATGGCAGTGGGACCTTCGCCAGTGCATTCTATATCTGCATACTGAGTTTGGGAACCTCGCTTCGCGAGTTCATCAGCTCGCGTGTTTTCCTCTCTGGATACTGCTTCAATTTCAAAATGCCCGAGCAATGAAATCAGGGCTAAGGCCCTCGCGTGATATTTTGGGAGATTGCCTGTCCTGGCTTCGTAGGTCCCATTGATCTGATTCACGACGATCTGGGAATCGCTCACGCACTTTACCACATGTACCCCCGCGTGAACGGCTATTTCCAGCCCTGCGATGAGTGCTTCATATTCTGCTTCATTGTTCGTGGCTTTGAACCTTAGTGCAATCGCGTGATCTATCTTATCCCCAGCCGGGGAAGTCAGGACGACTCCAGCACCGCAACCGTCTACGTTCGCCGATCCATCAATGTGCATCACCCACGCGGGGTGTTCAGGAGCTATAATATCTTTTTCTAGTTCTCTGAAACTTGTTTCAACTATGAAATCTGCCAAAGCTTGTGCCTTGATGGCGGGTCGCGGTCTATAGACTACGTCAAACTCTGTCATTTCAATGACCCATTTAGCGAGCCTTCCAGAGGTTGTTGGTTTACTCATAAAAAACGGTAGGGGTAAATCCGTTAGTACTTCGATGGGATGAGCATGGAAATAAGGTCGGAGTTTACGAGCGGCTGTTATTAACGCGAGCACTGTTTTCTCAACAGGTGAATATCTGGTCTCGGCCGACAAAAGTGCTTTACTGACGAAATAGACGGGGATTCGTTGCTCCTTTACTAAAACAGCGCTAACCGCACGCGTGCCAGCCGCGAGGTACAGCTGCAAGCCTTCACCAGGTATTGGGGACGCGAGGATTGGGAGTTTAGCCAGATGTTCTTTAAGACTCGTAAATGCCCTTTCACATTCTTCAGACCATTCGAAGTTTTTAGGCTTTCTCAGTATGTCGAAGAAGGGAAGGTTTCGCTCCGCGAGTTTTGCGCAAAACCTTCCTAAATAGTTGACCTTTCCCACGAATCTTTGGACGTCGTGAATGGACCTTGGTGGTTGTAGATCTATTACGGCCTGGACTTTGTCTGGATTGACTTCGATACCGCGTGCACTGATCTGAAAGCCTAGGAACTTGCCTTCGGTGACTCCGAAAACGCATTTCTCTGGATTGAGGCTCATACCGTACTTTCTTAGGGTTTCGAAGACCTCTGCCAGGTCGCGAGTATGATCCGCTTGCTTTTTGCTTTTAACCACTATATCGTCAACATAGGCCTCTACAGTGTCACCTCTTTGGTCGCTAAAGATCATGTCCACCAGTCTCTGGAATGTAGCCCCCGCGTTTTTCAAACCGAACGGCATTACTTTATAGCAGAAGGTTCCTTTGTCTGTGATAAAAGCAGTGTGCCCTGAGTCGGCTGGGTTCATCATAACCTGATTATATCCAGAATACGCGTCCAGAAAACTTAGAGCTTCATGACCCGCGGTGGAGTCTACCAACTGGTCGATCGAGGGTAATGGATAACTGTCTTTGGGACATGCTTTATTGAGTCCAGTGAAATCTACGCACATGCGCCACTTCCCCGTCCCTTTGGGATTTTTCTCCACCATTACAACGTTTGACAGCCACGTTGGGTATTGCACTGGTTTCACAAACCCTGCTTTAATCAGCTTCGCGAGCTCTACCGCAGCTGCCGCGTTCTTTGGTCCCGCTTGTTTTCTTTTTTTCTGCCTACGCGGCTTAACCTCTGAACTAATGTTCAGGGAGTGGGTCATGACACTTGCCGGGATCCCTCTTAAATCCTTTGGCGTCCACGCGAACACATCCCGGGAGCGGGTGAGTAAGGTCTCGATCTCTTGTACGACTTTTTGATTCAGTCTCCCCCCTACGTAAAGTTTCTCCTCTTTGTTGGGGAAAGGAGTGATTACCTGTTTTTCAAACCCATCAAAATGCGGCTTATGCCCTTCCCCGTTTCCCTCAGTATCTCGCGGTCTAGGTGAGGCGCGAACTTCTAACTCAGCTTCTCCCAGGACGCGTGGCAATCCAGGAATAAATAACTGGTTGGCAAGTAAGGTCTTGGTACTGCCCTTTTCGGAGGAGACGTAGCAGATACGGCTCTCCTCTTGGTTTCCTCTCGCGACCCCTACTCCTGTCAATGTTGGAAATTTTAAACAAAAATGGCAGATCGATACGACCGCCTCAAACCTGCACAGAGTCTCGCGTCCCAGTATTGCGTTGTAGGAGGATGTTATTGGGATCACCACAAAATCTATCTTTTCTGACCTTCTTGACCCTTTCTCTTCACCCAAGATGAGATCTAGGGTGACAACGCCCAAGGCCCTTACGCTGTCACCCGCGAAACCTACCAGCGTGGTTTTAGTGGGCCTGAGCGTAGACTGATCAATTCCCATTTTCTCGAACGCGTCCCAGTATAGTATATCGGCTGAGCTCCCAGTGTCGACGAGGATTCTTTTTACCAGCTTGGTTCCTATCTGAGCATGGATGACCAGTGGATCAGCGGCCTCGACAGCCCAGGTATCTACCTCTTTGTCACTGAAAGCAAGCGTGTAAGGTTCAGACTTCGATCTCGCGACACTATAGATCGGTTTTCCTTGAGGCTTGGGTGCGTTGTTAACGAGTCTTCGCTCTCGTTTGCCCAGGGACATGGGTTCATGGCGGCCCGCGATCGTACCCACATGGCCGTCCATGCGAGGGAAGTTCTGGGAAGGATGGCGATTAGGTCCCTGATTCTGGTTACTTCTCGCGGGGGTTTGTTGTCTCGTCTCATTTCGCGTTCTACCGCCTCCTCCTTTACTCCACGCTCCTCTGTACGTGACGCTGCGACCTGCATCAACGCTTCCCCTCTGAGCAGTCAGGACCTCCTGCTCACTTGGGTGATGTCGCCGCGACCGACACTCCGATGTAGGGTGAGTATTCACTCTGTGGTATTCGCACCAGGTGGTGGGCCCCTGGCGGTTATGACCGCGATCCCCACTGCCCTCAACATTGCGTCGATTATCTTGTTCGGCTACAAAATTTTGCGATTGGAATTGATTCTGGTCGTGATTTTGGCCCCTGAACTGTCTTTGACCCTGATTTTGATCTTGAATCTGTAAACCGGGTGCTCGCGAATCGAACTGTTCCTTCCCCTGATTACCCTGATGGCGCTTATTCCCCCAGTTCGGGTTTTCTTTCTTATGACCCTGTGCGGGCTTGCTCTGATTGTTTCCCTTCAAAGCGACTCCTGAGTGTGCCTCCACATTAATTTTTGTGTATGCTCTCTCGAGCATGCCTTGGTAGTCTAAATCTCTCTTGCGGTATAAGTATTGCTTGAAGGTGCTTCCATCATTGAGCCCGTCAAGGAACGCGACCCGAGCGGTTTTATCATGGAAATCTTCAGCTTCTAAGATCTTTTCCGCGAACCTCTTAACGTAATCCTCTAGTGATTCAAGCGGCCCTTGTTTGACCCCTACTACTTCTTGCATTGTCACTTTTCTTTTCCTCGAGGAGCCGAAATGCAACAAGAAACTTCTCTCTAGATCGGCGAAACAATGGATGCTTTCTGACGGTTGATTGAGCATCCAGGTCATGGCGGGTCCCGCGAGCGTGCCTGGGAAACCTTTGCACATCGTGGCCTCATCGGGGCACCTCGCGAGCATAGCATACTTGTAGCGTGCTAGGTGCTCGCTGGGATCTTCTTTACCATTGTACTCTTTTATGATAGGAAATCTGAAATTAGGCAAAGGGACTGACCTGACTATATGCCCCGCGAAAGCAGTCGGGCCGAACAAGAGTGTCGGGTTGACAGACGGGTAGGCCTCAAAGGCTTGCCGCGGGTGGGTGGCCTGGTTGCAAAAAGGTTCCCCCTCGTACCGGCGGCGGGAAGGTCTTTGTTCGGCGTGAATCCCCTGTCCTCTGCCTTCGGTTCTCCCCCTGTAAGATTGATCTCCCGCGTGGCTCGCAGGGGGTTGATTCAAATCGAATCTACTAGGGTGACAAGGCCTTTCGCGTTCTTCGACCCTTGTTCCATGCGACACTGAAATTCCGTCGTCAGGAACGTGTTCAGCACTCTCTTCCGCGACCGATTGCCCTCGTCCGCTCTGATTCTGTTCGTGCTCGCGTGATCGAGTTCTTGGCTGTCGCTGGTCTCGGCTCCCGCCCGCACTTTGTCCCATCGTCTGCAGGTAAGCACGATACTGAACCAGTGCGGGTCCTGCCAGAACAATTTCCTCCTCATGTTCATGTGGAAAACGTGGTCGCGTGCTACTTACGTCTTGAGTTCTCATCTGGCGAGGGGTGTTGTCGCTTCTTTCGCCACTGGTATTCATCTTCTCAGATAGTTGTATTAGAAAACACTTCGCGAGTATAGATAGTAAGCCTTACTTGTGCGAGGAGGTCCCCACGGTCGGCGCCAGTGTTGGAGCCCAGAAATTGCGATCACGCGACACAACACTTCGCGTGACACAGGGCGTCTGGACAATCAACTTATGTAATACTATTCGTCGTCTTCTTCCTCGAGATTAACTTCACTCTCGACACCTGACACTTGCGTAACTTAATCGAGAAGGAAACCGACTCCGGCTCTTTTAAGCTCCGATAAGAAAGATACGTAAAACCGAACTCACAGAAACAACGCAAGTATACACAAAAGTAAAGAAAAGCAACGTGAAAGGAGAGTATACTATCAAAGACGTTTCACGTTTCAAGCTTTACAATAACGAGAAACTCAGATACCGCTTATTACAACACTAAGGCTTTACAACGAAACTATAAGTGATACAACAAGTGCTTTAAGCCTAAATTCTTCTAGGAGATGAGTATTTCGGAAGTTTGTGGTTAGGGTTTGCTCTTGTGCTCTTCTTTTTCTTTAGAGGGAAGTCTAGCCTTTTTCTCTTATGATCCGGATCCCTTTCCTTATCCATAGGGTTGCGTTTTTATACTATCACCTGGGACCCACGCGAGTATATTACAGTTTTGCCCCTCGATACTTAGTCCCGTTGTATTCTCTTATTGGGCTTCACCTGTTTATGGGCCGCTTTATTCTTCTGGGCTGACTTCTTGGACCGACCCGGCACGCGATTCGTGGGCCTGACTCAACTCTCTATGGGTCTCGCGAGCCCATCGAGAACCGGCTCCAACACAGGCCACAAGGTGTCCGTTGAACCAAGAGCTCTTTCCTCCCGGATTTGGATTTTGGTGGTAAGCTAAAGCGACAGTGAGGGTTTATAACTTTATATATATATATAGGCAAGATAGGTAATTGTATGCATTTTGAAAAAAAATGTGTAATAGAATAAATTTAATACATCTTTTTCGAAAACTATAGATTTAAGGGCATAAATCAAGAGTATATAATTTATATTACAAATTTTTAAATTCCAAATATAAAGTAATTAAATAATGAGTAACTAAGATCATAAAAAATGCTTAGGGTTTATATTAGAGGATTAAAGATTTATGCTAGAGTATACTACGGAGTATATCTTTCAAACGGGTCGAACGGGTTGGACTCAGGTTCAGATTGAAAAGGGGTTTGAGTCAATCAGGTTGACAAAATTTTCGAGTTTAGCGGGTTCAGATCGGGTCGACCCAACAGATTTCAAATGCATTTTTTATTGTAATAAAGAAAATAAAGATTTAAAAATATTTTTATTATAAAATAATATTTCTATTATAAAATAATATTTTTATATTCTTATTTAATAAAATATATTGTTAGTTTTAAATTTAAATGAACTAACATATTTGAAAAGTGGATCCCTCCATGAGTTTTGATAAGTTCGGGTCGGTTCGGGTTTGACCCCAACAAGTTCGGGCAAAAACGGGTTTGACATGTCCTACGCACACTCTCTTAGTGCCTGTTCGGCATTAAACTTTTTCCACTTAATTTCAAAGAAAAATAAGCTAGCTTATGAAAACAATAAGCTAGGTTTTCAAGCTTTTTGTCAAAATAAGCTAGCTTATTTTGAAGCTGCCGAACAGAGCCTTAATCTCTCACATAAAGGGACGTTTTGCTAATTTCTAAGCATCCCTATTTATAATGGAGAGAATTAAGTTTCTTGTTTTGCAAGACAAGTAAAGTAATAGTAGAAATTAATTAATTATATCTTAGAATAAAATATTGGATTTATTTATAATGAACTTTGTTATTGAATTTGGACGTGTAAAAACTAAAAAGTCATATTTTGAAAACAAACAAATATTAAACTAATTATTAAGTCATACTTACTCCTTAAGAATATTTTTGAAAGAAAGACGCGTTTACATGGAGATAAAAAAATATTTTATTCTAATAAATCTCTGTTTACTTGGGAAGTAATCAAATAAGATCACGAATTATCAAGAAAAGTTTGATCTGCGATTATATTCCATAACATGAAAAACATTCATCATCAAGTCAATGAACAGTTCGTTTTTCTTAAAATTAAAAGATGTTTATAAAAAAAACTTAATAAAATCACGTCTTTTATTTCAAAAAAAAACATATATCAGCTCATTGTAAGCTAATTTCTGGCTAAAAGCTACATTGTACATTCTCAATTGGGGGATAACATAAGTTAATTGATCAACAAAATCATTGGATATTGTAGTGGTCATCTGATGCACCAAAATCCAACTCTTCCCGGTCTAAAAGAACTCCATCTTCCCATATTTCCACAAACCTGAAGAAAAAAACATACCATCAGATTCAAAAAATGTAAGCAAAGTCTTATAGCAATGAAGAAAAGTTGCAAGAATGAACCTGGTTCCATCATGCTTTACACATTGGAAACGCCCGTCGCGCCATCCATCCCGAAAATGCCCGAAAAAGACGTCACCTGACTTGGAATAGAAACGCCCTTCGCCATTTGCTCGTCCCTTCCAGAAATTAGAAAACCATCTATCTCCATTGTGGAAATATAGCCAACCCTAAATCATCACTTAACTACATAAAATTCTGCAGATTTTTATTTTTACTTTATTCATCCAAAAAAAGGGCAAACCTTTCCATGCATAAGGTCATCTCTCCATGTTCCTTGGAAGACATCTCCATTACTGAAGTAGAAGCTACCAACGCCCGATCGTTTTCCATAACGCCACATTCCATCAAACGCACTGCCATCTGGAAATTGAAGACGGCCCTGTGATATATGAAAAAAAAAAAACTTAATTCCTTCTGATTGAAGATGAGTTCTAGTTTGCAAATTACAATTATACCCTTCCTTCAGGTAGACCACCCTGGCAATGACCCTTGTAGGTTCCTCCTTTGTATCCTATTTCGAGTACTCTGTTCCATTTCTTTTCAGAATCCCGTTCGGACTCCTGTTGGAAAATGAAATGAAGATGAGTTTAGGGTTTATTTGGCTCTACCAAAAAGGATAATATTTATATCCATCAGTATACTTACCAACATAGACGCTGCCCGAGCAGAAAGAATCCCTTGCTTTTTGTATCCATCAGAATACTTTCCATTCGATGTGGAAGGCGCGTCTGTTATTCCAGACCCATTTTGAATAGCTAATGCTTCACTTGTTGATACATCAGCTGAGAAGTCTGCATTGCTTGACGGTCTTACACCAACAGGAAGATGAAAAATACAAGGCTTGTCGAATCCTGTGGAACCTCCATTAATTGCCCCATTTTTTGTCAACGCATCTCCACTTTTACTTGCTAATCCAAAATCCCTACTCAGAAGGGGCTCCCTTTGAAAAGCTATCGTTTCTGAGATAACAACAGTCCAATAAAGCTTAAATTCATTAGGATATAGAATGTAGAAGGAAATCTGAATATTAAGCATATATAACTTCATAATGTAAAGCATTCTAATATATACCTTCATAATAACTAGACGTGTCAGCATTGAAATCTGAATATTGAACCTCATTTGTCTCAAGACGGGCCATATTGTCATTCTCCCTAGCATTTCAATATAAAGATATAAAGTTTTTGGTAATTATGCATCTATGAATCAAAGCTGTTATGTTACTAAAACATGAAACCTGAAGACGTTATTTTCATTGAAACTCTTGCTAGGAGATGCTTGGAGCTCACTAGAATGTATTTCAAAGTCTTCAACTGGAGTTGCAACACGTGCTTCATCCAAGAGCTCGTTGTTTTGAGTGTTTGCAAATGTGGGGAGAGATGCATTCTCCTTCGCCTGATTACTGGGTTGAGTGCTGTCAACTTCTGGAAGAGGGTTCCTTAAAAAACTGAAGAAATTTGGAATATTCTCCACTAGTTTGGACAACAAGCTACTTTTCTTCAGCAACTTTTGCTTATGAGAGCTGGAAATTTATCATAATCCAAATGAAAACAGAGTAAAAAACTTTAGCAATTCCTAGTATGTAAATAGAAATAAACATCATAGTTGATAACTTTATATAAGTAGCAACCCTCCAAGAAAGAAACATCTATAACTGAAAACTTCGACAACCAAACAGACAGAAAGAAAGAAGAATTCACAAGTCTCTTACCTCAGAGTAATTATGGTAGTTGTTATAGCATTTGACTGCAGATAAGGATCATATACAACAGATATCATAACATCCTGCTCACATTCAGTAAGTTGACGAAAATCCCGCAGAATCTTAGGCACGGAATTACGGTCGTCGAGATTGCCACTTGAAAGAATGCATATAACTAATCCATTAAGGTCCTGAAATAAAGAAGAAGTAGCAGATCATTCAGCAAAAAATGTAAATGATTATCTCAGTTGCCCATAACAGTGTACTTAACACCAACGAAAAGGTATAGCAAAATTAAGAGACAGCTCCGTTCATTATATAATACCTTAAGTTTGAGCGGCAAGAAAGGACAATGAGATGCAGCTTGTAATATCGAAGTCTCAAAGTTACGTCCCACACCAAAACCGATTGCACCCTCTTTGTAGCCGTCCAAAACCTATAAATGTGTAGATTAATATTGTGTAAATGCCACTCCGTTGCAATCAAGCTGCTGGCAAATTCCAAGATTTACAGAAATTTGATTGTGGAGAATGAATATACAAAAAAAGTTGGCTAGCATAAGTAGATGGTTGATCTAATGATCTCACCTTCATTATTCCAGGAACATCAAGCTCATGCATTTGATTATTTGAAGAATCAATATGTTTTCTGTTCATATCCTACAACCACCAAATCAATATCCTACAACCATCAAAAAAAGGTTTGGTATAAAGAGAGAAGAGAATATAAAACTCGATGTCGTTATATGATAATGACAGACTTACAGATATTAAAACAGCAACACTACTTATGCTCAAGCAAACAGCTTCGTTTGTTGTCCTTAGTGCTTCATCAAGGGTTACCAAATCCATCTTCAGAAGGTTGTTGATATCAATTTCTGTTTACGAAATTCAGTCAGTTGAAGGGCGAAAAAATGACTTTTGTACCAGAATTTAACCCCATTGGACTTCCTGGGTGTAGTACATTAAAAATGCATTACAGGATTTACAGCCATTTAAATACATTAACTCTACAGAATGTGTTTGGGTATCTTCTTTTAAATAGGAAAACATAATTTAAGAGAAAAAACATCTCAAGGACGTCTTGGATTTTGTGTCTTTTCTTGGTTAGTAAGTACTAGAATAATTATCACAGAGAATCCCTATAGCGAAGCATCCCAATCAAACAAGTTCAGTGTTTTTGGAAATCCAGTTTGCTAAATGATGCTACATTCATGGTTAGACACAAGGAGAGTACAAGCATAAGCAGATGTAGCTGCATCTTGAGAAAGAGAGAGAGAGAGAGCACAACAGAAGGACGAGAATTGCTTGTGAAGGTAGTTGTCCATTATTATCAAATAAATTAACAACAAAATAAGAACATATTACATACCGATACAAAAATTTGTACATTCTTGAATGTTATTGAGTAAGACTGTAACCTGCCAAGTCCATCAAACTAGAGGATTAAATTCAGGTTTCATTAGCGCTGAGAAATCACACAAAGAGAAGATAAAAGGCTGTAGGTTCAGGCCTACCTCAGTGACGAAAATATTTATCTAACTGATACCTTTTATATCAGTACTAATTTTCATCCCTAATCATCCATATGGTTCTTTACTCAAATCATACAGCTCATCACTAGGACAAAAGATCTACACTTTTTTTTTTTGATCCAGAAGATCTACACTTTTAAATGACAGAATCTGGCAGAAAGTAGTCCTACCTCATCCTGGCGTCTACGTCCTTCAAAGTCAAACGGCCTTAGAATAATAGCAACTACCAATCCATTTGCGGATCTTATTCTTCTCAAAATATCAATAGCTTTAGTATGATCATCATCATAGCCTGCACTGGCAACCTAGATCGAGAGAAGACTCATTAGAATTTAAAAGAATCAGCCCGCAAGAAGATTTTTTTTTTTTAAAGAACCAAAGTATTAACTCAAGTAACTGTAAGACAAAATTTATATTCAGACTCAGGGTGAGAAAGTACACACAAGGACAACTGCTTTATGACTTGATTGTTGATATAATGGTGCCTCCGTGAGTTCTGGACTTTTCTCTGCAGAAATTAAGAATCAAGATTCATTGTCAGCTTTAGAAAGGTACACATTATTTCATTATGCAAAGAAGCTTAACCTATCCAACTATGACTGCTAGCCAATCATTTAACCACAAATCAAATATATGCCACTCTTACTTCACCTCAATTAGATAGTCCAGCACATTCGCTTGGATGATCAGAAATAGTCACTTTTGTTATCAAATTGGGCATTCAAACAGGATGAAGCACACATCCCAGAAAATAGGATGAACAAATCTAATTTCACAATAAATGATTGAAAAACATTTCTTTCCCAAAATCATGAAGTATTTCCCATAGACCATTCTCAAAGATACCACTCTAACCATAGATCCATCAACTATCTATTTAACAACATATTCCTCTAGTAATCATACCATAACAAATGTCAAGTGAAAATTTAAATGCAAACCTCCACCAAGCAGTCTTTGTTGTAGCTTCCCTGACTCTGAATCTGTTATAACAATATTCCTACAGTGAGAATTGAGTTTATGTAAGAACAAGCATCAATCTTGCTAAATTGAACTAGAAATATCATCAGAACAAGGCATAATCTGGAATGCCTTCCATTTTCAAATTTCCTCCATTACCAAAATCTTAAAGAACTTGAGGAAGACGAAGAAGTGCTAAGACAGTAATCAAGCACGGAGTCCACCCTACTCCCAATTCCAATCACTTCCACTACTCCAGATTCTTCCCAAATACTACTAACGCTATCAGAGCACTCCTGTATTGACGAATTCGTAGCTCGAACGAGAACTTCTCGTCTCCTTATTCTCTTCCTACTTCCGTTACACTGCGACGTAGCGAATGATTGACACTTCTTCGTGCTCCTCTGCCGATTCTGATGCAAATCCAAAGAGGAATTCGGTGGGGTTTGGCAAAAAGAGGAAACCGTGCACCGGATTGTGCTGAGGCTTGTAGAGATTGGGATTTCCATGGCCATGGAAAACACCAATAATTTTCTGTGGTGTTTGAGATTTTCAGTGCGAGAGAGCAGAAGTGAGGAAAGCCATCTGAATTCTGAACTGACAGACCCGAACCGGGGAATTTTTTTAGACCGTTTTAAACCGGCCTGATAAAAATTAAAACCGGCCTGGACCAAGAACCGGAACCGGTCCAGGTGAACTAGCCACCTACATTTGACAGTTTCGGGGATAGGAAAAGATTCACCTAAAAATGAATTATAATTGGACGAATTTAAAATTCACGTGCACAATAGTATGTATTTACATGCATGTCTTTGACAATATATGAAAATACATGCATATGTCAGCGTGTGCATGCGAATGTGAAAGGTTGTGCATGTGAATATAAAAGGTTGTCCATGCGAATGAAAAATTCGTATATTCGCAGCATATTAATTATTCTCACCAGATCCGAATCCATGAAATAGAGATGTCGCCAATTTAACCGGCCTGGTCAAAATCAAAATCGATCCAGACCCAGAACCGATCCAAGTGAATTGGCCTCCTATCACGGTGGGACAAAGATGTTGTCGGTTTAACCAGCCCGATCAAATCCAAAATTGGTCTATGATGTGAAAGTTTCGCACTGTAAGATCACTTCACATTGAAACCTCTCTCGTTGATTATCTCTCGTTATTATTATGTGAACATCAACACTTACATCAATATCTTTATATACGACTCCAACATGTATTTGATGGAATGTGATATTTCATAGCACGAACAAGGATGTTAGCGTGTTAAGTTATAATAAATCATGTAAGTAAAAATGACAAAGAGGGAAAGATATCACATGTAAAAGAAATCTCGTCATACTTTAACACAAAGATACAGTTCAAACTAGACTCTCGATATTTATGTTTAGCGCTCTAAACATAAAAGACTGAGAACACCTCACTTTGCCGATCTTTACCACCTAAATTATGAACTTTAACTTGTTTAATAGAAATTGACTCGTCCAGTTTTGTCACACTTTTAGAGAGTCTAATAAAATAGTTGATAGTCTTGCTTCATTAGCTTTTTCTTACCCATCGAAAGTGAGGCTATATCCCAGATTATTCCTAACTAATCTTTATATAACTACTAAAGCAAATCACATTCCTTCAATTTTAGCTATGCCACGTGACATCTCTTCATTCAGACCATCTACTTGGCATTATTTCATTGATCACGATTTTTACTATTTATTGTAAAAAAAATTTAAAATAATTATATATTACATTATACTTCGTACTACTTATTAACTATATCAAGTTATATAAATTCGCGCATGACGCGGAAACTAGACTAATCAGTTCTATTTTTAAACTATAGCTCAAGAGTGCTGTCTCTCCTCCTTTGAAAACTATAGCGCAAATAAAGAATTTTTCTCGTATTAGAAGTTTCAAAAGTTTACCTCTTAACGAAAACTTATTACACGGCGTCGTTTTGGTTCATATATTGGGAATAAGGGGTTTAGCGTTTCAACCTACCTTGACAACGGAAAAAACTCCTAAACCTCAATTTCAATGGCGATCGACCAAAACACTGCGGCTTCTCCATCATTACCGCTCACTGCTTTCAGAGAGCTCTTGTCATTCGGCGCGTGTATCCAATGCATCTCTCGATTCTTCGGCGACTGCAAATCTCACTGTGAAGAAATCGGTGGTAGTAATACAGGTTGTGATACAATTTGTCGACTTTGTCGGGGGATTTTGCAGTTTACATGTTTAAGTGGTGATGGGAATCTCGTTAAACATGGTTCCGCTAGTGAATTCGCTAGTTTGATTTGTGAATTGGTGAAGAAAGAGGGGCATAAAGCTGAGAGCTTTTCTCTTGAGGTGTCTGTACCGTCAACTGTCAATGAGAATGCTGCGCGGTTAGTTTATATACATGTGTTATCTAGATATCGATACCAAACGGGCACTTAATAATTGTTTGATTTATGATTATCAGCAAACATAAATTGGATACTGAGTATTATTGCAATTTATGTAGGGTATGTCTGAGAGAGAAGTTTGGGTTTGAAGAATGGTTTAATGAGAAGATTAAAACTGAAGTAGTCTCAGTGAAGGATGCTTTCAAGTTACTGATAACAAATCCTCTTGAGAAACTGTTGATGGTACATTTATTTGTATGCTGTATGTTCAGTGTTGAAATTATTGGATAGTTTCTGAATTGAAACTTTTGTGAACAATTTTAGGACCTTAAATCAGGTTCGGGCACTTTTCGTGTTCGTCTGACGTTCTCTTCACTTGAGGAATCTGAGAATGGTCAGAACAAATTGGAAGCCGAATTTTCCAAGAAGAGGAAAACAGGTGTGGTTGGTTTATTTTGATGCCAGATTTATTTGGCTTTTTATTATGCATTCAGTTTCCTCACTGCATTCGAATGGTGAATGTTGTAAGTAATTTCATTGTGCTGTTTCATCAAACTATAGCATTTTGTGATTCTGAAAATACTGTTCCTTATTATCAGAAGCATACCTTTTTCTCCTCCAAAGTATCAAAATTTCTGCCTGATCATGACATGATTAATTTCTTCTGCACTTCGAACCAAACTGTCTCTACTCTTATCATTGCTATCAGCTAATTATTTAGTATCCTTTTGCTCATTCAAACCCCAACGAAGTTGAGTTCCATTTTTCCACGAAATATTACACTTCATTTAGGGAGTTAAGGTTAATGATTTGAGTATCCAAATTGCCGAAAAAGCATCTTCTTTCTTCGTTCAACATCTGGGTCATTAAGAGCGTTTTTGATGGTATAGATCTCAGTAGTGGCAAGGAGCAAGGAGAAGATAGTTGTGACAATAAGGGAGGCTTGATAACGAGATGCTCTGGAATTGTTGAGAACCTTGACTCTAAATTGAAGGTCACTCTTCAACTCTTTTTACATAGAGGATATGTTTTGAATCTAAGGGAACTTGTATGCTTGTTCATGGATAAACTTAATATTTATTTCGGTTGTGAAACCTGTTTTATTTCCCAAATTCCAGATATCTTATAACAGTTGATCTTCTCTGTTTGGCTTCATACTTCTCCAGGTCTCAGCCTGCCGCTTGGCATGTCTTTGTTACAGGACTTCTGTGTATATTGGCGGGCGATACATGAAGGTACTAGTTTTCATGAAATTTCAGATCAGCATAAATAATGAAAATTTTACTCAATAGTGGTGCATGAGGAATTATGTATCAATGGTTGCATTTTTCATTTTGGTTGTTGTGTATAAAAGTTGTCTTTTAAAACATAATTATACAAGTATGATGCACAAATTTTTTATGTGTTTGAAAACAAGATATTTTGGAGATCACACAGCTGACATGACATGTTGATGTTGCAGTTCTCAAGAAATGTAAGCCAAACACGTTGGATCATTGAGGATGAAAGAATGGGTGAAGCATCTGTTGAGGTTTTTCATGTCATATGAATTCATTCGAAACTATATCATCTATACTATCCAAGTGGCATTAAGATGAATCTGACACTTCATTGTCATATTGTAGGAAATTATAGGAGGCATCATTTTCCCCGCATGCCAAGGAGATACTTACAAGTTCCATGCTGCTGGTAGAGAAGACATAGATGTACTGCACATGTGAGTTGATCTTATTCATTTTTATGATAAATATGATTCAAACTCAAACTGTACAACCTGGCAGGTACGGATGTTAGGATCAGGCCGGCCTTTTCTAATTGAGATCCAAAATGCCCGTGTAATCCCCACTGAGGAGCTCCTAAAAGAGATGGAGATGAAAATAAACAGTCTGGATAAGAATCTGGTATTATTACTAATTCTTTGTTTTAATTCGTTTTGCGTCTACTTCAAGAACTTATTTAAATTGTCCTTAGGTAAAGGTGAAAAATCTTAAGTTGGTCGATGAACAAGGTTGGGCACTGATGCGTGAAGGTGAAGCAGAAAAACAGGTTAGCTTTATTGGGAGTGCCTGATAACATTGACTCGGCCTGCTCTCATAAAATAAAATTGATAATAAAATCATATGCTGTGATCTTGCAGAAACAATATGCTGCTTTAATTTGGATTTCTCGCCCACTTGATGATCAAGACTCACAGACTTTATCTTCACTTCAAGATTTAGTAAGTTCTTCTGCTGACAAACTAGAAGACGCTGACAATACTTGAAGACAGCTTTCTTATATAACTGTTTGACATTACTATGTTTTTTTGTTCATGAAACAGAAACTTATTCAGAGAACGCCTGTAAGAGTTCTTCACCGACGAAGTCCTTTAGAGCGTGAAAAAATCATTCATTGGTGAGTTAAGGCTATGTTATTGATTTGCCATGATCATAGCCTTTTTTATCTAATGAAATTCTTGTTTGTTTCAGGATGAAGATTGAAAATGTTGAAGGGAACTCACAGTATTTCCTTTTGCATTTATGTGCTCAGGTATGTCAATTCCAAGTGTTAGCTGAATAAAAAGATTGAACTTGAATTTGAAACATGAAACATTGCATCTAAATTCCAGGCTGGAACATATATCAAGGAATTCGTCCACGGGGATCTTGGCCGCACTCATCCTAAGTATGTCTATGAACCATTTCGTCCACATGAACTAGCAATATTTTACAGTGCAATGTAACCTATCATCACTCCTCTTTTTTTGCAGCATTGGATCTATTCTTGGATGCAGGGCAGAGATCTTACAGCTTGATGTTACCGATGTCAAGATGGACTGCTTCTGATTCGTGTACAACTCAACTGTTTCAATCTCAAATGGAATTTTGTTTATTTGATCATTGCAATGAAGTTAACTTTTTATAATTTAAACAAAATATCTCTAGGTGAGTTTAATCAGCATATGTTGCTTACTTAATTACCGTTGTAGTGAAAATATGAGATTGAATCACGATTAGTAAAGCCATCCCAGCATATGATGTCCTGTATTGGCAAGTTAAAGCAATTTTTTTCCAATAAGCCAATATTGCACGTATATAAAGATATTTGATATTGTCCATACTACTACCTCGTGTAGCAGCATTATTCTAATTTGAACATAGAACAAGAAAAGGAAATGGTTAAGTGTCTTATTTAGCTTAGCTTCCAATTCATAGTGTAGACAAACCACATATATACATTGCATTACATTACATAGTTTACTTGTTACTTTTATTCTTGCAAACTCACACATATTATACATGAAATAGAACAATCACACTAGAGACATAGACATAAATTATAGCAAATACTTCAGGTATATGGGATTAAGATCCGATGAGGATTGCAAAGGGAAGAACACTTGTCAAACTATGTATTACACACATTCGATATCGGTATTAGGCTTGAAATGGAAAAGGGCGAAAGCCATGGCGAATTGAAGCTTTCCAAACTTCATCAATGTCGAATATGGTATCGCCACACTCGTGCACATTCCATCCTTCCATTGCATGAACTATTCCTGCTATACGCCATGCACTCATTGCCCTTCTTGGTAGCCAATTCTGCACATAATTAACATGCTCATTTATAATTCAATTAAGATAAACTTGTTTGAAGTGTGAACAATGCATTGAATTAGTGATATATACCTCACAAGCATGCAAATTTCCTAGAGAAGATGGAACAAGCATCGCCGGAGTGTAAAAGTACGCGCAATCTTTGCGCGTTTTCTTGGAAGGAATTTGAGAGATCGGAATGAATGTTGTTCCCTTTGAGACCTTAGATTGCTCCTCTTTTGTCAAATCTTCATCAACTAGCCATGTCTTTAAGCAAAAAAAACAACACTTAAGTAGTTAGTTAAGGTATTTAACATGTATAAATCCATGTTGTATAATGCTTACTTTGTAAGTTGATCCACTTGAAAGGACCAAATTCTTATTATACTCCGAAGATATTGACATTTTCAGCTTCTCATACTCATCTTTCATCGAGGTAGCAACCTACATAAATACTTTATAAGATATACAACAATTTGAAACTATTGTATCTTGGTTGGTTTTACTAATTAATTACCTGAATGCCCTTGTGGCAAAGGGTAATTACTAATGAGTAAGCAATCTTATTGAGCTTTGCCTGCAAGAAAACTTCGGTGGTTCCTTTAGGGATGCTATTAAGGATGACCGCCACGGCTAAACTGCTTCCATCTACCAACTTCAGCTTCAGCTTTGGATACTTCTGGATGTAAAACTCGCTGTTTTGGTTAAGTTCTCCGCTCTAAAATGATCAAAATTCCAATGTTGATGCAACCCTAATTCTCAATTTAATGTATAGATGATCAATTGCTTACTTGATTCAAGAGTCCTAGACTCAACACTTTGACATTGTTGTCATCCGCTTCCATGATTGCCTCTTCAACAAATCTACTAATAGCTTCTCTTTGCCATTTCATCGAGTACTAACACACATATATATTAACTTGTTAGTTGTTACATACATTATAAACTTATGGACTTGATAAGAATTAATGAATTTGGATATATAACTTACATGGGTAGTGTAGCGCGGGATCAACCATGATTGCAACCTAAGCTTTCCAAAGGTGTTCGTCTCAACGACAGACGTGCGTCCATATATCCAAGTCAAGATCATGGAAACTTGTGTGACTGGCCACATCAACCACAAATACCATTTACCACTAAGAGGCTTGGATGCCAGAGATGCGAATCCAAGCCTCGAATGGTAAATGGATTCTGGCGTTGTCAGATGTGTCAGGTATACGACATCTGGTGAAAATTGTGGCTTCTGTAGTGAAGTGTTGTAGAGCGCGTCTGTAGATTTATCCATTGTCCCGTACAGATAATCATAGAATGGCATGAACAGTGAGTAGTTGGTCCGAAACTGAGTATGATGTAGAGAGTGATACGAGGGTGTGTACATAAGATATTTAAGAGGAGGAAAGATCAAGAACAAGGCCTTGGGAATATGCTCAAAGTTACAATGCCCCATGTTGTTCATCAAGTCAATGTAGAAAATATAACCAAAGATGGACACAAGAGATAATGTTTTTGTGAAGAGGGTCGCTAGCAATGGTATCGAAAACAGAACGAAATACGAAACGTGTTCTGCAAATGGATGAATAACAGCTGCAAATTCATCACAAAGTTAGTACTCAATAAAGTTCATGAAAGAGACTAGAAAGATTAGTAATGTAGCATAATTACATGTTATGGGCTCAGTCACTACAGACGAATGATGATGAGAGTGATAACGAGAGTACAGAAAGTGATGATGCAAAGCTCTATGCAACCAATAGTATAAAAACTCAACAGGGCCTGCATGGACTAACGACGTTAAAATAACTCCGTCAGCTCTCCAAAGAGGAAGTCGTCTTGCACTTTCGAGAGCCCAGTTAGCGCCGTAATACAAGATTCCGTTAAGTATTATATTATCATCCCTGTTTAATATAATAACGGTATCAAAACATAACCTAATTTAGTAAACAATTTTCATAGGCCATGTTAATGAATTTCATTAATTACCAGTTTCGTTCCCTGTCGATTTGTTCGAAATCGATGCTTTTATCGACGATGAGATTATCTCCTTTGGCGTTCCGGTAACGAGAATAGGAAATCCAGAGTTGGTTGTGAAGCATCCTTAAGAGAAGAAATGGAAGAATAAGAAGATAGAATGAATCTGCTTCTTCTTCTTTGGATGTCATGTATGAGTATATGCTGTGTATACTCCATGGCGCCAGAATCAAATACTTTGTACAAGAAAATACAATAAGTAAGTTGAGAGACAAATATCTATATTAACATATTTACTTATTCTTAGCCAATATATTTAACAAAAAGAAATAACAGTTGTCAAACTCACTAAATCCCTAAAAATATTTAACAATACGTACTTTTGATCAAAATTTAATATATGTGATCAGGGTTATGCATGAAATCTGTATCAACAGTCTTAAAACATAGGTTAAAAATGCTATCTTGAATTCACAAACTATTTAAGTTTGTAAGAGATTTAAGAAAATATAAATATGTCTTAGAAAGACTGTTTTATCTGTCATATAATAATCAATGATCTTTGGACCCAAGTTTCATTAAAAAAATCGAAAAAAGCAACATATATACTTATTAATTTAGAACTCAAAAACTATGAAGAAAATAGAATAAAACAGAGATTAAAAACCTTGAAGTTTCCGAGAGGAGTCCATGGCCAATGAGTGAGGAACCCAGGTTTGGAAGCCATTATAGTTCTTTGTATACTGAATGAAGTTCTTATGAGCTTATTTATAAACTAAAGTTAAGAAGAAACAGAGGTGAATAAGTCGATGTCAATAAATAGTGCTCAACTAACTTTGCAGTTTTTACTGTGGGTGATTCAAACCTAACCAGATTAAATTCAATTTACTGTCCTCTCTTTTTCTGCTCAACCAATTACATACATTTTAGGTTAGAAGTTAGAGAAGAGTGTTCACTGTACAGACTTCAGCCTAGTCCATTTCCATTAGTTTTGAATGTACTCTATGTGAAAAGACGATCAATCAAGTTCCACGTCCTTGCAACTCTGCAACCTTGCAACCTTCTGGATAATTCAATTGCCCAAGATGTGATAAGTGTAGAATTAACATTTGGGTTCTTTCTGTATAATATAAAAGATATGCGATATCGAGTATGAATATGAAGATATGAGATATTCCTGAATATGAAAACACGTATGTACGTTGTTCTTATGTTTTGAGAGAGGTGAGTAGAATTACAATAATATCAACATGTTCCATTATAACCCGATAACTGGATTTGTGAATTCGAGATTTAGTATTTCTTTAACCCCAACAAGTTGGGAAAAAGTAATAGATCTTATCAAACTAGGACTTGGGCCGGATCAGGGTCGGGTCAAATTCTAAATTTCACATTTAACAGGGCCGCACTAAACCCTCCCGTTTTAAATGAGACAATTTTGTTGCTCATATCCTCCCATAAAGGTGCGAGTCAGGCAGCCCTCAGAGCAAATCCTCTCCTACTTAACAAAAATGTTCTAATGTCACGACATACTAAAAACATTCAAAACTTATTCGGTGCTTTCATAAATTCAAAGTTCATCATCCAAAAACGCATACTAACAACATTCAAAACCTGCTTATATAACAATTTAAAGTTCAAATACAAAATACATTATTAAAAAGTTTATACTTCTAATAAATCTATATCGTTAAAAAGTTCAATGTAATAAATCTCAACCACAGTACATTAATTTGAACAGTTTTTTACTGTTACAATCAATCGGTTAATTTATTATAGTTGTACGTACGTTTTCACCAAAAAAAAATAGTTGTACCTGTACGTACGTACATGAGCTAAACTGACTCAGCTGACCGACCTGCATGTAACTGTTGCTATACATTAGTTACAGACTTACACAACTTTGAAACCAGTATTACGTGGCGTTTGTTTAGATTAACGGAAACGGAAACGGAAAGGAAACGAATCTAGTCCATTTTAGTGGAATTGTTCATCGATTAAAATTGTAATTTTATTTCTTTTCCCCTTCTCCTAGTAGTAATGTTGTGGTATTTGTTAACCCAATTTTTCTCGATGTTCATTACAAAACAACAAACATTCTCGAGGAAATCTGAATATATCTTCGAGGCTCATTACTTTTATTCGTATATCATTTGAATCCAAATGTTCACCATATTGCATGTAATGAATGTCTAAAAAACACAATATATCATCAACGAATAGTGTGGATATATTTTCGGTGTTCATCACTTTGTCTATAGTTGCTCAATATTTCTAATCCAGATGTTTATATTTTTTATTTTGGTTACATTTGTGTCTATAGCTGCGTTTTTCAGCAATGTCAGATGTTGAATAAAATACTCTTACCTTGACAAAAAACGCTTATAATTATGCATTATTAATTTTAACCTAAGTTGTGGTTCTCATCATACCCGTGTTAAAGTTAAAATCTATAGCATCAAAATGAGCCACACAACTGCACATTGATACAAATTGAAAATTTCATATCTAACTATGATGTATGCATATAAGAACATGAATTACCTATTTAGGAAACAAGTTGAATTTAAAACGATAAGAGCATAATTAATTAGAACATGTAGGAGTACCTTTTTCTCCCAAACAATTCAATAAAGAGATTTCAAATTTAGAATATAATTAATATATCCATGAAAAAAATAAAACCAGTACAGCATGAAAACATATACACCTACGTGGTCCATATTTTTTTTGCAAATTTTCATTAATTAAGAGTTTCCCAAAAGTAGGTGTATATGTTTGGGTCAAATAGCCGTATATATTCTTTATTTATGCTAATAATATATTATTCTACTAACCTCAAGCGGTTAGTTAGGTTAGTAGAATAATATATATACTCAAGTAGTATAGTCGTATATATATATATTTGGGTCAAATAGCCGTATATATTCTTTATTTATGCTAATATGTATTAATTACTTTATAACAAAATTAAATTATTAAAAAATAGGGCTAAATATTTGTTAATTTTTTTAAATAAATTATAAAAATAAAGCAAGATTAAAGATTAAAAATACAGAAGTTTAAGGATAGATTGACACATATTGATAATCAAAATTAATTAATTAGTTAGACATCAAAAAAGGATAAGCTAACCATAAAATTGAACATAGGATTTATAGAGCTAGATTATTAAGAAGAATGTTTTAAATAATTCTCCTTTAATATATATATATATATATATAGATTAGCCTTTTATATGAAATACAACTTTCACTCATGTGTTGTTGTCGTTTTACCGAAAAATATAAAAAAAATCTCAGAAGAATTTCGGGGAATATTCTTTCCCTATACTACTACTCCCTCCGTCCCACTATTTTCTTCTTGATTCTGTTTTTGACACTATTCACACATCAAGAGAATCTATCTTATATATTAAAGCTGAGCCCTTTTGAGCTCTGAGAGTAAGTTTAGGAAAGTTGTTAAGCTATTTATTTATTTATTTTCTAAAAACATTATTAACATATTAACAAATTACATTAAGAAAATAAAAACATTAATTTTGAGCAAATTATTTTCTAGGTTTAAGTAAACTTATTCTATCTAATTATATTTCATCTATTTGACTTTTGATATATAATGAAATTTGAAGCAAATATAAAACCATAAATATCTAACTATGTTAAAGAATAACAAGAACTTAATAAAACTCAATATTAATTATATTTTTAATTATCCACTTAAAATTTGATTGTTAACCAATGAAAAACACATACATATATTTTATTTATTACATATATTTTTTGCGGTTGCAACAATATAAAATACTATAAATTATATAAAACGTATGTAAAAATTGATTATAAAATTCTTATTTATCCCCGTGCATGGCACGGGTCTTGCACTAGTCTTCGTAATTTCGACCAATATATAGATAAAAACATAGTCATGCGTGGTCTTGTTTTATTCGTCTTATCGAGTACTTTAATAATATTCAAATTTTATAATTTTTACTAATTTATAATTAGAGATATTGATAAAATAAAACGCACATCGACATACGTGCCCGAGTGAAACAAGAAAGAAATAAAGGGACAGAGGGAGTATTTTTTATTTTTTATTTTTTTAATAAGAAAGCATTTAGGGGGTTCATCTAAAAAGAATGAACCGTCTTAGAGCATCCCGAAGGAGGAGATCATAAAGATCTAAGAAATTGTTACAAAACAAGGTAATGGTTGCACAAAGTGAGAAAAAAACAATAAGATCCGCCGCACCATTATCAATATCAAAAAAGAAACTAACAAATCTGAGAGTAAAACTCTATACACCGGGATGGAGAGAGAATGGACACGAATATGGGTTGCACTAAGGCCAACACTGGCGTTGTGACACCGGGGAGCAGAAAACAATCATTTTTTTTGGTTGTGCGATGCAACTAGGCAAGTATAAACTCTTGGAAGTGCTTCATCACGAGGAAACAATCCAAATCACACAGCCATAATTGTAGTCTCATCCGGAATGACATTTCATCACGAGAGCCGACATGAAAAAATGAAAGTAACTTAAATGGAGGTCGCAGTAGGAGAGGGAAGGGATAAGAGTTCAGATTTGTGCTTTTAAGTTACACTTCCATTAAATTTTCAGATCTGTGATGGGTTAGAAACTGCCAACCGAAGGTGTTGGATAGATGATTTTTTCAATTAAAAATTTTCAGTAATAATCAGAGGAAGTACCTTTTTTATCTGTTGAGTTGTTGTACAATGAAGGGGTTGCCTCTTAATTAATACCTTAATATTAGAGCTTTATTTATTTTTCTTCCTTTTGTAAAGCTTGCAGAGCAGTTACAATGGAAATCTTCTTGCTTTTTATCTATCCTACATAGAGTTAGGTTAAACGGGTTAGCAACACCAAATTCAAAAGGATGAAGTTCATGAGAGGGTTTGAGTTGTAGATTTCTCCAATAGAAGAAAATCTTTCTTATGTTTCCTCGCATCATGGAAGATTGACGATATTGTTCTTGTTGTTGGTTGTAGATGGACGAGAGTTTGCCTCTTTTCTAGTTTTCGAGTGTTTTAGAGAGGAGAACGAGATGTGGTTTTTCCTTGAATTAATATCATAGTTGTTATTAAAGTTAGGAGTTGAGATTTGAGTTTTGGTATTGTAGTTGAAGTTAGGAGTCGAGACTTAGAATTTTAGAGTTGTAGTTGAAGTTAGGAGTTGAGATTTGGTTTTTGGTTTTCAGAGAGAAGAGGGAGTCTCTCTCATAGGATTGTGTGTTTAGATGATTATTTCCCTATACTACTATGTATCATGCATTTTACGACGCATTAAAAAAGAATGATACTATTATTACGTATGATATGTTATTGCTTATGGAATGTTACCAAATTAAACTTGTATTCTATGGACAAGACGTAAATTATCATGAATTCATTGAAGCAGCTCAATAATTGCATTCATACATGTGGATGAACAAATTAGGTACGTAAGTACTCGTACTAACCAAAAAGAAAACAAATAATTAGGTAAATCATGAGAACAAGAAACATATAGGAAGCACGTAGGACAATGTTAGTTGATCCTCCCTCTCCCACTATATAAGCCTCATTTAATATCGGTATAGATGTCGATGCACGTTTTGATTCGTTAATATCTCTAATTGTTTATTAGTAAAAAAATATAAAAAATTGATAAAGTAATCATTGAGACGAATCAAACAAGACCCCATATGACTATATTTTTCGATATATATTTGAAGAAATCGAGAAGATTCTCTCGAATTATGAATAATGCTGAAAAATGAAATGAGGCTTATATAAGGAGACAAAACGAGTATTTTATAGATCTAGATGAGAATCGACAAGTTAGGTTTGATTTAATTATAAATAAAGGGAAGTTTTGGTGCGAACAAGTCTTAACGTAGACAAAAGAACAATTTGCGTCACATATTAAATTTCAATATTCTGGATAGACTAATGCTGATAATTCACGTCATGAAAATGTTTGAACGTTCTCAGTGACATATTGTAAACTTTGATTTATTTATTTTTGTTTTTTTCCTTAAAATGATCTAAAAAAAATTTATCGCCCAATTTATGAACATTAATTTGTAATCTGTGAACGCAAAAAACTTTGTTTTCAACGTTATTGTTCTGACCCGAACTTTAGATATCTATATTTTAATAATAAGGAATTTAACATGAAGTTGGAGGAATATGTAGAGTTAAGAAGATTTTAACCCTTAAAATAATATATCTCATCGACAATAGAAACTTTGGCCGGCCAGTAAGCTTATCAAAATATAATTTAATATAGAATAATCTTCATTTAGCAACATATATCATTGAACCCCAATTGGCATCAACAACCATACAAGAAAATATACCATAAATCACTACATATATAGATCGATATATAGGTTTTGGTGTAAAGTAATATGAAACCTCTTGAACAATTGTCCACATACAAATATATCAATTACGCCGGAGATGGCAAAGGACTAAACCCATGGCTAAGAGAAGCTTTCCAGACTCGATCAACATCAAAGATGGTATTACCACATTCATGAACATTCCATCCTTCCATTGCATGAACTATTCCTGCGATTCGCCATGCGCTCATCGCCTTTCTCGGCAACCAATTCTACCATAGTTAATCACAAATGTGTAGTACTTAGTTAGTAGAATTCAAGATTAATTCCCTACTCTGATACTATAAATTTACGAGAAAAGTTCGGGTGAGAACAAAGTTTAACGTAGGAAAAAAGCGTCTACAGATAACAAGCTAATGTTCATATCTAGGTGATGAAATTTTTAAGGTCATTTTAAGAAAAAAATAAAAAACAAAGTTCGCAGTAATTACAAGTATACCACCGCTTCTTTCACTGAAAACGTTCAAAGAATTTCATGGCCCAGATATTGAACATTACTATCTACAATATGAACGTTGACATGTAATATGTAAACGCGAACGTTATAGACTTGTTCACACCGGAATTTTTCTCCAAATTTACAAGGATAATGAGACATACCTCACAAGCATGTAAGTTTCCAAGAGAAGATGGAACGAACATCGCGGGAGTGTAAAGATAGAAGCAATCTTGACGAGTTTTCTTAGGCGGAAATTGATGGATGGGAGTGAATGTCGTTCCTTTTGAAGCTCTTGATTGTTCGTCTTCTGTCAAATCTTCTCCGACTAACCATGTCTGTAATTCAAAAATGCGCGTTAAACATACATTGTCAATTAGGTTAAGTTTATGTATCAAATATGAAACTATGATAGACTTACTTTATAAGTTGATCCCTTGGAAATGACCAAGTTCTTTCTGTATTTAGGATCCATTGAGATTTTAAGCTTTTCGTACTCATCTTGCCTCAAGGTACCGACCTATCACAAAAACATTTTTCATGTACTTGTTATGTATCTAAGAAAAATGAGAATACATTGAATGTATGACTTAATTACCTCTATGCCATTGTGACAAAGTGTTGAAACAATGGAGTAAGCAATCTTGGAGAGTTTTGCTCTAAAGAAAACTTTTGTTGCATCTTTGGGGATGCTATTGAGGATGACCGCCACGGCTAAGCTACTTCCATCTACCAACTTCACCTTCAATTTTGGGTACTTTCGAATGTAAAATTCGCCACTTTGGTTAAGTTCTTGGCTCTGCGAAATTAGTGAACAATTCTCAACTCTTTCCTCCAAATTCTCTATGATAAGCTTATAGATTTTCATGGAAAGAATGACTACTTACTTGATTAGATAGTCCTAGACTAAGTACTTTGACATTCTTGTCATTTGCGTCCAAGACGGCTTCTTCCACCAACTTGTTAATTGCAACTCTTTGCCACTTGAGAGAGTACTAAACGAATGCAATCAAACAAACATGATATTTTAACAGAAAAGTTCAGGTGAGAACAATGCTTAACAATGCTTAACGTAAAAAAAAAAGTTTTTTTTGCGTTTACAGATAACAAGCTAATGTCCATAATTGGGGTGGTAATGTTCATAATTTGGGTGATGAATTTATAAAAAAATAAGTTTGTAGTAATTACAAGTATGTCACCACGTTCCTCACTGAAAACGTTCAAAAAAAAATGGTTCATATTATGAACATTACTATCCTGAATATTAACATTGACGTGTAATTTGTGAACACAAAATGTTCGTTTTTCCTACGGTAAGAGTTGTTCGCATCGAAACTTAATTTCCTACTTATTATAATACTTATACATTGGACATTAACATTTATATGCCATTGAAGATTTGTGTTTGTTAGGGAACTTACATGGATAGTGTAACGTGGAATCGACCATGATTGCAATCTAAGCTTGTCAAAGGTGTTTGCATCAACAATAAATGTGCGTCCGGATATCCAAGTGAAGATCATGTACCATAATGTAACAGGCCATATCAGCCACAAATACCATTTAGGGCTAAGAGGATTTGATGCCAAAGAGGAGAAGCCAAGCCTCGATTGGTATATGGATTGCGGTGTTGTGAGATGTGTTAGGTATACGACATCTGGTGAATGTTTTGGTTTCTCAAGTGAAGCGTCGTAGAGCTTGTCAGTGGATTGATCCATCGTCCCGTACACATAATCATAGAATGGCATGAACAATGAGTAGTTGGTCCGAAATTGAGTATGGTGTAGCGAGTGGTATCTGTAAATTGACATGGAATTAAGAAAAACGATAAGGCCAACAGATAGGTTCATGCCTGTTTGGATCAGTAGACATTCATAAAACATAGATGCGATATATAGAGAATACTTACGTAGGTGTGTACATGATATACTTAAGAGGAGGAAAGAGTGAGAATAGCTTCTTAGGAATATGCTCAAAGTTGCAATGTCCCATATTGTTCATGAAATCAATGTACAATATGTAACCACCCGCAGATATAACTGACATGGTTCTTGTGTAAACAGTTGTTAGCAATGGTATCGCAAATAGAACGAAATATGTTATGTGCTCCGCAAATGGATGAATAACAGCTGTAAAATCAAGAGAAAAAAATCAATCAACATATAGTCAAACAAATAAGCAAGACAATCTTAATGGGTAAAAAACCCATTACAAGATGGGTCATACAACCCTTAAGTAATTTCATTATCCATCCTTAGAGTAAGTAATTTTTTTATTGTTTTATAACCCAAAAAAAGTTATAGTGTATTAATTGACCTTTTAACATACAATAATAATTATTGTCATCAAATGATGACAATGTATTATCATCGAGTAGTGATAGAAAGTTGACATCGAAAGAATAGCTTCTTAGGAATATGCTCAAAGTTGCAATGTCCCATATCATCGAGTAGTGATAGAAAGTTGACATCGAAAGTTGACTTATGGGCCAAAAGCCCATTACAAGAGAGTCTATAATAGTCCATGAATAAAACTTACATGTAATAGGCTCAGTAACAATGGAGGAATGATGGTGGGAATGATAACGAGAGTAGAGGAAGTGGTGATGCAAAGCTCTATGAAGCCAGTAGTACAAAAACTCGACCGGGCCCGTGTGAAGTAACGCCGTTAGAATAACGCCGTTTGTGTTCCATAACGGTAACCGTTGCGCGCCTTCTAGTGCCCAACTTCCGAGGTAGAATAAGAATCCGTTAAATATTATCTGATCATCCCTGCAATATTTAAGATAATAAGGGCCAGATTCTAATACCAATAGACTCTAAAATATGACCAATGTGTCTGATCTGTTAGATGAAATTCAAAGCTACAGGAAAGAAAGATTTCAATTTGGTGGGTGAAAAAGTGCACACTTGAGAATTGTGTTTTGAGCGGATACTATTTGTTTTTCCAGTCGTTTAACTAAGCGCTATCACGTAGCGTTGGCTCCGGTTCTAGTAGAGTCGTAAAAATAACTCTAGATGGGGTTGAGAGGATCTCAACCTTTGAAAAAGATTTTAACGGATCAGATTAATATAATTTCTCTCCAATTTTTTTTGATTTTTTTCCTTTTTAATTTTTGTTGTGATGGATTATTTGTTTCCTCCTTAGGGAATAGTAACTCTACCATAGAGTTCTTTTTTTTTTGGTAAAAGTGTGCTCCCTCTATTCATTCAAAGAGGCAAGACAAATCACGAATTACAATGCACCAAGCGTGGCGTGGACAAACCCCGCGCGTCCTCCGAGACCAACGAACACACCCGATCGAGCGGTTCCAAAAGAACAACAACACCAAGCGGAAAAGAAAAAGCAAAAGACGATAGAAAACCCGCGACCTTATTTGCTTCTCTGAAAACGTGACGGAACTGGACGACCCAATACCTACGAAGGAAGTCCCGCGCCCGAGCGACGAGACTAAAGAGGGGGTGATACCGCTCCATCATAGAGTTCTTTTAAGAACTCCACCGGAACAAGACCGGCGTAGCGTTAGATTTATTTTAAAACGAAAATTAAACGCTTTAATGTACCATTCTAATGAACTGGCTCGATGATTAAAATATTAAAGTGGAAGGCTTGCACTTTTATCCTTCCAGCTTGTACGTTTTTCGTTTTGACTTGCACCATTTTAGCTTGCACTTTTGAATATTTTTAGCACATGACTACAAAAGCTAAGGCATTTTTTTGGCTTGAAATTTTCTGCATGTAATTTTTATCACTCTGACTTACATTTTTTTTCGTTTTAGTTTGCACTATTAATCATATGGGTTTGCACTAGCTATAAATTGCAAAAAAAAAAGACTAAGCCATTTTTGACATTCGCTCAGCGTGTTACAGTATTTCTTTGTAACTTTTAGTTGGAGCTGCTTATTTAAAGCGGATATAACGGCCAAAATTCTATGTGTATTTTTACTCTATTATCTATATGTACCTAAGACTGTTCTTATAATAAAGCATAATACATTGCATACATATATGGATATATAGCATATGACAAAGTGGTTAATTTATTCGGAAGTCACATGTGTTTTTAGAGAAAAAATTCGGATGAGACCAACAAGACTTAATATAGGAAAAACAAAGTCTTGGCGTTCACAGATAACAAACAAATGTTCATAATTTGGGCATAATGTTAGGGCGATGACATTTTTTTAGCTCATTTTGAGAAAAAAAATATCATGACCCAAATTATGAACATTATTATCCAGAATATGAACATTGACGCGTAATCTGTGAACGCGAACTGTTCGTTTTTCCTACGTTAAGAGTTGTTCACATCGGAATTTTCCTTTGTGTTTTTATTGGTTTTCAGCTTACAAAATGTATTGTAATGAACATAAAATGCAAAGTGTAGAAGAATATATTTTAGTCCAAGAAGGAGAATATATTTTAAAAATGATAATCATTTTTTACTAATTAATATAAATAAATAAAATTACAAGTTGACCCAAAAAAATCGGATTTTGGACCGGATCGGACCCGGATTTCCAAAATTCTTGGACGGAGACCGGTCGTGAACCGTCCAAAACTTGGGGTCGATCCGGATATTGCTCTTCGGCCGTTTAACCCCGCACCCGGTTTTTTATAACTGGCACCCGCTTTGGGCGCATCCCGGGTGCGTCCAATTTTTTTTTAAACCGGGTCAATCTGCCCAAGAATTTTTTTTTTTTTTTTGCCATCAAAATTTAAAAAAATCCGGTTTAACTTGGGTGCGTTCAAAACTGAACCGAGTTTTTTTTAAAATGTTTTGGACGCATCAAGGAAGCGCCCAAAGCGGGTGCCGGTTATAAAAAAATAGGTGCCGGGTTTTTCTCCGTTGCTCTTCCCTAACATCGATAGACCGAAAATTGCATGCAAGATAAAGCGCCAAGTCTAATCAAAGACAACTATCTACTCCATATAAAAAAAATCTAGCCAAAAGGAGAACAAAAAATGGAACAGAAATGCTTCATAAATCCTCGAACAAGGACGAGTAAGACATCACAAAGGTTAGAGAAAAAACCTAATACGTTTTCATACTTCCGACGAACACTTAGCATCACAAAGGTTAACACCATTAAAAGCCTAAACCAGAATCATAACCATAACCGAAACTGACAAACCGGCTAAAACCGTCTGAGTCCGATTTCAGTTTCAATTTATGATTTCTTGGAACCGTAATCGACGGTTTCATAACCGTGAAGATCTCTAAGCTCTCGAGCCAAATTTGGTCCTAAAGAGACCTCATCAAACACATAACCACACCTCCTCGTACATTTCTTATATCTACAAGATTTATTTTGAACAAGATCAAAGCCTCAATTTACAGAATTTAACTATTGATATAATCTTTATGTATATCACGGTATAGTATAAGTAAAACAAAAATATGTGATTATATACGTAAGTAATTAACAATGCTAGATTAATTAAAGAATAATAGAGAAAGAAGATAGAGATGAAACCTTGAAGTTGCCAAGAGGAGTCCATGGCCACTGAGTAAGAAGCCCTGGTTTCGAAGCCATTAATATTGATTAACTTAAGCTTTGTTGCTGAGGTTAAGTGAGACACTATACTACTATAAACCTTCTATTTATATATATAGTCGGTCGACTAACAACAAAAACTTAGTAAAATTTAATATATTAATCTACTAAAAGATTAAAGCCAGCCCCCCTTCAAGCCCTCTATCTTGCAGCCACGTGGCAGCTTCTTACAGGCCCAGAAAAAAATTTAAAACCCTCTTTTTTCAGCCCTATTTTAAAGCCCATTAACCTTATCTCCATTTAGCCTCATATTGAAAACCGCCTCTTCTTCTCACACCTCTCTTCTCAGCACGCAGCTTCTCATCTCAACCTCCATCCTCAGCAGTTGAAATTTTCTCCCCCACTCTCCCCACTACTTCCACTCCTCCATAACCGCCTTCAACTGCCAACTACACTCCCTATTTAATCTCAATATGCAGCCTGCTAATCCTCTTTTTTTTCTCTCAATCATCATCTCCTTTCTTTCTCAAAACCGTCTCTTCTTCCTCCCCAAATTACAGCCTGCTAATCCTCTTTTTTACCCACTTTTCTTTCTCAATCATCATCTCCTTTCGAAATCTGCTGTCAAGTATCAACGTTGTAGCATTCGCCGGCAGTCAACATATGCAAACGCTCAGGTACTTTGTCGAATGATTTTGATAAATGTTTTCTATGTATTCTAGGCGAGTCTAGGGTGTTCCTGGTTGCAGTCCCCTCCTGTCTCCACTGATCGAGCAATTGGACTTCGAAATTGGTTATGAGTTTGCCCTAGATTAGATTTAGAAGATTCCTGATGCCACCCTCGCTTCTTAATTTGTGGATCGAAATACTTCGAGGTGAGGTCCTCCGGAATTATGCTCCAAATGTTTATATACATTCTGATGTCTAAATTAAATTTTTTGCCCCAGGTGAAGACCAGGATTTGATTCGAACATTGTTTGTTTATATACATTCTGATGTCACTTTCCCAATTCTCAAAATATGCACTTCCAGCTGAAGGAATTTTTTTGTGGTTGGGTTAAGTCCAATTCTCAAAATTCTTTTTTTGTGGTTGGGTTTCTGTTTCTACAGATTATAAAAAATAAATCGTATGCAGTATGAGCAAAAATATTTATAGAAAGTTTGGTATTTACTGATGCTCAGATAATCAATAGAGCAAAGGAGAGAAATGAAGACCCACTAGATTTGAGTAATTTTTTTGTGGTTGGGTTAAGTCCAATTCTCAAAATTCTTTTTTTGTGGTTGGGTTTCTGTTTCTGCAGATTATAAAAAATAAATCTTTTATGCAGTCTGAGCAAAAATATTTATAGAAAGTTTGGTATTTACTGATGCTCAGATAATCAATAGAGCAAAGGAGAGAAATGAAGACCCACTAGATTTGAGTAGACGATTTTGTGACGAGTTTCTTGCTGACATGGAAGCTCTTCAGTGCATGAATCCCACCAATCAGCCCTGTGTTACCGAGCACATTGAAGATATTAAAGAAATGATAGCACGGGTGAGCATTTCAAAACCATCCAACTCGTATGTTTCATGTTAGGTATAAAAAATCATTTACCTGGACCCGTATGTTTACACAAGTGATGGTTGCTCCTATTTAGTTGTTGTGTTGTGTGCTTATACGTTATACCTCTTACCTGATCATATTTCTGTTTTGTTTGACAGCATATGATTTCTTAAACTCAAATCAAAAGTCCTTTAATTCATTGAGCTTCTTCTCAGAGTTCGTTTTCCTATGAACAACAACTTCAATGTGAACCTGGTAATCTCTTCTATACTATCTTAATTAATTTCTTGATTGTTTACATGTTGGGCAATTGCAACAGTTTTTTGTACGTTTCTATAATTCCTTCTTTACTTATTTTCATGTAGATTTCCCAAAGTTCCCTCAGTTAAAACAACAGGTAAAGTACTGTTTTCACAAAACTATTTTTTGTTGTTCATCTGGTGTTTACTTAATAGTTGGAACCTTAAAACAGGTCACTGCTTCAATTTGCAGTTTACAAGTTGATTTTGTTTGTGCATCTGGTGTTTACTTAACAGTTAGGACCTTACATTAAGAGAAATTGTAGTTTTTAGGATAAAAATTCTTGAAACAGTATGCATATCTATTTATGAATTATTTACAAGCAATATGTTGTCTCTAATTTATTTAATTATTTTTCTATAGTATGCCCCCGTCTTCTCATTTATGCCAGGGATATCATTATGGTTGTGGAAACTATTCCGTCCGAATTACAGGTGGATATACCTCCCCTTTAGATGAGACTACAATTGTAGTCAAGTATTTCTGCAGTGTATTTACAACGGTGGAGGAGTATCTGACTACATATCATTGGAGGGGAGAACATCTATCAGTTCAAGAAATTGAATTGATTTTAGATCACGCTTATGTGCCAAGTGTTTTGCAACATGTATGTGTAACTGAAATGGTTCGTGATTATATAAATAGTTGGGTCATTGATGACCCTTTCTTCATTCAAAGGGGCATGGTACGATTTATCAATGTCGAGATTGAAGTTCATCCAGGTGATTTTCCTGAATTGATAGATGCTCCCTCTTCT
This sequence comes from Oxyria digyna, assembly GCA_029168935.1. Taxonomy (NCBI): domain Eukaryota; kingdom Viridiplantae; phylum Streptophyta; class Magnoliopsida; order Caryophyllales; family Polygonaceae; genus Oxyria; species Oxyria digyna. The sequence goes on along the minus strand of JAPVLV010000015.1, from coordinate 3,709,412 downwards.
TCTGATTTAGAGACGGACACTGAACAATATCAAGGATCGCCAATTCGTTCAGAACCGGACATTGTAGCTTTGGAGAGTGTCACATATTCTGGTAATGATCGTGATTGCTCAATCTGCCTTGAACCATTCATACGGGGCACTGTAGTAAAAAAAATGCCATGTGCTCACTATTTCATTGTTTATGCATTGAATCATGGTTGTTACGGAAGCAAATTTGTCCAAATTGCAGACGGGGTCTTTCTTATTCTGTATAGGGATCATGTAAAGTATGGGTTTGTATATACGTCTTTCTTATGTAGTTGAATGAAGATTAGTGCTTATGTAAATAAATAAAATTAGTGTATTTTGTAAAGAAATTTTATGAGGTAATTTCAAGTATAAAGAAATTTCACTTTCCTAGAGATAAAGAAGATGACATGGAAAATCCAGCAAGATATACGGTCGTATAAACTTTCACAAAGAAGAGATTATGGCATGGACAATCCAGCAATGTATACGGTCGTATAAAGTTTCACAAAGAGGAGAGTATGACAAGGGAAATCCAGCAATAATTACGGGCGTATAAAATTTCACAAACTATTAATGTATGACATGAGTATTACAGCAAGATTTACTGTCGTATAAAATTTCACAAAGAGATCCTTTACATTCTTGTGTTTTGGAACCAATTTATATTTATTTATTAATATATGGTAACAAACATTGAAGATAAGGTAACAAACATTGAAAATTCCAAAACTCTATTTTCTAAAAGATTTACCGTCGCAGCCACGTGGCACATTCTTACCGGCCCTAAAAAAAACTTAAAACCTACTTTTTTTCAGCCCAATTTTAAAGCCCATTAACCATTGTCCATTTAGGTTGATTTTGAAAACCGTCTCTTCTTCAGCCCAATTTTAAAGCCCATTAACCATCCTCAGCAGTTGAAATCTTCTCCCCCACTCCCCCACTCTCCCCACTACTTCTACTCCTCCATAACCGCCTTCAACTGCCAACTACACTCCCTATTTTACCTCAAAATGCAGCCTGCATTGAAACTTTGTTTCTCTCATTTATCTTCTCCTCTCAGATTCAATGACTTCTTGTACACCATCGTCAATTGAAAGCTCACTTCCTGCTACAACAGACTTCTTTGAGGTTGATAGGAAAGCATGTGTCCAATTCTTGAATGAAACAGATAAGGTATTTATCTTATTATACCATGTTCCTTCAAAAATATACAACTCATATTAAATAAATCTAATAATTGTTTTTATAGGCATCTGTATATGTTGTTGTTGCAACTATTGAGAGTTGGCAAGACAAGTTTGGCTGGTGTTACAATGCATGCAAACAATGCATGCAAAAGCTTGATTGGGATGGAGATCAATTTTGTTGTGGCACTTGTAATTCTGTTGTCAAATTTCCCACACTAAGGCATGTTTATCTAATTTGTTATGCAAATTTTGTTTTAGATTTACATGTAGTTTACATTATACATTGACCATGGTTAATATAAGGCTTGTATTTTAACTTTGTAGGTTGAGGCTCAAAGCACGAGTAAATGATGATACTGGAAATACTTTGGTGACCATATTTCATAAGGAAGCCCTTCAACTTACTACAAAATCACTGGCAACTTTAATTGAAGGCTACCAGTCCGTAAGTATTCATTGTTCTCATGTGCTATATGTCCAAATGTATTTATCGGCCGTATGTATATTGTATGCATATCTCATAAGTATTGTATGCATATCTCAACAGGTACAACCTCCTGATGTATTCCCTGATGAGTTCAACCAGCTTATAGGTAAAAAGATGCTCTTTGAAGTGCATATCTCGAACGACGATATAGCCCATAGAAATTCCTCAAACTTATCTTATCTGGTCAAGAAAATTAGCAGTGACGAGAGGTTGATAAAAAAGTTCCAAACTGAAAATGTGGTGCAAGAGGTAAAATATTTTGCTTATTGTATAAACGTAAAGTTATATATAACTGTTAGTATCTCTCCTGTCCAATAACACATAGTATTTTTTTTTTATGATTAGGGCGAAGCTGAGTCATACTTGGAAGTCGGTGTTCATTCGCAAATATCATCTTGTGCAGCAAGTAGTACAATACAGTCTCTACATGATGAACTTGACATTGATAGTGGTGATGGTACTGTTGGGGTAGATGCTAGCGGATCTACTCCTTTGAAGCGAATGAAGCGAATGCGTGATATAAATCAAGCTGAAAGTGAGAAAGCGAATGATGAAGTCAAACCAGATCGAAAGAAGAAACCAACGACAGTTGAAATTGAAAGTGATGTAGAGAAAGATGAAGTCGAAACAGATCCCAAGAAGAAGCCAGTGACAGTTCAAGTTGAAAGTGATGATGATAGCGATGAAGATTGCAAAATCAGACGTTATGAGGCATTTACGTTCTAAAATAAAATAGTTTGTTTTCATTTTATCATTTACTCTATTGTCGTAGGATTTCATTTATGATGACGTTTTTTGTGATTCAGTTGTTTTGATTGTAAAGTTATTATTCAATTCTCTTCACTTTTTCTTGAGGTTACACGACCGTACTTTATTTAACAGTTTTATACTACACTTCTTAGTTCTTAACCTATTATTTCACGCAGACCTTTATACCGGTGTATAATATATTACACTACGCAGATTCTTAGTTCTTACCCTATGATTTCACGCAGATCTATATACCGGTGTATAATATATTACAGTACGAAAGTCTATTTTCGATTATTTGATTTTATAGCTTTGATTTTTTGATAGAGATTATAATTTAAATAATCCTAATCTATTAAAACAGAGGGTGTGGTTGCAATCCCCTACCATATTTTCGTATCTCCTCCCAGGGAAAATCCAAGGGTGAAAACTTTTAAAATCGGGAGAGATATCAAAATGTTTTTATCCGCTGCTAGATTTATGGCTTCAAACTTTTAAAATTCAAAAACTGATATCTCTTGATATCTGTTCATTTTGTTATAAAATCTTATCTGTTACAACTACTTGAAATATTCTATAATCATGTTATCTACTATCTATCCATTATATGTTAACCAAATTTTAAATTTTAAATTTTTTGGATCTCTTGATATCTTTTTGGTGTGTGGCAGGGAGAAATATTTTCTGTTATAACTACTTTACAGATTCTACGTATATTTTAAACCTCTAATATATATATATCGTTCTTCTCATCCATTAAACCTGTTATCTACGATATATCCAAGCAAAGGTGGATCTGTCCAACAAGCAAAGGTTAAGGTAGTTGTTATTGATACATGACGTTTTACAATTCATCCCTTGCCTCTACTTTTTACTAATGTTGTTTAATTATAGGGTTGAAATGGGGTCCAAATTTGACAACGTAGCTGATCTGGATTCATCCAAAGATTCATGGAAGATTCGGATTCGTGTCCTTCACCTTTGGACGAGATCCTACAATAAGGAGAGCGAACTCGGTACAATTGAAATGATACTTATTGATATGCAGGTATTATATTCTTGAAGATCCTTTTACAAATACTATCTACTAAACAAACGAAAACCTAAACCTTATTATTTTACAGGGACATTCAATTCATGCAACAATACCAACAATTTTAGTCAGCAAATGGATCTCTAAATTAACTGTTGGTCAGTCGTACACACTGAAGAGCTTCACTGTTATTCCAAACAATAATCAATACAGATACACTTCTCATCAATTCAAGATAAAGTTCTTGTATTCCACTACATTGACAAGTATGGCAGGATTAAAAATTCCTGTCAACGATTTTCATTTTATCTCTTATGAGGATGTGAAGTCTAATAGGTTGGATTTGAATTATTTAGTTGGTAAGTGAAATTTACATATCTTTTAATTTTTTGATGTATTTTTGTTCTTTCTATTTCATGATTATTACTTATATTCTCTTTGTTAAACCTACAGATGTTATTGGCCGTATTGTCACACTTGATCCTATTAAGAATTGAATATGCAACTTCCGACTCCAAGATCATAAGTATGTAATTTCATATTTCTTTTTTGTATTTATACAACTATAAAAGTAATCAGCATGGTATATTTATCATACAATTATTAAGAAATAATCACCTTATTTTGTTTTCTCTAGGAACGATATTATCCTATGCTCTCTTTGGGTCCCCCATGCTGAAGAGTTGCATAATTATGTCAAACAACATGAAGATTCTGGGGTTGTTATTATCATGAAGTATCTTAAGCCAAGTATAGTTGGAGGTATAATCATTGTCTTTTTCTCTATAATGTATATATTTTTTATAACGATGTTTTTGTTAATCTACAATAGGGGTCACAAAATTATGTAATGCACATTTTGGAACTCAGCTGATTCTCGACCAACAACATGATGAAGTGATTCATTTTAAGACTCGGTTATTTCTATAATCCCTCTATTTCTAATTCATAATTTTGATCTTTAAATGTAAATTATTTTGCTTAATTAGTGACAGTTAAACTTCTAAATTAAAACCTTTTCTATGATATGATATAGTTGGAGTCTTACTAACGCTGGTGATTCTATGACTTCTTGTACACCATCGTCAATTGAAAGTTCACTTCCTGCTACAACAGACTTCTTTGAGGTTGATAGGAAAGTATGTGTCCAATTCTTGAATGAAACAGATAAGGTATTTATTTTATTATAGTATACCTTGTTCCTTCAAAACTATACAACCCATATTAAATAAATCTAATAATTGTTTTTATAGGCATCTGTATATGTTGTTGTTGCAACTATTGAGAGTTGGCAAGACAAGTTTGGCTGGTATTACAATGCATGCAAACAATGCATGAAAAAGCTTGATTGGGATGGAGAACAATTTTCTTGTGGCACTTGTAATTCTGTTGTCAAATTTCCCACACTAAGGCATGTTTTTCTAATTTGTTATGCAAATTTTGTTTTAGATTTACATGTAGTTTCCATTATACATTGACCATGCTTAATATAAGGCTTGTATTTTAACTTTGTAGGTTGAGGCTCAAAGCACGAGTAAATGATGATACTGGGAATACTTTGGTGACCATATTTCATAAGGAAGCCCTTCAACTTACTACAAAATCACTGGCAACTTTAATTGAAGGCTACCAGTCCGTAAGTATTCATTGTTCTCATGTGCTATATGTCCAAATGTATTTATCGGCCGTATGTATATTGTATGCATATCTCATAAGTATTGTATGCATATCTCAACAGGTTCAACCTCCTGATGTATTCCCTGATGAGTTCAACCAACTTATAGGTAAAAGGACGCTCTTTGCAGTGCAGATCTCGAACGACGATATAGCCCATAGAAATTCCTCAAACTTATCTTATCTGGTCAAGAAAATTAGCACTGACGAGAGCTTGATAAAAAAGTTTCAAACTGAAAATGTGGTGCAAGAGGTAAAATATTTTGCTTATTGTATAAACGTAAAGTTATATATAACTGTTAGTATCTCTCCTGTCCATTAACACATTGTATTTATTTATTATTTTTTTATGATTAGGGCGAAGCTGAGTCATACTTGGAAGTCGGTGTTCATTCGCAAATATCATCTTGTGCAGCAAGTAGTACAATACAGTCTCTACATAATGAACTTGACATTGATAGTGGTGATGGTACTGTTGGGGTAGATGCTAGCGGATCTACTCCTTTGAAGCGAATGCGTGATATAAATCAAGCTGAAAGTGAGAAAGCAAATGATGAAGTCAAACCAGATCGAAAGAAGAAACCAACGACAGTTGAAATTGAAAGTGATGTAGAGAAAGATGAAGTCGAAACGGATCCCAAGAAGAAGCCCGTGATAGTTCAAGTTGAAAGTGACGATGATAGCGATGAAGATCGCAAAATCAAATCAGTGACGGTGAAAGTAGAAAAAGACACCTGATCTCACAATGCTGTTATGACACATTTATGTTCTAAAATAAAATTGTTTGTTTTCATTTTATCATTTACTCTATTGTCGTAGGATTTCATTTATGTTGACGTTTTTTGTGATTCAGTTGTTTTGATTATAAAGTTATTATTCAATTCTCTTCACTTTTTCTTGAGGTTACACGACCGTACTTTATTTAACAGTTTTACTACACTTCTTAGTTCTTACCCTATGATTTCACGCAGATCTTTATACCGGTGCATAATATATTACATTACTCAAATTCTTTGTTCTTACCCTATGATTTCACGCAGATATTTATACCGGTGTATAATATATTACACTACGCAGGTCTGTTTTCGATTATTTGATTTTATAGCTTTGATTTTTTGATAGAGATAATAATTTAAATAATCCTAATATATTAAAAACAGAATATTTCCCTCTTTATTTTCGGTCTTTCTCTGCCATCCTTTTTTTTCTCGGCATCGTGTATATCTCAGAACTTCTCCCAACTCTTCCACTCCTCCCACTTCGCCCACTCCTTCTTCAACCGTACTCCCACTTCCCCCACTCCTTCTTCAACCGTTCAATCGATTCAGTATTTAACATCATTATGCAAGCTTATTTGAATTATTTCCCCTCTCATTCATCTTCTCCTCCCATTCATCTTCATCTCGAAACCCTAATTTTTTGCGGAGGTATTGTTGTTCATCTACAACCAAATGACTCTATATTGCAACTGTTTTTTTCCCTTTTCTAATAATCTCTTAAATATCAACTGTAGGTTTTGCTTTCTTTGAGATTAAGATGTCATCCGAGTATGACTATATCTCAAACATTGATAAAAGTAAGATAACATGGAGAATCGTTTGTAGAGTGATTCGGAAACATAATCGTCCTTCCAAATCCAATTATGCAAATGATACAGTTCTCGTATTGATGGATGAAAAGGTAATGTTTTCAATTTGAGTTTTTTAGTACTTTAATGGATGAAAACTCTGCATCAATTCATATAATATGAATGCTTTTATCTGAACCTGGTATTCTAGGGTGGATATTCTATTATGATTTCACAGATTGAGATCAGTTAGTTATTATTTCTTTTGTACCTGTGTGGATAGTAAGTGTATTATATGTGCTTTATATTGTGGCTTTTGTATGGTTATAGTGTTCTAATTGTAATATTTTCAAAGCTATCAAACCTTGATATCTACTAAATGTCAAATTCTAAACTGTTGCAAATTATTTTTAGTTATAAGGTTCCAGCCTCTAATATATATATGTATTTTTTTTTATAGAATTCTCTTATTGAAGCAACGATACCAAGAAACATGAGAAGTCATTTGTCAGATGATATTGAAGCAGGGCTTACGTATATGATAAAAAACTTTCAAGTTCTCAAAAACAACAGTGGGCACTTCAGGTTTTCGAATCACGTGTATAGGTTAAAATTCGATTTTCTAACCATGGTTCGACCTATACATGAGATGCGGATTAAGAAGCATGCATTCAGATTTGCTCAATTTCATTACATTAACTCATATCAGTCAGATGTCAATTACTTAGTTGGTAAGCATACTTGGTTTTAAATTTAGTTGCTCCTGATTCATACCACATCCTAATATTATGTTTCTTCACTTCTATGTAGATGTAATCGGTCGCCTTGGATCGATGCCATCATATAAATCTGATCCCAACCCCACTGTTTCCTTCGTTTTAGTAGATGAAAAGTGAGTTTTAGTATTATAAATTGTGTCTACCATGACTCCATCAGTAGTTAACACGATGTTCAATATTCTAGGAATCAAACACTCCGTTGTCAACTCTGGGACAAATTTGCTGAGGACCTTTACTCTTTCGTTCGATCACTTCAACATCCGAACATTTTTATCATAATTCAGTTTGCAAAGATCAATATCTGGCAGAGTTTGTTTCTTCTTCATTTTTCTATATATACCTTAAATGCTTTTGTATATGACTACTTATTTACTTATCCTATTTACAGATAAAATTTGTGTCAAGAATTGTTTTTGTGGAACTGAGTTGTTCCTTGATCAAAGTCTTCCTGAAATTGTTGAATACAAAGCCAGGTATCCATTCACTAAATTTCTATAATATTTATTGTGTTTCAATTGTTTTGGTTTTTCTAAAGTTATATTCTTTATCCTTATAAATGCCTCAATTTTTAGATTTGAAAGTTTTGATGAGATCCCAAGTAATACAGACGACAGTCAAGATTTCAATCAACTTAAATGTGTACACGACATATTATCAGTCACCGAGGTTGTACACGCTCTCATTTCAATTCATAAACATTATGTGATTTCATTCATTAATTGTGCAACACAATTTAACCTGTACAGCCATGTGAGTCGATCTTTATCGCAACTGTCTTGGAGATAGAGAAAACTAAAGGATGGTTTTACAATGTTTGCTACAATTGCGGTGTTCAAGTTCATGTTTTTGTTGTTGAGAACCTTGTATGTACACATTGCCTCATTGGAAAAGTTATTGTTTGACATGGATCCAAGGAGTGAAAAGTTCCAACATTTAGTGGATGTTGTTAAAATGGCAAGGTCAAGCTGCCCCTTCTCCAACCCCCCCCCCCCCCCCCTCTTGTATTGTCAAAGTTATTGTTTGACATGGATCCAAGGAGTGAACACTTTTGCAAGTATATCCGTGGATACAATATGATGTTCTCCTTCACTTCTCTTGGGGGAAAGGTTGCAGAAATCAAGGATGGACGAGGACCACCTACATATAGAATGTTAGGTCAAAACTACCATAGGATTGGTAGCTTATTGCCACCTGAGGGCTCACATCCTAAATTCCTACAGATTTACATATTTGACACTGAAAATGAGAATGAAAATCGGCTCCGTGCGTATAGGTATCTTCTTCTAACCATATTCAAATTATATTTTCAGTGATATGCAGGTTAGATTCATAAGATATACTCTGACATTTGATATGTGCAGGTCTGATGGTTCCGACTCATTTGATCAATCGGTTGTTGCTGATTTGAAATGCATGATTGATGAATTCAATCCATTAGCACAGATTTATAGACAAGCAAGGGACCGTTTTCAAGAAAATTCAAGAGCTAATTTCAAGGTTAAGCTGATTGGAAAAAGAACAAAAGATGCTCGGACATATAATTTGCCAACCGTGGATGAGGTTGCCCTTCTAATTAATGAGGAAGATACAGGCGAAGAATGTGTGAGAGATGTGATACTAGAGACGCAATCAAATTCGTTCAGGCGTATTAATGAGTTGCATCCTTCATTTCTCGCGCTTCAGTATCCACTATTGTTCCCCTATGGAGAGGATAGCTATACTACAGATATTCACCATGCTGAGAAGGAACCCGGCAACACCAAGAAGAGAACGAATTGTAGCATGCGGGAGTTCTTTGCATTTAGAATTCAGGACAGAAACGAGGAAGGTGGCACGATCGTATGTTCGAGGAAGTTGTTTCAGCAATTCGTCGTGGATGCATATTCGATTATTGAAGCAAATAGACTGTCTTACTATCGAAACAATCAACATCTTTTTCGGTCGGATACATACAAGAATATCAACGCCGCTGCTAGGCAAGGAAACACGGCCCCTGCTTCCATAGGAAGGCGTATCAAGGTTCCAGCTACATTTACAGGGGGCCCCAGATATATGATCGAGAATTACCAAGACGCTATGGCTATATGTAGGACTTATGGTAATCCCGATCTATTTATCACTTTTACATGTAATTCAAAATGGCCAGAAATTGATAGGTTCGTGAAAGCCCGGGGACTGACCGCTCAGGATCGGCCAGATGTCGTTGTCAAGATGTTCAAGATCAAGCTTGATCAAATGATTAACGATTTGACGAAAAACAAAATCTTCGGAGAAGTTAAAGCACGTAAGCTCCTGTACCTATTCACTGTTATGTTTGATGTTTTGACTTTGTATAGTAGATAAATATCAGTTATATGTTATTAAATTTCGTATTACAACTGTTGGTTTGACAATTATTGCGATCTCTCAGCACGTATATGGCCATAAATTTTCATAAACTGATGTAATGCTTTATCCAACTGCATAATACGGCTGTAATTGTTGTCACAGTCCAAGTGCAATTCTTTCACTTAACAGAACAGTATACGGCTGTATATTTTGTTACAATACTTATTCTTTCACTTAACAGAACACTATACGGCTGTATGTTATATTACATTACTAATGCATGCAATGAATCTCATTCCTGTGTACATGTACTGATTGGCACTTATCTATATTACTAACGCTTTTTTGTGTGTATGAAGTCATCTATACAATTGAGTTCCAAAAAAGAGGGCTACCGCATGCACACATTGTGTTGTTCCTCAAGAAGAAACTTAACACAGCGGAGGACATTGACAGGGTCATCACGGTTGAACTTCCGGATCCTTCTTCTGAACCAGAACTGTTTGAAATTGTGAAGGATTTGATGCTTCATGGTCCGTGCGGTCCAAACCATGACCGGTCACCTTGCATGAGGGATGGCAAGTGTATGCTCATGTTTTTTGTGAGTCGCAACACCTACATATGGTACAAATACATGAGAGATGGACAAACAAAAATAGATAAAACCCATTAAGATATAGTTGTATGCTCTAACCTTACACTCATGCCACAAGTACGAAGATGTAATGGTGCTGTAGAATTGATGCCGGGAGCCCTCTTGCTGAGTTGTTGATCAAGGCTAAGCTGATCATATGGGATGAAGCGCCAATGGTCAGCAAGTATTGTTTTGAGGCCCTTGATCGCACGTTAAGGGACATCCTCAGGTTTTCGAACCCGAATAGTATGAACCAGCCGTTCGGGGGGAAAGTTATTGTTTTTGGTGGTGATTTTCGCCAAATACTGCCTGTAATTCCTCACGGAAGTCGCGGAGATATTGTTGCAGCTACCATTACATCTTCGTACTTGTGGCATGAGTGTAAGGTTAGAGCATACAACTATATCTTAATGGGTTTTATCTATTTTTGTTTGTCCATCTCTCATGTATTTGTACCATATGTAGGTGTTGCGACTCACAAAAAACATGAGGCTTCAACATAATGCGTGGGATCCTGATGCACAAGAGACTGAAAAATTTGCAAATTGGATACTGCAAATTGGCGATGGTGATATCGGGGAATCGGGTGACGGTGAATACACAGTAGAAATTCCTCCCGAATTTTTAATCACCGAGGTAAATAAAGATGATCCGATTTCTTCTATTGTTCATGCAACCTATCCCGACTTCATACAAAATCTGAATTGTCATAAGTACTTTCAAGAGAGAGCCATTCTAGCTCCGACCCATGACATTGTTGATGAAGTCAACGAGTACATGATGTCATTACTGGATGGGACTGCATCAGAATATTACAGTTTGGATAGCATATGCAAGGTAGATGGCGGTTCTTCTATCAATGAGTTGCTATACTCGTCCGACTTCTTAAACAGCATAAAATGCTCAGGTATTCCAAATCATGTGCTCAAGCTAAAGGTTGGTGCTCCTATCATGCTGTTGAGGAATATCGATCCATCGTCCGGTCTGTGCAACGGAACCAGGTTGTTAATCACTGAACTTGGGACGAGAGTCATTGAGGCGGTTGTAATTTCGGGTAGCAACATTGGTGATAAAGTTGCTATTCCGAGAATGCTTCTAAGTCCTTCAGATTCCACATTGCCTTTCAAGTTCCAAAGAAGGCAGTTCCCGATTATGGTTTGTTTTGCAATGACCATAAACAAGAGCCAAGGGCAGTCTTTGTCTAATGTAGGGATATTTCTTCGAAGGCCTGTCTTCACTCATGGCCAGTTCTATGTGGGAGTCTCACGAGTCACAGATCGTAAGGGCTTCATCCTTCCCTAGTTTGAGATAATAGTACACTTCCAATTCAGCATTTGGGAAAGAACCTAGCTGTTTTTGTCTCTTCTTTTTTCTTTCTTATGCTATTTAAAATGGCCCAAAGCTTAATTATTTTGTGCCACTCTTTAGTCTTTACCAATCAAATGGAGAACAAAATTTGATAGATCATCATCAACTGATTTATCATATTCTCTTCTCTTCTTCCACTTTGAGGCCACATGCTCAATAATTCATCAACCATGTGTATTATGATGGTAGGGAATATTTTTTTTTTGAAACCATTGCTTTATTCCTTATTAATGTTATTAGACTCGTCAAACGGGTCAGATAGATCAAGTTCAAACCGATAAAATGTTCGGTTGATCGACCGGGTTGAATAAGTTTTTGACAAGTCTACTATTCATCAATTATTTCTATCCACTTTGTAATGCACCCTTTTGACCTCATTCTATGTATATCAATCACAATTAATTTAGTGCTTACATTTGATGTTGATATAAGAACTCCCTTACACTTAATACTTGAAAAATATATCTTAACCAATATACCTAGCATGATTAGAATTTACCGAATTCGCGAAGTGTCCTCTCATTGGAATCTTGTGCTTAGGATTTAGCGAAGAAGACGTAAAAAGCAATCACGATTTCGTTATGAAAAGAGCAAGTGTTGCCCACATTGTCGAGTGTTGACGATACAAAGCTAAGGAAGCATAGTTTTAAAGATTCATCAATGGTGTAGGGTTCTTTTTGTGAGCATGTTGTAATGGCAAAGTCACATACTCACATGGTAGACCTTTCTTTTTTTCCTTCCAATTCTTGAATACAATTAACTTACAACAAAAGTGTCAAAATCATATACAAAATGTGATCTCTTTATGGGTCAATCAAGACTTCCCTAGATTATAGGTTTCCCTATGAGATAATAAATACATTAGGTTAATCAACAATTTCACTCAAAATATAATACCACTTTATTCAGTAACATAAAATAAGGTTGGTCAAAAGGGTAGAATTGGTTGCTTATGAACTTGTGAATATAATCATGAGAGATTTCACAACTGGCTACAGCCACGTGGAGACCCGTGATTGGCCGGAATTTATTATGTCATTTGTTTTTGTAAAGGTTATAATGTCATTTGTTCATGTACAAATATTCATTACATCATTGTATATTTTCTTCACATGACTCTGTCCAATCCCAAACTTAAATAGGGGGGAGGCTAAATGCACTGGAATTGACGGATGGACGGGGCGAATGACTAGTATTTTCAGGCGGAGCTGGCCACCGCGCGGAGCTTAGCTCCGCGCGGTTCCGTAACATCGCCCCGTACCTCACGAATTCTGAATTCGTGAGGTTTGCTTGAACTTTTCTTCCGACCGGTTTAAATAAATAAAATATATATGAGGCGACCGGTTTAGTAATTAATTTATTGGAAAACCGGTTTTGAAATGATAATCCGGTCTAGCATGTACAGACGTGACGAATTATGAATTCGTGAGCTGTGTTGTAACAGCTCACGAATTCATAATTCGTGACGTCTGTACATAATGAATTCCCAATTTCGTCAGGAATCTAGGGCAGGGATATGATCGGTTTCCCGAGGAAAAAGGCTCGAATACCTCGCGAATTTATAATTCGGCTACTTTACATGCCGTAATTGATTTAGTCGGGTATATATATAGTGTACGTGATGATGAGGTTGGGAGAAGAAGAAGGAAGAGAGTAGGAGAAGAAGAGGAAGGAAAATCGACATTATTTCAAATAAGAGATTCGAAGAAAGAAAATAAGACAATTATGGTAAGTTACATAATGTACTTGTAATTTAATTGTTTCAGTCAATTTTAGTTTTTTGAATGTATATATATATAAATACATTGTATGTTAGAATACGTATCCAAGATTACAATTTTTTAAGAGTGTAAAACGTCATGATGTGTACGTACATATTGTACTGTAATTTAGAGGTGGTGAAGCTAATATTTGCGTACTATATTTTTAGAAATGGAGTTAGAAAGTATTTGAAGTAAAATATGGATCCCGAATTGAGGATTCGGGAGTATGATTTGTGCCTTGCGAATGTAGGATTCGCGAGGTAGTTAAGAATACACATTGTTCTGTTGTAGCATTATTTATGTTATTTTAACTGAATTATTTAATAAAGCGGAGTACATAGTTCATGATTTATATTGCACATCGTTATTTGTAGGAAGACTACACATCGTTATTTGAAAACGATTATGTGTGGAATAACAAAGAAGATGTGTTATGTTGGGCACGTGGAATCGGTACAGAGAACAACATGGTCTTAATAATTGACCGTTCAGGAGAGAACTATGTGAAGCTTACATGTGAGAAATATGGGGCTTATCGTGGGGTAAAAAATTTGTTGATTCGCAACCCGAGGTCCAAAAAAAGTATGTGTCCGTTTCGCCTTCATTGTCACTGTGAGGATAACGAATGGACATTGAGAGTGGTGTGCGGGTGTCACAATCACCCCCTCCCAGAAAGACTGGTGGGTCATGCATATGCCGGAAGAATGAACGAGGAACAGAAAAGGGATATCATTTCTTTGATAAAAGCGCATGTGAAGCCGGCGAAGATTTTTTTATTTTTGGCAGCGAAGGATGGTGGACGGATGATTACGTCGAAGACTCAAATTAAAAATATGTGTTACACTCTACGTCTTAAGGAGATGGATGGAAAAGATGTAACAGAGTTTACACGAAGTTGGTTGTTGGAGAGGGGTTATATGGTACGATCCCGTGCTATGTCACACGACAACGACATAATTCAAGATTTTTTTTGGGCAAACCCGAAGTCGTTGTTTTTGTTGCGGTTATTCCCATATGTCATCATGATGGACGCTACGTACAAGACGAACAAGTATGATAAGTGTATATGTTTTTGTTTAATTTGAATAATTTGTTAGAAAGTGTGTAGTAATAAATATTATGTGAAAATGCAGGTACAATATGGCGTTGTTGGAGATTGTAGGGTTTACTTGCACCGGGCAGACGTTCAACGTTGCGTACTCGTTCATGGCACGAGAGAACTTTGACCACTACAGGTGGACTCTCTTGAAGGTGAAGGAAATGTACGATCACATTGGACAAAGTCCTGGAGCGATTGTGACGGATCGTGATATGGCGGAGATTAAGGCAATTGCTGAGGTATTTCCTAATGCAAAACACCTATTGTGTTGGTTTCATATATTGTGTAACTGCAAGGCACAAGTAAAAACAGCAACGGGAAATAATAATTTTGCTGAAGCGTTTGGGAATAGTTGTAGAGGTGTATTCAACTCTAAATCAGTAGAGACGTATAATAGCCGTGTCGCTGAGATAAGGAAGAAGTATCCAGGCTTTTATGCTTATTTAAACGAGACGTGGTTGTCTCCTTACAAAGAGCGCATTGTACGGGCATGGACGGACAATATATTCCATTTGCTTACGAGGACAACGAATAGGTATTACTGTTGTTATTGATGTATGTGTTGAATTTGTATATATAATCACGTCTTACAATCATTGATAGTAATTATTAATCTGTATTGTAGAGTTGAAGGTGCTCACTCGAGGTTGAAAAATTTCATAGACAACAGTGTTGGTTCGTTTAACACCATAGCACAAGAGATCCACTCAACTATCTTAATTCAGATTCTGGGTATTCAGCGGAAAATGGAAATGGATGTCAATACCATACTCTCCAAAGTAATTCGCATGGAAGGAACTGGGCGGTATACATATTATGTGGAGCTCGTAAATAAGGTTTCAACTGACTGTATGAATATACTTATGGAGACCATGGATAGGATCGAGAATCCTTCCAAGGGTTTCCACCCTCATTCGTGCAACGATAGATGGTGGAGAAATGTAAGAGGCCTTCCTTGTGCACATGATTTGTACAGCTACATGAGTATGGGTGTGCCAATTCCTTTAGGGGAAATTCACGACTTCTGGAAACAAATTGTTTGGCATAAACCACCAGAAGGATATACAGTCCCCCTAGATGAGGAAAATGAGGTGAACAATGGTTGCAGACGTCCTTTGCAAGAGCCGCCACCGGGATATAATAAAAAAAAAGGCAGGCCACGTAAGACTGAACCTGAGAAGAGGGAGCAGACTTGGTATGAGCATGTATCAGGCAATGATAATATAGGTCGGAGGAGGTACAGAAGGCCAAAAGGGGAGATATTTGTGGAATCCGACGAAGAATTTGAGGACGAGGACGAGGACGACTTGGAAGACGATGCTGATGATGAGCAGTCAGGTGTAAGTCAGGGTATTGATTATAAGAAAGTGTTTGGCCAAAACCAGATAGATCATTTCATGTTTGGTTACATTACGAACTACAAAACCGTAAGGGGAGATGGTCATTGTGGGTACCGATCTCTTGCATGGCTTCTTGGTTTAGGAGATGAGGATTCATGGAAACATGTGCGCACAACAATGGTGAACGAGGTTCAAGAGAACTACAACTTTTACAACAACATTGGTTACACATTCACAAGATTACATGTATTGGTCCAGCGTATAGGTTGGTTAGGGCAATGTACAAACCGAGAGTTTTGGATGGAGATGCATGCTTGTGGATTTATAGCTGCTACAGCATTCCAAAAAGTTATTGTGTTGTTATCATGGGGCGGTTCACATACTACGCTCCCATTCTACTCCAAGGGTAGCCCCGTAGAGCCGAAAGACGTAATTGTCATTGCTTTGGTGGGAAATCAAGATCATTACATACCGGTTAGTAAAATGTGATGTACTTTAATTATTTTTCGAAATCGTATGACTTGGAATATTTTTGACATTATATTTATGTTTTATGCAGGTCAAGTTATCAGATAACGCTCCTATTCCACCGGTTGCTTATAATTGGACCCACCACCATCATTCGAGCGTAAGCGGTTGGGAACATCAATTTCAGGATCGTATAAACCATTTCCAATATTTACGACAGCTACACAGCAGACCTTTAGCGTAGTCGATGCGTATGTTCATTATTCAATCCGTTTGTTGGTATGTTTATGTAGTATTTATTTTGACTGTTGTAGTGAATATGGTAAGAATTTTTGAATCGATACGAACCAATATAATTTCGTAAAATAAGACATATTCCGTTAACGAGATTCATCATAACTTCTTACTGAAAATAACAACTGCCTTGCATAAACAAACAAAGTACGACCCCCCCCCCCCCCTCTAATGCCTCGAAAAGCCGTAGCTGCAGCGCCCGGTTCGCTCGGTCGGCCTAGAATACTCACGGGACATCAAAATCATCATTACAACAAGAAGGATAACCGTAAGAGTTTTAGCATATCTATTGCTTTGAACTGAATTTGCGTATGGCATGGCAGGAGCTTGAAGAACCTCTTTCGGGTATACCCCCCCCGAACTCAACATTTTCTTATGCTCCTCGTACTTCTCCTTATACCAATACAATTCGAATTCCAAATCATCGATTGTCATTAGAAGTTGACTATTTTTTTCGTTACCCGCATCTAAACGCTTCTTCAATATGTTTACTTGGTCCGGGTAGTCGCAATCCTGTATTTACAAACACAATCAGTTACGCACATTCAAAATTTCGACCACATATACGTAAGAAATACAAGTTGGAAGCAGTATACCCCTAAATATTCGTAAAATCTATCAACTTCGGGAACCGAGCGAGAGGAATTGCTAGAACCTTGACTGACCATATTTCTTTTGGTGTTTGGTTTAGATGAAAATTTATTCGTTGCACATCGCCATATATATAGGGAAACAAAACCTCACGAATCCATGCTTCGTCAGGTGATGCATTGGTGAGGTTTACGGTGTTTTGAGGATAGAGCAATATGTCAGGAATCTAAGGTTTTTGGGAAATTGTAAATTCCACCCTTCCGAATTCTGAATTCGGGACCTATTCCGGATAGGATTCCCTTAATTTTTCAGCAGATATGGCAGAGGTTTGTACTGCGCAGGGAAACGTATATTCCAGACCTTGCGAATTCACGATTCGGGAACTATTCCAGAAAAGAGTTGATAACTTTTCAGAACCTAGGGCAGAGCAGAGTAGTCTGGATTTTTGAAAAAGTAGATTCCACACCTCGCGAATTCACAATTCGGGAACTGTAAGATAAGACTTCACAGCTTTTCAGAATCTAGCGCAGAGTAGTCATCATTTCTGGTAAAAGTAGATTACAAATGTTATGGACGACTCCAAATGTGCCAATGCACTACGTCTATAAATGGACGACTCCAAATCAAGGTGGGACAACAGATAGTTTTGACTCTGTGTAACTGTAAGGTATTGAAATCATGTCCGAACTCAGCTCATCTGGAAGCAGCAGAGTACAAATGTGTCAATGCAATAAGGCAGCCGTAATGGCGGAGTCGGAATCGAGGAGAAACTTAGGCAGGAAGTTCTGGTCGTGCCCTGGCACCGGTTATACCATGTGCTACTTCACTAAGTGGATCGATCCTCCTCATCCCGAGTACTCGCAAAACGCCATAAGAAAACTACTGCAGCGTATTTGTTCGTTGGAAGATGAAGTGTCTACTCTAAGGGAGACCATGGCTCCTAACGACCGTGCGGACTAGGCTTTACTATTTGAAACTGTAAGTGTGAACTTCTGTGTTCGTCTCAGAACTACGTACCCCTTTGTTTTCCAATTTTTTGCAGATTCAGCATGGTTGTAATGTTTTAATTGCGTGATTGTTGTTATATTGTTGTTTCACCAATGTTGTGATGTTTAAGTTGTATTAATGTTGTAACGTACGTGTGAAATCCAACTTTCAAAATGCGATTGTCGATTTGGACGTACGGATCTGAGTCCCTCAAATTCTTCCATATCTAAAAATCACACTCCATCTCCATGTATTTGATGCGGAATGAGGCATAAAACACGGTTATTACGTTGAAACGCATGAATTCATCGTAAGCCGTACTTAAGTTCTTTCGTAGAACTTAACGACGCATATCTGGAGGTAGTTCTGCACTTAAAATGAATTTGACTTTGCTACAATTCAACCCTGACGAATTCACAATTCGTGCCCTTTTCCAGATATGATTTCATTACTTTTTCAGAAGATGTGGTACAGGTTTGTACTGAGAAGGGGTGGATTAGCCACCAAATCCTCACGAATCCACAATTCGGTTGCCTCACAACAAAATAATCGAAAACTATGAAAAGCTTTCATAACAGGACGAAATGCAGAATTGAAAACAAACGTTCGGAATAGAGCATGCATGATGTCTGTCATGCGTCATTCAATACCCAGATGTATGGCTTGTATCATAACCGTCGAAATAGTTCGTAGTTGGCTCTCTGGACGGGGGAGAACCATAACTTCGGCTACTGCCTAAACCAGTTGCACTTGGTGTTCTGAAATCTGCAAAACCATAACCTTGACTTCGATGTTGTTCGGTCAAATTGAAGGGTTGAAAGGATGATTCAGGTTGGCTGTATGAACCGGGCATGTACGAGCTAGGTCCGGGATTCCCGAGATTGTACGTTCCAAAGGTTTGCCCGCCGCTATATCTTCGGGGTGATCCGTCCTATAACGTTTCGGCATCTGAGTCCAACCGCTCTGCCCTTGTTCTTTGGGAAGAACCAACACCTGTATTACGGAATACCTCTGGAAGACCTGGAGTCATGACCGACCCTATTACTTGCATTATAATT
Organism: Oxyria digyna; assembly: GCA_029168935.1. Lineage (NCBI taxonomy): Eukaryota > Viridiplantae > Streptophyta > Magnoliopsida > Caryophyllales > Polygonaceae > Oxyria > Oxyria digyna. The sequence goes on along the minus strand of JAPVLV010000015.1, from coordinate 3,689,996 downwards.
TTTTTCAGTGGATCGTCATCTGCATAACCTCGAAGTACTTCCACATTCTCCAGAATAATTGATTCAATGTGGTTAAGGCGCTGTTCAAGTAACCAGATGGTTGGAGTTAGTATTTGTCACACTACTACAAGTAGTTTTAAAAAAATGACAGGTTATATGAATTTTACTTACACGGACAGCTTGCAGTGCTAATGGCATGGGTTGTTCGTCAAGTTCAGCGACTAGTTTCGCTGACTCTGCATCGTTGTAAGGATGAGAGTGTTGTCTATACCAGTCCATATAATCGCTTGAAGTTTCCCAAACTTGATTGCTGATGGGCAAATCATCTTCTTCCAGGCAGTGTTCGAACCAAGTTCCAAAATTATTGTCTGCCCAGTGATATTTCACCTTATAACCGCCTACATTCCTTGATGGTCTGTTACTCTGCACTGGCTGGATAGGTGGATTTCTCGGTATTATCTGTTTTCTTCCAAATTGTCTTACAAACCTATCTGGGTTATAACCTTCTTCCATACCCAGGTATTGCAGCGTCCCTTTGTAGTGAGACACTTTGAATGCGCGTTTATTAACCACTTCCTTCCACGGCATCCAACATACCTACAAACAATTTGTATTTATGAATACATGGTATACGAACAATATTAGGTACAAAACGGGAACTAGCTCGAACCTCGTCCACTCGCATTAAATCTAGTTGTTTTCGTATTCCTTGAATCCTCTCTTGTGGTGACTTTCTAGCACGACGTCGATCGTTACAGTAAGCGTACGGCCCGGGAGTTGTACAAGATGGATCTGCTGTTTCATGACCTTTGAACATTGGGAAGTACGCCCATATCCAACTCTGAAACGAATTACAGTTAATTACTCCGTCATTTCAATAGTACAAACAAATCAACTTTAGTTAGGAAATCAATACCTGTAGAAGTAAAGGGGATCCACTAAATTGTGCAACATATCGTCGACTAGCCATTCCCAATTCGCGATAAAGGTATGCTAACGTTGCAGCTCCCCAAGCGTACCTTTGCGTGTTGGTGTGGTCTAGCAACGGATGAAAATTCCGAATATTCATTTTTGTTCCACTCTTGTCTTGGAACAAAAGGGAAGACGTAATGGTTGCGAGGTACACAGAGGCAATGGTGTGTTGCTGATCTTCATGTATGACTCTTTCTGTCATCATTTCACGTAAGGTTGCAAGGGTAAAACCTTTGTTTTTTTTGTACACATACACTTCCTCAACGTCCATGCCAAACATTTTGGCTACTTCGTTGAACAACTCTTTGTCCGTCATTGAAGGGGCTACCGGCAGTCCAACAACTTTAAGTCCAAGCAGTTGATACACATCATGCAATGAGGGCGCCATTTCTCCCCACGGAAAATGAAACGTATTTGTTTCGGGGTGCCACCTCTCTATGAACGCCGAAATGAGGGCCGAATCAAATGTAGTGTGAGGAATCTGCAGTAATTTAGTTAAACCGCTTGTTTCAGCTATTCCCCTCCAAGCCCCATTGGGCATTGAATCCCACTCCGACACTCCTTTACTACGAGCATGCACTCTCACGACCTTTTTCATCTATATGACATCAATCATTTAGCATCAACAGTAAATCTATGTAGTAGTAAGAGGAATGAAGTGACCTTGTAAAAATATTTTCATTGACATACCACTGCGTCGTTTGTATTGTTCCATAAGAAACGTGCAAAATGCGTGTTGAAATCGCGCAATAACGAACTGTCTGCAGGGCCTCCAGGGTACTCAGTTTGCCGCATTTCATCAGCGTCTAACTGAACGTGACTTGCACTAGTAGATCTTTGCATTGTAGGTCCACGACTCTGGGGAGTGTCTGCAACAGCAGAACAACTCCTCCTTGCTCTTACAGTAACTGGGGTACTGCTTCCCATCATAACAGTGTCTTCGTGAGGTAACGGAGCTTCATTTACGGTGCTACGTGATGGAGGGTTGTTCATGTTCCGACGGGAATCTGTAGACGACCCCGCTCTGCTAAATAGGTTACGCGTTGAATCCTGAAACGTCATATGAATACATACACGAAATTTACATCCACACAGATTTCTTATATTTAAATTAATTGAACTACATAGGGACTCCATATTACTTACCCATAACCGAGTTCGAACACTAGATCGTTCATTTCTACGAGGAGGGGGACCAGGGCCATCATGCGTTCTTGCCATCTTCGAATATGTTCAGAATATTTTTCTACACTTCGGGACTACATTTATAACCATGCAGTTACACAATTCTATATATACGATTTTGTTTACCTCAGAATGTTATCCCGAATCCTGAATTCGTGTAAAAAAGGAGAATATCCGACACCGTCTGTTCAGTGATTTCAGATGTTGCCATGCCTCGATAACGGATAAAGCACAAAGTTGCCGAATCCTGGATTCGGCAACGTTGGCCATCGAAGCAGAATGTTGCCGAATCCAGGATTCGACAACATTCTGCTTGTTCCGCAACATGGTGCTTTTTCTGCAAGTCAGGAAAAGTCAGGCATCTCTGCAGGTCAAGAATAGCTGCATGCTCTCTCACGAGTTCAGAATTCGTTGGCTCCAATGAATCTTATAAAGAACCCTACGAGTTGTTAATTCGGGAGATTTCACATTCATTGGAGCCTATTAATACGCCTTAGATTGTAGATACTCACAATCACCCCAACATTAGTTTTTCCAAAACACTTTCTCAAACGCATTGATAATGACTTTGAGGTACGGAAGCAGCAACGGTCATGCAACGGTAATTACCTTCGTTCGTTTTACTTATCTAATTTTTTTTCTAAACTTCGTTTTCCGCCAAGTTTTTTTTTTAAAAAAAATACTTGACACATTCAATTCGCAGGACGACATTCCTTTTAGTTGCCCTTACACCGAATGCTCGTTTTTCGGCCCACATAATGACTTGTACAACCACTTACACTTCGTGCATGGAGACGCTAAGTATGATCTTACCCGACACTTCCAGTTTGTGATGAGAAGAACCGATGCTTTTGTGGTGTTCCTTGACGAGGACGAATATTCCAATATCTTCGTACTTGACACCAAAACTATGGAAATTAGTTCAATTGCTGACATGAACAACGTAGCTGACCCTCCCACATGGCTTGGTACCTTAGTTATTAAACGAACCTTTGGTGCGTTTTGGTATTGTCCACTTACGAACTACATTCGGTGTAATTCTGAGCTTTTCTGGGTAGGTGGTTCAATCCATACAGGTGACAGTGTAGCTAGGTCACAGATCCTAGCCCTATTATATGATGAGTATGAATGTTTGTTTGTGGAACATGTCCCCGGGGAAAACTAAAGCACTTTTAGATCTTGCTTAAGAAGTTTCTAACGCACTTTCCTTTTATTTCAGTTACTAATCTTATGTAGCACTTTCAGAAACACTTTCTTTTTTTACGTACTGTATTTAAGTAATTTAAGTTGAATAATAAGAACTCATCTACCAACAACTACTGTTTCAAACACCGTTAACAGTAATGAAGAAATTTTATTTAAGTACTTCAATTTGTAACAGACAATGTTTGTAACGAACATAACGTTTTACCGAGAAACGCAAATACCGTGTTCAACACCAAAATGTGACGTACTAATACATCAAATGCAATACGTATCATCAAATAAACCATGTCTTATCAAACACAAAAGTTAAATGTCTAAAACCAGGAACATACAAAAAACAAGTAGCCATAAACATCAGACAATAAAAACATGAAAACCGTCAGACATCATCATCAAGGCCTGCATCATTAAGATCTTCCTCGGGGTCTGCCCCACCTGCTGGCTCGGCTGCAGCGCGCTCCTCCGCCATACGAGACGACTCCCCTCGCTCAAATATAGATGGAATGCCGGGTCCGGCTGTCGAAGAAGTCCCGGGATCCATCTGTGTCGCCCTAACAAGAGGAACATCATCGGTGGCAAGTTGCAAAATATTTCTCAACTGTTCCTTGCAACAAGGAGAGACTATCTGCAGCTGTCTCTCGACGTAGGACGTAATAAGAGCAAGACGCTGTAATTAAAGAACAATAAGTACGTAAGTAGATGTAAACTGTATAATAAAATATTGTAACGCATGATACTAAAACAAACTTACCCGATGAGTGTCAATAAACGGCGAAGGAACAACATCGGGAGGGGCCTGCCTCTGTGAGAACCGACTGACATATGGATGTGATATCTGGAGGAACCAGTCTAAGTATGCAGGATCCACCGACCAAGGAGGAGAAGCTACGGGGCTCTCCAAAATGTACGGACAGAGATGGTCTTGCATCCTCTCCCAACGATCCCACTCCTCAGCAAACTCCACAATATACTTGTTCTTCCCGCGTTTATTAATTGGTCGACAGACCCGTGATGGTGGAATAGGATCTAGTGGTCTGCTCTGCTGTCGTCCGAACTGACGTACCACCCTATCCGGCATATAGGGCTCCTGAATATCGAGGAACCTCAACGTTCCTCGATATGTAGAGGCCCTAAACCGGTCAATAAAATCTAGTTGCCCGTAAGGCATCCAACATATCTACAAGATTACAATGCAAATGTAAAAAGTTAACAATTTGCCAAGTTCAAATAATGTACGTATACAACTAGTCGTTAAACAGTACTTACATCCTCTGGTCGATACTCATCCAGAATCCGCCTGTAAACATGGGGGCTCAACTCGTGCTGCGTAGCAGTCCTGTCAGTGTGGTAAAGGGATGCGCGTCTCTCATCATCACCTGCCATATCACGCTGGAAGTTCGGGTTCCCCGGGAAGTAAATGAAGTACATCCATATCCAAATCTGATACAATTAATGCAAATCGTTAACGTCAGACAACTTTACAAGTGTATATCACTTGTACTATTACTACGAACCTGTAAAAGATAAGGACAACCGCCGAAACCAATCACTCCACTCCTAGATGCCTCGCCTAATTCCCGATACAGATTTGCGAGGACAGCAGCGCCCCAAGCCGTATCGACTACTCTCGTCGGATCGTCAAATAATGGCAACAAGCGGGTCTGCAGAAGGGTGGTGCTCTTGTCCACAAACACACTACTGGACATAAGATACCACAAATATCCAGCGGCAATGCAATCAGGATCATCCTCGTCCTCAATCATCCGCAACACGTGGGGCCAAAAACTACAAGCCCTTACCCGACCCTGCCTCAGAGGTCCTGTCATGTTCCACTTATCTAGTGGGGACACATAACTGGGATCAACTCCGAACATGTACCCAAACAGATCATTACAATACCTCCTCTCTTGCATGGCATTAGCAAATGGACCTGTAGTCGCAGGTAATCCCTCAATAGAAAGGCCCAAAATCATTGCTACATCATGCAGCGTAATCGTGATCTCTCCCCAAGGAAAATGGAAGCTGTTCGTCTCCGGGTGCCAATGCTCAATGAACGCTCCAATAAGGTTGTGATTCACAAACCCATACTGCAAATCCCTGTTACGTGTTAACCTCGTCTGCTCAGCGATGCGGAACCAAGAACCAGGAGGAGGATCATGTGGTAAGTACGGCCTAAAACGTCCGAAATCAGTGGGCCGGGTGTAGCATCGGGTTCTCCGTGTGAACTCCCGTGGGGGATCGCCTGCTAGTTCCTCATTTGCAATCTTATGAGCAATGTGCGCCTCGAAACTATGCAAAACAGGATCGGCCACAACGGGAGGAGGAGGTGGTGTATCAACTGGTGCAGAAGGTTGGGGGTCAGCTCTAGGAGGAGACTGAAGAACAGGACCTTCATCATCAAACCCAATCGGTGATCCATCCACAATACGCGGGGACTGTGACTGCAACTCAACAGGTGCAGTGGAAGTAGAGGGCTCAACTGAAGCAGGAGGCACGCTCATACAGGGTACTACTGGAGGCTGTGAAAAAGACGGCGCAGCAAAATCGTCAAGGCCTACTGATGACTGCACCTGATCAGAAGCGACAGGCCTACCCCTACCGCGACCTGTACACCCCCGGGATGAACCAACACCCCCTCTAGACCCACCTCTCTTGCGGCCCGAAGCCGTGACTATACGCTGGGAAACTCTTCTTCCACCCGCAGTCATTCTCCTAATTTTACCAGCTATGGCCTAACATTTTCACATTTCTTATACTAATTAGTTATTTAAACACACACATGTCTATTAATATAACATTCTGTACTAACGTCTTCAATTCAACTTAACGTTTTAATCTCTTTTCAAATGCAACTTATGTTGTTACTAGTTTTCCTTCTTACAACACTATAAATTAAATGCTGAATAATTACATTTAACGATTTTGCTTCATACCTACATAATTACACTATTTTTACAATTGTTTCAATATTTACAATTTTTACCGTTTTAAAAACTTCATAATTAAATACTACATAATTTTTACAACTTTTCATTACACTATTTATACTGTTACTTACACTATTTATACTTTAATTACTATTTTATATCATGCCAAATATATACATTTACTATTTTATATCATGCTAAATAATTACAACTTTTATGCCAAGCCAAATATTTACATTTACTATTTTTAATAACATTTCAATTACTACTTTAATTATTACGATAAAACATTTAAAACTTTTTAATTTTACATACCTCGTCGGAAATCCGTCGGGCTCTTTTCGGAGGAGGGGGATCAGCAATTAATTCTTCCGCCATCTTCACCGCCTCTGCTCCGACCCTTGCTGCAATGCTTATTGGGTCATTTTCAGATTCGCTTTCCTCAGACCTCCCGAATTCTGGATTCGGGTTCCTCTGCCCATACTCATCTTCTACCGCAGCCTTCCCCTTCGTCCTTTCTTCCTCACCCACGCCGCTCCGCTTCCTCCTTTCTTCCCCTTCCTCACCCACGCCGCTCCCCTTCCTCCTTCTTCCCCTTCCTCACCCACGTCTTCAACCTCCATATTTCCGCCTCCATCCTCTTCCTCCGCCACCGCCGCACCCACAGATCTCGCAAAAACATTCCCGGATTCCGCCTCTCCTTCACGCCGCTCCTCTTGCCTCAGACAAACTCCTCCGGCCAAACCCGCCACCCATTCCATCGAAACCGCCGGATCTACTCCTCCCACCAAACCCGCCTCCAACGCCTCAGTAACTTCTCCCACCGACCCGGGCTCCATCGCCTCCTCCCGATTCGGGCCAACTGTCGGATCTACATCCGACCCTCCTCCTCTACTCGGATCTGCAACTCCTTCTCTAGCCACCGTATCACCGCCTCCGTTCATCTCTCTCGATTGCCTCATCACCTCTTCAACAGAAATTTCCGAAGGCGATACATCGAAAAAATTGCCGGCCATTATTTCAGACCACCAGTTGTTCTCCATTTTTTTTTTGGGAAGATGAAAACACGGCGACTTCACAATTCGCATGGTTACTTATAGGAATTTCACCGTTTTTTTTTAACCTAATCCAAACTCTCCCGAATTCACATTTCGGGAGTTTCAAATACAAATTTCAGCCTCTCCCGAATTCACAATTCGGGAGGTTAAAATACAAATTTCAAATTCCAAGGTCAAACTTGCATTTACGAGGCAGATCCAATTTCCGAGATTTTTTACCGTTGTTACCATCGCACGAATGCACGATTCGTGAGGTATATTTCCAACGCGCCCGCATTCACAATTCGGGAGGTTAAAATACAAATTTTAAATTCTAAGTTCCAAGGTCAAACTTGCATTTACGAGGCAGATCCAATTTCCGAGATTTTTTACCGTTGTTACCATCGCACGAATGCAAGATTCGTGAGGTATATTTCAAACGCGCCCGCATTCACAATTCGGGAGGTTAAAATACAAATTTTAAATTCTAAGTTCCAAGGTCAAACTTGCATTTACGAGGCAGATCCAATTTCCGAGATTTTTTACTGTTGTTACCATATCACGAATGCAAGATTCGGGAGTTTTCCTTTCACAAATCCGAAGATTTTTGCAGTGGTTTGTCTGCTATTTGAATTGATATAGGAAATGATTTTGCACTATCTGCCTTTGAAAATTCGGATATACGAAATGATTTTGCACTGCTTTGTCTGCCATTTGAATTGATTGCATGTATGGTCAGTCTCAAATTTAATACAGTACTAGTATCCAAAAACTGATTTTCAATTGAAAGAGCATCAATACTAATTATTTTCTTAATATATATGAAAAACTCTAAATGAAAAATAAATAGAAACAAAGGGAGTATGTTATAGGCTTGTAGCATTACGGTTACAGAAAAAAACGCTCTCAAGAAAGAGCGAACTGCCTCTCTTCCTTGTTGGCTATCGACTACTAGAAATTTCTTTATTGATGTCCTTTGTTGTAACAAGACAACACAACTGAGCATTACAAAGTATATAAACGTGACCATTTCTAATCATCATCATCATCTTCTTCCCCACCATCTTCTTCAACGTCATCATAATCATCTTCATGTTCTTCTTCCGATTCGTCTTCACCTTCGTCTTCACTTTCGTCTTCACCTTCGTCTTCATCTTCGTCTTCACCTTCGTCTTCACCTTCGACTTCACCTTCGCCTTGACCTTCGACTTCACCTCCGTCTTCACCGTCGTCTTCACCTTCGCTGTCTTCATCATCTTCACCACCATCTTCAACTACATGATCGTCATCATCGTCATCTTGGGGTATCGGGTTAATATTTAGAGGCGGCATTGGTTTGCACGGTTATGACGTTAAAGAAATCCGGGACTCACCGCATGGCTGCCATTCAAATTTTAAGGTCAAACTTGTTCTGACGTGGCAGTTACAATTTCCGAGATTTTCTCGATTGTTACTGCCTCACGAATGCTCAAATCGTGATGTGTGGTTTCAAATTTTTATCTTCCAAACCCGGTTCAATACCCGATTTCTCAATTGCCCAAACAGGTTTACTAGATCGGGTTCACTATTTACGGTTTACTATATCCGGTGGACCGGTTCCCTAATTTCTGAACCGGTTTGTTTATTTTTCTATTTCCCACGCTCACGAATGCTGAATTCGGGAACGTCTATGAATACTTTATGCTCCCGAATTCTGAATTCGGGAACTTCTATTACTATTTCAGCTCCGCGCGGAATTTAAACCCTGACACACTGAGTGTGTCAGGAGTGCAAAAAGCCTTTCCGTTAAATAGCAGAGGATCTGCATGTGATTGACCTATCGCAATAATAGGTAGATCTCTAGTTATGATATTCCTCATAAGATACAACGTTTGATCCACTTTCACCTTATCTTTGATGAGGTTTTTTTTTAGTGTGTGCTAACAATTTAAATTGGAACTTAAATTTGAAGATTGTTTGTTCATTAAAAAAAAGATTTATTTTAACTCCGTCATAACAGAATGACAGTTTCAAATCATTCAAGTGGATGATCCAAAAAAACTCTAAAAGCGAGTTATTAAAGTTAGTCAAAAATAAGTCTTGTCTATGTGACTGATATAAACATCAGGTAATATGATAGCTTGTGACTGATATAAACATCAGGTAATATGATAGCTTGTGACTGAAAAATTATAAATCGTAACGTATTAATTGAAACATTCCCTCGCCAAGAAATTTAACACAATATTAGATTCCTTAAAACAGTGATAGATGCGAACGTCAATAAATTTTTGTAAGAGAGACTGAATATTTTAATTTCCTAAAAACTCTCATAAAAAAAGCTGAAATATATTAAAGGGAAGTTTTGATTTAATTATAAATAAAGGGAAGTTTTGGTGCGAACAAGTCTTAACGTAGGCAAAAGAACAGTTTGCGTCACATATTAAATTTCAATATTCTGGATAGACTAATGCTGATAATTCACCTCATGAAAATGTTTGAACGTTCTCAGTGAAAGACGCAGTGACATATTGTAAACTTTGATTTATTTATTTTTGTTTTTTTTCCTTAAAATGATCTAAAAAAAATTTATCGCCCAATTTATGAACATTAATTTGTAATCTGTGAACGCAAAAAACTTCGTTTTCAACGTTATTGTTCTGACCCGAACTTTAGATATCTATATTTTAATAATAAGGAATTTAACATGAAGTTGGAGGAATATGTAGAGTTAAGAAGATTTTAACCCTTCAAATAATATATCTCATCGACAATAGAAACTTTGGCCGGCCAGTAAGCTTATCAAAATATAATTTAATATAGAATAATCTTCATTTAGCAACATATATCATTGAACCCCAATTGGCATCAACAACCATACAAGAAAATATACCATAAATCACTACATATATAGATCGATATATAGGTTTTGGTGTAAAGTAATATGAAACCTCTTGAACAATTGTCCACATACAAATATATCAATTACGCCGGAGATGGCAAAGGACTAAACCCATGGCTAAGAGAAGCTTTCCAGACTCGATCAACATCAAAGATGGTATTACCACATTCATGAACATTCCATCCTTCCATTGCATGAACTATTCCTGCGATTCGCCATGCGCTCATCGCCTTTCTCGGCAACCAATTCTACCATAGTTAATCACAAATGTGTAGTACTTAGTTAGTAGAATTCAAGATTAATTCCCTACTCTGATACTATAAATTTACGAGAAAAGTTCGGGTGAGAACAAAGTTTAACGTAGGAAAAAAGCGTCTACAGATAACAAGCTAATGTTCATATCTAGGTGATGAAATTTTTAAGGTCATTTTAAGAAAAAAATAAAAAACAAAGTTCGCAGTAATTACAAGTATACCACCGCTTCTTTCACTGAAAACGTTCAAAGAATTTCATGGCCCAGATATTGAACATTACTATCTACAATATGAACGTTGACATGTAATATGTAAACGCGAACGTTATAGACTTGTTCACACCGGAATTTTTCTCCAAATTTACAAGGATAATGAGACATACCTCACAAGCATGTAAGTTTCCAAGAGAAGATGGAACGAACATCGCGGGAGTGTAAAGATAGAAGCAATCTTGACGAGTTTTCTTAGGCGGAAATTGATGGATGGGAGTGAATGTCGTTCCTTTTGAAGCTCTTGATTGTTCGTCTTCTGTCAAATCTTCTCCGACTAACCATGTCTGTAATTCAAAAATGCGCGTTAAACATACATTGTCAATTAGGTTAAGTTTATGTATCAAATATGAAACTATGATAGACTTACTTTATAAGTTGATCCCTTGGAAATGACCAAGTTCTTTCTGTATTTAGGATCCATTGAGATTTTAAGCTTTTCGTACTCATCTTGCCTCAAGGTACCGACCTATCACAAAAACATTTTTCATGTACTTGTTATGTATCTAAGAAAAATGAGAATACATTGAATGTATGACTTAATTACCTCTATGCCATTGTGACAAAGTGTTGAAACAATGGAGTAAGCAATCTTGGAGAGTTTTGCTCTAAAGAAAACTTTTGTTGCATCTTTGGGGATGCTATTGAGGATGACCGCCACGGCTAAGCTACTTCCATCTACCAACTTCACCTTCAATTTTGGGTACTTTCGAATGTAAAATTCGCCACTTTGGTTAAGTTCTTGGCTCTGCGAAATTAGTGAACAATTCTCAACTCTTTCCTCCAAATTCTCTATGATAAGCTTATAGATTTTCATGGAAAGAATGACTACTTACTTGATTAGATAGTCCTAGACTAAGTACTTTGACATTCTTGTCATTTGCGTCCAAGACGGCTTCTTCCACCAACTTGTTAATTGCAACTCTTTGCCACTTGAGAGAGTACTAAACGAATGCAATCAAACAAACATGATATTTTAACAGAAAAGTTCAGGTGAGAACAATGCTTAACAATGCTTAACGTAAAAAAAAAAAGTTTTTTTTGCGTTTACAGATAACAAGCTAATGTCCATAATTGGGGTGGTAATGTTCATAATTTGGGTGATGAATTTATAAAAAAATAAGTTTGTAGTAATTACAAGTATGTCACCACGTTCCTCACTGAAAACGTTCAAAAAAAATGGTCCATATTATGAACATTACTATCCTGAATATTAACATTGACGTGTAATTTGTGAACACAAAATGTTCGTTTTTCCTACGGTAAGAGTTGTTCGCATCGAAACTTAATTTCCTACTTATTATAATACTTATACATTGGACATTAACATTTATATGCCATTGAAGATTTGTGTTTGTTAGGGAACTTACATGGATAGTGTAACGTGGAATCGACCATGATTGCAATCTAAGCTTGTCAAAGGTGTTTGCATCAACAATAAATGTGCGTCCGGATATCCAAGTGAAGATCATGGACCATAATGTAACAGGCCATATCAGCCACAAATACCATTTAGGGCTAAGAGGATTTGATGCCAAAGAGGAGAAGCCAAGCCTCGATTGGTATATGGATTGCGGTGTTGTGAGATGTGTTAGGTATACGACATCTGGTGAATGTTCTGGTTTCTCAAGTGAAGCGTCGTAGAGCTTGTCAGTGGATTGATCCATCGTCCCGTACACATAATCATAGAATGGCATGAACAATGAGTAGTTGGTCCGAAATTGAGTATGGTGTAGCGAGTGGTATCTGTAAATTGACATGGAATTAAGAAAAACGATAAGGCCAACAGATAGGTTCATGCCTGTTTGGATCAGTAGACATTCATAAAACATAGATGCGATATATAGAGAATACTTACGTAGGTGTGTACATGATATACTTAAGAGGAGGAAAGAGTGAGAATAGCTTCTTAGGAATATGCTCAAAGTTGCAATGTCCCATATTGTTCATGAAATCAATGTACAATATGTAACCACCCGCAGATATAACTGACATGGTTCTTGTGTAAACAGTTGTTAGCAATGGTATCGCAAATAGAACGAAATATGTTATGTGCTCCGCAAATGGATGAATAACAGCTGTAAAATCAAGAGAAAAAAATCAATCAACATATAGTCAAACAAATAAGCAAGACAATCTTAATGGGTAAAAAACCCATTACAAGATGGGTCATACAACCCTTAAGTAATTTCATTATCCATCCTTAGAGTAAGTAATTTTTTTATTGTTTTATAACCCAAAAAAAGTTATAGTGTATTAATTGACCTTTTAACATACAATAATAATTATTGTCATCAAATGATGACAATGTATTATCATCGAGTAGTGATAGAAAGTTGACATCGAAAGAATAGCTTCTTAGGAATATGCTCAAAGTTGCAATGTCCCATATCATCGAGTAGTGATAGAAAGTTGACATCGAAAGTTGACTTATGGGCCAAAAGCCCATTACAAGAGAGTCTATAATAGTCCATGAATAAAACTTACATGTAATAGGCTCAGTAACAATGGAGGAATGATGGTGGGAATGATAACGAGAGTAGAGGAAGTGGTGATGCAAAGCTCTATGAAGCCAGTAGTACAAAAACTCGACCGGGCCCGTGTGAAGTAACGCCGTTAGAATAACGCCGTTTGTGTTCCATAACGGTAACCGTTGCGCGCCTTCTAGTGCCCAACTTCCGAGGTAGAATAAGCATCCGTTAAATATTATCTGATCATCCCTGCAATATTTAAGATAATAAGGGCCAGATTCTAATACCAATAGACTCTAAAATATGACCAATGTGTCTGATCTGTTAGATGAAATTCAAAGCTACACGAAAGAAAGATTTCAATTTGGTGGGTGAAAAAGTGCACACTTGAGAATTGTGTTTTGAGCGGATACTATTTGTTTTTCCAGTCGTTTAACTAAGCGCTATCACGTAGCGTTGGCTCCGGTTCCAGTAGAGTTGTAAAAATAACTCTAGATGGGGTTGAGAGGATCTCAACCTTTGAAAAAGATTTTAACGGATCAGATTAATATAATTTTTTTTGATTTTTTTCCTTTTTAATTTTTGTTGTGATGGATTAATTGTTTCATCCTTAGGGAATAGTAACTCTACCATAGAGTTCTTTTTTTTTTTGGTAAAAGTGTGCTCCCTCTATTCATTCAAAGAGGCAAGACAAATCACGAATTACAATGCACCAAGCGAGGCGTGGACAAACCCCGCGCGTCCTCCGAGACCAACGAACACACCCGATCGAGCGGTTTCAAAAGAACAACAACACCAAGCGGAAAAGAAAAAGCAAAAGACGCCAGAAAACCCGCGACCTTATTTGCTTCTCTGAAAACGTGACGGAACTGGACGACCCAATACCTACGAAGGAAGTCCCGCGCCCGAGCGACGAGACTAAAGAGGGGGTGATACCGCTCCATCATAGAGTTCTTTTAAGAACTCCACCGGAACAAGACCGGCGTAGCGTTAGATTTATTTTAAAACGAAAATTAAACGCTTTAATGTACCACTAGATACGGGCCTCGCGCTACGCGCGAGAAAATTACGGATTTTCGTATGTGATTTAATATAGTTATACATTATTTGTTAATATGTTGTTGTTGTTATCAAATTTATTAATATTTGTAAATATAAGTATTTTTTATTTCCTTATATTTATGTTTGAAGTAGTTTTAAAACATAATATTAGAATAAGTTTGCATTGTCATAAGAGAAGCTCACACATTAATTTAATTTGTGACTTAATCAAGTAGACTATAAATAAATATAACATAGAGATATAAGAAAGATATTTAAATACATGCCCAAAAGTCCAACATGAGGTGATTAAGAAATGAGTAATGCATTAAATTGGTACCAATTTCATTCAATTTTGACAATGGACAACCAACTTTTATATAGATAAGATTATAATGAACTGGCTAGATGCTTAAAATATTAAAGTGGAAGGCTTGCACTTTTATCCTTCCAGCTTGTACGTTTTTCGTTTTGACTTGCACCATTTTGACTTGCACTTTTGAATATTTTTAGCACATGACTACAAAAGCTAAGGCATTTTTTTGGCTTGAAATTTTCTGCATGTAATTTTTATCACTCTCACTTACATTTTTTTTAGTTTTAGTTTGCACTATTAATCATATGGGCTTGCACTAGCTATAAATTGCAAAAAAAAAAAACTAAGCCATTTTTGACATTCGCTCAGCGTGTTGCACTATTTCTTTGTAACTTTTAGTTGGAGCTGCTTATTTAAAGCGGATATAACGGCCAAAATTCTATTTGTATTTTTACTCTATTATCTATATGTACCTAAGACTGTTCTTATAATAAAGCATAATACATTGCATACATATATTGATATATAGCATATGAAAAATCAAGAATTTTTATTACCAGTCTTTTTCGCGGTCGACTTGATCAAAGTCTATGCTCTTGTCGACGATGAGGCTACGACCTTTGGCGGTACGATAACGGGAAAAAGAGATCCAAAGTTGGTTGTGAAGCATTCGGACGAGGAGAAAAGGAAGGATGATGAGAGCAGATGGATTTGCTTCTTCTTTGTTGCTTGTTATGTATGAGTATGTGCAGTGTATTGCACCCGATGCAAGAACTAAATACTAATCACCAATAAATAAAACAAATTAATCATCATAACAAAGTGGTTAATTTATTCGGAAGTCACATGTGTTTTTAGAGAAAAAATTCGGATGAGAACAAGACTTAATATAGGAAAAACAAAGTCTTGGCGTTTACAGATAACAAGCAAATGTTCATAATTTGGGCAGAATGTTTGGGCAATGACATTTTTTTAGCTCATTTTGAGAAAAAAAATATCATGACCCAAATTATGAACATTACTATCCAGAATATGAACATTGACGTGTAATCTGTGAACGCGAACTGTTCGTTTTTCCTACGTTAAGAGTTGTTCACATCGGAATTCTCCTTTGTGTTTTTATTGGTTTTCAGCTTACAAAATGTATTGTAATGAACATAAAATGCAAAGTGTAGAAGAATAAGATGAGTATATAGTTTTCAAAACTTGGTCCCCCGGTATGAGTATGAAGATTCTTGGATCATAATTAAGATGCAATTCGATCACGAGAGGTGAAAGGAACAACTCTACATTTCTCAATCACATAAATACTAATATACAATATTATTATTATTTTTAACGATTTTTTAATCTTGTGTTAAAACGAATCTGATCAATTGAATCAGACGATTAAGACTTTAAAAAAGATTGAAGAAGTATTTTATATGGGTTTTTTTTCCTATTAGATAAAACTAAAAAACCTAATTAGTATCTTTAATTCCTTAGACAGAACAATTAGAATTATTAACAATTTACAAGCTACTTGTCATGTGCAAAACTTAATGTACTAAGTATCATTTAAGTCTAGACATATTGGGCCCAATTTCTAGGCTGGTGTCAAATCCGGCGATCGGGTCGGATTCGGATCAGACAATTTTGGATTTTGGATCAATTCAGGTCGGACACTATTCAGAACTATAAGAAGTCAGAACAAACCCGATTAGGTCGGATTCGGACCGAACACTTACTTATCGGCCGAAATTCGGGTTTCCGGCTAATTTCAGTTGGACAATTTTTCGGGTCAGACAATTTTCGAGCCAAACAGTTTTCGGTCCAGTCCTTTCTCGGGTCAGGTCGGGTCGTGTTCGGATCCGATCATGCTCGGTCTGGTCAATTTTGATCGGGCGGTATTCGGATCCGTTAGATTTTTTTAGTCCAAGAAGGAGAATATATTTTAAAAATGATAATCATTTTTTACTAATTAATATAAATAAATAAAATTACAAGTTGACCCGAAAAATCGGATTTTGGACCGGATCGGACCCGAATTTCCAAAATTCTTGGACGGAGACCGGTCGTGAACCGTCCAAAACTTGGGGTCGATCCGGATATTGCTCTTCGGCCGTTTAACCCCGCACCCGGTTTTTTATAACTGGCACCCGCTTTGGGCGCATCCCGGGTGCGTCCAATTTTTTTTTTAAACCGGGTCAATCTGCCCAAGAATTTTTTTTTTTTTTTGCCGTCACAATTTAAAAAAATCCGGTTTAACTTGGGTGCGCCCAAAACTGAACCGAGTTTTTTTTAAAATGTTTTGGACGCATCCGGGATGCGCCCAAAGCGGGTGCCAGTTATAAAAAAATAGGTGCCGGGTTTTTCTCCGTTGCTCTTCCCTAACATCGATAGACCGAAAATTGCATGCAAGATAAAGCGCCAAGTCTAATCAAAGACAACTATCTACTCCATATAAAAAAAATCTAGCCAAAAGGAGAACAAAAATGGATCAGAAATGCTTCATAAATCCTCGAACAAGGACGAGTAAGACATCACAAAGGTTAGAGAAAAAACCTAATACGTTTTCATACTTCCGACGAACACTTAGCATCACAAAGGTTAACACCATTAAAAGCCTAAACCAGAATCATAACCATAACCGAAACTGACAAACCGGCTAAAACCGTCTGAGTCCGATTTCAGTTTCAATTTATGATTTCTTGGAACCGTAATAGACGGTTTCATAACCGTGAAGATCTCTAAGCTCTCGAGCCAAATTTGGTCCTAAAGAGACCTCATCAAACACATAACCACACCTCCTCGTACATTTCTTATATCTACAAGATTTATTTTGAACAAGATCAAAGCCTAAATTTACAGAATTTAACTATTGATATAATCTTTATGTATATCACGGTATAGTATAAGTAAAACAAAAATATGTGATTATATACGTAAGTAATTAACAATGCTAGATTAATTAAAGAATAATAGAGAAAGAAGATAGAGATGAAACCTTGAAGTTGCCAAGAGGAGTCCATGGCCACTGAGTAAGAAGCCCTGGTTTCGAAGCCATTAATATTGATTAACTTAAGCTTTGTTGCTGAGGTTAAGTGAGACACTATACTACTAAACCTTCTATTTATATATATAGTCGGTCGACTAACAACAAAAACTTAGTAAAATTTAATATATTAATTAAGTTGAAAAGAAAAATATACTAGAAAATTAAATGGGCGAATGCCGTCACATAAATGTAGCACAACTGCCATTAGCTAGTACGTGCCCTAGAATGATCAATTCGTATTGTGTTAATTTGTTGTGTCCTCACTCAGTAGCCATCACTAAGTAACTACGTAGTACGTAGTACTATTATAGCCCCATAGCTAGCTTCGTGCTATTTTACGCGAAGAAAAGTTTGGTAGGAATCAAGCTTACAACAACAATAATAACAATCGATCAAATTTGTTCCCGTCGTAGCAAGGTTTGAGGGGCGAGATATGGACAATCCGTGCCCCGACACCACGTCAGGAGGATGTGGACCGAAAAGGAAAAGGAACACAATAACAATAATCATTGACAGTAGAAAAGACACAAGAAGTTCGAGTTGAGGGTCACGAAACACTCCCTGGCTTGAGCTGGCGTAGGAAAAATAAAGTATTCGCGTTCACGGATAACAAACTAATGTTTATATTCTGGATGATAATGTTTATAATATGACGATCATGCCGTTCCGGTCTCTCTTTTTTTATAAAAAAACATATTTACAGAAATTATAAAATTATCACCGCGTGACTTATTTAAAAAGTTCAAAATCGTCACCGTTCGGATTATGAATATTACCATCCATAATATGAATATTGATGTGTTATCTGTGAACGTGGACGCTTCGATTTTCTTGTACTTTTCTCTTTTATGCGTCTCCAAACAAGATAGAAATGGTAGCTCGACCAATAATCATGCCACCCAATATATCTTTTCATTATATCTTTTCATTCCGTTGTAGTGTATTCATTGGTTAATTTAACATGTTCATTAGACCATCTTTTCCGAGTGACTCCCCTGAAAGTTGTGTGAGCCAATGTAGGTAGGCATACTGCTTCGGGACGCGACAACTGGCTTTCAGAAATTAGCATTTGAAACGATATTAAATGAAAAACGCAACCCACTTGCCAAACACTTATATTTTCAAACACTAAATACTACTCTAAACGCTAGTTTGACCTTGTCAAACATGTTCTTGTAATATCATGTTTATTTCGAAAATGCGTCGGTGGTGCGATCAGGGGGGTGCTGGGTCAATGGCTCTCGAGTTTTGTCTCCAACCTGGTAGTTGCTCTGTTGTCCAAGCTGAATTATGGGGGATTTTCCTTGTGTACGTCTTAAAATGGTCTGGAAGTTGGTCATCGTTGTGTCATTTTGGAGTCGGACTCAGCTCTCGCTGTCAAAATCATGTCTACCCATCATCCCGGCCTCTCTAGTCTGGTGTCTCGTGGCCAGAGCTAATCAACAGGTTGCGGGTCGCTTAGCCTCTCTTACTTTTTATTTTAAATCTGTTGATTGTATTTTGGCTCAACGATGTAAGGAGAGTAACTATCTAAGTTTTAAATAGCCACCTTTTATGTGATACGGAGTACTTGTCAGCCTTTAAATTATACTACGTACATATAGCTGCATGTTGGGCCTGCATGCACATGAACGAAATTTAATACGTTGCATGTGTTGGAGCCCAGAAATTGCGATCACGCGACACAACACTTCGCGTGACACAGGGCGTCTGGACAATCAACTTATGTAATACTATTCGTCTTCTTCCTCGAAATTAACCTCACTCTCGACACCTGACACTTGCGTAACTTAACCGAGAAGGAAACCGACTCCGGCTCTTTTAAGCTCCGATAAGAAAGATGAACGTAAAACCGGACACACCGAAACAACGCAAATATACACAAAGGTAAAGAAAAGCAACGTGAAAGAAGAGTATATTATCAAAGACGTTTCACGTTTCGAGCTTTACAATAAAACGAGAAACTCAGATACCGCTTATAACAACACTAAGGCTTTACAACGAAACTATAAGTGATACAACAAGTGCTTTATGCCTAAATTCCTCTAGGAGATGAGTGTTTCGGAAGTTTGTGGTTAGGGTTTGCTCTTGTGCTTTTCTTCTTCTTTAGAGGGAAGTCTAGCGTTTTTTCTCTTATGACTCAGGATCCCCTTCCTTATCCATAGGGTTGCGTTTTTATACTATCGCCTGGGTCCCACGCGAGTCTATTACCGTTTTGCCCCTCGATACTTAGTCCCGTTGTATCCTCTTATTGGGCTTCACCTGTTTATGGGCCGCTTTATTCTTCTGGGCTGACTTCCTGGACCGACCCGGCACGCGATTCGTGGGCCTGACCCAACTCTCTATGGGCCTCGCGAGCCCATCGAGAACCGGCTCCAACATCCAGCCCCCCAAGCTTTCATGCTGAATAGCTGAAGGCTTGGGCCTGTCCTCTTGAAGTCGCGTTCTCGATGTAAGCTTGGCTCTTAAACTTTGCACGTTCCCATCGCGTGATAGGGTCGCGTGTATTTCTGTTTCGTTTTCTCTGGGCGACGTTTTGAATTCAAAAACTTTACGAATTCCCGCGCTGAGTGCATGTCGTCCACGTGTTGACTCATTACTGCACCCCTCTTTCCCTCGATTTTTTCTTATATATACCCATTCTCGTCTTCCTCTTTCCCTTTTCCGCCATAACTTCCACTTTCTCTGCAACTTCTCAAACCCGCCGTAACCTCCATTTTCTCTGCAACACTCTTCGCCGGTGCTTTCCTTCCTTCTCCATCGTCATCTTCGCCGTCGTTCGCAGTCGATTCTCCATGGCAGGTTAGTCTTCCGCTCTCCTTTCTCTTTTCTACTTCGTTTCTTCGATTTTTTAGGGCCTCCATCGTCGTTCCATTTCTTCTCGCCCGCAGAAATTTTACTCGGTTCTTTTGAATTGAGAGGCTTCTGAAGGTCACTTTTTGTTCATTGGGTGTTTTTGCGTTGTATCCCATTTCGACTCTTATTCTTTGATGCGCTCGTTTGGGAAAAAACGTGTTTTGGTCAATTTCTGCCATCTTCGACCTTCGTGGTGTTCTTCGTGTTCTTGGGCTTGGTCCATTCTGATGTTGTTTTGGCTTCCCTTTTGATTCTTGAGTTTCAGCTTTTCCAGGGATTTCTTGTTTGTTATAGCCTCGCGTTAGTTACCTTTAGACACGCGTTGCTCCTAATTTTGATGTTCTTTTTTCCTTCTTTCCATCCCTGGAAAACTGAAACTTACTTTGCCTATGCTTTCAGGTAGCGATGATTTTTATGAACGCTCAGCTCGGGCTGAGTATTCGGGGCGTACCACATCCGGATCTGAAGGGGGTTCTGGTGATCGCGAGCCAGACTCTCGTAGACGATCTCGCGTTTCTAGAAAATCTAAGAAGAGCAAAGCGAAGACGCCCAAAAGATCCAAAACCAGACTCCCGTCTCGCGTCATTCAAGAGCGAGCCGAGACCAATTACGGTCAATTCGCCAGCTTTTTCTCTCACAAGGGGTCTTTGCCCTACGTAGTTATAGAGAAACCCTTTCTCGCGGGCCCCGGACGCGTGAGTATCCTTACAAAGAGAATTACGCATTCTCGCACCCTAGTTCCCAACACCGCCCAACGTAGCAGTCTTACCTTTGACGATCTTCGTCGCCTCGCTACGCGATATCCTTTCCCTGAGGGGACCATCTTTGCTCTCCCCGATCTTGAAGGCACTTCCCTCGACCAGTATGGGTCTTTCTTCGCTTTGAGTAGGCAGTCTTTAGAAGCCGGCTTCCGCCTTCCTTGGACGTCCTTCCAGACCGAAGTAATGGCGGATTTAGGCTTTAGCCCTTCTCAGATGCATCCAAACTTCTGGAGCTCTCTGATCGTTTACATCATGCGATGTCAGGACATTGGGATAGTTCCTAATACTCCTCACTACGCGCTCATCAATTCGTATAAGAAGAACTCACGCGAGGATGGGTTTTACACTGCCCAAGCCAAGACTCCTAGCGCCTTCCGATTGCCTTCGAAGATCGAGGGGTGGAAAACTTGTTGGTTTTTAGTCTGTCCCCCTCCTGGCTCTGAAATTTCCGTCCAGGTACGCGAGCCCACTGCGAGAAGGGCCCCATGCTTTTTCCCCAAGGAGACTCGCGACAGATTCATCCGCGATTACAAGGATTACCCCGACAAAGCAGTTCAAAAACGTTTTGAGCTGGCTATCTCGGACTCTTTACTGGTCGCCAGGGGACTTAGTCTCAAGGCTCATGCCCTAGGTTTTTGTTCGTTTTTGTTTCGACGCTCGCGTTTATTACGATTATTTACACTATACTCACTTGTGGTGGCTTTTGTAGATGCTGACTTTTTCGCCGATCTTCCGGATCTGGGGGGGTTGGCCCTTGACGAGTCGGGTGCGCTAACAACTATCGAGGCGCCTACCCGCATTGTTTCATCCGTCCCCGATCCGACTCCTACTCTCCCAGCCGCTGCTTCGGAAACACCAACGGAGCTTGCGACGACAGTTTCTGAGGACGCTCCTCCGGTCCAGACATCTCGCGTACTTTCGGTTCGCGATAAGGGGAAGCAGAAAGTCGCCGAGAAAAAACGCAAGAGGACGACGGAAGTGGAGTTTGTCTCCTCTCCGGAGCCTCCTGATACCCCTGTCGCGAACCCGACCTTCATCCATAGCTTATCCGCGACGCGTGCGTTCGTTGAGACGATACCGACTGTTTTCCCTCCCGCACCTAGCCTCTACGAGGAAATTTCGGAAAGGCCTGGCGGCTTGTCCAAACTTCTTTTCGCTGTAAGTCTCCTGTTTCTACCTATTTCTTGCTTTCTTGGGGTGTTTTTAACTTTCATTTTTGCAGGGGATGAACCTCATCGCGAGCGCAACTCAAAAGGTGCTTGCCGCTGAAGATGAACTTAAGGAGCTGAGGGCAGAGGATCAGTCGACCCGCGATGCCCACAGAGCGGCCAAGTCCAGGCTTATGGGAGAAAAGAAAGCCTTGGAGGAGGAGCTTTCGAGAGCTAAGACGACGATGAAGGAGATGGAGGGCGAGCTCGCGTGCCTGTCAGTCAAAGACGCGAGGATAAAGGAGATGGAAGCTCAGCTTGCGTATGAGAGGTCCACTCATGTCAACATCGTCACTGAGTACAATACGCAATTGAACGACCTTAGACAGGAAAACGAGAAGCTCCACGCGACGATGTCTGAGAGAATCGCTTATGAGAGGAACATGGCGGTGGAGGAGTATTGTGGGGGTTATCGTCAGCGTGCTCGCGTCGATTTTTACAAGAATGCTGCCAACACGCTTCTCCTATGCATGGTAAAGATGCAGATGCTGAAATTCAAAGTTAAGGACTTCCCTTTCAACGCTCAGGACCTGTGCGGGCTTTCTACTGATCTTCCTGAGTACCAGCCCCCATTGCCCGGAACCTTCATTGATGACGGGGAGACTCCACTTGAGGCATGGGGGATTACGCGTCTTGCGCCTGAGAGGGGTATTGTTAAGGGCAAAGAGAGTCAAGTTTTCAGGCCCCCTCTCCCGAAGGTGGTCGCTCCTCCTCCGCTTGAGAAGTCAGTTCCCAGCCCTCCTTCTCCATCCCTCTCGTCTCGCAAGAGGAAGGTATTCGCGTCTGATGCCCTTCTCGACACCATTCAGCCTTCAAAGCGTTCTAGTTTAGATCAAGCGGGGGGCTCAGGCTCGCGAGTGTCTGGTGTTCGGGATGTTGTGGATCTGGAGGTGGATAGTGCCGAGGACGCGGGGACTGCTGCCAAGACTGTTTCTAAGTAATGTCTTGTCTTTGAACAATGTTTTCTGTATTTAGGAATTGCGACATTTTGTAATCAACTTTTGTATATAACGCGGGTATAATGGTCGCGACCTTTATGCTGTTTCTATATTATTATTTTTGCTTTTGTTTGCTTATTTCGTACATACTTATCTCGTCTCGTTCCCCCCGTTTTTTGTTTCGGAAAAATGAGTTAGTTTGCGAAAAAGGAAAACGCAAAGAGATAAGTCACAATTACGGTCCATCCTGTATAGTAAGGTAAAACTGACTTGTTACATAATCTTGTGAGCATTGCAAACTATTCTTTTGCTAACTGTTGCATGATCTTTACACGCGATCTCTAAATGACGGTTGATACTCGCGAGGTTCATCTTTAGCCTTTCTTAGCCGCGGCGCAGTAGGATAGCTTTTTCTTGGTGTGATTGTCACGGAGTATTCTTGGTCTTTGTAAAGCATTTAGTCATGGCGCTGCTCTCGCGTGGGATACCAAGCACTGCACATGTAGAGGAGCATTTAGCTTTTGATTTTTATCCTTAGGTATTAGCACTGCACATGATGCAAACCCGCCCATGCTTTCGCGACCAGGGGGAGTTTTCTAGCTCAGCCCTGGAAGCTGGAAACACGAGCCGTCCTTACTTTCGCGACCAAGGGGAGTTTTCTAGCTCAGCCCTGGAAGCTGGAAGTAGGACACGCGACCGGGGGGGTTTTTTTAGCCCAGCCCAGCCGTCTACGCTTTCGCGACCAGGGGGAGTTTTCAAGCTCAGCCCTGGAAGCTGGAAGCACGAGCAGTCCTCTCTTTCGCGACCAGGGGGAGTTTTCTAGCTCAGCCCCGGAAGCTGGAAGGAGGACACGCGACTGGGGGGGTTTTTTAGCCAGACCCGGCCCAGCCGTCTACGCTTTCGCGACCAGGGGGAGTTTTCAAGCTCAGCCCTGGAAGCTGGAAGCACGAGCAGTCCTCTCTTTCGCGACCAGGGGGAGTTTTCTAGCTCAGCCCCGGAAGCTGGAAGGAGGACACGCGACTGGGGGGTTTTTTACCCAGACCTGGCCCAGCCGTCTACGCTTTCGCGACCAGGGGGAGTTTTCAAGCTCAGCCCTGGAAGCTGGAAGCACGAGCAGTCCTCTCTTTCGCGACCAGGGGGAGTTTTCTAGCTCAGCCCTGGAAGCTGGAAGGAGGACACGCGACTGGGGGGGTTTTTTAGCCAGACCCGGCCCAGCCGACTACGCTTTCGCGACCAGGGGGAGTTTTCAAGCTCAGCCCTGGAAGCTGGAAGCACGAGCAGTCCTCTCTTTCGCGACCAGGGGGAGTTTTCTAGCTCAGCCCCGGAAGCTGGATGGAGGACACGCGACTGGGGGGGTTTTTTTAGCCAGACCCGGCCCAGCCGTCTACGCTTTCGCGACCAGGGGGAGTTTTCAAGCTCAGCCCTGGAAGCTGGAAGCACGAGCAGTCCTCTCTTTCGCGACCAGGGGGAGTTTTCTAGCTCAGCCCCGGAAGCTGGAAGGAGGACACGCGACTGGGGGGGTTTTTTAGCCAGACCCGGCCCAACCGTCTACGCTTTCGCGACCAGGGGGAGTTTTCAAGCTCAGCCCTGGAAGCTGGAAGCACGAGCAGTCCTCTCTTTCGCGACCAGGGGGAGTTTTCTAGCTCAGCCCTGGAAGCTGGAAGGAGGACACGCGACTGGGGGGGTTTTTTAGCCAGACCCGGCCCAGCCGACTACGCTTTCGCGACCAGGGGGAGTTTTCAAGCTCAGCCCTGGAAGCTGGAAGCACGAGCAGTCCTCTCTTTCGCGACCAGGGGGAGTTTTCTAGCTCAGCCCTGGAAGCTGGAAGGAGGACACGCGATCCGACTGCGTTTCCTGTGCTTTTCATGTTATAATAACCACAAGTATTGTGAGCGTACCTGAGTTTTACGGGAGGACTAGGCGTAGAAACGACGAAGTCGCATCACGTTCCAGGAGTTGGCAATGTGATTTCCAGAGTGGTCCTTGAGGCGATAAGCCCCGGGCGCGACTTCGCGATCTATAATGTAAGGTCCTTCCCAGTTGGGGTCGAGCTTTCCTCCCTTTGTTCTACGTAGCACAAGGTCTCCTCTGGCAAATCCCCTCAGTTTTACGTGCTTGTTATAATATTTTGCAACGCCCGCTTTATGATTGGCTGCTCTGATGGTGGCCAGGTCGCGAGTCTCTTCTCGCATTTGCAACTCTAGCTGCATTTTTTCGTCATTGTCGTCCGGACTATACTGAATCACGCGGTCCGTAGGCACAATGAACTCGACTGGTACTGTGGCCTCTATTCCATAAGCGAGAGCAAATGGCGTTTCTCCAGTTGCTTTCTTTACTGTGGTCCTGTTTGCCCAGAGTACTAGGGGTAACACTTCGGCCCACATGCCTTTGGAGCCTTCTAGCCGTCTTTTCAAGTCCATGACAATGCTCTTGTTCACTGCTTCTACCTGGCCATTGCAATGCGGGTGAGCGACTGAAGCAATCCTTAAAGTGATCCCTATGTCTCTGCACCATGTAAACAATTGCGGCGAATTGAATTGTGGTCCCCTGTCGGTTACGATCTCGTGAGGGAGGCCATACCTGCAGATGATGTTTCTCCAAAGGAACTTTTTAACTGCCGGGACGGTGGTGCTCGCGAGGGCCTCGGCTTCGATCCATTTGGTGAAATAATCAACTGCTACAATGATGTACTCTAGCTGACCAGGCGCTTTTGGTTTGAAAGGTCCTAATAGATCTAGTCCCCACATCGCGAAGGGGCAAGGGCTTGACATTATCTGCAACTCAACACCTGGTTGATGAGATGCTGGGGCAAAATACTGGCATGGCTTGCAACTCTGAGACTCGCGTTGAGCGTCTTGCTTCATGGTGGGCCAGAAACTTCCCTGCCTTAATGCTTTATAGACCATTGGTCTCCAACCCGCGTGAGTTCCGCATAATCCCGCGTGAAGTTCCCTTATCAGCACGTCACTTTCTATCTTAGTCAAGCATTTAAGCTCGCGTGGTCCGTATCCCCTCTTGTAAAGTTCTCCACGACTCATATAAAAACGTGCAGCCATGGAGACAAGCTTTCTCATTTCTTTCGGATCTGAAGGACCTGTTCCGCTAGCAAGATACTGAATTATAGGGGTGCGCCAGTCGCTGACTGGCTCGCTTATCTCCATCAGTTCCACCTGATTGCTTATGGCGCTTTCAGACTTCACGAACCAAAAGTATGGGGCCTTTCCTTCTTTGATAATGGCAGTGGGACCTTCGCTAGTGCATTCTATATTTGCATACTGAGTTTGGGAACCTCGCTTCGCGAGTTCATCAGCTCGCGTGTTTTCCTCTCTGGATACCGCTTCAATTTCAAAATGCCCGAGCAACGAAATCAGGGCTAAGGCCCTCGCGTGATATTTTGGGAGATTGCCTGTCCTGGCTTCGTAGGTCCCATTGATCTGATTCACGACGATCTGGGAATCGCTCATGCACTTTACCACATGTACCCCCGCGTGAACGGCTATTTCCAGCCCTGCGATGAGTGCTTCATATTCTGCTTCATTGTTCGTGGCTTTGAACCTTAGCGCAATCGCGTGATCTATCTTATCCCCAGCCGGGGAAGTCAGGACGACTCCAGCCCCGCAACCATCTACGTTTGTCGATCCATCAATGTGCATCACCCACGCGGGGTGTTCAGGAGCTATAATATCTTTTTCTAGTTCTCTGAAACTTGTTTCAACTATGAAATCTGCCAAAGCTTGTGCCTTGATGGCGGGTCGTGGTCTATAGACTACGTCAAACTCCGTCATTTCAATGACCCATTTAGCGAGCCTTCCAGAGGTTGTTGGTTTACTCATAAAAGACGGTAGTGGTAAATCTGTCAGTACTTCGATGGGATGAGCATGGAAATAAGGTCGGAGTTTACGAGCGGCTGTTATTAACGCGAGCACTGCTTTCTCAATGGGCGAATATCTGGTCTCGGCCGACAAAAGTGCTTTACTGACGAAATAGACGGGGACTCGTTGTTCCTTTACTAACACAGCGCTAACAGCACGCGTTCCTGCCGCGAGGTACAGCTGCAAGCGCTCACCAGGTATTGGGGACGCGAGGGTTGGGAGTTTAGCCAGATGTTCTTTAAGACTCATAAATGCCCTTTCACATTCCTCAGACCATTCGAAGTTTTTAGGCTTCCTTAGTATGTCGAAGAAGGGAAGGTTCCGCTCCGCGAGTTTTGCGCAAAACCTTCCTAAATAGTTGACCTTTCCCACGAATCTTTGGACGTCGTGAATGGACCTTGGTGGTTGTAGATCTATTACGGCCTGGACTTTGTCTGGATTGACTTCGATACCGCGGGCACTGATCTGAAAGCCTAGGAACTTGCCTTCGGTGACTCCGAAGACGCATTTCTCTGGATTGAGGCTCATACCGTACTTTCTCAGGGTCTCAAAGACCTCTGCCAGGTCGCGAGTATGATCCGCTTGCTTTTTGCTTTTAACCACTATATCGTCAACATAGGCCTCTACAGTGTCACCTCTTTGGTCGCTAAAGATCATGTCCACCAGTCTCTGGAATGTAGCCCCCGCGTTTTTCAAACCGAACGGCATTACTTTATAGCAGAAGGTTCCTTTGTCTGTGATAAAAGCAGTGTGCCCTGAGTCGGCTGGGTTCATCATAACCTGATTATATCCAGAGTACGCGTCCAGGAAGCTTAGAGCTTCATGACCCGCGGTGGAGTCTACCAACTGGTCGATCGAGGGTAATGGATAACTGTCTTTGGGATATGCTTTATTGAGACCGGTGAAATCTACGCACATGCGCCACTTCCCTGTCCCTTTGGGATTTTTCTCTACCATTACAACGTTTGACAGCCACGTTGGGTATTGTACTGGTTTTACAAACCCTGCCTTAATCAGCTTCGCGAGCTCTACCGCAGCCGCCGCGTTCTTTGGCCCTGCTTGTTTTCTCTTTTTCTGCCTACGCGGCTTAACCTCTGGACTAATGTTCAGGGAGTGGGTCATGACACTTGCCGGGATCCCTCTCAAATCCTTTGGCGTCCACGCGAACACATCCCGGGAGCGGGTGAGTAAGGTCTCGATCTCTTGTACGACTTTTTGATTCAGTCTCCCCCCTACGTAAAGTTTCTCCTCTTTGTTGGGGAAAGGAGTGATTACCTGTTTCTCAAACCCATCAAAATGCGGTTTATGCCCTTCTTCTTTTCCCTCAGTGTCTCGCGGTCTGGGTGAGGCGCGAACTTCTAACTCAGCTTCTTCCAGGACGCGGGGCAACCCTGGAATAAATAACTGGTTGGCAAGCAAGGTCTTGGTGCTGCCCTTTTCGGACGAGACGTAGCAGATACGGCTCTCCTCTTGGTTTCCTCTCGCGACTCCTACTCCTGTCAATGTTGGAAATTTTAAACAAAAATGGCAGATCGATACGACCGCCTCAAACCTGCACAGCGTCTCGCGTCCCAGTATCGCGTTGTAGGAGGATGTTATGGGGATCACCACAAAATCTATCTTTTCTGACCTTCTAGACCCTTTCTCTTCACCCAAGATGAGATCTAGGGTGACGACGCCCAAGGCCCTTACGCTGTCACCCGCGAAACCTACCAGCGTGGTTTTAGTGGGCCTGAGTGTAGACTGATCAATTCCCATTTTCTCGAACGCGTCCCAGTATAGTATATCAGCTGAGCTCCCAGTATCCACGAGGATTCTTTTTACCAGCTTGGTTCCTATCTGAGCATGGATGACCAGTGGATCAGCGGCCTCGACAGCCCAGGTATCTACCTCTTTGTCACTGAAGGCAAGCGTGTAAGGTTCAGACTTCGATCTCGCGACACAATAGATCGGTTTTCCCTGAGGCTTGGGTGCGTTGTTAACGAGTTTTTGCTCTCGTTTGCCCAGGGGCATGGGTTCATGGCGGCCCGCGATCGTGCCAACATGGCCGTCCATGCGAGGGAAGTTCTGGGACGGGTGGCGATTAGGCCCCTGATTCTGGTTATTTCTCGCGGGGGTTTGCTGTCTCGTCTCATTTTGCGTTCTACTGCCCCCCCCCTTTACTCCACGCTCCTCTGTACGTGACGCCGTGACCTGCATCAACGCTTCCCCTCCGAGCAGTCAGGACCTCCAGCTCACTTGGGTGATGTTGTCGCGACCGACACTCTAATGTAGAGTGAGTATTCACTCCGTGGTATTCGCACCAGGTGGTAGGCCCCTGGCGGTTATGACCGCGACCACCTCTCCCCTCAACATCGCGTCGGTTGTCTTGTTCGGCCACAAAATTCTGCGATTGAAATTGATTCTGATCGTGATTTTGGCCCCTGAACTGTCTTTGACCCTGATTCTGATCTTGAATCTGTAAACCGGGTGCTCGCGAATCGAACTGTTCCTTCCCCTGATTACCCTGATGGCGCTTACTCCCCCAGTTCGGGTTTTCTTTCTTATGACCCTGAGCGGGTTTGTTCTGATTATTTCCCTTCAAAGCGATTCCTGAGTGTGCTTCCACATTAATTTCTGTGTATGCTCTCTCGAGCATGCCTTGGTAGTCTAAATCTCTCTTGCGGTATAGGTATTGCTTGAAGGTGCTTCCATCATTGAGCCCGTCAAGGAACGCGACCCGAGCGGTTTTATCATGGAAATCTTCAGCTTCCAAGATCTTTTCCGCGAACCTCTTAACGTAATCCTCTAGTGATTCATGTGGCCCTTGTTTGACCCCTACTACTTCTTGCATTGTCACTTTTCTCTTCCTCGAGGAGCCGAAATGCAACAAGAAACTTTTCTCTAGATCGGCGAAACAATGGATGCTTTCTGACGGTTGGTTGAGCATCCAGGTCATGGCGGGTCCCGCGAGCGTGCCTGGGAAACCTTTGCACATAGTGGCCTCATCAGGGCACCTCGCGAGCATAGCATACTTGTAGCGTGCTAGGTGCTCGCTGGGATCTTCTTTACCATTGTACTCTTTTATGATAGGAAATCTGAAATTAGGCAGAGGGACTGACCTGACTATATGCCCCGCGAAAGCAGTCGGGCCGAACAAGAGTGTCGGGTTGATGGACGGATAGGCCTCAAAGGCTTGCCGCGGGTGGGTGGCCTGGTTGCAAAAAGGTTCCCCCTCGTATCGGCGGCGGGAAGGTCTTTGTTCGGCGTGAATCCCCTGTCCTCTTCCTTCGGTTCTCCCCCTGTAAGATTGATCTTCCGCGTGGCTCGCAGGGGGTTGATTCAAATCGAATCTACTAGGGTGACAAGGCCTTTCGCGTCCTTCGACCCTTGTTCCATGCGACACTGAAATTCCGTCGTCAGGTACGTGTTCAGCACTCTCTTCCGCGACCGACTGTTCTCGTCCGCTCTGATTCTGTTCGTGCTCGCGTGATCGAGTCCTTGGTTGCCGCTGGTTTCGGCTTCCGCCCGCACTTTGTCCCATCGTCTGCAGGAAAGCACGATACTGCACCAGTGCGGGTCCTGCCAGGACAATTTCCTCCTCATGTACATGTGAAAAACGTGGTCGCGTGCTACTTATGTCTTGAGTTCTCATCTGGGGAGGGGTGTTGTCGCTTCTTTCGCCACTAGTATTCATCTTCTCAGATAGTTGTATTAGAAAACACTTCGCGAGTATAGATAGTAAGCCTTACTTGTGCGAGGAGGTCCCCACGGTCGGCGCCAGTGTTGGAGCCCAGAAATTGCGATCACGCGACACAACACTTCGCGTGACACAGGGCGTCTGGACAATCAACTTATGTAATACTATTCGTCTTCTTCCTCGAAATTAACCTCACTCTCGACACCTGACACTTGCGTAACTTAACCGAGAAGGAAACCGACTCCGGCTCTTTTAAGCTCCGATAAGAAAGATGAACGTAAAACCGGACACACCGAAACAACGCAAATATACACAAAGGTAAAGAAAAGCAACGTGAAAGAAGAGTATATTATCAAAGACGTTTCACGTTTCGAGCTTTACAATAAAACGAGAAACTCAGATACCGCTTATAACAACACTAAGGCTTTACAACGAAACTATAAGTGATACAACAAGTGCTTTATGCCTAAATTCCTCTAGGAGATGAGTGTTTCGGAAGTTTGTGGTTAGGGTTTGCTCTTGTGCTTTTCTTCTTCTTTAGAGGGAAGTCTAGCGTTTTTTCTCTTATGACTCAGGATCCCCTTCCTTATCCATAGGGTTGCGTTTTTATACTATCGCCTGGGTCCCACGCGAGTCTATTACCGTTTTGCCCCTCGATACTTAGTCCCGTTGTATCCTCTTATTGGGCTTCACCTGTTTATGGGCCGCTTTATTCTTCTGGGCTGACTTCCTGGACCGACCCGGCACGCGATTCGTGGGCCTGACCCAACTCTCTATGGGCCTCGCGAGCCCATCGAGAACCGGCTCCAACAGCATGCATGTAGAATTTGGACGTGGCAAAAATCAACTACATAAGTAGTATTTACTTAACTAAAACTATGTAACTATATTATTATTATGAATGCGATTAAGGCAAGTAGTTAGAGGGACGCAAGTAGTTAGGAGATATGGAGGTGAGAGTTAAGTCGATCGATTTTAGATTTCTTAGTGACACATGGACGATGTTTAAAAACTGTGTTTGTCGGTGGTAGACAACGGTGTTTAAGACTTTAATGCTTTAGTTTATAATTCACCTGCATCTAAGAAAAATATAGTCCGGCCTCCATCATATAACCATCCTCTAGATCTCTATAACAAATTATGAAATAAAATCTCCTATCAAAATATAAAAAAATCTTATAATTTTAAACCTAAATTATACTCCCTACATCTAGACCTGTCAAAAGTTTACCCAACCCGCCAGCGTTGATCCGACCCGAAAAATACTCGACCCAACCCGACCCGAAAAGTGTGTGAACCCGTTTAGGTCAAACCCGTTTTCGACCCGTACCCGTT
The DNA here is from genome assembly GCA_029168935.1 of Oxyria digyna. Classification (NCBI taxonomy): domain Eukaryota; kingdom Viridiplantae; phylum Streptophyta; class Magnoliopsida; order Caryophyllales; family Polygonaceae; genus Oxyria; species Oxyria digyna. Next base: position 3,657,751 of record JAPVLV010000015.1, on the reverse strand, counting down.
GGGTCAAACCCGGACCGACCCAAACTTCTTGAAACTCGTGAAGGGACCCACTTTTCACATATTTATTTCATTTAAATTAAAAAATAACAATAAATTTTATTAAATAACAATATAATGATATTATTTTATGGGTGCGGTTCCGGTGAGAACAGTTTTTAAAATGAGAACGTGCGAACGGCTAATGTGCATCAAAAATTTTGATGCACATTCTTTGAAAAAGTAATATACATTTACAATTTTTACCTAAATGTTCTTCAGTTTCTCAATAAATGTTCTTTAAAAAATAAATATTCTTCAAATTTTGGATGTTTTTATGTTTGTCAACAAATGTGCACCAAATTAGTACTAAATGTGCACCAATTTACTACTAATGTGCATCATTCTCGCGTTCGTATTTTAAAAGTTATTCTCACCCAATACTTTCCCTTATTTTATTATAAAAATATTTTTAAAATTATATTTTTATTTATTACAATAAAAAAAGCGAACATTTGAAACCCGCTGGGTCGACCCGACCCGAAATTTTTATCAACCTGATTGACCCAAACCCGTTTTTGACCCGAATCTGATTGACCCGAACCCGACCTGTTCGACCCGTTTGCCAATCCTAAATAATCTATACATATATTAAAACATAACGGTATTTGAAACATTTCGCCCTTACCTTCAATTGACTTATGTGTCGACCTCTAAGCAATGCTGACTCATTAACCACGTCATCTGACTCGTCGTCACATGACTTATAAAAAAACTCAATAAAAATGCCACAAATTTATGAATTCGGGAAAAATATACCTTAATATAATCTATATTATATATTAAAGTTAAAGCTTTTTGAGACGTTAAAGTATATTTGAGTATAGTTTGTTAAGCTGTTTATTTCTCTTTTTTTGTAAAACTATTACTATTAAATATTAAATAGTCAATAAAAATGTTACAATTAATTGAAAAGTTTTATAGATTATTATTTTAAGCTTAAAATCTTGAATTTATAAAAAAAAATTAATTATCCAAAGAATAGCTAATGGTTAACTATCGTACAAATATATAATTTTACAAAAAAACTTTACTTGACAGTAGTAATCCGAAATGTTATTAATTAGATATAAAATATGTCAAAATCGATTATAAAATTACTAAATCGATTTGTTTCATGAATTGGTATCATAAACTCTATTGCAGTGAAACACTTTTACATAAGCGAATTTTTATAAGGCGATTAAATATCGTGAATAATTATTCAAAACTCTCTAGATATTTACCAGATTATTCTAATAACGTTAATTATTTATCTTTTTCTTTGCACTAGGTAATTTTTTTTTATTTCTTTAATTTGAGGACAATGTGACTGCACCAGCATTTACCCCCTTTTTAAGGTTACCTTGGTATTTTATGTTAGTATCTTTGTCGATTACGTATTTACTCCCTCCGTCCCACTATTTTGTTCTTGATTCCGTCCCACTATTTCGTTCTTGATTTTGTTTTTGACACTATTTACACATCAAGAGAATCTTCGTAATTTCGACCAATATATAGATAAAAACATAGTCATGTGTGGTCTTGTTTTATTCGTCTTCTCGAGTACTTTAATAATATTTAAATTTTATAATTAGCGATATTGATAAAACAAAACGCACATCGTCATATGTGCCCGAGTGAAACAAGAAGTAAATAAAGGGACAGATCACTACAATTTATCTTTACCTCTTTACCTCGAAGTTCATACAGATAAGTTAAGAAACTTTGTTTATTTCGTGCAATAGCCTTTACCTCATTTTCATTATTTTTGGGGTCAGTGGGTCATGAAAAATATTAAATAATCCCGGCAATGCATCTATCTTGGGGTTGGTGTGATTCGGATGGTTGAGTGGTTTTGCTTTTAATATTGGATTTGTATTAATGGTTATAGGATACTTGTGGATCATCTATTATGGTTTTCATGTTGTTTAGGAGTTGGTTTATAGGTGATTTTTTTTTTTTTTATGAGGAAAGCGGTTAGGGGCACATCTAGCGAGAATGATACCGCCCTAGAGCATCCCGAAAGATGAGATCTGAAAGATCTGGAAAGGCTGCAAAATCATAATGGAGTATTAAATGATACATTTTAGCTATCAGGTCAGCTGTACCATTAGTCTCCCGAAATATATGGGAAACTCGATTTTCCACAAATGATCGGAGATCCATTAGAAGGTCGGTCATAATCAAGTAAATTTCCCATGGGCAGTCTCAAACGCCGTTTATGGCATTAATAAGGCGAAGATTATCGCCTTCGATCTCAACGTGCGTGAGACCTAGCCGAATCGTCTCCTTAATGCCATAACGCATTGCGAGAGCTTCAACCATCAATGGAGAAACGTTTCCTAGGGATCCGTTCTCTATTTTGATTGGTTCACCTTGTGTATTTCGAATGATGAAGCCAAATGATGCAGGGCCATCAGAGGGGCAAGCAACATCAACATTTAATTTATGGAAATTTGTTTTCGGTTTTGTCCATCTAATTGCTTTTCTTTTCCTTCTTGTTTGCGTTGGAGCAGGAATGTCGGGGTTAATGTCCATTTTGGCCTCTAGTTTTGCTAACTTCCAGTCTCTTATTTGGTTTTTTATGAAATGGTGAATATTGGGTAGTTGGTTATGTTCATCTATATCAAATATTTGTTTATTTATATAGAACCATAGGGTCCACCAGATTGTAGTTAGGTCTTCCATTTCTCTATTGGTAGTCTTACTTTTTAGGGTTATTTATCGAAAACCACTCGTATGATGGCCTACTTTGCGATTAACCACCCCTATGTTGCAATATTACCGGAAACCACCCTTATCATACCCTCCGTCACTCAACAACCACCCGTCCTCATACTCCGTTTAAATTTCCGTTAGATATTTACAGATTTAAGCCAAACTTTTTATTTTTGTTCATTTCTACACACCTTCAAAACTTGGGACAAAAATTATAATTAAGTAAAAAAAGTGGGCCACCTTCTTCAACCTTTTTCCAAATCCTCAATTCGGTTTCCATACCCTCCCTTCACAAATCCAGATCTGATGGAAATGGAGACGGCGAAGTCAAAGCTCGAGCCGAGAGATATGGAGACGGCGAAGTCGAAGGAAGGAGAATGTACATATGTTTATTCTTATCCGCCAGAAGCTGAAGCCAAGGAAGATGAGGCGGTTGAAGTTGGCCCACCGCTGGTGAAGGCGGCGAATCGGGGCGAACTGGAGGAAGCTGAGGAAGTTGGTGGTGAATTTCAGATCTGAAAGTCTAAAGCCAAGTTCGTCGATGAAGGTATCTACAGATATGGCAAAAGATTGACAGAGATTGTCGGATTTGAAGATCACTGTTCCAGTTCGTCAAATTAGGGTTCATGGCCGGATCTGCAAGTTAAGAAGATCACTCGGATTTGGCGTGATTTGAAGCAATTGAGTGCAAATCTGTATGGTTGGCGTTCGAATTGGTCGGATCCAGGGTTGAATTGTTCGAATCAGTTTTGAACTTGGGGGAGGATTGATTTGAGAAGTCAAATTCAAGCAATTAGGTTTAATTCCGATTTGCGGTGGCGACCAGAAACGCTGAGTTGGAGGCGTCGCTAGTGTCTACTCCCGTCTAGTTACATGGAAGCCGACGAAGCTTGTGTGGAGATGAAGAAGGATCGGCGGCGGAGTGAATCTGCGGATCTGGGCAGAGGAACTGGTGAGGCTGATCGGATCATCAGTGATGGAGACGGATCTCCGGTTTGATGGCGTTGGAGGCTGTAAGGTGGCGCCTGGAGGAGAGGAAGGTCGAGATAAAGCAGAAAGTGATGGGAACGATGATGTTGATGGCTTGACTTTGTCAAGCAAGCAAAAGAAGGGCTGCTGCGTTTCAGATGTTGGAGGCTAGGGTTGACAAAAGGATGTTGGGCCTGCTCGAGCGAAAAAGTGATCAGACGTGAGGATGATGAGATGTACTGGGGTTGTTCTCGGTGTATTTTGGGGAGCCAAGACGAAGAAGACGGTGTAAGGAGCCGAGATGAAGAAGAAATTAAAGCAGATGGAAATGGACGATGTTACGCTTCGAGAGTTGCGGGCTAAAGTTGAAGAAGGTGGCCCACTTTTTTTTTACTTAATTATAGTTTTTGTCCCAAGTTTTGAAGGTGTGTAGAAATGAACAAAAATAAAAAGTTTGGCTTAAATCTGTAAATATCTAACGGAAATTTAAACGGAGTATGAGGACGGGTGGTTTCCGGTAATATTGCAACATAGGGGTGGTTAATCGCAAAGTAGGCCATCATACGGGTGGTTTTCGGTAAATAACCCTACTTTTTATAACATTAAGTAGGTCTGCGCTAGTTTGGGCTCCTGGCACAATGGAATTGATGATGGTGTGGATTTTCCTATCAAAGTTTCTTATTATTCGTTTGGTTCTTGGGCATTCAAAAAGGAAATGTTTAAGGTCTTCATTTGGGGAATTACACCCTAGACATTCTGTTGTGATATCCATTTGCCTATTCTTAAGTTTAGTTTTAGTTGGTAGTCCATCTTTTGTGATTCTCCAAAGGAAGGACTTTATTTTTGGAACTAGATCAAGTTTCCAGATCCATTCAGTACCTGATTGTGGGAGGTTACGTTTCTCGTATATCATATTCATTGCGCTTTTAGTAGAAAACCATCCATTATTATTAGCTTCCCAATAGAGTCTATCTTGTATGTAATTTGTTGGGATTGGGTATTCTTTTAATTTATCTATGATTGTATAAAGTATAGTTTAAGTTTATCCTCATTCCATGAGTTATCTTGGTTCAAGAAGAAGGAAACTGTATGATGTTCATTTATTTGTTCCTGAGTTGTTATTTGATCTTTCAAAGTTATAGGAAACCATCTATCTTTCTAGAACTTAATCGTGCGCCCATCTCTTACTTTCCAAAGGAGACCTTGTTTAAATGGTGTTAATAATTTTGACATTTGGGTCCATTGCCACGAGTCTCTCTTCTTTGGATTTTTCGTATATTCTAAGATGTGGGTTTGTTTTAGGTATTTTTCTCTAATTATTCTTACCCACAAGTTATCTGGTTCAGCTAATATTTTCCAAATAAGTTTCATTTGTAGTACTGAATTCATGTCTTTACTTTTGCGAATCCCCAAACCGCCAAATTGGGTTGGTTTGCACATGTCGTTCCATTTTATCATTGGTTTGTAGTCTTCTCCTTTGTTCCAAAGGAATATTCGGTTAATTTTATCCAATTTTTTATGTGTTTTAGTTGGTAACATAAAGTTTTGCATCATGTAATTTGGTTGTGCTGAGAGATTTGCTTTAATTAGGATTTTCCTTCCCTCCATCGATAGTGTATCTGCCTTCCACTTTGTCAGTTGTTGGGATGTTTTTTCAATTACCGAGAAGAAAGTATTATGATCCACTTTCCCTGTAATGATTGGGCAACCCAGATATTTCTCCATTGCCATTGATTGATTAATATGGAATATTTGTGTAATCTGCTGGATTGCATTTGTACTTGTGTTTTTGGATACTTGGAAAGTAGATTTATCAAAGTTTACTCGTTGACCCGAAACTTCACAGTAGTCGTCTATGATTGTTGATACACACTTTGTATGACGTAACTAGGGGTTATTACATTAGTTTAGGAGTGTTATCACAAGTATTTGGAGCTATTATTATGTTCTGAGTTATTTATGAAGAAGTGAAGAAATGAAGACCAGAACCGAAGAAGAAGAGGATCAAAGATTGAAGACTTGAAGACATTCTGCGGAGCAACGACGATCGCCACCATCACTATGACGATTGCCATTCTACAACAGAAGCGTTACATGAGTTCGAGAGATCATGGCGATCGCCATGACTCTACGGCGATCGCCATGGGGTGACAGAGACCACGCCAGAGCTTTACATGAAGACCGTGATCGCCAGGCATCTATGGCGATCGCCACAACAAGGCCGAAGACATTCCGGACTTTCCTTACTTTGCTTTGTTTTTATTTCTTTTATTATTTTCTTTTATTTTCGTTTTTCCTTCTAGGGTTGGACCTTTTATACCCTAGCAACTTTATTTCTTTGGGATCTTTTATCATCTTTTCCATCAGACAATTTAGTTTTGCAACCATGAGCATGAACTAATCTCCATTGTTTTGCTTAGCGGTTGAAACCTCCAGTTATTAAGTTGTGAGATTTCTAAACTCTTGTTCTTTTCCTATGGGTTTGTATTAATTCTCTTGTTCTTCATCTATTGATTTCTATTATTTCACTGATACGAGTTGTCATATTACGTGATGTCTATATCATGAGTTTTAAACAAGATTTATTCTTGTCTAGTTTGAGTGACTTGCTTTTACAGTTTTTTTGGATCATCGGTTTCGAATGATGTGTGACTGCTATCTAGTTAGTGATGAAGTCCTGTTCTTGGCTAGTGTAAAAACAATTGTTACATTTCTTTTTCGACAACACCAACGCCAATTAACATATATCTTTATATAGTTTTTTTTCTTTGTCATATACAGAGGGAATATCCAGTGAAATAATTCTTACGAAGAGAAATACGAACTGTTAACATTACTATACCTTATATGTGAACGTATAGTACTAATTCACATATAAGGTTCACAATTAACCTTATATGTAAACATAAACCGTTCATAATTGAGGTTCTCACATATAAGATAGTAATTATCACAGTTCACATATAAGATAGTATTGTTCAGAATTAAGGGGAGTTCGCATTTCACACCGTATGATATGTTTTCACCGGATCCCGCTCGTCATGCATATAAAACCTAATTAGTTGCACATAAGACCAAATTTATATGTGTCCTTGTATTGTTAAGCTAGATGAATGTTTTTTTTACCGAACACTTAAAAACTAGATGTAATAAAAAATTAATTTTCGTAATGTGTAAAAAAATTCTGCCGAACGGAGCCTAAAACATAGGTATGGTAGATTAATTAAAGAATGAGAGGAAGGTAGAGAGATGAAACCTATAAGTTGCCAAGAGGAGTCCATGGCCATTGTGTGAGGAACCCTGGTTTCGAAGCCATCAATTAATAAATTTATTATACAAATAAAAGTTGCAGCTACTACTAGTCTACTACTAGTATCACACCTTATTTATAGGGTCTTACTATTTGGCACATCCTAAAAGTTTATTTGACACACCCTTATATTCGTCACGAATGTATTAGAGACGATCTTCGTCGCGAATGTATTTCACCAGAGATTCGTCACGAAGAAACTGAGGACTTCCGTCACGAAGGTTTCAAGGAGTTCCGTCACGAAGGTTCCAAGGACTTCCGTGACGAATATATTTATTTATTTTTAAAAAAAATTTAGAATCTTGTAGATAATTTCAATACGAGTCTGTGCATATAAAATACGTCCAAAACGGACATCGTTTGCCCTTCCAAAAGCCCTAAAAACAAAACAGTCGTTTTCGTTAAGTTCGTAATATTTAAACATAATGCATAATTATACTTTATAAGTAATAAACTAGTGATATTAAATGATAATATATAATTATAGTATATAAATTTAATTGCATGATTTTTAACTATAATTAATAATTATATTATACAAATACTAAATTTATATAAGTTTTTGCTTTTACGAACTTAACGCATGCGACTATTTTGTTTTGGAGGCTTTTGGAAGGGCAAACGATGTCCGTTTTGGACGTATTTTATATGCACGGACTCGTATTGAAATTCTATACAAGATTCTGAATCTTTTTAAAAAAAAATAGATTCGCCACGGAAGTCCTTGGAACCTTCGTGACGAAACTCCTTGGAACCTTCGTGACGGAAGTACTAAGTTTCTCCGTGACGAATCTCTTGTGAAATACATTCGTGACGAAGATCGTCTCTAATACATTCGCGACGAAGGTAAGAGTGTGTCAAATAAACTTTTAAGGTGTGTCAAATAAAGACTTTGTATTTATATACTCGGTCGACAACAACACCAACAACAAAAACTTAGTAAAATTCAAGTCTATTAGGTAAGCCGAAAAGAAAGAAAAATAAGAAGAGAATTGAAATTAAATGAGCAGATGCCGTCACATAAATGTAACACAACTATCATTAGTTAGTATCCTACAATAAGTTTTTAGAAATAGTTGTGGCAACATAATAGTATACGTAAGTTAACAACATCGATCAAAATTATATGTATTATATGTTTACCAATATGTTGCCATCATCTTTTAAGAGTTGTAATAATAACATTATGCTAGAAAGTAGAAACTAATTTCATAATCGAGAATTGTAACATTGTAGAAGCATTTCCATAACCCTACGTAGCGCGAAAACGGAAACGAGAAACGCAAATGTCAGGACAGGGGGAAACGGCGATTTTAAAAAATATAAAAAGGGGAAACAGGGAGGAAACATATTTAAAAAAAAAATTATATATCATTGCGTAAATAAAGTAAGAAGCATGAAGAAAACGCAGCAAGAGACAACAATGAAAGTCGGAAGACGAGAAGTTACAAACTAAAACCCTTTAATATTGTCTCAATTTATGGATCGACAACACGAAGATGAGAAGACAGAATGGGAAATAAGAGAAAGACTAGGTTTAGTTTATTTCCTATTAAGATAAATTAGATAATTTTAAAAAATAACTTTTCTCCCTAATTTAAAACAATGAAACACAACAGGTGCTTCCGAGGAGTTTCTTGATTGTTTCCAACCGTTTGTAGGCGTTTTCGCGCGCTTCTGAGCGCTTCCGCGTTTTGAAAACAAAAACTTGGTTAATTCTTAGGTTTCCGTGCTACATACCTATATATCCCTTGAGTTCGTAAAAAAGATTAAATTTCATTCATACGTTTTAGAACAAGTTGTATACAAAAATGTCAATAGTATACTTTAAATGGTATACATCTGGGATTAAATAATATGCAAAACTAAAAGAAAGCAATTAATTCATAAGTTTTAGAACAGTTGTAAGGCTTGATCATTGAGCTAACATGCATCGGAAGACAACGTACGTAAATTTGTGGTCCATCACATACTTACGAATCATGTGTAGCTGGTCTCATTAATCGACATTGTCGTTCCCTAATTAAAGATTGTCATTTTAGAGGGGTGATCTAGATATCTTATGGTATTTAGTTATTTACCTTTTATTTATTGGGAGAGTGTCGGGTGAGAATAACTTTTAAAATACGAACGTGAGAATGATGCACATTAGTAGTAAATTGGTGCACATTTAGTATTAATTTGATGCACATTCATTGACAAACTTAAAAACATCCAAAATTTGAAAAAAAATCATTTTTTAAAGAACATTGAGAAATTGAAGAACATTTAGGTAAAAATTGTATATTTGCATCACTTTTTCAAATGATATGCATCAAAAAAATTGATGCACATTTAAGTATATTTTGATGCACATTTAAGTAAATTTTGGTGCATATTAGTCATTTTCACGTTTTCATTTTAAAAATTATTCTCACCGGAACCGCACCTTATTTCTTATTGGTTAACTAATTTTTTTTATTATAAAATCCTACACAAAGTAAAAAAGATAAATCCTTAATTGCTAAATGTATAACCAATCAAAAAACATACACCTCATGAGGGTATACACCCATGAAGTATTTGAAACATTTTCCTCATTTTAGACATTTGAACAATACCTAATGAATTAAATAATTACCTTATACTTTAATTAGTTTTTTCAAAGGATTCAGATCTGGTGAGAATAATTAATATGATGCGAATATACGAATTTTTCATTCTCATGCACAACCTTCTATATTCACACGCACAACATTTTATGCACAACCTTTCACATTCACACGCACAACCTTTTACGCACAACCTTTCACATTCACATGCATACGCAAGCATGTATTTTTCATATATTGTCAAAGACATACACACATGTGCGGGCCAGGTGCCGCACATGTGTGCATAAGAATGTAAAAGAATGTGCATGTAAATGCAGATGATTGTACATTCGTATAATAATAATTCATTCTCACCTGAATCTTTTATTTAAAAAAAAAAATCATAACTTAGCTCATTTTTAAAGAATCAACAATCACAATTTGCATAGAAAGGCTAGGGTAAAAAATTACAATTTTCTATAACAAACCTCGTAACTCACTAATCACTATTATACCTAAATACCTAAAATGACAATCCTTTTAAAATAAAAACGAGCGGCTAAAAAAAGACATTCTTTAATGAATGGGGAGTATTTACGTTGTTGTGTATGAAAAACGTGCATACCGTCAACTTTCATTTATACATAGTACTACAGCTGCATTATTGGGCCTGCATGCACGTGAAGGATCGAAAAAATAAATAAGTTAATGACATGTATTTTTTTTTTTACTTATTTTAGTTGCAAGCATCCAGATCGAGTTTGGACGTGGCCAAAATCAACGACGTAAGTTGTAACAAATTAACTAAAACTATATGTACTTTATCCTGAATGCAATGTATTACCTACTAAAAACCTACAAAATCGATATCACAATACTAAAATCGGAACAATAAACGTCACATATTCATCATTTATAATGTTATTAGTTGCATCATTTATAATGAAGCAAAGGACCATAAATTTGCTGATATCAGAAAGTCTGTTATTGCTTGGAATCTATCCAATGGGTCCTGAAAAATAAAAACCGATGTGATTTTTGAATACTGCTCTGTCTTATAATATAATTTTTGTTTCTTTTTTTACATTTACCGAGATGTGTTTTATATCGTTAATATCTATTATACGTTAATAAAAAATTATAAAATTTTGATATGTTAAAGTATTCATCGAGACAAATCAAACAAAACCGTATATGACTATATTTGTTCTTACATATTAGAAATTATGTCACAAAATGTGTTGAAGTGTGAGTGATGTAAAATGTGAAACATGAATTAGGGCACGGAGAGAGTATATGGAACAATATAACTATCCTGCTAACAACCTTAGAGTATACCCAATCAAGGATTTTAACAAGGGTCGTAAGAATAAAATTGGTTAAAATATTTTAAAGATTCTTACAATATGTTTTCGATTCCTTTTTTAATTTTCATCTCTTAGGGAAACCAATCTCCTTGGCCAATTTTATATAGGGTGCGGTTCGGGTGAAAACAGTTTCTAGGGTGAGATTGTGAGAAACACTGATATTTATCAAAATATAAATCACTACTAGAAAAATGTGTTTTCGTGATGGTTGAGTTCATCACAAATGATGACATAATTTCGAATTTCGTCGGGAGTATTGATAATGTCTAAAACGTCGGAATATTCGGTGTGGTTGATACCGACGAATATGAATATCAAAATCACTGACAATTTTATAATACCGACGTATATAATTGTAGAAAAATATAGACGTTAATTTTAGTCGGTGAAAAAATTCCGACAATTATATTTGTCAATTATAATGACAACCATAGTTGTTGGTAAGTCATTTCCGACAAATACAACCACCGATTGTATAAAAAACTACACCGACGTTTCCACTCGTCAAATTCTGATATGGTATCATATACGATTGTGGTTCATTGAAATATATATATATATATAAGCTATAATCCTATTCCTAGTAATTAATATTTAATAAGAAACAAAATTTAGATTACATATATTAATTCATTAGATACACGTACAGTAGTACATAAGGATTGGTGTTATCTTGGTGTAAGCTAAGTAGATAGACATACGGCAAAGAAAATATTGGCGTTAGTCCCTCTCAGCCAAACAAAAACATCTGGCAAGTCGTGTATCGCTGTGGTCATGAAACTTGCCCTAACAATGCGCTACACCATAGGAGGAAGTGCATGCACGATCGGGGATTGTGCTGATGCGTCTTCAACACGATCTAGTCTCCAATGGAAGAAGAGAAGGAGCACATTCAATGTGACCGTCGCTCTAGCGGCAGACGTCACTCCCGCTCTCATATCCGAAACGGATGGAGGATGTCCGACGGTGGCTAATAGCGGAAGGCGGTTGCTTAAGCTGAGTAGATATCGGCCATGTCGATCCCAAATAGTCCACAGTGCTTGAATTCCGCTCGCAGTGCTTGGATTCCGCTCGCCGTTGATCGGGAATCATTCCACGTTCTTGGATTCACCTCCCCGCCGATCATACTTAAACCTAACCTCTAAATTGATGGATTTGTTTTCTGTAAGAGAGAAAGAATAACAAGCAACAGTTGTGGAGTTGTGACTTATATAAGGGGAAGAGTTGAGAACGTGGCTTAGTGCTTGATATAGAAGCGGTTAAGTGGGAATGAGTGTGGATATATCTACATTTTTAGTTGTGGGAATGAGTGTGGATTTATTTATTATCAACTATTTCGGGTGTCGGAGTTACATGTTAGAATTACCAAGAGTTCCTAGCTCTTTCACATCGAGAAGGATTTCGTTACCTATACCGACAATTTTATCTATCGGTGTTTTGCCGACGCTAAAAAGCGCCGGCCAACTACCGTCGAGAATATGTCAGGAAAAGACATTTCTCTAGTAGTGAATCAATCTTCATCAAATTTTTATGATGCACGCCATTTAAAAAAGTGATGCAGATATATTTGAAGTTTTTCAGTTTCTCAATAAATGTTCATCATTCTCACGTTCGCATTTTAAAGTTTATTCTCACCCGATACTTTTGCTTTTATATTTTATTTCTATTCAAATATTAATTGATTAGAAGAACTCATATCAAATAAGAATATTTTAGGAATTCCCACAAGATTTTCATTTTAGTAACCCACAAGATCTTCATTTTAGGAACTCTCACTAATATGAGAATCACTGATGTTTTTTTTTCCTTAATAAGTTAGGAACAGAGCCCCCTTCATTAGGATATACCTCACACCCCTATATAAGGGCATCTCCAATGATTTGCTATAAATGGAGATAACAAATTTATAGCAAAAATCAAACACCAACAATAAGCTAAAATGACAAATGATAAGAATATTCTTTTAGAGATGCTTCATTTCTTTATCTTGATTGCTAAATTTGGCAATCCATATAGAAAGTGAAGTGTGTGTGGTCCACTAAATCAATGATATTTCCTTAATAAATTGAAAATTGAAAGAGTGGGAAATTGGTGTTACACTTGAAAATGACAAAATTATAGCAAGTGTTGTTGGTGTTACACTTGTTTGCTAAAATAGCATTTGCTATAATGTGTCATTTCAATTTGCTATAATCCTAGTTGGCTTGCTAAATTTAGCAAGTTATTGGAGATGCCCTAAGAGGAGCATGCCATTAGTGGGAGTTCGATGCCCTAAGAGGAGCATGCCATTAGTGGGAGTTCGATGTGTGGACAAGTAGACCTGGCCAAATGCGGGCCCCGGTCGGGCCTGGGCCGGGATGAGGTCATTTTTTCAGCCCATTTTCACGGGCCGGGCTAGCCCGAGGCTCGGATGTAGGGCCTAACACCTTGTCCATACCCGGCCCGGTTTTTTAAATGAAATTTAAAGAAAAACTAATTAAAAATGCTTAAAAACAATGAAATAAACTTGTCCAAAATACTGTACTGAGAGTGAAGCAGAGGAGGCGGAAGGAAAGTGATTTAATTAAGTTAGACTCAATTGGCGCTTCTACTAAATTTTTGTTTTTTTGGCTAGACTTTTGGTATATATGTTTTTTAATTAATTTTTATTTAATTATATATAATACGGATCGGGCCTACCGACCCTCCAGGACCTGGAGTCTATACCGTACCCTTACGGGCCGGGCTTAGCGGCCCGACAGAGCTTTACCTAATGTCTAAGCCCGCAAAGCTAGAGGGCCGGACGGGTCAGCCTTAGTTTGGCGAGGACTAGGAACAAGCCCCTTACCACTTGGCTACAAGACATCATTTGGAAAAGTTTTTGTTTTTTTAACAAGCTAGGAACGGGACCCTCTTTATCAGGACAGACCCCACACCCCTACGTAAGGGGAGGATGCCATTAGTGAGAGTCGAACTCCCCGATGTGTGGACAAGAGGACAAGTCTTGAGTACAAGACCCTTGGCTTCATTTGGGAAAGTTGAAATAAGTACGGTAAATAACTCTTCATTAGAAAACAAATAATGAATTTTACAATGATTCATAAAACCAGAAATAATGGGCCTCTGAAGTGGCCCAAATGGAGCTGCTTCACGGGTCTGGGTAATCCGTATCTGGGTATAGAAGAAAGAAGGCCTTTTTGAAACTATATGGAATTCTGTACATACACTCACCAAGATCAAGATGTGAAAGATTTACATGGCACAATCTCTGTGCTACAACCTCCAGTTCATAGGATATTTGCAACTGCTAATCATCGTTTTACTGTCGCGCGCGAGCTCGGTTTAGTGCCATGGCTAAGCTTCACCAGCTTATTCCATAGAATTACTCCATTCTACCACACCATTGTTCTTGATCATCTGCTCCAAATAGAGATATTTTTAGAGTAAGGAAATAGACTACAAATGCAAAGCCTACCATATATATACATCAAATTCTAACTAAAACTCTTGACACATGATTTGAACTGAAGTTAGCAAATCAACATTTAATGCATTCCACATGGATTATGAGAGGGGCGAGCGCCTAACCTTGTAGAAAAACTTCTTTCGTAGTTTGACAGCAGTTCGTATGCACCTTCGGACGTTAATCTTCAGGACATTGTCATTAAATATCTGGACAACATCTAAGAGAGTCACATACTATTCAAGCAACAACACTAACAATCTACAGCTTGCAGTAAAGAAACAAGAACAAAATAAATTTCAGTTACCTTTATTAAATCATCCATTGAACGAGTTTCTTTGATAATTTTGTGGCGGTTAAGGATCAAAACTGCAGCAACACAAAAAACAGGCAGTTCGTCTTCCCCAATCCGGGATGAGAAGGAGCCGCTGCGTGCATTAATGCACCCATTTCGTGACCAAAAGCCTTTTGTTAGCCCACAAAATGAGATATTTGGTGCTACTGATTTTATCCCATCATTCTCAGAGACAGATTGCAGTTCTACATTGCAGTGTTTTCCTTGAGAGCCACCTTTAACACTATCATCAATTTCCCCGCTTTCTTCTCCAGTGTCAGAGCACGACTCCCTTGGAAGCTGCAAGAAAAGTGGTTCTAAACAGTCCTGCTCTAAATTCACAGCCAAAGATTCATCGAAATCAGCCGCCCACATCATCTGCAACAGTTACTCCGTTAGAATTATTTTTAACTTTAATTAAATACTCAAACAAAAGCCAACTCTAGATTTCAAGACAACAAACAAACCTCCCACATACAAAGGGCTTCATTGAAGGATAATTCTCTGCGGAAGAGCACATGCAGCATTCTGAATGCAAAATGAAGGCTTTCTGCACCTATCCGAGATAAATGAGAAAATATTTCCCTGTCTATGAGTTCCAAAATATGCCACAAAGTAAGTAACTGCTTCATTACTCCAGTTGAGCCTTCCATCCGAAAGTTATCACGCTGAAGAAACACATCATACAATAATAAGCATTTCTATTATAAGGGCATCAGTCAAGGGAACACATTGATGTTATAACATACCACTCTACGAAGAAGCATCTCAAAGCACCAAAATGCATCAGCATCATCCTCAAAGAGAACAACGAATGGAGACAATAAATCACTCATACCTGGCCACAGAATCAGGTCAGAGAAACTATTTAATTTATGAGATGAACAAAGCTCAAGGAAATTTGCAAGAAAAAAAAAGCATTCTTAAATACAAAACCACTACCTTGACAATATCCAGTCAGAGGGTCAACCCATGCATAGACAGCAAGGATATCTGACATCCTTGCTAAATTTTTGGGGTCCTCATAAAATTCAAGATGGCTATCCGTCCTAACCACATCAACAACTGAAAAGGCATATCAATCTTTCAAGCAGTAGATGAAGATATTTTAAAAAGGCGGGTTTAGAATAACTGAGATACCTATACGGTGCAGGGTCCAACGCCATTCAGAAACTTTATCTTCACCAGGTACTGCAGATGATGTGCTGGCTTGCATTCCTTGTGTGTCAGGTGCACCAGCCGTTCTCTGTCTGCTTATTACCTTGTTATTCTGCCTATTAGATTGCACAGTTGACCCATGTCCATTACTATCCTCCTTTACAATTTCAGAGTTAAAATCATGGTGGTGGGCAGTATCACACAAAGACCTATTTGATTCCATAACTAGATCTTCATTGTTATTGATTTCAAAACTGTGCATAGTATGCTCATTACGACTCGGCTCATTCTGACTTGTGTGTTTACTATCACGTAATTCACACTCTTCATCAACTTCACTGTTCTTCTGAAATAAATTAGTGAATGGTAAAGCTGGAAAATCAAACAAATTTTCAACTGTACATTGCGAATCACGCTCTTCATTCCCGGGATTTAACCGATTGCTAACGTATTCCGCAGGTGTAGGTACGAGAGATGAGTCATAAGCTGCGCTATCAGAACTTGCTCTCACACTTGCAATGTCAGAAGAATCACTAAAGCTTTCTCTTTGACACGGGTAAAATATATCAACGCCATCTTTGCTTTCAATCTTTTTACTTAATCTGCTAGAATCAACCTCAGAAGCTCGTACAACTTCAGATTCCTTTTTATCGATTTTTTTGGAGTATGTCCTTGTATCCATTACTTTAGAGCCAACCACAAAAGCAAGCATACCAGTTCCAACGCTTGCATGCATTGCTTGACACTCCTTCACTAATTCTTCATACCGCTCCCTGCATGACAGATTTACAGGATAAGTTAAGAAAGACAGTAAGATCATGTGCACAGCAAAAAATGTTAACATGATGTCCAGCTTAATAAATAGGAGATATTAGTATTCCATATATGAGAAGCTCTATGAGGCAATAAAAAGGCACAGCAACTCAACTTATATGTATCAGTCCTAGGTGCTCATGTTCAGAGCAAAATGATGTTGTTCTTACTGATTCATAAATGAAGGAAAAGTATTAAGCAAAACTGGGGGCATGATTCATTACAATTGGGACTGAAGTATCAAATTCTGTCTTCATGACACTATTCCAAGAAACAGGTCACAAATGATCATATGAAAAAACTTATCAAAGTAACTACTCGCAAGACAATGTATATAACATCCTTGGTAATACTTTGAGCTGATGAGGATTTAACTTGTGATGGAAAATAGGAAACTATGCTGTCTCAACGACGGTGATACTTTATGTTAGTATAAAGCATGTTTTTCAATGAAGGAAAAATCCAACTTATATGACTGATGTGCTATAAGTGGGCACAGAGGAAAACCAATATGTCAGATCAGCAGCAAATTATTTTACAATAGTTGTTAACATGTTAGTAAAGGGTTCAATTGCTGTAGCAAACAAGAGCAAATCCATGTATTCTTCCTAATTTTCATACAAGCAACCAAATATAATTCAGACAGATATAATTGAAAACTTGAAAGTGCAGAATCATTAACCTTCGAGCTGCTCTTAGCTTATTGCGGTACTCGATAGTGCTGTTCAATGGATAACATCCAAGAAGAAATTCCCAAACTTCAGACCTTATGCATGGATCCACACCCTATCATCAGCAAAAAGAAGTTCCTCAGTAGTATAAAGATTTAAATTCATATTGAAAATGCAAATGCAAAAACTATATCCAGATTTATAATATCACTTCTGTATACTGCAATTTGATAATCAGCCGACAAAGCACTCAAATAATTTTTTAAGCAAATCCTTATGTATAAAAGTCTATAACATTGATCTATTGAAGGAAATATGTAATACATACATGAGGAAAAGGGTTAATATAAAATCTTAGAGAAACACATATGTTTAAACGCACCCCAGCACGTATCAGCTTCAAAATCCTTCTGAAACCCAACACCTTCCCTTCAGCATCGAAAGCAGCTTGCCACTTTTCAGGTCTTAGCATTCTGTTCACCTGTAACACCAGCATTGAATATATAGTTAGCTAGTAGGTGAAGGAAAAATAAAAAAAGTTAATCTTTTTACGATGTTAACACCCTCCTATTGGTCTCTGACCTTTCGTAGCAAAGCCGATCCATCACTACTTATAGGATGAAAAGAATATTGCAACAGAGAAATATTATTACTTCTGACCATGATGTGAGCATGTAATAAGAAGACATTGTCTATAGCTTTGCAGGTCAATAGTTTTTATACTAATCATCCACCCAATCCATCACACTGACACTACTAAGTTTACCACATATTTATAGAGCCCAATTTGCCAAATTTCAGAACAAAAACTTAAGTACACTCACCACAATCCTTAAAGGTGATTGATGGAGGCAAGGATCTCCGAGTTCTCGAACAATCGAACCAATGCCTATCTTCTTCTCACAGCTGCAATGCTTAGCATTGCAGTCAACAGACATATCCACAATTTGATCCAATTCTTTCTATCTCGCTTCCAGCACCACACTTCACACCTTGCTTGCTACAATTCATTTGCATACCACAATATAGCTTGAATCAATAAATGCATGATTCAGCTGCACAAGTATACTAAATATAACTTCATTCATTCAAAGTAGTTGCAATTAGTTCAAACACCACATTCATGAAACTATTCCCAATCAAGATCGCAATGTAAATCACAATACGAACCATAATCAAGATCGCAATTCTCTCATATTGTACGATCAACAAATCAATCGATGCGGTTCAATAAACTATGACATTATCAAATCAAATAGCGAATTTACCGAGATATGAATCTTGACGGATAATCATTCATTCAACCGGCGACGGGATGAAAAAGGCCGGCGATTATCGGCGATTAGCGACATGAAAGGGAAGGAAATCTGAACCACACCAGATGGTTTGCAATGGTGGGCAACCGGCAAAAGTGTTTATTAATTTTCTTTTGTATTCCGTCACCTAAGTATAAAGATTAAGATTTGTTAATGGTGATTTTGAAAGCAACAAACTGAAATTATTTTTATATTTCATACCTACGTATTGAAAAGTTAGGTAGACTTTATTACAGTATGTAATTGTAATTACTCTCACATTTAATATTGTAAATCTTTTTGGATGAAAGCCATTATGATTTGAGATCTTGATTATTAATTTTCCAAATTTGTGGAATAGAGCGTTGGAGTGAAAGAAAATTCAAAATTGGTCATTGATTATCATAAACGTAATTATAATTTTGGAATTACAGTTTTGATGCCAATGTTATGGTAATCAAAATAGGCCTTGTTTGGTATGATGTTATGGTGGTCAATTTCTACATGATTATTTTTGTCGAAATCGTACCGATGATACTTTTCGTTGATCGTGTTTTCCTCTCTTTATCGCTTTGGTTGCTTTAGGCTCTTTAATTGTGTATATATAATTTCCTATTTTGACTTATTATTCTATCGGTTCGGTTTGACCGAGACGATTTATAGATCTATCGATTTATTCTTTATGTAGAATACACTAAAATATTATTTTTATAAGGAAAACATTTCGATGTACCAGACAGAACTGGTAGATCGTGAGGTCGAGACACACTCAACATAGAGACAAACCGTCGTAACCAAACTACAGACAATTAAGAAAAAAAAATATATAAGCAAGAAGAAGTCTAAACAACCAAGAATCCAAGATGGAAGGAGAACCGAGTACAAATGAGAGATGACTATTGACTATCGACAAAAACAAGTCAACTAAAAACATGATTATTTTTGGTATAGGATGTTATGGTGGTCAATTTCTGCATGATTATTTTTTTCAGAATTGCACTGATGATACTTTTCGTTGATCGTGTTTTTCTCTCTTTATCGCTTTTGTTGCTTTAGGCTCTTTAATTGTGTTGATGTAATTTCCTTTTTTGACTTATTGTTCTATCTGTTCGATTTGACCGAAGTCGATTTATTCTTTATGTAAGATACACTAAAAAAAACAAGAAAAAGTCTAAACAACCAAAATGAAAGGAGAAACGAGTACAAATAGAGATGAATATTGACTGTCGATAAAAAAACCAAATCAACTAAGAACACATTAAAAAAAGTATTGAAATGACGCCATAACATTGTTATTTATCATCTATATGATAAAAAAGTATTGAATTGCTTATTTATCATTTACATGATAAGTTGAAATACTTAACTTATTGAAATAAATTAATAATATCCGTTTGAATGATGAAGAGTTGTCATCCAATTTGAATAGACTTTCGTTTCTTACCTCATACTCCCTCCGTCCCATTGTTAAAAAATCTCTTGGATTAAGGCAAGAAAAAGCATTGGAAATGATGAAAATGAAATAATAAATTAATCCATTAGCCAATAAGAAAATGGTTTACAATTTACATCCACCAATCAAAATGCAGAAATGGGAGCACACGGATCCGGTTTCTTTTTACCCCCACAATTTCTTAAACTACCCCTGAACTCTTAACCACTAAGAATGTTGTAATTTACATCATCAGCCCATGTTCACTGCCACTTAAAACCACCATTACAGCTCAAATAGAGCATTACAAAGAGAGAAAAAAAAAAGAGAGAAATACAGAGAGAATAACAGCATCACTGCTCAATGGACATGCCTTCAGCTTTCGACTTAAATGAGGTGCCATTCCTGGATGATGAGGGCTTCAGTGATGCAGAAATGGGAGAAAACAACACCCAGTCAGAGGAGCCATTTGGGGACATGGGAGGTAACATACCTTTTGATCTGAACTTCGAGCCAAGCCATCATCATCAGCCAGAAAATGAGCCTCCAACAGAGAACAATTTGCATCCCCAGGCATTGTCCACCAAGCTCAGCACAGAGAGAAAAATGGAGATCTTGAATGCTATGCTTCAGAAATCAGCAGCGGGAAAGCTTCCATATGGCACCATCAATGAAACTGCACAACAATTTAATCTGTCAAGGAGAACAATTGGAAGGATATGGAAAGAAGCACGAAGGGAAGTACTCAACCATGGCAAATACAATGTGAGTACAAAATACCATAACTGTGGTAGGAAAAGAATTCAAGTAGAGCAAGAAGATATTGAAGCACTGAATATGGGTGACAGAACATGCATTAGAGATTTGGCAAGCAAGCTTCAAATTTCTAAGTCCACATGTCACAGATTGGTTAAGAAGGGGATCATGAGGCCACATTCAAATGCACTAAAGCCAGGTCTAAGTGAATACCATAAGGTGACCAGAATGCAGTGGGTATTAAAGCTCCTAATAGGGGACACAGCACATCAAAAGACAACATACTGTCCTATGTTTGACTTTGTTCACATAGATGAGAAGTGGTTTTATCAGTCAAGGAAGGCACAAAGGTATTACGTGGGCAAGAATGAAAAAGGAAAATACAGAAGTGCAAGCTCAAGCAAATTCATCCCTAAGGTTATGTTCACAGCAGCAGTAGCAAGACCAAGATTCAATGATCAAGGGGAATGCACATTTGATGGAAAGATTGACATCTTTCCATTTACTTACAAGGAGCCAGCAAAGAGGCATTCAAAAAACAGAGGCAAGGGGACACTTATCACAAAGCTCATACAGTCAGTCAACAAGACAGTGACAAGAAACATGTTGATTAATGACATTGTTCCAGCAATAATGTCCAAATGGCCAGATGATGAAGGTCACAAAACCATATTCATACAACAAGATAATGCCAGACCTCACATCACTCAACAAGACACAGAATGGCAGCAGGTATACCAGCAAGAAGGGTTCACATTTATTTTAATACAACAACCAGCCAACAGTCCAGACCTAAACATTTTGGACCTAGGCTTCTTTAGGAGCATTCAGTCACTTATGCACAAGAAGATGCCCAAAAATACAGATGAAATGTTGAATGCAGTCAATGAAGCATTTTATGAGTTGGATCCACACACTCTAGGTAGTGTGTGGATGACTTTACAGTATGTGATGAATGAGATTTTACAGTGTAAGGGAGGTAATGATTATTACATTCCACATAACAACAAAAATAAGTTATCTCAGGCAGGAGTTCTACCAAGAGAAATCAGAGCACCAAGGCATGCAGTTTTACAAGCTTGGACATTAACTCATGCAACTCCAACAAATGAAGGGACAACAACTCAAGGAAATGCAACTCAAGGGACAGAAGATCAGGAAAATGCAACTCAAGAGACAGCAACACAGGAGACAACTAATTAGGACACACTTGTTTAAGTTACAATCTTAAGTAATGATATAAGATTGTAAACTAAACATATTTTGTAAGCCTATTAAGAGCACACTGAATATTTTGTGTTTTGGTTATCATATTTTGTCTAAAAATTGTCTCAGGTGTCCCCATCCCATCACTGATAGGCATGCAAGTTCATAGCTTAAACATTCCAAATAGGATCAAACAACATATATTAAAATCTGTGCTCCTATGGCAATCTTAAGTCAGTGATAAATAAGGGCTTGCATCTCAGCTTGTGCCTTAAAATAATCATCATAGATATCACAGATGTCCCCATTCCCTCATTGACACAAGCTCCTAAACACTAACCTAAACGTTCCAGATAGGCATCAATCAGACTTAATTAGTTGTGTTCCTATGGCAATCTTAAGTCAATCAAATGCACTCACATCTCAAGAATGTAAAAACAGACATCATCCTTGACAGACAAATACCATGACATAACCCAAACAACTCTACAGATCACATGAGCAACTCAACAGAGAGTTACTCAACTCAACTCAACAGATACTCAACTCAACAGATCAATTGATCAACTCAACAGAGAGTTACTCAACTCAACTCAACAGATTTCTCATGAACTCAACAGAGTTCTCATGAACTCAACAGAGTTCTCAACAACTCAGCAGAATTCTCAACAACTGAACACATAATTAAATAGCAATATCCAAGTACCAATATCCAAATATCCAAATATCCAAATACCAATACTTAAATACCAGTACTTAAAACATAATGTCCACAATACCAACAGTCCAAAATATGTCCAAAACAGTCCAAAATATTTCCAAATTTACATAATCACAGACAAAATTCCACGAAGGGATAGAGAAACTTAGCTAGATAGTGGTGGAGTGAGAAGGGCTGTCAGGGATGATCACAAGCTCCGGGGGTTCCATCTCCGGCGTTCCTGAGGAGTCTACCATCTCAGCATCAGCAGCAGCATCATCAGGGAGCACAGGGACTGGCACGGGCTCAGGTGAAGGCGTGTCAGGGATCACAATGATCTCCCGGGGACGAGAGATAGCCTCATTATCCGACAGCGACTCCGACTGCGCCGGCGACCTTTGCAAATCCACTGAAACTTTCTCCGGCTCCCACCATTTGTCAACGGTGCGAGTTCTTTGCCGGCGTATGGGACTGAAAGTGTGCCTCCCGTCGCAAAATCCACCCCTTTCGCAAGGGACAGAAAGGGAGCACCCGGGGACAGGTGTAGATATGCTAGCGTCGCCGGTCACCGTCTTCTCCGCCGACTCAACCTCCTCCTCGGTCTCCTCCTCCGTCGGGTTCGGATCGTCCTTGAACAAACTGGGGGTAGACGATGGCTCCTCTTTCGATGGGAGTTTGAAATTCCTCTCATACGAAGGAGGAGAAAGGCTTTGAGTGAAGGACTGGGAGGGACGAGTGAGTGAATCAGACGACATCACTGGAGGAGAGAAAGAGGAGGAGAAGGAGTCGGCGAGTCGACGGTTAGGGTTTCAGAGAAAGAGGAGGAGAGGCGAGAGAGGCGAGAGCAGATGAGGGAATGAGGGATTTTTTAGGGTTTAGGAATATATATACAGAGCTTTTGGGCTGGGCTTTGGTTTTGGGCTGGGTAGATAAGGGTTAATCGGGTTTAATTAGGAAAACGTGATTAAGAGCGTTAATCTGGGTTTTAAAAAAAATCTGGGTTGTTTAAGAATTTTTTATGTTAAGTTTAGATGTAGATTATGTGAAAACTTGAAGAAATTTAATGGGTTTGAAGGTAGTTGATGATAGTAATGGTGAAAATGTAGTTGGAGAAGATGATGTAGATGGTTGATTTGATTGATAAAGTAGTGTTAGGATATGAATAAAATAATATGAGTAAGGGTATAATAGGAAGAAGTTTATGTCCAAAAATGGAAATGGGACTAACATTTCGGGACGCCCGAAATAGAAAATGGGACTAACAAAATGGGACGGAGGGAGTATATATATATAAAAAATAAAAAAACTAATCAAAGAAATAATTGCACTTTTAAGACCCTTTATCTACAAAATTCTACAAAGGGACCAGCCAAAAGGGCAAAAGTCCGCAAAACCCCCCAGACGGGCCAGTACGGGCAACCCGTAAGCCCGCCCATTAAAATCCGACCCGATAACCGATATATAAATACTCTTAGCCCTAGAAAACCAACACACCTCATCTTCTCCCCCAAACCCTTTCGACAACCTCACTCACTCTTAACTCCTTCCCAAACCAGAAATGGCTTCTTGGATTCGCATCTCTTCGCCATTTCTATGCGCAGTCGAAACGGCGTCGTTCGCTAGGCTGAAGGTCTCTTCATTCCCTAGGGTTTCGCCTCCACTTCGCCAGCCTTGCTTCCGATCCTTCGCCGCAGCGGCGAAAGCAGGCGGCGCTGCTAAGCCTGCCGGACCTCGGCCTCAGACTGGGATTATGAAGCCGCGTCGCGTCTCGCCTGAGATGCAGAGCTTTCTAGGTGGGGTCTCGGAGGTGCCGAGGACTCAGGTTTTGAAGGAGATTTGGGCGTACATTAAGCTGAAGAATCTTCAGGTAGCATTGCGTGACTTCTTTATGTTTGAATCCTGTGACGGATTAGTGGAAGTGACGAATTAGTTGATATTGCTGATTTGAGTTTAGATGTGCGGTGGTTTGCTTCTGCATTTTGATTATATCCACTTAAATATGCTGTTCAACTTTGATAGAATATGAAGAATCGTGGTTACTTGTGTATTGAACTTATTAGCTGGATATTACAATTGTGATGTCCTATTTATAATTTACAAACTGTTGTGAATTAGGTTGTAAGTTAAGTTGCTGGTATAGGCTCTTGTACTTCCTTTGGAACGGGGGAAGAAATTTTGAGTATGATTTAAGTGTGCATCTGTGTATTCTGTAGATAGAGCTGCCTACTAAACTGGTATGTAGTCAGTGAAGGGGTCGATTATATCCACCCAAATACGCTGTTCAACTTTGACAGAATACGAAGAATTATAACTAGGAGGAAAAAAGCAGAAACAGAATGAGTGAAGTGGTTACTTATGTATTGAATTTCTTAGCTGAATATTACAACTGGGATGTCCTATTTATAGTTTATAAGCTTTTGTGCATTAGGTTGTAAGTTCAGCTACTGTATAATTTTAGGTTCTTGTAATTCCTTGGAATGGGGAAAAGAAGAAGATTATTTTGTATAGAGAGCTGTCTACTAAACTTCTGAGGTTTACATATTACAGTGTTGAGTTTTTTGTAGTGATTACAGTAAATGTTTTCATTAACCTATAACTTGTCTAGTATGCATGTATTATCATTTTACTCTTACAAACAACCAGCTGCTCATAAGTTGTAGCTAAAACTGCTTTTGATCTATGTGATTGTGTCATCAAGCTGGTTGTCATGTAATGCATCCATTCTTAGCACTGCTTGTTCAAAGTGAAACTCAATGGTGTAGCTCTGCTGTATTCATTGAACATGGGCATTGTGATTGCCATTCTTTTTAGGTAATCTGTTTACAAACTCTTTAGTGACTGAGTTTCCTTTGTTTCAGGACCCGGCTAACAAGAAGATTATCATCTGTGATGAGAAGCTGAAAACCATATTTGCTGGGAAAGAACAAGTAGGGTTCCTTGAGATTGCTGGGTTAATCAGTCCACACTTCCTTAAGTAAGACTCTAGGTTACCGGGTATTGTGCTTTTTATAGTTTGGTAAAAATCCGTATTTTAAATTAGGAAGGAAACTGGATGGCACCCTTTGCTGGTTTCCATATTTTGTCTTAGACTCTATCCTCCAGCAATTGGCTACCCCACCAGATTTGTGGAAACAGTGTTTGTACACTCTAAATCTCGTCGAACCTGTTTTTTTGTAGATTTCGGTTTCTTGTTTATTATCAATGACTCAATGTTAAGTAGGAGTCTTAATGACCATTGCTATGGTATGCTATTGTGTCATCTTCAGCCTTTGCACATGTTTTACCTAATGAAATGGCAAAAGAACAATTACCTGCAAAATTTTGGGTTAACCAACAGCTTCGTATGCATTAGAAGTTGATGCAGCACCAGCTACAGATTGTGCAAATAGGTAAAGAAACAAGAACCTCTATGTTGAGTTTATTTAGGGGTTTCATGAATCAAATTGGTGTTTACCTAAAAAACATTTACACATCCAAATATTTATCATAATATTTTTTCACAAATTATGGTACATGTTTGTACATGGTTTTATGATAGCATTTGGATTTTGGAGAATGCTTAGAAGCTAGTGGGTAATCACGAGGACTTGTATTTTCCTTACTTCACCTAAAGTAAAATTATTCAACTTAATGAATAACACGATTCTATACGTGGGATTATTTATCTTTTCTTCTAGAAACCTATGCTTTTGTTTTATGCTATGAGATAGAGACATTTGAGCTTTTCATGTTTGATCTCTTTTAGGTCTGATCGATCACCAGAACTTAAGCCTCTGTTTCACCAGAAATCAATAACATAAGATATAAACTATGATGACCTCAATTTATTTTAAAATTCGAATTAGTTAATTAATAGAGAGCAGTAGAGCTCAGAAAAATGTGACTAAAAAGTCAAGTCATAGCTAAGAATTTAAGAAAAGTCCAACAGTGAGGGAGGCTGCTTTTATTGAAGGTGGAAAATAATCACGAGACATATAATTAATATGTGCAGATGAGAGACCATGCAAAGTAGTCATACAAGACCATCTTCCTCCCACCAAACTAGAAAAAAAACTAATAATCATAAGCACATTCATTCCGCCATATTTTGGCTCTGCAGTTTCTTTCCTTGATGCAAATTCCGATCACAGGAAATGGGAAATCTCTGCTCATGCATTCCATCCGATCGATCACCTTCTTTCAGACGATCATCGACTAGAAAACAGAGCATTGTTTCTGATGATATGAAGATGGATGATCCCGTGCTTCGAGAGCAAGCTACGGCTGCTGCAGCCATCATTCTCCAGCAGCATCGATCAGCGTCGCTTAGATACATGCCACGTGTCGGTTCTACGAAGAATCGAGAGGCTAATATGCCAAGGAGTTTTAGCACCCGTCCTCGTTCTGTTGCTGATCGTCTTGCCCAGCCTCTTCATCTTCTTAATCAGGTGAAGTACCGAACATTCAAGTAGTTTTTTAAAGGAAAAATGACAAAAAATAATCTCAAACTTTCACTTATAAACCGAAAATAGTCTCAACCTTCATATCAACAAAAAATAATCTCAACTTTCAATTCCTCAACCAAAAATGGTCCAAACGATTTTTTTCGTTAAAATTTAAGGTAGTTTTATAATAAGACGAAATCTTATAATAAAGATCTTATAATAACACGATTTTTTTCGTTAATATTTTTTCGTTAAGTAAGATTTCAGTTGAAAAAGTCATTTGGACTATTTTTTATTCGTATATTGAAAGTTGAGATTATTTTTTATTGATATGAAAGTTGAGATTATTTTTGGTCATTTTTCCTTTTTTAAAGAACATTTTTAGTTTGTGGCTTAAATTACTAAACTAGCTTGCCTGTTTCTAATCACCAGGAAAAGAATGTGAATGAATTAGAGAGTGTTCATGCTCATTTTGTGCTTGTTCATGGAGGCGGTTTTGGTGCTTGGTGTTGGTATAAGACCATAGCTCTATTACAAGAAGGTGGATTTAAAGTTTCCGCCATTGATTTAACTGGTTCAGGTATTCATTCATTTGATACTAATGAGGTCAAAAGTCTTTCACAATATGTGAAGCCACTCATCGAATTTCTCAACAAACTCGCCGATGACGAAAAGGTTCTTAACTTTTCCATCCTTGCAAAAATAAATCTGGTTGAAGATGGAATCTAATACTAAAAGTGATCCTGCAGGTGATTTTGGTGGGACATGATTTTGGAGGAGCTTGTCTATCTTATGCTATGGAGTTAGCTCCAAAGAAAATTTCCAAATCTATTTTTGTTGCTGCAGCTATGTTGAAAAGTGGACAAAGCACCCTTGAACTCTTCTCACAAAAGGTTTTGTATTAATATATTGCATCTATATTAAGAAATATTTAGTACCAGATTATTTATGCAAATTGTTACTTGCTATATCAGGAAGAGACAAATGATCTGATGGGTCAAGCTCAGATGTTCTTGTATGGAAATGGAAGGGATCAACCTCCAACCACCATTGATCTTGACAAGTCGTTACTGAGAGATCTGCTATTTAACCAAAGTCCAACCAAGGTAAAAAAAAAAAGTTTTCCTTATGTTTTGAAACTGAATTTGGTTTAAGCAAGACGTTATCTTAATAGAGCTTTGGATTTCTGTGATCAGGATGTTGCATTAGCTTCAGTTTCCATGAGACCGATTCCATTTGCGCCGGTTTTAGAGAAGCTCGCTCTATCTGATCAAAACTACGGTTCTGTGAGACGGTTTTATATACAAACAACAGAAGATAATGCAATACCGGTAACTATACAAGAACATATGGTGAATTTTTCTCCTCCAGAACAAGTTTTTCGCCTTAAAGGCTCGGATCACTCGCCTTTCTTCTCTAAGCCACAAGCTCTTCACAAATTACTTGTAGAGATCTCCAAGTTATAATGATATTATAAATGGTAGTTGCAGAATTCAAACGTTTTTTCACCCTGCTATTGTCTCGATTCTGTAGAGATGTGCAAATTGTAACAGGTTATAATCTGGGTCATGTAAGAACTTTCGAATGACCCAAAATATATATCACTGATTTTTTTTTGCTGAAACAGATTTGTTTATTTATAACTCAGAGGCATCCTTTTACCATAAAAAAATATAGGTTCAATTATGAGAATCATATGAATATAGCTTATACAAAACAAATATTACAACGGTACATACATCTAATGGAAAATTGTACACATTTTTAAGAGAACCTAGGCAGCCTGCTTTCTTGCACTGATGTTGGAGTTTACCAACGGCTAAATCAAGATCATCAGATGCATTAAAGATGCATTTCCAGTTCAATGTCAGACTAGTTTAAAAGGACGGCGCTGGAATCGTGTACAGTTTTGTCAAAAATCATCATCATCATCATCATCTTCCCCATATTCCATCAGCTTGACTAAAGTATCTGAAAACAACATCAATCAGTTAAAAGTCAAATAAACAGATCACTTCCTCCTCTGCCTAAAAACAAGGCCAACTTCATCTGTGCAGCATTTCTTGCCTTGATTCAAAAAAAAAAAAACTTCATCTATACAGAAATTTCCATTTTCAGCATGCATACACCTTTCCACGAATGTCAGAGTGGGGTGAAATCTAGGTTATATCAATGGTTGCAGAGTAAACTAAAAGTAAATGAATAAAACTATAAACTTGAAGCCTTGATAATATTTATGCAAGAGAGAAGACAACTTTTAGGTCATTACCTGGGACAATTTCAAGTTTTGATTTACTTGAACCGACATCTGTGCTGCTAACACCTTTGTGAGCTGATGCTGTGGAAATAATTTTCGGTGGTGGAGGAGGCATACTCTTAGAAGGTGTTGTTGAATTGAACTTAGGTGGAGGTGTTGAGCTGAACTTTGGTACTGGAGGCGGCTTATCTTTTGCCTGTAGTAGTGATGGGATTCCATTGGATGGAAAACCAGCCAACTTTTTATGAGATGGTGGCATCAGTGCTTCGTTACCCGGGTCTTCAGGTACCTACAGTGAAATGTGAGACAAAATACACAAACCAATCTGTGCTCATGCATTGCTATCGGGGTTGGGGATTCCACTAAATGTATATAATTCAACATGAGCTGATTACTAAAAATGAAATGGCATATGTGAGATTAGAAGCCCAAAAGCTGCTCTTTTGCCAAAGCTCTTTACTTCTAGCTTTTAATTTAGATAAGTGTATGCTAGTGCTAACGATTTGAAGTTTGAATGTGTAGATCAAGAATCATCCAACAAAAGCTTTTTTCTACTGTGAAAAAGCTCATGAGACCGGGGGAGAGACGCCCATCGTCCTTGGCCACGTACTCTATAGGAGAATGCATAGCAAATATGAGGATTTTGTGGAGCGGCTCAAGAGATGCGGCCTTGTCTACATCAGAGGCACTACAGTACACCGTGAAAGCCGCCAATATCTTACGGGCCCCAACAAAGGCTGTCTTGCATGCTGCACCTTGTAGTTATCAAAAGATGCGGCCTCGTTCTTGATAACTACAAGGTGCAACATGCAAGGCGGTCTTTCGTTGGGACCCGTAAGATATTGGTGGCTTTCACGGTGTAGTGCAGTGCCTCTGATGTAGACAAGGCCGCATCTCTTGAGCCGCTCCACAAAATCCTCATATTTGCTATGCATTCTCCTATAGAGTACGTGGCCAAGGACGATGGGCGTCTCTCCCCCGGTCTCATGAGCTTTTTCACAGTAGAAAAAAGCTTTTGTTGGATGATTCTTGATCTACACATTCAAACTTCAAATCTTTAGTACTAGCATACACTTATTTAAACTAAAAGCTAGAAGTAAAGAGCTTTGGCAAGAGCAGTTTTTGGGCTAGTAATCTCACATATGCCATTTCATCGGGGTTATCTGAAAAGCGAAATGCTTTGTGTGTTATATGTTAGGCAGAGATATACTAAAAATAAAACATGAGCTGATTAGAATGACGAACTAAATGAGTCAAATTTTGATGTAAAACAGACGATCCAACAAAGTTCCTATGCGAAAAAAGGCAGGCTAATACACCCCTATAGCATATGAACTGCTGTATAGGTTTAATATCAGTATGCTGAAAGCCTATCATAGCTTGAACTGCTGCCACCCAAATGTCAGCAGATACAATGCAATACCAAATCCTGTGAAACATATAAACTGTCCAACAAAGGTCCATTATCAGCCTGTTAGCTGCAGAGAAGGGTCAGAGAAAATACCTGGAATAAAGCAACAATGGTCAGCAGGAGAAAAAATATAGAATTTCAAAGATAAACACAGCATTTAATTGTATACAGTTTTATTCATACATTATGGAAAGAACAAAAGTTTTGAAAGGAACACTCCCCTAGTCAAAAGCTCAGTTTGCCAATTATATGAAAACACCTCAAAAACCCGTCTGCATACCTGAATAGAGACAGCTGGTAACTCTTTGAATTTCCGTTTCTGTGGCGGTCGCTTATCATTCACAGATGAAGTACTAACACTAGTTGATGTTGCAGTGTTTGCTGTTGAAATTGCAGGGGCGATTGCTGAAGAGATAACACTTGTCTGTCTTAGGGCTAGTGCAACCTGCTGCAAAGGTGTTGCTTGTGGATATATCCCACCATAGCCGCTATATAAAGTACTACTGCCTAATGACGGATGTGAATAGGATATCCCATTTGGTTGAGAATGTCCTGAAAGAGAAGGAGAAGAAGTCAAACTAGAATTTGCGTCGACCCTAGAACATTCAACTCCAGTCAACAGATTCTGAGGGGGAGGAACAGCAGCATAGACTTTAGCAGCTGCAACCCTGTTGTAGAAAAATATAACAATAAGTCAATAACTGATCAATAATTATTTAAAAAGAATGTCATATTCCTCAAAAGTGGATATTTCTAATATAAGCCAAATATTAGGATAATAAGACTACATAGAAAGAAATAATGCCACATATGATTCTCCTAAAAGTTTATGAAAATATAATATCAGTTAGACCAATTACCTGACAATACCAAACTCCCGGCTAATTGTATCCAAAAGATTCTCGACCAAGAGCCTCGCATCCTCGAGAGACTTTGTACTATTACTTGACAAGAACAAATGCAGAGGTTGTTCTCCTTCTATAAACAGAAAAAAAAAAAAGATCAGCAGTGAAAACACTTACAGGTTCAAATAAAAAGTAGCAACCAAAACAGAGCACCTTCTAGATTAGCACTCCCAGCATGTCCAGAACCACGTCCTCTTAGCAAAACTGTAACCCCTGTTTCATTCATAATGTGATTTATATACTGGTCCTGCACACAAAACACCAACCACAAAGACCACAAAAAACAAGTTTTCCCACGTACGGAGATGTCAGGAAAAGCTTTCACGTTAGTATCTCCTATTTTCATCAAACAAAACAAGAAATTTGGTCATGAACTGATATCAACTATTCAGTTCAAGGGAATGTAGAGAAATAAAGTAATAACCAGGCTTCTTTATGAATACACAAGCTCAATTATCCACATCATATATTCATACTACATATTGTAAATTATATCATCCTAAAATGTATTCCAAGGTACAAACTATCTTGAGTAAGCATGTCATTGGGATTACAAATCAGATACAGGCAACAAAACGATATATGAAGAAACAAGAAGAAGACCACCCTGGAGGCCTGGACTAATGATTAGACGGGAACAACTTACATTTGGCCCGCGAATCCGTGTGGCTATGTTCATCGATGGATCTGCATCAAACCCCAAATATACGGATGTATTGAAAGCCTGATTGGTTAGTGATTACCATAATCATAAAGTTAGATTCTCTTTTAACATTCACAGAAAGTGATCAGCAGTAATTACAAATTCCATTTACTTTTGAAGTTGGTTTCATCATTTCTTCAACCAAGGCAGCAGCACGATCAACTGCAATTATCTTCTCTGCTGTCTCCTTCAACTAGAAAGTCATCCCACAAAGTTTAGAATGGTTTTTTTTTATGTTGGAATTTTTTTTTTAACAAAAAATGGGACAAAGGAAAGCGTCAAAACCAAAGCCCAATGAAATTGACCAGCCCAATCGGGGAAAAAACCTATTTGGAAACTAAGCTTCAACAGATATTTACATTTCTACAACCCATTTTCTCCACAAAACAAACAGGCAACCACCTCTAATGTGAATAAGAATAAGTGAACCTAAAAAATACAATACTTCATAAAATTATTGTGAAATACAGTACTTCCATAGTTGGAAAGCAGTCACCAAGATATAAATCCAACCAAAGAATGCTTTAGGCTTACATGCGCTCCTGCAGAAATGTGAAGATACAACGGCTTATCACCATCAGGCATCACATTTGGTGGACGATATTTACCCCTATATAAGAGACTCACAGGTCATGCATCAATAACATGTTAAAAATAAGAGGGCACCAACTTTTGACTACCAACCTAATTATCACAACTGCACCGGTACACTTCTGGATCTGCACGATCAGCAAAAAATATAATGCAGTCAGCAAAATAAAAAAAAATCAATCAGAGTCCGAGAGAGCTGGAGAAGGCGTAAGCACAGACATGTTTTCCTATGATGAGAATATGGATAATCGAGCAACTGTATGAGTAGATAACCTATATAATACTGTTCTTTTTTTCTTCTTCATATGTGATACCTAGCAAACTACGACATGCTTAATCTATCTATTCTGGCTCTTCTCTTCCAATCTTCAAACTTCCTAAGAAACATTCAACATATGAATGGATAAAAAATACTCAGTAATGTAACATACTACTCATGTCAATAGGACACTAATCAATTTGGTAATATAAATATGTTTACGCATAAAAATAAAATGAGCTAACATTGAGACTTGAGAGGATGAATGACTAGAAATACTCTCTAATGTAACATATTATCAGGTCAATAAGATAACTATCAATTTGGTGGCATATCTTTAAAAATCATGTTGCATATACACCTCCTCTTGTGTCTGGCGTCTTGTGAGCTTGTAGCGGACAGTTGCCTCTGCATCATTGATGACAATCTCCCTAGCTATGATTAGTTCATCCTGAGGCTTCGGCTACATTAGCAAAAGTGAAAAATGGCCATTTAGCATCACAACACATCTATAAGATACAGCATCACAACATTATCAGAGTATTCTACATCAGCTATTCACAGAATCACAGATAAAAAATAAATACAAAGGAAATAAAAAGAAGAGATCTACTTGAGTTAGTTTTCGAATGACTGCAGCTGCTTGCTGCTGCAAAATTGGAGCTTGAATCACATTGGCGGTAAGCGGATTGATCAAGAAAGACCCAACATTTGTTCCTGGGAAAATCTCAGGTATAGACGAAATCAAGGACTCATCAGGCTGATCCCACCTCCTCTTTCTCCTATTTCACAATTCAATATCAAAATAAACAATAGTAAAGATTATGCATCATCAATTTATCATTTTATCCTCCATAACAACAAACATAACTTCATTAGGCGTTTGAGTGAAAGCGCAGCACAAACCTAGATTCTTCTCCCATTCTCGTTGATCTTCGACAAATTAGCCAAAATCTCTTCCTTTCCCCTTCAATATATGGTTGTTGTGATGGATGAACTTGAGATGGAATCTGTAAATTAGGGATTTGGGAACAGAATCGCACGAATATGGCGTGGGGTTTTGTTATATATATATATATATATAATAAAGAAAAATCAAATAATTAAACATTTTTTAAATATTTTTATATAAATTTTATAAAAATAAAATAACTAGGTTTTCTATGTAAATAGAGTGGACAGCCGCTAACCTATTTTCCCTCCTCTCTCTCGACTGCGATTCTGTGAAGTTGCAGCAATGGCCGTCAATGGAGTCGAAGACAATAAACTTGTACAGGTTCGCTTCGTCACCAAGCTTGACGACCCGTTCAGGTTACCTCCCACTTCCATTGCAGTGGGAACCGATTTCAACCGTTTAGCCCTCTCTTCTCTCGTTAACGACCTTCTTAAAGCAGGTACTAGCTCAGCTTTTAAGCCTCCTTAATCTCTTTGGTTTTGTTTGCTTCGTATCTTATGATGTTGCTATCTTTTTTGGGGTAGGGGACGACGAATTGGAGGTTGAGCTGTTCGATTTTCTCATTGATGGCGAGCTTCTTCGGTTGCCGCTTAAAGACTTCCTTTATGCTAAGGGCATTTCCATGGTATTCTTCTTTCGAATATTTTTCAACTATCTTCTGCTCAGCTCTCGATTTATTTGCAGAATGATAGTAATGCTGCCTAGATTTTTGTCTTGTGGGATAGCTTTTTGAATGAAACTAGAATCTTTGTTATTCAAAGTAATGCTTTCATAATTTTTATGTTCTGACTTATGATGCACAACTACTGCATTTTCTTATAATTTTTATGTTCTTACTTATGATGCACAACTACTGCTTTTCCTTTCACAAGGAGATGCACAATGTCTTACAAGTTACAACAATACTAATAAATATAATTTTACAGGAAAAAGTTCTGGAAATAGAGTACATAAAGGCAGCTATTCCTAAAAAACAACATGAACCATGCCCACATGATGATTGGGTTAGTTCAGTAGACGCATCGAATTCTAGGTGAGCCTCTGAACTACAAATGATCTGCTACTGATTTCATCTCTTTCTCTAGACTGGAATAAATGCTCTCATTATTTCTGCTCCTAACAGATAAAGGGATTCAGATCCTCTTCTATATTGAAGCCACATATTAGAAAATATTCTGACAATTCATCATATATTTTGGAATATCCATTACTAATGAGCTGCATCCTCTTGAGGAAGAACATCTTTTGATTAGAATGAAGTTTCTATCTGGCATCTTTCTAGATTTGTGTATTTTAAAACAAATTGGCTAAAGCTGACATTACTTTGTTATTTCTTAAAAGATCTAATTGGATTTGAAACATAGAACTACTTGTTCGGAATTTTGTTGAGTTTGCACCTTGTTGTAAAAATGCGTGTGGTGAAATTTGCTTGATTAGTGTACCAGATTTTGTTAGCAAAGTTTTTTAAGCATTCTCATATTGTTATGTACTTTAATGTATAGTGGTCACTGGTCAGTGTTGGAATCAGAAGTACAATCAGTACATTCTTGCAATATTTTACTTCACTTTTGAATGGGCTGAATTTCACATGCAGTACTATATCCCCTTCCTTTACATGTATGTGCAAATCTTTGACACTTTTGTTTTCCTGGTCGTGACACAGTTTCATATTGACCGGATGCTATGATAGCCGTGCGAGGTAATTAGTTTAGACAAGCTCTTCCTGTTATATAAATTCTACTTGTAGTGAATTTTACAGGCTCAATTTTTGTCAATTCATATTTTCTGTAGGTTATGGACAGGTAATGGTGTTTGTAGTCATGTTTTAGAAGGACATGGTGGTGCTGTTACGTCTGTCAGTCTCATCAACCGAAAGGGTAAGAGTTTGTTATCTTACATTGATTAGTACTTTCTATCTTCCATACATCCACCCTTAAAGTGTAGACATTAGAATGGCATCTACTTATATTTTATTTTTATAGGTTTGGACAAAAATAATGTATGCGTTGCAACTGCTTCTGACGATCATACACTGAGGCTTTGGAAGCTGGATGCAAGTGAGTCTCAGAATCATCCTTCACATGTCTCCGCTTTCCAAATTCTGCGGGGCCATGCAGCAAGTGTAACTAGTGTTAATTCACAACCTCGTGGAGATATGGTATTCATGCATATTCTACTGTGATGTGATTCTGATAGAACAATAAATGCTTAGTTAGCATTCTATCTTACATCTGGTTATATGATGTCTTATAGGTCTGTTCTGGCTCATGGGATTGGTCTATTAAATTGTGGAAAGTAGACGATTCCAATGACAGTGTGGTTTCTCTTAAGAAAAGGAAAAAGGATAGGAAAGAAGCTGAGTGTCAGACTGAGGTACAGGATGGGCTAAATTCCTATATTTTCATGCAACACAATCTTTGCCTAATTTTTCTTTATCACTGACCTGAAATTGCTGCTCATTTTTTTTGCTTTCTTATGGATTCAGAGTGAAGCTGTTACTACACTGACAGGACACAAGGACGCTGTTTCTTCTGTTCTTTGGCATCAAAATGAACAGATTTATTCTGCATCGTGGGACCACTCTATCCGAATATGGGATGCAGAAACCGGAAAAGATTCGTGGAACATGGTGAGTGAGTTAATTTACATATGGTATTCATTGTTTTTCTATTGTGCCTCCTGAATGAAACAAATGTTCCTTGGCCTTATATACGACCATATATCAATTCTCTTTCTCATGTTATTGACATCCTAATTCTTGTTTTTGTCGCCACCAATTTTCCTTAGTTTAACCTGTTAAATGTATAATTAAGTTGGAAGCGCCATTTTCTCATTAATTTCTTTCTTATACCATATGTACAGTCATGTGGACATGTACTTCACTGTTTAGACGTCGGTGGTGAAGGCTCCTCTCTCGTTGCTGCTGGGGCTTCAGATAACATCCTCAGAGTATGGGATCCTCGTAGACCAGGTGAATTTCTTATATAAGATTCATCATGATCTATCTATGTCTGTCTTTCTTCTCCTCCTCACAATCTCATATGATTCTCTTAGGCACATTGGCTCCCATATACAAGTTTCCATTTCACACAAAATGGGTCAAATCCTGCAAGTGGCACCCAAAATCATGGTACCATTTGCTATCAGCGTCTTATGACGGAAAAGTGAAGTTATGGGATCTAAGAACTCAGGTTTGTCTACTCTCTCGACATTTTTTGTATCTTCTTACCTGGATTTTTTATTAATCTCCTTGGATTATTGTTGCAGTTGTCTCTTGCTGCCATAAATTCACATGAGGGCAAGGTCTTCTGTGCTGATTGGTGGAAGGATGATAGTGTTGTTAGTGGCGGGGAAGATTCAAAGCTTCGAATCTTTTCTGGTATTTCAGTTTAGTGTGGCTGAATTTTGAGATATATTAGACTGTTGGAAAATTTTGAGCTGAGCAAAGGATTTTACAGTAGATGAGACCAATGACTTGTATTGAGTTTGGACAAGTAAAATTTGTACTCTATATAATTTTGTTGTTGGTACCTCTTTACAATGAAATCACATGCTAAGATCTCGTACGTTTCAAATCTTCAACAGATTTACAGTCTTAGGATTGTCAACTTTCAAATTTCAACAACCTCACTCTGAACCGTGACTCATTTTTTCTAATAGAAAATTACATGATATCCATCTAGTTGAGGTGATTTCAGCACTACCATCTCATTCACTGTCTTTTTTAACTCCAAGGCAATGTAGCGTTAAATTGCACATGCATGCGTAGTCCACTTGGAAGGCCCGAAACTTCGATTAGGATGCATTACCTTTGCAACTTGGAGTTAACTATGAACATAGTGCATCCTCGATGTATATAAATTTCAACTAGTAACAAATCTTACCAATGAATGAATAAACAAAGGGGTTTACTATTTGACACACCCTAAAAGTTTATTTAACACACCTATATATTCGTCACGAAGGTATTTGGTCAGACATTCGTCACGAAGGTATATGGCCAGACATTCGTCACGAAGGTATTGAGGAGATCCGTCACGAAGGTATTGCGGTGATCCGTGACGAATCGTTTTTAAAAAAAAAAAAAAATTCAGAATCTTGTAGAGAATTTCAATACGAGTCCGTGCATATAAAATACGTCCAAAACGGACATCGTTTGCCCTTCCAAAAGCCTCCAAAACAAAATAGTCGCATGCGTTAAGTTCGTAAAAGCAAAAACTTATATAAATTTAGTATTTGTATAATATAATTATTAATTATAGTTAAAAATCATGCAATTAAATTTATATACTATAATTGTATATTATCATTTAATATCACTAGTTTATTACTTATAAAGTATAATTATGCATTATGTTTAAATATTACGAACTTAACAAAAACGATTGTTTTGTTTTTA
Source organism: Oxyria digyna (assembly GCA_029168935.1). Lineage (NCBI taxonomy): Eukaryota > Viridiplantae > Streptophyta > Magnoliopsida > Caryophyllales > Polygonaceae > Oxyria > Oxyria digyna. The sequence goes on along the minus strand of JAPVLV010000015.1, from coordinate 3,619,085 downwards.
GGGCTTTTGGAAGGGCAAACGATGTCCGTTTTGGACGTATTTTATATGCACGGACTCGTATTGAAATTCTCTACAAGATTCTGAATTTTTTATTTAAAAAAAAAAAAAGATTCGTCACGGATCTCCCCAATACCTTCGTGACGGATCTCCTCAATACCTTCGTGACGGATCTCTCCAATACCTTCGTGACGGATGTCCTTCGAACCTTCGTGACGGATGTTTGGCCATATACCTTCGTGACGAATGGCTGACCAAATACCTTCGTGACGAATGTATGAGTGTGCCAAATAAACTTTTAGGGTGCGCCAAATAAAGATTCTTAAACAAACTAGACGCAGGGTAGTAAATAATAGTGTTGACTGTTGACCACTTAAAATAATCTGTTCAAACAAAAGAAAGAAAGGGTCATATGCCCCTTATCCTCACTTGGTACGGACCTTAAGATTATAGTTTCAAGTGTGTAACTCTATATATTACATAGTGATGGTTATCTCCTTTTGGCATCAATCACTAATCTAGAGCTTCTCTTCTTCACTTCTCTTTTTCTTAGTACACTATCTCTTGCAGACTCATGGAAACCAAACCCCCTTTTGAATCCAAGTTCTCTCAATCTTGGCCTACTATGGCTAAGCTAGAAGTTGACTCTCTCGAAATTCTCTATCTAAAATCCCCAGAAAAACAACTTTTTATGATTCAGTTTTGTATCATTGTCACCTCTTTCACCTTGCTTCTCCTCTTTCTTCTTGGCTTCGTAATGAGACGAGCTTGTATTCCATGGCTGACTTATGTCACAAAGTCCTTGTTTACAATTATCGCCATCCTCATATCCTTCATCATCGGGTTAATGCATACCTCGAATATCGACCATGAGTTGTTCCCCATTTGGGCATTGCTTCTTGTTTTCGCCTATGGAGGTGTCGACACTATGATCCACAACGACTACAACAGATTGAACTATTTCATACACACACAACCTTTATGGTTTGGGTGCGGGGTCTTGATGTATCGTCTCTCGCCGCAGTTTTATGGTCCGAGCATGATGATTCCACTTGTGGCATTATGGAGTTTGACACAAGCAAACATACTAGAGACCATGGAGGCTTTCAAAGCAGCAAAAAGAAACAAGTATGACGGTTTACAAAACGTCGTGCAGGAAACAGTTTCGTACATGCGAGAAGACAGCAATAGGATCAAGGAGAAGGGGTATTTGATCCAGAAAGCCATCACGACAGAAGAAGTTCGGAGTTATGATGGTGAGCTTTTGAAAAATGGCGATATTCGTGCTCAGTCTCTAAAGGATTTATGCCTTTCTTTCGCCTTCCACAAGATCCTTTTGGTGAAGCTTGAGGGTCTCTCCATGAATAAGAGGTCCTTAAGGGCCGAGAGCTTTGCAAAGGTTGATTTGCTTTCGCCGCGATCCATACAAGTGGAAAGAGCCTTAAGAGCGTTTCGAATCATTGAGGTAGAGATTCAATTTGTGTTTGATTTCTTCTACACCAAGTACTACATTCTTAGCAAGAAACACTTTGCTCACAAGCTAAAACGGCTTCTAGGAGTTGCCATATGTCTTTGGTTTGCATTCGTAACGTTGCATAAGAACAACAACATGGGTAAAAATTCTTCTGACACTACATCAGTTGGAATCACAAGAACAGTGATGTTTATATATGTTGTTATAGAGTGTTTGCAGTTCAACATGACTATCTTTTCAAATTGGATGATAGTCAGGCTTGTTTGCAAGTATGTTAACAAGCCACGATGGCTATTGGAGATGATGATCAAAGTCATTTGGGACATCAAAGATTGGGTTTCTAGACAAAAAGCTCTCTGCTTCTTTGTCAAACCATGGCAGAGGAAGCTAGGCCAATACTCGTTTCTCAAGAGTTATGGTCGTATTCCTCTACGACAAAGATTCATGAGTTTCCAAGATCTTATGGAGGTTCCAAGGCCTGGCCAAAAGGGACATTCAAGTGTCACACTCTCCACACAAGTAAAGAGCGCGATTATTTCATCTCTTACGAGCAATTTCTTACAATTGTGTCCTGGAACACTCTCGTTACAACGAAATGAGATGGACAAGCTCTTCTATTGCGAGTTCGAGAGATACACACGACTAATATTAGTCTGGCATATAGCAACAGATGCTTATGTTGAGCATTCACCTCCTTATGTTGAGCATTCACCTGATGTTAGCAGCAACTTCCATGTTGCAACTTCTTTATCGAGGTATTGTGCCTACTTGGTGACTTTCTCAAGTGAGTTGCTACCGGATCATACTTATGATGCAACAAAGATCTTCGATAATGCAGTAGAAGACGCGAATGCCACTTTCGCTCAAATACAGTCAGATGAGCAATACAAACAGATGGTGAAAATGCCTGAAGAACATGCTAAGGGGGTAGTAAGAGATGGATTTGTGTTGGCCAAGAAATTGAAGAGTTGTTACAGAGATAATGGCGTCGACGGATGGAGAGTTCTTGCCGAGTTTTGGGCCGAGCTGATCTTGTTCTTGGCTCCATCAGACAATGCAACTGCACACATAGAGCATCTAGCTCAAGGAGGAGAGTTTATCACACACTTGTGGGCTTTGCTTACCCACATTGGGATTGTTTCTAGAGATCCTTGTGCAAGTTTTGTCTAGAACTTTAACACTGTATTGCAATATGTTATGTAATTGGAGAAAAATTAGGGTAAGAACAATGCTTCACGTATTTTTTCGCGTTCATAAATAACAAGCTAATGTTCATGATTTAGACAGTAATTATAAATATGTTACCGCGTCTCTCACTGAAAACGTTTAAAAAATTTCATGACCCAGATTAACGTTACTATTTTGAATATGAATATTGTAGTCACCGGAAATTTCCTCTATGTAACTGTTTGTTTATTCATTCATTTGTAGAAAGAAAAGTTGAGAATTCATTCTACGTACTTTCCAGTTCGTAAGATCTATATTCATAGTTCACTCTTTGGGAAAAAATAGATGTACATATTCAAATCCAAGTTGGCAATGCATCTTAATTGAAGTCTCGGGCCTTCGAACTTGATATTTAAGCAGGGGTCAAGTTTCTCAAAAAGAAAGCAAGAAGCATAAAAACTGGATACAACTTTCTATATGAATTTGTTGTTTTGCAAAACTTAATAAGAAGATAACAGATCGAAAAAAAAGACTGTCAGGATCCAAGCTTGTAAGCCTAAATCAAAAGTAAGATCCATATAATCTATCTTATATATTAAAGCTAAGCCTTTTAGAGCTCTTAGAGTGATTTTAGGCTTATTTGTTACACAATTATTATTTTTTATCTTTAATTTCAATTATTAATAGATTGAATAATTATATTAACAAATAAATCTTAAAAAATTATCATTCCTTTCAACAACAAATATACAAGCTATTTTATTGAAAATAAATATTATGTTGAAGGTTAATATATATTCTTACAATAAAATTAGGATTATTTTCGATAATAAAAATTAAGTCAAGCTACGTACATAACCTTCATACGAAGAATATGGAATTTCCCGTGCATGGCACGGGTCACTACACTAGTATACTCAATGGCCAACGAAATTTCCGAGTCATAAGTCATAACCCATCAAATTGAACCCGTTTTTAGTCTAACCAAATTGAACCCGTGACCCCTTTTTCGTCAAAAACGGGTTGACCCACCCCCAACACGTTTTTGACCCGAAAAATTGAAACCATAATAATCTGGTCTTTTGGTAGGTTTTGACCCAAAGCGACTCGATCCGACAATAAACCCGTAACAACCGACCTGTTTTGACCCGGTGATTTAGACCCGAAACCCGATCCGGCTATAAACCCGTTATAATCCGACTGTTTTGCCCCGATAATATTAGCCCCGAAATGACCTGACCCGAAAAATAGTGGACACGGGACACCCCGACCCGACCCCGACCCGATTGCCAGGTATAAGCTCACATGAATCAAACCAGCGGCACCATAATGAAGGAAACTAAAGACGAATTGCAATAAATGGAATGATGAGCAAGAAGATGAGCTTTTAGTTGACATGTTGGAACTCGAGTTATCCATAGGTGAGTAATTGACAAGATCAATTCAGAGAGTGAAGCGCCTCTTAATCAAAACGAGCAGTACCAACATTTTATATCTCAAGGATGAAACTTGCCACCCCAGGTGACACTAAAGAAGACTGGATAGTAGCAATTTTTAAGACTACATGAAGGAGAATGATCAGCCTTATGAATGAAGGGTGAGAAGGATGATTGAGCCACTTGGTTATCTACTATGCCTTAGTTTTTTTGTTATAGAAGATAGCCTAAGGAGCCATCATACTATGCTTAATGTCTTTGTCTTTGAGAGAGCTGCCAAAACTCTTTCACAACAAGCCTTTGTTCGAGAATGCTCCGAAAAGCCCGAGAGGCATTTTGAATGAAGCTCGATCTCTGCAGGATGATTATGACAAATTCAATGACACACTGATGCTCGAAGCTTCACACAATTACACATTCTATGACCACCCGAGGGATTCATTACAGTCAATTGCGACGCATCATTGGAAACCGGAGGCAAAGCTGGCATTGGAGTTATTGGAAGAGCAAGTGATGGCAGTGTCAATTTTTATGGCTCTCGCCAAGTGCAAGATGCTGACGAAGCTGTAATTGTGGAGGCAGAAGCACTCATCTGGGCAATGGAGATTTGTGCTGATTGCTGAACAAGGCATTACTCATGTTCTGTTTGAATCCCATTGCCAATGGAGGAATCGGGCAGCTTAATCTCAAGGATTCTTCATCTCGAAGAGGAATTTATCAGCTGAGTATCAAACAAACCAGCTCACCTTCTAGCTTCTATCAACCCTAGTTCATGGTTCTTGTGTTTATTTCCCAGTTCTCTCCCTTCTGAACTTGCTGCAATTACCTCAACTGATGTTTTAATATATAAGAAGTTGATTTGGGTGCTCAAAAAAAGAAGAAAGAACTCTGGTCTATGAATTCAGATCTGAAACTGAAACATTTTAGATCTCTCTTTGAATGACCATCGGACATAAAAAAACACAATCAATTTCAAAGCGAAATCCATAGGAGTTGTAATTTATAGGACACAAAGCCAAACCCCTAAAAGAATAAAGAGAGTACCTAAGATCGCTCTACCAAACCAGATCTCCTCTCCAAGAACCATCCCGGCGACAGCGGTAGCAGCGAAGGTGGTGGCGTTGGTTACAGGAACGGCGAGGGAAATCGGGGCGTCTCCGGCGAGGACGGCGAAGAATGCGGCGGAAGAAGAGAGGTTGATGGCGAGAGGGAGAGAGTACTGCCATGTGAGGACGAGATGGAGGAAGCTTTTTAAGGTCAGGAAAATTGCAGAGGAGAAGTTTGTGTTTGTGTTTGTGATTGTGGAGGAGGATGAATGGAGAAGCTTCGACTTGGCGTCCCAGATTTGAGCTCCCTTGCGCATCAGCGCGTTTGTGGCTCCCCATACCAGGCCTACTGCCACCATCTTCTCCACCTCGGATATCGCCATGCTTGCACCTTACCTTCCAGATCCGAATCAAGTACCGTTTCTCAGATACTAGGCCTATGGCTCTACAAAATGAACCCAGATCAAGATCAAGATCAAGATCAGATCGGATCAGGTTATTCGGCTCCGGTTAATTTCCTTAATTCGGTCCGTTTCGTAGTAAAGTCGGAAAAAGCTGGTCCAGTGCTCGTTTGGGTATGGGAATGGTAATTTATGGAAAATTAATTTATAGGAATTTAATTAATATGATTTGTAATATGAGGAATTATGAAAAAAATAATATTTGGTTAAAATTTGTACTCCCTCTGTCCCATTTTGTTAGTCTCATTTCAATCAGGCACATATGTCGAGACATGTTTTGCATCGTTAATATCTCTAGTTATATGTTAATAAAAATTATAATTTTTTAATATTGTTAAGTACTCATTAAAGTTGCACAAAATAACCGAGTTAATGTAATTAAAGTTGCACACTATTGAGTTTAGTTTACGTTAGCAGTTATTAATAGAAATATAATATTTCTTGTTGTTATCATTCAAGATGTTTAAACACATGATGATTGTGTTTAATTGTTAAGCTCATTTCTTAGTGTTTTTAAAAATCATTTATCTAGATGATTTGAAAATACCAAGGACTGATATAAAAAATAATAAAGTAATTTTTTAATTAGACAATACATTCAGATTGGAAAAATTATAATACTCTCTTCGTCCCCAAATGTTCTTTCCATCTCTTTTATGCACGTATGCCGATATGCGTTTTGTATCGTTAATATCTCTAAATATATGTTAATAAAAATTATAAAATTTTGATATACTTAAAGTTTTCGATGAGACGAATCAAACAAGACCCCACATCTAGAGATGGCTCCCGGTCCGGTCCGGTCCGGTTCCGGTTCGGACCGGTTTTTAAAAAAAAAAAAAAATTTAAATTTTTTTTTAAAAAATATAAAAATAATTATAAAAAAACGCTATTAAAAAAGAATGTTTTAGTTTTTTAAATTAAATATGAAGGAACAAAAAAATTAAAAAAAATTGGGCTTGCACTTAACAGTGACTTACTTGTTAAGTTGCCTACGTATCCTCTCGGGTTAGAGGAATCAAAGTCCACGTAGTTCTTTATCTTTTTTCAAAACCCGTTACCTAAGTCGAATCTTCGGCGGATGAATCGGTGCGTATCGTAGTAGAATCTCCAATCCACTCGTCTTCCGATGACTCGTTAATGTTACGTTGTTGCCTCATTGCAGCTCTCTTCCAATCGCAAACACAACATTGCGCCTCCAATGACTCCGGTGCCAAATTTGATCTCTTCCTCGTTAAAGTGTTGCCTCCTGCACTAAAAGTTTGTTCCACCGCCACAGTTGAAGCGGGGACGGCAAGAACTTGAGCCGCAATCTTCGCAAGCGTTGGAAACATGCTCCTATGATCCTCCCACCACTTCAAAACATCTAAAGCTTCACAACTAACAAACTCAAAGTTGGTGTTAAGATAGTTATCAATTTCCGCATTCGTGTTTGTAACTCTTGGTCTTTTACTAAAATACTTAGCTCCAAAGGCCCCCAAGCTACTAGAGCTCGAAGAAGCCGGAGGTAATTGTGAAGGAGTCGGAGAATCCGAAAAATGAGTAAATAAAGTTTCAATGTATGTTCTAGTTCTAGAAACCATACCTAAAATATCCTCTAGTTCACCGTCGGCTAAAATATATCCATAATAGTCATCTAAAAGAGCGTGTAAAACTCCTAATTTAAGTCTAGGATCTAAAACACAAGCAACAAGAAAACAATCGGGAATATATCTATAGTATTGCAACCACTTACTCCTCATGCTTGCAACGGATTCCTCAATGCCGGGAATTTTAGCTCCCTCACTTAAACCAGCCATAACATTACAAGCTTCCAAGACAAAAACATTACTACTTGGTATATAAACATGACTAAATCTCTTTGTTGCATCACTAAAACATTTTAAAAACGTTGCAATACTTTGACATATTTCCCAACCTGATTCGCTAAAATAGAAAGTAGAGCCAGAAAGGTTTTGAGAAACAAAAGACGTTAAAACTTGTCTATATTCTATACATTCACATAGTAATATGTAAGTAGAGTTCCATCGGGTACCCACATCTTTTGAAAAACGTTTTGGGTGCACCCCGTTAGTTTTACAAAAGGTCATCCAATCTCGTGTAACTTTAGGATGCCCCCAAATATACTTAATAACGTTCTTAATTGGATCAAAATGATAACTCATAGCACGTAAACCATCTTGAACACATAAGTTTAAAATATGACAAGCACATCGAATATGAAAAAATCTCCCACCAAATAAAGGTTGACACATTTCTTGTAAATCTCTAATAGATGCGGTGTTAGCAGATGCATTGTCGAATCCAATTGAAAAAACTCTATTAAGTAGTCTATATTCTTCTAAAATTGTACGAATCATCATAGCAATATTTTGTGCGGTATGTGAATCATCAAAGACTCTAAATGCCAATAAACGTTTTTGCATTGTAAAATGATGATCTACAAAATGACATGTAACACCCATGTAAGAATGGGTTTGAGTATTATCACTCCATATATCACTACAAATAGAAACATTCATATCATTTTGCGAAAAATAAGAAACTAATTCGTGCTTGTGTCTTTTATAAGCCTTAATTACGTTTTTCTTAATCACTTTCCTAGATACGGATTTAAAAGCGGGTTGTGTATGCTCTTTAATATACTCATTAAATCCTACATTTTCACTAAATCGAAATGCTAAATGATCAACACAAATAGCTTCGGATAATGCTACACTATTAGCTTCATGATCAAAACGAAATAAAGGGTTACCGCTAGTAGAAGATGCAAATCCGCCGGAAATTTGCGTTTGTCCCCCTAGCATTCCCATCTCGGCGACGTGTCTGTGCTCCATGTGTCGTTGAAGGGTTCCATATCCTCCACTTTTCTTCCATTGGAATGTCGCCTCGCAAAAGTTACAAGAAACAATAATTAGTCCGGGATCATAATCCTCGGCCTCGAGTTCCTCGATACCGGGTTCTAATTTAGTAAACCACTTTGTAAAAACAGGAGATGTTAGTTTCCGGGATTGGTTCCCGGAGGAGGACCCGGTCCCGGTCCTCCCCCCCCTACCCCTAGCCGGCCTCGAACCGCTAGCTTGCCCTTGAGGCCTAGCGGTCCTACCCCTAGCGGAGGACCTAACTTGGGAGGTGGGAGTGAGAGTGGGAGAAGTGACATTATCACTCTCTTGGGTGTCAAAATGATCCGCCATAATATGATTAAGAACAATTAAATAATATGATTAAAAGCAATTAAAAACAATTAAAACAATAAAACAATAAAACTTAGAACAATATAATAATGTGATTAAAAATGTAAAAGCAATAAAATATTGAAAGACAAAAGCTAATTAAAAGGAAGATTAAGAAAGGAAGAGATTAAGAAAGGAAGAGATTAAGAGAGATTGTTGATGGAATTTGAGAGATTATGAGATTGAGATTTGAGAAAGAGAAGAGAGATTGTTGTTGTAGGATGTGTGATTTGAAGATTGTATGGTATGGTATTTATAGGGGTTTGATATGGATTTTTTAATATTTAAAAATGTATTTTTTTATTTTTTTTTAATTTCCTAACGGCTAGGAGCCGTTAGGACCGCCGGTTAACCGGCAACGGCTAGTTTACTAGCCGTTATAACCGGCGGTTAACCGGTTTTCCCGGTTAACCGCCGGTTTTTTATTTTTTTTTTTAAATTTTTTTAACCGGCGGTTAACCGCCGGTTCGAAAATTGTAATTTCCCGAACCGGAACCGGACCGGGTCAAAACCGGTTCCGGTTCGAACCGCCGGTCCGGTCCCGGTCGAGCCATCTCTACCCACATCACTATGTTTGTTCTTATATATAGTAAGATATCTAACGAATTCGATTAAGGAAAAAAGTCATGTAATAATACTTGTTAAAATGATAAATGAGAATAAATGTGGAGCCTTGGATCAAGAGAGATCCAAGAGCCCAAATGATGACACGTGACACCCCTTGTCCCCATCGCCGGACCGTCGTTGGAGCACCGCTGGACCGTTGTCGGAGCACCGTCGGGCCGTCGTCGGAGCACCGTCGGGCCGTCGTCGGAGCACCGTCGGGCCGTCGTCGGAGCACCGTCGGGCCGTCGCCGGAGCACCGCCGGAGCATATTTGATGAACATCAAGTGTACATAAATGTTCATCACAATGTTCATAAATGTTCATTTGTATATTATTTACTTAATGTTCATCACATTATACTTAAAAGTTTACCAAATTTTGATGAACATCAAGTGTTCATAAATGTTCATCACATTATACTAAAAGTTTTTCAACTGAATGTTCATCACATTCTACTTAAATGTTCACCAATTTTTGATGAACATCAAGTATTCATAAATGTTCATCAAATTATACTTAAAAGTTTTCCAACTGAATGTTCATCACATTCTACTTAAATGTTCACCAATTTTTGATGAACATCAAGTGTTCATCACAATGTTCATTTGTACATACTCTACTGAATGTTCATCACATTATACATAAAAGTTCACCAATTGAATGTTCATCATCCCATATGATGACACGTGGCACCCCTTGTCCCCACCGCCGGACCGTCGCCGGACAACCACCGGGTGGTCGCCGGACCACCACAACTACCCCCATTTGTAGTGGGGTAACTAGTTTAATCTAAGTCATTGGATGCTAAGGGATGCCTTAGCATCCAATGACTTAGATTCATTCTTATTTATCTCTAAGAGAGAGTTTATTATGAAATTCTATACGTGAATATTGTCATTATTTGTAATGGAAAGAACTTTTAGGGACGGAGGGAGTAAATGATTTAGGGTTATTCCATTGCTGACAAAGAAAAGAAAAGAAAAGATCACAGCCTTTGGAATAAACGCCTACCAAAAACGGCGATTTAGAGGATCCTAATCCATATCCAACGGCTGCACTTTTGTAAAAAAAAAAATTCAAAAATTAATAATTTCCCTACTAACACAAACCGTGAACAAGTAGCGCAAAACTAGCCGTTAGAGAGCGTCCAGAATCCAACGCTCCTCTTTCTTGGTTTGATTCATATACGCCGATTTCATCTTTTTCTCATCTACCACCTCATCCGGGAAATAGATCAGAATTCAATTGGTCTCTCCCTCCATTTTGCCATTGATTGCGTACTTCTGTCAATGGATCAGAGCACCAAGAGCGCTAAAATGGCTACTCCAACGAAATGCCCACAAGCTGTTCGACCAAATGCATCAGAGAATTCCAACCCAAACGTTACAAGTCCTTGCCCTTCCAAGAAGCCCTCAAAATCTCCACTGTTGCTGAAATCGTCGGGAAAGTTTCAGAAATCAACGCCTCGTGTCCGGATTAAAGAGAGAAAGTTTGTGGTGCCAAAGAAGAAGAGGAACAATGAAGAGAATGTGGTCAAGGATGTGGCGGTTAATCGCAATTGCAAGTGCAAAGATAAAGTCAAGGGTAAGTGTTTGTGCGTTGCCTATGAAACCCTAAGGGCTTCTCAAGAAGAGTTCTTCAAGAGTTTGAAGGTTGAGGCTGTGATCGAAGAGGTTGGTGCTGAAGAGTGTGAAAATGAGGCTGAATCCCCAAATGGGACTGTTGACAGTACAGGATCTAAGAGGAGGAGAGATGAGATGATGGAGAAGGTAAGAAAGAGCATTCCAGAGCCTGGATCAGGAAAAGTACTGAACTTGGTTCATGCATTTGAGAAGCTTCTCACTTTACCCAAGACTTCAGAGAATGAAGATGAGAAAGAACAAGAGGAGGATGTAAACAAAGTTGGAAAATTGCAGAGGCCTAAATCCTTCTGTCCCGAAGATTTCGTCCTTACAGCGGAGAGTCTTGGATTGGATGATACATCTTCATTTGATGGCCAGCAAAGGTCAGTTTCTGTTATTGTTTTTTCTACATGATCTATTACATTGGCTACCAATTTTCTCTGGATGATGATTATTTATTAGAATTTTGGGTTTTTCAATTTGACAGTGTAACTGGAAGGAGGAGTTCAAGTGGTAGCTTGAGAAGTCAAAGAAGTGTAAGGATTTTGGAAGTTGCTGTTATTTTCTCTAAGAAAAAACAATTTGCTTATAGTTTCTGACACTTTTCTACCCTATTTCAGAACTCAGGTTCCTTGAGAAATGCTGGTGGGAGGAAGATGAAGAAGAAGCAAGTTAAAGTTACATCTCCCAAACCATTTAAACTTAGAACAGAGGTACTGGTGATCATTTATTGTCTGCTCCAGAAAGAATTTTGCAAGTCATCTGAGGAAAGGATTAGGAGTGAATCTTCTATTCAATATGCTATAGGGAAAGGATACATTTTATCTTAGTGAGAAAACTGTAGTATGCCGGTGTTAGTGGATTGATAAGTGTGTGGCTATTAGCTGTGTTAAACAACAATGTGATGATGAGATAGCACTATAAACATATTTAGATGCAAGTCAACTGTGGAAATGTTGCAGCATAAGATACTGGCTTTTTCACTGAGATTTGTAGGTTGAGGCTGTGTTGAAATTGGGGATGCCTAAAAGTTATGAGATACATTTGATTGATCTTGAATGCTCTGTTGCATTATTTCCCGAGTTAATTATCTTTCTAAGGGTGCCAAAGTTTTGTCATGCATGGATAATTGCATTGTCTGGTAGGTGAGTTACTACATAGATAACTCAGCTATTTTTGAGAGATCAACTGTTCAGAAATCTCAAGGGTGAAGCTGTCTGTATTTTCCGCAGGAAAGAGGAAAGGAAAAAGAGGAGGAGTTTTCTAAGAAGTTGCAGGAAATCATGATACAAGAAGAAAAGCAGAGAATACCGATTGCACAAGGTCTTCCTTACACCACAGATGAACCCGAGGTTAGAATTTTTCAGGAGTTATAACATCATAATTCAGTGTAAATCCACAAGTTCTGCATCAAAAATAGGAGTTTATCCTAATCTGCTCCTCAGATGATAGGCTCTGCTTTCGCTTACTAATATTGTTTCATCTGATAGGTTCCAGTAAAACCTTCAGTGAAGGACAGCACAAGGCCATTAGACATTAAGCTGCATACTGACATTAGAGCTGTGGACCGTGCTGATTTTGATCATCTGGTATGTTGTTAATGAATTAAGTGTATTGAGCAGTACAGGTTTCCTATCGAGCTATTAGGTTGCTGCAAATAAATTACAAATTTGATTTACTCTTCCATCAAGCTATCATTTGGTAAAATTACAAATGTGAAACTAAAATCATTTAGATTTGGCATTCATAGAACAATCTTATGCAATTTTGAGAGAGACACATGCTTTAACAATACAAATAAACTCTGAAAATTTCTTTTATTGGATCAGGTGGCTGAGAAGATGACTCTGATTGAGCAGTACAGGATGGAAAGAGAAAGAGAACTAAGGGTAAAATCTACAAGACCTCATGTACTTAGCTTTTCTATGATCATCTGCCCAAATCTGCTCTCCTTAACTTCTCTTCTGCTTCTACAGTTGGCTGAGGAGGAAGAGATTAAGAGGCTGAGGAAAGAGCAGGTACCGAAAGCTCAACCAATGCCTTATTTTGACAGGCCTTTCCTTCCCAAGAGGTACAATTCCCGGATTTCCACAGTAAATTCATAGAACTTCTATTATCAGAGGCTAAAATTTTCTTAAATCTTATCTAATGTTGGGAAATTCTATTTGATATAGGTCGGTGAAGCAGCCAACGATTCCAGTAGAGCCTAAGTTTCATCTTCCTCAGCACAAAAAGATGAAGCCTTGCATTTCTTGGGATGAGGTCAGCAATATGTGTCCACCACAACACCAGCACTAAGTGTGTGGGTCAAGTACATTAGCACCATATACACAAGTGAAGCAACAAAGTGTTGCACATTGCATTGTCTTTGTTGTAGCAAACGTGTAGTTAATATTGATTCACTTCCCTCATCTAAATACATTAGTTTCAACTTCTGTACATTTGTCAAGAAAACCACCATTTTTATGAGTCCTTGGGTCTATGACATTGGAGGAAGCTGATTTTCTTATACAATCATTCTATGAAATCGATAAGGACATTTAGTGGTAAAAAATGTAAAAAGAAGAAACAATTTTTAAAGCTGATCTTAAAACTGTTATAAATTGATTATGACATAACCATTTACAAAGTGACACTTAAGCACTTTTTTTTTTTGGTTTTCCACTCTCTAGTTCAGAGATTAGGGGACTCCCCTATTACCCTTACATCTAGAGTTCGAGCTGCTTGGGTGGCTCTCGAGACCTCGTGTTGGGTGGTTGGGGTCCCTTACCACCCGACCACATGCTTGTTGGTACTTAAGCACCTTTTTAAATATAAGAAGAGAGGGAGATAACAACTTAAGATGTCCCCTCTTTGTTGGTACCTCTTTTTTACAAACCAAGAGAATGCTATAACATTTTACTAATTACCGCTTAAGTGTGAAAAAAGAAGGTGGAGAATGTGAATAAATCACCTTTATTATACTGTATAACATTTGACTAATTATCCTAACTTAAGTGTCAAAGAAATAAGTGGAAAATGTGAGTAAATCACCTTCCCTATTTACATTTGTTGTACTTTTGATATCAAACTTATACAACTCTTGCAATTATAAACTAAGTTGTCATGTGATATATGAAGTCTTGTAGCTATAAATGAAATTGCCATGTGATAAATATAGGCCTTGTTAGTCCCATTTCAACTCAGCACATATACCGAGACACGTTTTATATCGTTAATATCTCTAGTTATATGTTAATAAAAATTATAATTATTTAATATTGTTAAAGTGCTCATTGAGACGAATCAAACAAGACCCCACATGACTATGTTTTTTCTTATATATTAGGAGAAATCTACAAGATTCTCTCGGTTTGTGAATAGTGTCACGAAATGAAATGAGACTTACATTATGAGACGGAGGGAGTAGATTTTAGTAGCTTATTTTACATAATATGCATTTGCGTGAATTGGACTTGAAGTCATTATCTTACTATCAATCTATCGTATTAACATAGTCGTTTATTGTAATTTTACTCTCATTCTTCTCCGTTTAGCTATATTAATGTTTACTTGATTATTTCATAACAAAAAATTATAGTGAATAATTGGATTTTTTTGGACAGTCCTTAAACTTAAGTTTGTTCTTAAATAATTAGAATTTTAATAATTAATTTAGTAGAAGTAGATCTTTATTTTATTTTGGAGGAAATAAAGCCGAAACGCCGTCGTTTAATCACGTTTCAAACTTTCATCCCCATTTATTCCAATTCTTCTTCATTTCCTCAGTGTCCACCAGTTAGGCAGTTACCCTAACCAGAACTCCGGCGAGATGTCCTTCAGGCAACAAATCTTGTCCTTCGCCCGGCGATCCAAGAAGCGTCCATCCTCCTCCCTCCTCCATGGCCGATCATCTTCTTCCTCCATCGCCGCCCCTTCCCCGCCTCCCCCTACCGCCATGATCTACGACCGTCTCGCCGAATCCGTAAAATCTAAGCTCCATATCCTCGAAAGCGCCGATTCGAGGTTCATAAAGTACAACTCGCCTCATCCCTCCATTGTAGACCACTCTTCCATACTCACTTCCCCCGCCACAAAACTCACCACGCTCCCGAACGGCCTCCGAGTCGCCACCGAGTCCAGCCTCTCTTCCCGGACGGCTACAGTCGGCGTCTGGATCGATGCTGGTTCGAGGTACGAGAACGATGAGACGAACGGGACTGCGCACTTTCTTGAGCATATGATGTTTAAGGGGACTGCTAGGAGGACGGCGAGGGATTTGGAAGAGGAGGTTGAGAATATGGGCGGACATTTGAATGCGTATACTTCCAGAGAGCAGACTACGTACTTTGCTAAGGTGTTGGATAAGGATGTGGGGCATGCGCTTGATGTTTTGGCTGATATTTTGCAGTGTTCTGTGTTTGATGAGAAGAGGATTCGTAGAGAGCGTGTTGTGATTCTGCGGGAGATGGAAGAGGTAGTGTGCAGTTTTTAAGGCTCTTTTACTTGATTTCTGTTTGGTGTTCGTGGTGAAGATCAGTGATCAGTAGGATTTGGGGAAGAATAAAGGAAGATGTTTCATTAAAAAACTTAGAAAAAGCAAACAGGATACTTATTAGACATATTATCTTTTGAATCAACAGTTGAAAAATTGACATTGACATTGAGGCGTTTTCTGTGGCTAGTGTCGTCTAGGGCTCGCCCAGGGCTACCTAGGCGATGCCGATGGGCGGCGTCGCTTTTTCATTCACTGGTGAACACTGAAGATATTGAATTGCTCCTATGGAAAAAATGTGGTTGCGTTATATCTTTGATCAAGTGTATGGATTCACTTGTCAACTTGCAAAGCTAATTTGAACTTCCTTAATTGGAATTGTGAGTAGAATGTATTATAGATACCGGTTACCAATATGTTGTGGAAGTAAGCTATTTTGTATTTCATTGTTACTTTTGAAAGTTAAAATCGTTAGTTGTTGCTAGATGCGGATGCTTTCATTTACTGCTACCAATGTGATTTTCTGAAGTACCAAAGTACATTGTGTGCAGGGTTCAGTATAAGTGTCTGTGTCTTCTTTGTTATTGACTCTCTTTTTGAAGTGTGTCAACTGCCAAATGAGATGCTAATATAAGTTGTAAACCAGAGAGCTAGTTTCATTTACAAATGTTGTTGCTTTCTCTTTTATAAATCAGCCTTTTCATACTAATTACATCGTTCACTTGATTTATTCCACTTGTGTTTATACATTACATTATTATTTGTCAAAGATTTTGACCTACTGTTTCATGAAGATGCTATTTGAACAATGCCTCACATTCTAATTTTGTACAGGTTGAAGGACAAACTCAGGAAGTTATCTTTGACCATCTGCATGCAACAGCATTTCAATATACTCCCTTGGGTAGAACTATTCTTGGTCCAGCTGAAAATATTAAAACAATAACCAAAGCTCATCTTCAGAACTATATATCGACACACTATACAGCTCCTAGAATGGTAAGTCTTTAAGCACAACATCTTACTTTATGGAGTGCCAATTCTGAAATCAGACAGTTAGACAATCACATTATTTACTGGCTGCAATTACAGGTAATTGCTGCTTCTGGAGCTGTAGAGCATGAGAAACTTGTTGAAGAAGTGAAAAAGTTGTTTACAAAGCTATCTACAGACTCAACAACTGCATCACAACTGGTCGCCAAGGAACCTTCAATTTTTACTGGTTCTGAGGTGCAAACAGATTTTGGTCTTGCAATTTGTTGTTTTGTAATATCTTGATTTGTCTATCATTTTCCGTTTGTGTAATTTCGTAATGATGAATTCAGGTTAGGATGATTGATGATGATATGCCCTTGGCACAATTTGCCGTTGCTTTCAGTGGCGCATCTTGGACAGATCCAGATTCTATTGCCTTGATGGTTATCCAGTCCTTGTTGGGCTCATGGAACAAGGACGCTGGCGGTGGGAAGCATATGGGGTGAGCCTTTCTTTCCCCAGTAACCTTTGAGTATATGCATTTCTTTGACATAGGGATGAAACTGACTACCCCTTGATTCCGTTGCCAGATCTGAGCTTGCCCAGCGGATTGGCATAAATGATATTGCTGAAAGCATGATGGCTTTTAATACCAACTACAAAGATACTGGTTTGTTTGGAGTATATGCAGTTGCTAAGGTGAGTACAGTTGGTGCTGTTGTTACATGCTTCCACAAAAACTAGATAGTATTCCTGTTAGTGTGCACCTACCTATAATTTGTTTGTGTCCGATAATTTGCTTGACTCACTAGATACTAATATTAAAATTTAACTGCATGTACGAAACACATGCATATAAATTATCCAGTAAATTAGTAATTAAGCACATGTCTTGTGCTGTGTGTCATCATTTTTACGTTCTTTGTTCATAGTCATCTCTCTACTTGTAGTCCTGGTCAAAGTTGACATGAGCAATTTATGTTGCAGCCTGATTGTTTGGAAGATTTGGCATGGGCAATTATGCAAGAAGTGTCCAAATTATCTTACACTGTTTCAGAAGAAGATGTCACCCGTGCTCGTAATCAGGTACTAACACTCTTCCCTATCTTGTTGTTTGTTTGACATTGAAGTTCCTTCTATTCTTTAAAAGCAATGATATTGAAGAATTGGAAATTTAAATTATGAAATGCTACTCTTACTATTTGTCTGGTATCTAAAGAATGACATGAAGGTAACAGTATTAGATGTAAACAGATGTCTTAATTTCTCAGTCTACCTTTAATCTGGAACTCGTCTAAACCAACAACAATTTTCTCTGTTTCTTTGTCCGGAGGACTCATTTATAGGTAGGATAGTTCTGAGGTGGTTGTATGTTTTATATAGCCAGATCATGCAATATGTGAAGACTGCTGCTGAAAGTGTGCTATTAATGTCTAGCATGCATCATCCTGGTTTTTTTTTTCTGAGTCTGTTAGTAGTTTTTCTGCGTCTTTGACTAAGTTTCTTCTTTGGGTTCCAGTTGAAATCCTCTCTGGTGCTTCATGTTGATGGAACTAGTCAAGTTGCTGAAGATATTGGCCGCCAGGTAGTGTCCTCTCTACTCCTTGCCAATTTTCCGTCATTCTTGTTACGAGCTCTGACCGTCACCCGCTTTATGTTGAAATGTGAAACGATTATGCTGATTTCAGGGTTTGTTCAGTTTTCATAATATATGGATAGCATTGCTCAGGATATCCAAGTTTAACCTGGCAATTAATTACTTAAATATGGGTTTGGATGTATGTTATAAACTCTTCTCGCTTATACATGCAGCTACTTACATACGGTCGAAGGATCCCTTTCGCTGAATTGTTTGCTAGAATAGACGCAGTTGATGCAGCCACCGTGAAACGTGTTGCAAACCGGTTTATATGTGATAAGGTGAGATTTATGCCTTTTTTTTAGTATGAAGAATATGCTCTTTTAATTAGTAAGAAATATTACTTACTAGTTTTAAATCATTGCAGGATGTTGCGATTGCCGCCATAGGTCCAGTTCAGAGTTTACCTGACTACAACTGGTTCAGGCGCAGGACTTACTCGAACCGATACTAGGCTCCTAAATTTGACCCGGTCGGACAACATTGGTAGGATGTGTCCTCGTAATTCTTAGAATGAGGAAGTATTGTTGCTGATTAGTTTCAAGTTGTCTCATATTTATTAATCATTGTTGTAACATGAGCCATTGAGCAGCAAATTATGTGCCAAATTGGCCCCGTTTTTCCTCTATAAAATTTTGAAGGTTCATCATTTTGGTTCACTTGGAATGGCACAAAAAATATGAATTCATCTTCTGTATTTAGCTGATTCTGTTCAGGTTCAAAGTAAGAGTAAGTTCAGTTGTTAATCTTGTGTTGCTATTTCCGCTATAGTTCTTAGGGGTCTTGAGTCATATTCACTGTCAAACTCAGGTCTGTGATTAAGGATCTTATCTTTCCAGAGCTTCTTGTCTGAGCCATATTTAGGTGTGCGATTAAGAATGACCTCACACACCCGAGTTTGATAGAGGCTATGAACAAGAAGCTCTGAAAGAATAATATTAGAGTTGAAGAACTA